>CM033729.1:43515236-44715236 GCA_019671005.1 Hibiscus mutabilis | reverse complement strand
TACCCTATGTTTTCATGAGAATATTGTTTCCCCGTGTGGACATAGCGAATGGGTCCCCTCGAATTGAACTCGATTGAACGGAGCCTATAATTGGTGATGATTAAGGGCCTTGCTACCCTTGGTAGGAGACAACGAGGACAGTTTGGGTACCCTTTTAGCACCAAAACTGCATATAGCGAACATAAAACCCACCCCTCTAGAGCCATGCGGACAACCTAGAGTATTAGATGGCATGTGATTAGGTCTATTTCATGCTCTGAATTTCTTTTGCTTTCTTGCATTGTTTATTTATTATATTCGATATACTAACTTGGTTTTTTTTGTTTTATTTGTTTTGCATATTCCTTTTTGCATTTTCGTGACATTAAAGGTATTGATTCGCGAGTGGTCACCAAATTAGAAATAGTTCATAATGGATAAAAGGTTTTGCGATCAGATAGAAAAGAGTACAAATTTTGGGCGTTGTCCTAAAGATACATCGAAGACAAGAGAATACGAGAGTTGAAGGTCCTCATTTCGATTCGATACCCATATTGTATAGAGAGTTGTATCCTTAATTGCTGGAAGCCCAGTTGGTGAATCCGATCTTTTTGGCACCCATGCAACCCCCGTATCTAGATTGGAATGACATTAATTCTTGTTGCGAGTATCATGCTAGAAATCAGGGGCATACCATTGAGAATTGCATCGCTTTCAAACAATGAGTTCAAGCTCTTTTGGAAAATGGGAAATGGAAATTCAAAGCAAAGGGTCAGCCTAGTACAGTAGTAGGCCATGCAGTAAAATTAGAATACGAGGCTAAGGATAGAAATAATTGAGAAGAAGGGAACTTGTTCGATTATGGCACTCAGGCAAACAAGCATAGGCGAGAAAGAGATGATTTGAGCGAGGAACAAAAAAGTTTGCAGGATAATCATCAAAAGCTTTACTGCGTGTTTAAGAATGATGGATTGGGTGATAATTTTGAAGAATGGAAGAACGGAGTTGTTCGGTTGAAGAATAACTCAGTACATTAGAAGTGGAGATGCATGACGAGTGAAAATCATGCTAGGCTATTGTCACAAAAATTGAAGAAAATCGAGAGCTGATGCGATTTTCTCAGGGAAGAGGTGAAGAATAGTCTAGCCATGAACGAGGTTCTGAATGCAAGTATACAATAGTACGAAGACAAATCAAACACTATTCAGTTGGAAAATGTAGCACTTAAATAGCAAGTAGATGAGTTTAGGACTTCTTTGCGTGCATGCAAGATTTGTGTTAAAGTTAGCAAGCAGGTTGCGATTGAAAATGTTGTAGAATTAACTTCTAAGTTGCGAAAGCTAAAAAATAAATACAAGAAAGGGACGATGACATGAAGGTCGCCGTTACCCAAGCACGTGAAGTGGCTTAGCAAGTGGCAAACTTGGCCAACGCAATGATGCCGTTAAGTCAGGCGCTAGATCATGGAGGAAAGCTGATTGTACTGCTAGAAGAAATTAAGAAGTTAGGCACTAGGGCTCATCGTTACATGTAAATATCTAATATCTGAAGTAAACGAAACCTTTTAGTCTCAATGATAGTTATTCTATGTGGATCACTTTTGGAATCAATACCTTATTGCATACATATTTACATTTTAGCAATGCATTGCATTGCACATTCATTGCATATTTAACATGACATTATCATTTAACAAACATTACATTACCTTTCATGATCTAAAATTCTTAGGGTTCAATGGCAGTACCCAAGAATCAGTTGAAGTTTATCATGGACAACAATTTGGAAAGAATCAGACAAACTAAAAAATCAAGACTCGAGCAGTTGAAAGATAGACTCGAGAAAGTAATCAAGATCAGATGAGATGTTGATAATTTAATCAAGTTGGATGCAAGTGAACTCTTTCTAGTCCCTAATTTGGTCATTTCATCTAATTTCAAGGTCCCTAACTTTGAAAAGTATGACAACACTAGTTGTCCTAAGATTCATTTGACTATGTTCTACAGAAAGATGAAAGGCTACCTAGAGGATGAAAAGTTGTTGATCCACTGCTTCCATGATAGTTTGATAGGGCCTGGCGTAGTGTGGTACAATCGATTGAGCAGAGACCAAGTTCGGTCCTAGATTGACTTAGCTGATGCCTTTTTTAGGGCAATACAAGTATGCTCTGAACCTAGCACCAAGTCGTCAGTTTTGTCAAGACATAAAGATGAGACCTGATGAGAGCTTCAAAGAATATGCTTTAAGGTGGCAGAGTTTAGCAGCCCAGGTACAACCACCTATAACCAAAGAAGAAATGAATCACTTGTATCATGCAACTCTTTCCGCTTTCTTCTTTGATATAATGCTTAAAAAATCAATGAACAGTTTGAGGACTTCGTGACAGTTGGAGAAAGAATAAAATACAAGATCCATAAAGGAAAATTGGTGCCTAAGTCTAGAGATCAGACTAGCCAGGAAGTGGATGAACAAAAAGAGGTAAACAAGTGTTGTTTCCAAGGTTCTCATAATCACAAGAGAAGAAGGTTTGTTGATCCTTTCGAATCACTGTGAAAGATTCCTCAAGCAAGTGCAGAGCTTAAAATATTTAGTGTACCCATTTTATACTTTTTTTCTCATTTGGTTAAAGGTTGTTACCTCACTCCTAGGTCGATGAAGGTTACCCCTGACTCATCTGCCCACAGTTTTGACCCAGATAGTACTTACGATTTCCATATAGGGGCACCGGGGCATCTTACAAAGAAGTGTAGGCCTTTAATGGAGGAGATCAAGTAGCTGGCTAGTGAGAGAGTTTTAATGTAAGAGTTAATCCAGTAGTGGAAAACAAAGAAGATGGCGCAAGCTTACACCACGTCGAGGAGGCAAGAATGAATTGTCACTTTGAAGGTGATTCGAAGTCCCTATGTATATTTAAAATATTAGTTTGTTAAGACTCCCCTGCATTTTGGTTTTCCAGAATAAATCTAACGGCTTGGGCCCTAAAGTAGTAGGAATATTTTCTAAAGACACCTATCTATTTATTTTTTTGTCAGAATGAAAAATCGTATTTTCTTTATTCTTATTTAGAAAACCTTTTTGCATTCTTTGATTATTTATTTAATTAATTCATTCATTGTTATGGGGTAGTTTTTGTTCTCCCATACACATATACACATATTTTTTGAAAATGATATGCACATATGTATATATCATTTTTATCAAGTCCTTGAATTTCAATTGCATAGGTACCTTTGATTCAAATCCAAAGATCAATTCTAAGCCACTTATGTTTAGAAGGAATTGGATATTGTGAGGATTATGCAAATGTGAGCATCTATTTAGGCCAATGGGGGAGCAAAACAAGTGTTCAGGTAATGCAGGTCCCATTTAGGGAGTTCCCCTCTCAGGCATTTGTTGTTTAAGGTCCTTGAGTCAATTATTGACCTTAAACATCTACCCCCTAAAGACTTTCTCTAGATGTCTATGAATGGGACGACGAATGACATTCTTTCACTTTCCAAGAAGTAAGATAAATACATTGGATACAAAGGCCAGAAAATTATCATAAAGAAATGGTTGAAGGAAAATTTATGGTTAAGAAGACAACCAAATCAAGTTGAAAGTTTCCAACATCAAAGCTGAAGCAATCAAAAGCGAAAGCACTAAAAAGGAAACCAAGATACACATGTGAAATTCTCCATTCAATTTAGAAGAGCCATGTTGAATTGATCAATTTCGACCGGAAACATGCATCAATACTAGTCACGATGCAATATGGTCCAAAGATACATATTCCTAAATTAGAAGAAAGGAAATAAACTCTAGGCTGAAAACCCAAAAAGGGGTAGTCTAAAAAGATTTTAAAAAAGGAAGAAAAAAGAAAAAAAGAGAGGAAAAAAATAAGAAAAAAATAAAAGAAAAAGAATAAAAGGGAAAGGAATACTTTACATGAGCACACCCAGATCAAGCAATGCAAGAATGAGGCTTTAACTAGAAAAAATGAGTAAGAGTCTTCTACATAATCTTCCATTTTGAAGAGCCCTGGAAGATCGATTATCTTTGAATATAAAGCGAGCATTAATTCTGAGTCAAGACACAAATTAGTCCAAAGTTACATATTCTAGGAAAAGAAATGAAATCTAGGGTGAAAACCCAAAAATGGGCGGTCTAGAGCAATCCAAAGGATAAAGAGAAAAGAATTTTGTCTGAGCATGTCAAGCACATGAATAAGATTTTGATCAGAAGAAATGATCCTAGAGACTTATATGTAATCCTTCATTCAAGTAAATCTCAATTTTGAAGAGTCTTGGAGGATCGTTCACCTTTGAATAGAAAACAAGCATCAATATCCAGCCAAAATACAAGCCGGTTTAAAGTTACAGAAGAATGAAATGAACTCTATGGTGAAAACCTAAAAAATAGCACTCTAGAGCGATCCAAAGAATGAAAGAGAAGAGAATATTTTATATAAGCATATCCAGGTCAAAAAAGTACAGAAATGTGGTTTCGCTTAACCGTGACCCATGGCCTATATTACGAGTGTTGTCACTAATTTTTTTTTTAAAAAATATAATAAAAAATGATAAAAAGTAAATAAAAATAAAATAATAATAATAAAAAATATAAATAAAAAATATAATATAAAAAAGTAAAAAAAGGGGGGACTACGTGCAGCCACGCGCGCGGGTTTCTTCCCCAAATCCCTCCATTGCACGCGAACAATAGCAGCTGCTGCCTCCCCCCCGCCGTGCCGAAGCCACGACAACCATCGCCAGTGGTGCCAGGCGATCCACCAGCTTACGCCGAAGCCGCCCATGCCGTCACCGTCCACCACCGTTGTCGGTCACCTGCAAATCGGAAGGAAAATGGTCAAACCCTAGCTTGATATTAGGAGCAAATTCATCCCCAAATCCAAGCCAAATCAAATTGTTTTCTGGAATTCAACCGAAAATCAAGTCCTCTATCTGATTTTGGCTCGAATTTAGGGATAAGAATCCGATTTTTGCCTTGAATCCCAATCCCCCAAACCCTATAAATAGTGCTCAATTCTCCATTGTTCAAACACACAAGAAAAATTCATCCGAAAATACCCAGAAAATACTTTGAAAATTATTGGGAGGTTGTTGGAATTTGTTCGAGTTTTGTGCAGCATTGGTTCAAATTTTCGCGGAAAGTAGAAGCTAGCAATTCGTCGTTTCATCGGTATAATTCCCTCTTTTTTTCATTTCAAATTTATTCATTTTATTTTTTGGTTAATGCTCTTCTTTTTCAGGATATATTTGGAGTTGCTTTGGATATTTTAATCTTGTTTGTTTGGTTGATTTTCTAATATTTAGCGTTATGTGGTTGTTTTGGTAGAAAAAAAATAATAAAAAGGAATATGTGTTTTTTTTAAATAAAAAAGGTGTTTGATCCACTTGACTTTTAAAAGATGTGAAAATTGTGTTTGTGAAATAAAATGGTCAATTAGTTTTAAAACCACTTTTTTTATACCTCTTTCAACCTGAAAATAAAATTTAAAATTATCATAATAAGGTCACTTAATTACTACAACCCCAGTTTGGTCCCCTTTTAAAATAAAAGAGAAAATATTTAAAAAATATAGATAAAAGAATACAAAATAAACTTTTTTAAGGGAGTAGTTCTTTAGATTAAAAAGTAAGGGCTTTATCTTTTTTAAAAAATAAAATAATTTTTTAAAAAAAATTATATAACAACAACAATGTTCTTTCTATAAAAATAAATAATAAACTAACTTTTTTGAAAATACAAGATAATAAAAACCTCTTTTAAAATAAAACTCGTTTTCCAAAATTATCAAAAAAGCATAAAAAGAAAGGTAGCGAAATATTTAAACAAAAAAAAACAAAAAAAGTAAAGAGCTTTCAAAACACAAGAAAAAAAGAAGTAATATTTTTAATAAAAAGCTTTAAAACAAAAAAAAGAAAATAACATTTCGAATAAAAAGCTTTAAAACAAAAAAAGAATAAGAAAACCCTTTCAAATTATCAAAAAATAAAATAAAGAATAAAAGCTTTAAAACGCAAAAAGTCAAAAAAAATATTTTAAAAGCTTTTAAAAATTAAAAAAATAAATAAAACCTTTTCAATTTATCAAAAAAAAACTTCTTGAATATAAAAAGAATAAAAACAAGCAAAAACCTCCTTTCAAATAAACTCAAAAACTCAAAAAAATTAAATAATAAAAATCTGTTTTTAAAAAAATTCAAAACCAAGCCCATAAAAAAATTTTGAGTTTTAAATCGTGCTTCTTTTCTTTTTTTGTTTTCATTAGCTTCAGTATGGAGTTGGCCTTAGGAATATGTTCTTCAAACCTTAGATAGAGACTTCTTTGTAACAAAACTTTCTTCACAAAAAAATAAAACATACTTAATAAAATTTAAACCCTCAAATAGGAAAAATACTTAGACCTTTTTAGAATTAATAAATTTTAACTTAGAGTAAATAAAAATTTTCAACAAATCAAGTTTCTTTGTTTGTCAAAAAAGTGAAATTAAAGTAATGCAGTGTCTTACTAAACAGAAATGACGGGTTAGCGCCAGAAGTGTTGGCGGTGATTGGAGTTCATTTTTGGATAGTCGGTCGTTAAAGTAAAATTAAACTTATGAACGGACAATAATTTAAGCTTTACATCGATTCGCAAAATCCGACTTTAAAACATTTTGTAACCGACAAGGTACCAATTTTTGGGCGTCGTGGGGGTGCTAACCCTTCCCCACGTGTAACCGACTCCCAAACCCGTTTTTGAGTTTTCGCAGACCAAAATCATTGTTTTAATAAAATAAAAATGATTTTATTAAAATGACCCGTTTTTAGGTGATCTAATCACACTTTTAAAAAGATCGGTGGCGACTCCGTTGTTTTGGTTTTATAAAAAAAATGTCAAAGCCTCCTTAAAAAGGGGTTGCGACAGCTTGGCGACTCCGCTGGGGAGATTTTTTATTTTTTTTACAAAAAGAGAGTCAGGCCACAAGTCGGATACATCTTGTTTTAATGTCAGAATTTGTGAATTTAAGTAAAGCTTAACTTAATTGTCCGTTTATAAGTTTAATATTATTTTACGCATTTAAGACTTAAATCCAAGCTCTAAGCCCGAGCTTTGTCTTGATCATTTAAGTAGGGGAAAACGCTATTGCTCTTGTGGGAATATTGATTCTCCGTATGGGCCTAGCAAGTACCTCTGGGGCCTACGCTCTATGTCCCCGTGTGGATATTGATCCTCCGTATGGGTATAGGAGTGGGTCCCCATGAGTTGAACCTGATTTGTTTGAAGCCTATAATGGGTGAGAATCAGGGATCTTGCTACCCTTAGCAGGGGACAGTGAGGACAATTCGGGAACCCTTTTAGAACCCAACATGTGTGAGAGTTTATTCGGGAACCCTTTTAGAACCCAACATGTGTGAGAGTTTAGAAGCCTACCTTATTAGAGCCATGTGTAAAACCCTAGGCTTTGATTTTGGCCAAAGTTATTTCGTAAGAATAGTCTGTGGAGACATGTCCAAAAGTGTTGGAATGCGCTGCCCAGTTACTATTTGTACAATAAAATTATTTTGGACCTTGTTGTTGTTTTTTTTGAAGTATTAATCATTTCATTCTCTTGCCTTCTTTTTGCATGATTGCATCCTCATTCCATATCTATAAGGGGTTGATTCTTAAGACATTTTCTCGATTAGAAAACAACTCTTGCCATGGATAGGAGGTACCTAAAAAGGAGGAAGACAATATGGATATACGTCACTGGTGTAAGGTCAACCAGCGAGCACACGCAGATAGTTTGACAGTTGATCACAAGACAGAAACCTCCGAGTATGCCCATATAAGTGTCAAACAGAACAATGTACATGAGCAATGAGAAATATAGGGCCATTTTGACTATGCAACAAAGCAATTGTTCCTTGATACTTATGGCGACATAGCATATCTGCTACATGTAGAGGTGGATGAACCATTCCTCAAAGCTGATTCAGTTCTGGAATCCTGGGTACTGTTGTTTTACTTTTAATAGTGAAGATATGATACCTACATTTGAGGAGTATTTTGCACTTTTCAACCTACGCAAGGTGAAGAAGGACCGAGTCTATGCTAAACCTCTTAAGAACAAGAATGCTCACTTGAGGCTCAAATCTTTTGCTGGCATGGGGGATGGTTGAGTAAAAGGACTGATACAGAAAAGAAGGGGCAGCTTTTCATTCCCTTGGTGGAGCATCCGAAACATAATTTCCACTAATCCAGATAAGGAAAAAAAAGTGGATCTCTTGGCTATAGCAATTTACGGCTTGGTCATCTTTCCAAGGGTATTGGGCAGTATCGATGTGGCCATGCTAGATTTCTTTGAGCAGTTGAAAATGGAAACCAACCCAGTGCCAGCTGTACTAGCAGAAACATTCATCTCTTTGAATGCATGCCGAAAGTTGGAAGGTGTGCGTTTCAGAGGATGTGCACCTTTGCTCCAGGTTTGGGCCCTTAGTCATTTTTGGAAGTGTTCGACCCTAGCTTTGCCTAATATACACTCCCCAAACTTTTCTCCACTCCGATAATTTCTGGCAGAGAAGTGGCCGGTAGCTAAGAGGAATAAGTGGGTTGATATCTTCAGGGATCACCGTGATCAGGACATCGTATGGAGAGTTCCATGGATGGGCCGCACTAAGGTGTTGTACATGTGTGGGGATTATGATTATTTGATGCTGTTAGGCCTATGGGGTGGAATTGGTTGTGCTCCCTTACTAGTATTGCGACAGTATGGATCTCGACAGTTTGTCCCCTTCACCACGGGTCTTAATTCATTAGAATTCGAGTTTCAAGGAGAGTTCAGGGAGAAGATCAAAACTATTAATGATTCATGGAAGCATTGCTACCTTATGGAAATCGAGTACGACAGTCAGTGTATGTTCACCCTTGATTACGATGTATGGAGACATGTCAGGATGAATGATAAAATTTTACCACCTACTCCGGGACAGGCTAAATCCTTGGAGGAAAATCTGAAGGTGGTCCCATTAGAAGCTGACATTCTGAGAGCCGAGTTGAAGAGGGCCAAGGCTGAGATTGAAGACATACAAAGCCAGTGCACGAAGGACTTATTTGAGGCAAGCCTAGATGTAGATAAGTATAAATGAGAGACAGATCGGGTAGTGAAGCTGTATAAGGACCTAGAAGCAAAATTTGAGATTTAGAGGGTGGATTTTCTCAAATTTCTGGCCACGATTCGAAATGTTAATTTAAGGAAGACTTTAGAGCAGTAGAGGCAGGAAATTGAGCAGGCCGTGAGAAAAGAAAGAGAGCGTGGCAAGAAAGAAGTTGAAAAATATAAACGATTGCTAACGGATGAGAAGAAAAGAGGGAAGTAGGTAGTTGGGAGTGAAAATAACAAGCGGGCCCTCGAAAAAGAAAAAGAAAATGTTACTGCATGGAAGAGGAAGACGCATGACAACAAGGTTCGTTCTATTGAGTTGCAGATGTTATGTGATGAGACAAATATGAAGCTGAAGCAGAGCTAAGCCTCCATTGTTGAGTTGCAAGCCAATGTAGCAGATCTGAATCATTCACTACACATGTTCTAGAATCATCATACTTATATCAAACTCGAGGTCAGTCTGAGTGAAAATGATACATTGAAGGAGCAAGTAGAAGCTATGGAAAGCATTATTCAGAAATATAGGAAGAAGATTCTGGTTCTCGAAGATATCAATGAAGGGGGAAATGACTATTGGTTTACTCGGCTTAGGGACAATGCCAGAGAGTTCCAAGAACAAGATGAATTCAACAAAAGCATCATGACCCAAATACAAGACGTGGCTAAGCATGTAAGGATGTTAGCTAATGAAGCTACAACTCTCTGCCAGTATGTCAGGCCAGTTGGTAAGGTGGGGCCAAGACTCATATGGCTAATAGAGGAAATGAAAGAATTAAGATTTTGGCAGAAATATATTTGTCAAAAAAGAGGAGTTATTGTAATAAAGATCCTTTCATCCAATAAAGAGTTCGTTCTTTGAGCAATTACTTTATGGAATCAATGGCCCTTTGTTTACATTCATGCATTTTTCCTTTTTGCATTTCTTTGTTTGTTTTGCGTTAGATTAATACCATTGCATACATACACATAACATAAGATTTTAATCGAAATAATTCACCGAAATAGAAAATTCAAAATAGCAAGTCACAAATACGATACCCGTTCCAAAACCAGAGCAATGGACAAAAGTATTGAAGACAAATGACATCTCTCAAAATCAACCACAAGATTACTCAGGACAGGCTGGATAAGATTGAGAGTGACTTGAAACATGAGATTGAATTGGTGCACAGGAAGACGGTTAGTCGGATTGCGGCCATGTTTGGGTTCAAAGACTTTGATGCCCAAGATAACCCAGAAGATGTTATCACTTTACCACAGTTTCAGGGGATTAACCCTGGAATACCAAGAGGGGCCTCCCCATTCA
This sequence comes from Hibiscus mutabilis, assembly GCA_019671005.1. NCBI lineage: Eukaryota > Viridiplantae > Streptophyta > Magnoliopsida > Malvales > Malvaceae > Hibiscus > Hibiscus mutabilis. Next base: position 44,704,818 of record CM033729.1, on the reverse strand, counting down.
AGGCCAAATTCTCGCTCAATTTTGCAGAATCTTCTGCTTGCGCACAAACTGAGCCAATGGTTAATCCAGGGGTAGTGCATGATCATGAGGTCCCAGACCTTGATGAAATTGATGATAAGGTCAACATGAACAAAAACTTGAAGATCACTGTGACAAGTTAGAGGAAATCATTAGGAACTTCCAAGAGGGGAACACCCATGAAGGCATTGATGCTAGAGACCTGAGTCTAGTATCCAACTTGATAATTCCTCTGAAGTTCAAGACCCCTGACTTCGATAAATACGATGGAACTACATGTCCCAAGGCTCACCTAACCATGTATTGCCGTAGAATGTCGATGTACTTAGAAAATGAGAAACTTCTCATTCATTGCTTCCAGGACAGCTTGTCTGGGTTGCCACCCACTGATAGAATCAGTTAAGCCGGGAAAGCATCCGAACCTAGAAGGATTTGTCAAGTACGTTCGGTTAATAGTACAAACATGTTGCTGATATGGTTCCAAACAGGCTTGTTTTGCAAGGGATGGAACAAAGACATAATAAAAGCTTCCGCCAATACGCTCAGAGATGGTGGGATGTGGCCACTCAAGTTCAGCTGTCACTACTGGAGAATGAGATAACACCTATGCTTGTGGACACCCTTAAAGTTTCTTTCTATGATCGTATGATCAATCATACGACGAAGAGTTTTGCAGACATGTTAATGAACGGAGAACTGATTTTGGCAGTTGTTAAGAGCATGAAGCTTGATGGAGGAGAGATGAAGAAACCATATAAGAAAAAAGATATTGAAGTCAGTATGACAGGTGTTTACAACCCTAATTATTCAAAAGGGGTAGTCCTTAATAAGCCTGTTACCCAGAATACCAATCACGTGGCTTCAAATCCGCCGAAAGATGAACGAAAATACCAAGAGAATAAGAAGTTGTATTTTCATCCTATCCCAATGACGTATGCCGAGTTATTCTCTGAATTGGTTAAAGCACGGATGATGTTACCCTGATATGTTCCTCATTTTTCTCCTCCATACCCGCCATGGTATGATGAGAAGGCTCAATGCGAATACCACGTTGGGAATAGGGGGCATACTATTGAGAACTGCACTTCCTTCAAAATGGTAGTAGATGATCTATGGAAATCAGACATGTTATCTTTCAATACTTCAGACGTGAAAGATAATCCACTGCCTAACCACCAGAAGACTGAAGTGAATGCAGTGGACGAGGAGGAAGGCAAGTTGGTTAAGGAACATGTTGAGGAAGTTAAGGCACCTATGGCATGGGTATGGGCCCCAAATGGTGAAGGCTGGACTACTAAAAAGCAAGACATGGAAGTTGAAGAAGGATGGTAAGTTTTTCTGCGAGTACCATCAAGAGGGAGGACATGAAATTCAAAGCTGTTTTGAATTCAAGAGTTTGGTCCAAGAAAAGATGGACAACAAAGAACTGGAGTTCTTTGAAGGGAAGGAAAGGAGTTGTACGTTGAATGTATGCGCATCATATGAAAGCCCCGCAAGAAGGAACTATGCGGGAATAAAGCCTTTAGTAATTAAGACCAAGGTTAAAATTACTGAGCCTGAGAAGGGAACAATTTTGAAGCTGGTTATAAAGGCACCTACCCCTTTTCTATACAAGGATAGTAAACAAGTACCTTGGAATTATGCTTGCTCGGTAACGACCCCAGGAAATACATCAGGTGGAGAAGGAAAAAAAGAAGAACCAATTAATCAGGTAGGCAATTTTACAAGAAGTGGAAAGTGTTACTCACCACCAGAGGCTGAAGATAGGGATGCTACCCAGAGGAAGATAGCAATTGAAGAACCTGAGGGAGAAAAAGATTTCTTTATAGAGAAACCCAGGACTCACCTTGAGCCAGTGAAAGAAACAGAGGCTCAGGAATTTTTAAAGATACTCAAACATAGTGAGTACAGTGTGGTGGAGCAGCTTCATAAACTCCCAGCAAGAATTTCAATGCTATCTCTATTGCTGAGTTCGGAGGGCTACCGTGACGCTCTTTTAAAGATCATGAATCAAACTTTTGTTCCAAAAGAGATAACGACTGACAAGATGGATAAGTTGGTCAGTAACATTGCAGTGAATAATTTCATCACATTCAATGACGAAGAAATTCTGGCAACTGGGGGGATCCTACAAAGCCCTTCATATCTCTGCTAGATGCAAGGGGCATATGTTACCAGGGGTTCTTATTGACAACGGGTCAGCGTTGAATGTATTGCCTTTGGATACCTTGAAAAAGCTACCGGTTGACCGCTCTCACATGACTGCATACCAAAATACTGTAAGAGCATTTGATGGAACCCAGAGGGATGTTCTGGGGAAAATAGAGATACCCCTACAAATTGGCCCATCTACTTTTGAAATAGATTTCGTGGTGATGGACATCAAGCCCACCTATAGCTGCCTGCTGGGGCGCCCTTGGATCCACACTATAGGGGCTGTTTTTTCCACTTTGCATCAGAAGTTGAAATTCATAGTTGATGGCCAGCTAGTGATAGTCGGAGCTGAATAAGATATCATCGCCTCGGTATCAACTAGCGCCCCGTATATAGAAATAGATGAAGGTGCACTCGAGTGTCATTTCAGGACATTTGAGCTCGTTAATGCTACCTTTGTCGCTGAAGGAAATAAGGTCCCTGAGCCGGAATTGTCAAATAACATAAAAATGCAAGTCAAGCAGACTCTGGGAAAAGGGGCAAAGGCGTCAACAATCAGCTTCAGGGGAGGCCATACCCCGTGATGATACCTGAAAAGAGAGACAAGTTTGGTATAGGCTACAAGCCCAACCCAATGTAGAGAAGAGCAGCAATAAGAGAGAGGCAGGAAAGAAGAAAAGCAAGACAACATGGAGAAGAAATTAAATAAGAGCCAATGACATTCCCACCTATCAGTCACAGTTTCAGGTCAGGAGGCATCATGAATCCCGAAACTACAAATGATGAGGAGGAAAAAGGAAAAATAGAGCTCGAGAAAGCTTTTGAAGGGCTGAATATTAATGCCATATCAGAAGAGGATGAGGGAAACAAGTACCTCTCCATGATAAACCCCTATTCAGAGCTAAACAACTGGACTGTGGAAGAAATTCCTATAGCTTTTAGGTCATCCATAGAGTAATGCTCGAAACTAACTCTTTTCCTTAGACCCGAAGGCATTAGAGATCTCTTGAGAAGGGTCAATAACAAAAACCATTATGGTTCCTATATCAATAAAATATGTTTTTCCAATAAATCTTATGTGGCAGACTTTCTTTTTTTTTCTTTTAACTAAAACACCGTAAACAAAGCCCAAAGCAAATTAAAGTAAAAACCAAAATAAAAAATCATCATTTCATTCTTTTGTTTGACTTTTCATTTTTGTTGTATACATATATATTCCATTTCTTTCAGGTTTGCAGATATCCATAGTACAAATAACTTCGAATCTGATTTGGAAATTGACTTCGAGTTGCCCATGTGTTTAGAAGAGATCGAAGACTGTAAAGATGAAGAAGAATATGAACTGCCTAACGAGATGCTCAGGATGTTGGAAAGAAATGAGAAGCAAATTATGCCTCACGAGGAAGAATTAGAAGTTCTGAATCTCGGGTCTAAAGAAGAAAATAGTGAGGTGAAGATTGGAACTTCTATCACCATTGAGACTCGACACAAGTTGATCAAGCTTCTACAAGAATATAAGGACATTTTGCCTGGTCATATCAAGATATGCCTGTTTTAGACACAGACATTGTTATGCATCGACTTCCCTTCAGGCCCGAATGCAAGCCTGTGCAACAGAAACTAAGGAGGGTGAAGCCTGAAATGCTCCTAAAAATTAGGGACGAAGTGAAAAGATAGTGTGATGCATGTTTCCTCGAGGTGGTTAAGTATTCTAAATGGGTGGCAAACATTGTCCCAGTTCCAAAAAAGGTGAGAAAGTACAAATGTGTGTTGATTATCGAGACCTTAATAGGGCAAGCCCTAAAGATAACTTCCCATTGTCGCACATTGACACGCTGGTGGATAATACAGCAGGGCATTCTCTTTCTCTTTCATGGATGGATTCTTAGGATACAACCAAATCAAATTGTGCCCAAAAGATATGAATAAAACAACATTTGTAACATGGTGGGGAACCTTTTGTTACAAAGTCATGCCTTTTGGTTTAAAGAATGATGGGGCAACCTACCAACGTGCCATGGTAACATTGTTCCATGACATGATGCACAAAGAGATAGAGGTATATGTTGATGATACGATAGCTAAATCCCAATCAGAAGAGGAACATATCGAAAACTTGGAAAAACTTTTTAAAAGATTGAAAAAATTCTAGTTGAGACTCAATCCGTCCAAATGCACCTTTGGACTGCGATCAGGAAAGTTGTTGGGATTTGTTGTGAGTGAGAAGGGGATTGAAGTCGATCCAGACAAAATTAAGGTCATCCAATAACTTTCTCCACCTCGAACACAAAAAGAAGTTCAAGGATTCCTTAAAAAGGTTAAATTACATTGCCCGTTTTATCTCCCAATTAACAGAAAAATGCAGCCCTGTATTTAGATTGCTTCGGAAAAACAATCCTGGAACATGGAATGAAGAATGTTAAGTGGACTTAGAGGAGATCAATAGGCAGTTGACGAATCCACCTATTTTGGTGCCACCTGTTCCGGGGAAGCCTCTGATCTTGTACTTAACCGTTCACGAAAATTCAATGGGATGTGTATTGGGGCAGCATGATCAAACCAAGAGGAAAGAAAGAGCAATTTATTATCTAAGTAAAAAATTCATAGATTGTGAAACCAGGTATTCCCCAATTGAAAATTTGTGTTGCGCTTGGATATGGATAGCCAAGAGGCTTAGGCAATACATGTTATACCACACCACATGGCTGATATCAAAGTTAGATCCCTTGAAATACATGATAGAGGCACCAGCCTTGTCAGGAAAAATGGCACGTTGGAAAATGTTACTTTCAAAATTTGACATCCAATATTTAAGCCAGAAAGCAATAAAAGGGAGTGCAATAGTAGACTTTTTTGGCAAGTTGCGCTTCTAAAGATTACGAGGCCCTGAACTTTAGTTTTCCTGATGAAGAAATAATGTGCATTTCGATTGACGAGGGTAATAGCTCAGAAGAATCTTGGGTGATGAACTTTAATGGAGCTGTAAATGTAGTGGGACATGGCATTGAGGCGGTTTTAGTTTCACCAGAAGGGAACTACTACCCTTTCTCTTGTCGATTAAAATTCTTATGCATGAATAACATGGCTGAATACGAAGCTTGTTTATTTGGTCTACAAGCAGCTATTGAAAGAAGGATCAAATTTTTAAGAGTTTTCGGAGATTCTGCACTGGTCATTTACCAGATACGTGGAGAGTGGGAGACTAAGGATGCAAAATTAATCAAATATCATTCGCTTGTTCTTGAATTAATCAAGGAGTTCGACAAAATCACCTTCAAGCATCTTCCGAGAGAGGATAATCAAATGGCTGATGCTCTCGCTACTATGGCTGACATGTTCAAGGCTAGTGAAGGTACTAAAACAACGCCAATCAAGGTACAAATGTTAGAATTCCCGGTCCATTGTTACAACTTGGAAGAAGAAGCTGATGGTCTCCTATGGTACCATGACATTTTACAGTATATCAAAACTCAAGAATATCCATTACAAGCAACTGAAAATGATAAGAAAACGATTCGAAAGTTAGCCGCGGGTTATGTCCTTGATGGAGAGGCTCTATATAAAAAAAGTCAAGATTATGTGCTGTTACGGTGTGTAGACGTTAAAGAGGCTCAAACAATCTTGGAAGAAGTGCATGAAGGGGTTTGTGGGACTCACCCTAGTGGCTTTACTATGGCTAGGAGAATTATGCACTTTGGATATTATTGGTCCACTATGGAAACAGATTGCATCAACTATGCCCGTAGATGTCACAAGTGCCAGGTATATGCTGACAAGATTCATGCACCTCCTCTACCACTTCATGTCATGACTGCCCAATGGCCCTTTTCAATGTGGGGCATGGATTTAATTGGCCAGATTTACCCTAAAGCCTCGAACGGCCACATGTTCATCTTAGTAGCTATTTATTACTTCACAAAATGGGTAGAAGCATCCTCATACGCGAATGTCACCAGGTCAGTTGTTTGCAAATTTTTGAAAAAAAGATCATTTGTCGCTACGGCTTACCGGAGAGAATCATCACCGACAATGCATCCAATTTAAATAACAAGATGATAGATGGGGGTTGTGAACAGTTCCAAATCAAACACCACAATTCGGTAACATATCGCCCAAAGATGAATGGGGCTGTTGAAGCTGCAAATAAGAACATCAAGAAGATAGTCGCAAAGATGGCTGACACTTACACTGATTGGCATGAGAAGTTGTCATTCGCATTGTATGCTTATAGAACAGTTGTACGAACTTCCACTAGGGCAACACCATTTTCATTAGTATATGGAATGGAGGTTGTGCTACCGATTGAAGTTGAAATCCCTTCACTCCGTATTTTGATGGAGGAAAAACTAGAGGAGTTCGAATGGGTTCAAGCAAGATATGACCAGTTAAACCTCATCGATGAAAAGAGGTTGAAAGCAATTTGCCACGACCAGATGTATCAAAGAAGAATGATACGAGTATATGACAAGAAGGTTTACCCGAGGAAATTTAGGGAAGGTGATATCGTGCTAAAGAAGATGTCGCCAATCCAAAACGATTCGCGAGGCCAAATTGGGAGGGGCCATATGTGGTATCAAAAGCTTTAGATGGAGGGGCGCTAATTTTGGTTGAAATGGGTGGAGACGAGCTCAAGAATCCAGTGAATTCTGATTCAGTCAAGAAATATTATGCTTGAAATGATGAAGAAGAAAAAAGAAAACGAAAACCCAAAAAGGGCGCTCAAAAGAGAAAAAAAGAAAAAAAAATAAAAATAAAAAAAGAAAAAAAAAGAGGAGGGTTCAAAATGAAAACCCGCAAAGGGTATCTTGAAACCAAAGGAGGATTCGAGTTGAAAACTCGCAAGGGGCGGCTCGAATTATTACAAACAACGAATAATTCCTTCAAGGGCTTGGCTATTCAGAAGGAATTTCATATCTTCATTCATTATTGTAGTGGACGAAATTTTCTCGACAAAGGCATCACTCGAGGTTGTTTCGAGGAAAGTTTGGACCTTTGATATCTGGATACTTGTCTTTTGACCCTTCTTTTGTACTTTTCTTTCATGTTTGCCACAAAATTAATGAAATTCTTATTTTAAGCCTATCTTTCTTTAAATGCCCCATTTACATGAACATCTTTTATTTGGTTAAGGGTTATTTTGGTACATCATTAAAATATGCAAGAGATTTTCGTGTATTACTCTAGCAATGATTTAAGAACGTAGGAACTATGTCATGGTCCCTTGTTAAGCCTCGAATATGGGGCATGTTATGATCAGGGGCAATTGATACCCAACCGCTTTGGTAATAAGCCTGGAAAGAAAAAGGTTAAAATTCTGTGTCATTCGAGGATGTTTTACGGGAATTCATGAAGATCCTCAAAAGGGCCTTGTCATACACAATACTGCTTGAAACTCACTCACCCTATACTAATGCATCAACTAGAATGATAGTTGAATGTGCGAAAGAGTATGTTTTTCAATGAGCAAAGAGATACAAAGAATGGGAATAGTAAAGAAGAAAACTACCATTCAAAGATCGTGAAAAAAAGACGATCATTTGATGAAGCAAAGAGATACTAAGAATGTGAATGATAAAGAAAATGAACATCGACTTTTGTCCAGATTAAAACAAGCTAGGAAAAAGATTAAAACTTAGCATGCATTCACGTCTTAGACATCCTCAGGGGCATGCACAACACAATTGCATCATATTGCAAGTATGCAGAAACTCTTCAGCAATAGAACCTGCCTATCCATTCAGGCGTAAGGAGAATAGAACCATGCTTATCTATTCGTGCACATGGAGAATAGAACCTGCCTATCCGTTCAAGCGTAAGGAGAATGGAACCTTGCTTATCTATTTGGGCACATGGAGAATAGAACATGCCTATCCGTTCAGGCGTAAGGAGAATGGAACCTTGCTCATGCATTCGGACACATAGAGAATAGAACCAGTCTATTCGTTCGGGCGTAAAGAGAATGGAACCTTGCTCATCTATTCGGGCGTATAGAGAATAAGACCCATCTATTTGTTCAGGTGTTTGGGGAATAGAACATGCCTACTTATTTGGGGCATCAGAAGAACGGAGTCGACTGGCAAATGGTGAAAATTAATGCCACATGTTCTTTGCTATATCATTGTTTCACTAGAATAAGCAAAGAAGGGGCAATTGTTGTCACTATTTTTTAAAAAATATATATAATAAAAAATAAAAATGATAAAAAGTTAATAAAAAATAATAATAAAAAATATAATATAAAAAGGTAAAAGGGGGGACCACGCGCAGCCACGCGCGCGAGTTTCTTCCCTAAATCCCTCCCCTGCACGCGAACAGCAGCAGCTGCTGCCTCCCCCCCGCAGTGTTGGAGCCATGGCAGCCGTTGCCAGGCAATCCACCAGCTCACGCCGAAGCTGCCCATGTCGTCGTCGTCCACCGCCATCGCCGGTCACCTACAAATCGGAAGGAAAAAGGGTTAAACCCTAGCTCGATATTAAAAGTAAATTCATCCCCAAATCCGAGCCAAATCGGATTATTTTCTGGAATTCAACTGAAAATCAAGTTCTCTATCTAATTTTGGCTCGAATTTAGGGATAAGAATTCGATTTTTGACTTGAACCGCAATCCCCGAAACCTTATAAATAGTGCTCAATTCTCCATTGTTTAAACACACAAGAAAAATTCATCCGAAAATACCCAGAAAATACTCTGAAAATTATTGGGAGGTTGCTGGAATTTGTTTGAGTTTTGTGTAGTATTGGTTCAAATTTTCGCAGAAAGTAGAAGCTAGCAATTCACCGTTTCATCGGTATAATTCCCTCTCTTTTCTCATTTCGAATTTATTCATTTTATTTTTTTGGTTAATGCTCTTCTTTTCAGGATATATTTGGTGTTGCTTTGGATATTTTAATCTTGTTTGTTTGGTTGATTTTCTAATATTTAGTGTTATGTGGTTGTTTTGGTAGAAAAAAATAATAAAAAGGAATATGTGTTTTTTTAAATAAAAAAGGTGTTTGATCCACTTGACTTTTAAAAGATGTGAAAATATTGTTTGTTAAATAAAAGGGTCGATTAGTTTTAAAACCACTTTTTTATACCTCTTTCAACCTGAAAATAAATTTTAAAATTATCATAATAAGGTCACTTAATTACTACAACCCCAGTTTGGTCCCCTTTTAAAATAAAAGAGAAAATATTTAAAAAATATAGATAAAAGAATACAAAATAAACTTTTTTAAGGGAGTATTTCTTTAGATTAAAAAGTAAGGCCTTTATCTTTCTTTAAAAAATAAAATAATTTTTTAAAAAAAATTATATAAAAACAACAAAGTTCTTTCTAAAAAATTAAATAATAAATTAACTTTTTTGAAAATACAAGATAATAAACACCTCTTTTAAAATAAAACTCCTTTTCCAAAATTATCAAAAAAGCATAAAAAGAAAGGCAGCGAAATATTTAAACAAAAAAATAAAAAAAGTAAAGAGCTTTCAAAACACAAGAAAAAAAGAAGTAATATTTTTAATAAAAAGCTTTAAAACAAAAAAAAAGAAAATAATATTTCAAATAAAAAGCTTTAAAACAAAAAAGAATAAGAAAACCCTTTCAAATTATCAAAAAAAAAATAAAGAATAAAAGCTTTAAAACGCAAAAAGTCAAAAAAATATTTTAAAAGCTTTAAAAAATAAAAAAATCTTTTCAATTTATCAAAAAAAAACTCCTTGAATATAAAAAGAATAAAAACAAACAAAAACGTCCTTTCAAATAAACTCAAAAACTCAAAAAAATTAAATAATAAAAATCTTTTCATAATAAAATAAAACAGAACCAAGCCCATAAAAAAATTTCGAGTTTTAAATCATGCTTCTTTTCTTGTTTTGTTTTCATTAGCTTTAGTATGAAGTTGGCCTTAGGAATAGGTTCTTCAAACCTTAGATAGAGACTTCTTTGTAACAAAACTTTCTTCACAAAAAAATAAAACATACTTAATAAAATTTAAACCCTCAAATAGGAAAAATACTTAGACCTTTTTAGGATTAATAAATTTTAACTTAGAATAAATAAAAATTTTCAACAAATCAAGTTTCTTTGTTTGTCAAAAAAGTGAAATTAAAGTAATGTTGTGTCTTACTAAACGGAAATGACGAGTTAGCGCCAGAAGTGTTGGCGGTGATTGGAGTTCATTTTCGGATAGTAAGGCTGTTAAAGTAAAATTAAACTTATGAACGGACAATAATTTAAGCTTTACATCGATTCGCAAAATCCGACTTTAAAACCTTTTGTAACCGACAAGGTACCAATTTTTGGGCGTCGTGGGGGTGTTAACCCTTCCCCACGCGTAACCGACTCCTGAACCCATTTTTGAGTTTTCGCAGACCAAAATCGTTGTTTTAATAAAATAGAAATGATTTTATTAAAAAGACTCATTTTTAGGTGATCCAACCACACATTTAAAAAGATTGGTGGTGACTCCGTTGTTTTGGTTTTATAAAAAAAATGTCAAGACCTCCTTAAAAAAGGGGTTGCGACAACGTGGATATCTAAGTTGGATGAGTCTTTCTTTAGATTGCATTCTGCCTATAAGGGTTAACCTTTCTTCAAGGAACGTCAAACTTCAAGTGCCTGATCGACACCAAATGAGGGAAGGATGGGGCATGGTGAGTTAGTGAGATTAAGAGAGCCAACTTAAATTGGTTAGAAATAAGGTATGAGAATCGTTCCTCTCAGAAGCCTAATAGATTGGAAGAGACTACACATGTGCATATATCATCACCATAGTAAATATCTTCTAAGCATATGCTTTATTTGAGTTGATCTTTGTTAATGTAAAGCAAATACGCTATTGTATTCGGTATTTTAGGGCCAATCATTGGTTTTAAAAATGTTTGTCACTTTCTCCAAATTTTAATTTTAAAAATGTTTTTCATTCTTTCCAAATTCAATTAATTTCTTATCTTGAAATATACACAATAAAATTACGTTTTTGCATTACTTTATAATGAAAATTAAAGAATATGGACCTAGAGTTGGTTTTCGCCGAGATGTTTTGATGAGTTCGATAAAGAAGATTAAACTTAAAGATGATTTCTGGGAGTGAAGGCATTTTGCTCGTCCTAATGTGGAATAAATGAAGACTCTGAATGTTGATTGATTAGGGCAATGTTGAACATAAGAAATGACGAGAGTTCTTATATAAGAATAGAATAGGGACCAAAGACAGATTAGTTACGAAGATGGGTAATAGCCTTGAAGATAAGAAAGCTACTCGTGTGAAAGAATTAAAAGTGTATTGCTAATTCATATTTGAGATGAATATTCAATTGATAAGATGAAGATTTAAGAGCATACAACAAAGAAACAAAGCAAAGAAAAATCGAGTACGGCCTTTCAGGGAATAGAAGCTTATTGCACAGATCAAGAAATATTGCAATTCATGCATTACATATAGTTAGACATCCTTATGTTAGGAGTATGCTAACTTAAAAGCCTTTTGCTTATTTTAACAGGTATTCAAAGACTAGCAAAGACTTTGATCTGCAAATTCATGTTGAAGAGGTAGATCACATTAAAGATTTCTCTATGGTAGTCTCTAAGCGAGATACCACTTTTTAAGTCCTTCGGGCATGATGTTAGGCCTTCTCTTAATGCCAAGACGAACAAAAATCGGGGCATCATCTTAAGGTATTTTGGTATTCTCTAAGTGAGATACCACTTTTTAAGTCCTTCGGGTCACTAGTAAGACCTTCAGGCATGATGTTAAATCTTGCCTTGATGCCAAAACGATAAAAAAATCAGGTTATCATCTCAAGTTATTTTGGTATTCTCTAAGCGAGATACCACATTTTAAGTCTTTCGGGCCATCAGTAAAACCTTCGGGCATGATGTTGAGCCTTATCTTGATGCCAAGACGAGCAAAAATTGGGGCATCATTTTAAGGTATTTTGGTGTTCTCTAAGCGAGATGCCACTTTTTAAGTCATCTGGGCCATCAGTAGACTTTCGGGTATAATGTTAAGTCTTTCAGCTATTAGTAAGACCTTCGAGAATGATGTTGAGCCCTCTCTTGATGCCGAGACGAGCAAAAATTATAGCATCATTTTAAGGTATTTTGGTGTTCTCTAAGCGAGATGCCATTTTTTAAGTCTTTCGGGCCATCAGTAGGACACTCGGACATGATATTAAGTCTTTCGGGCCGTCAGTAAGACCTTCGAGCATGGTGTTGAGCCTTCTCTTGATGCCGAGATGAGCAAAAATTGGGGCATCATTTTAAGGTATTTTGGTGTTCTCTAAGCGAGATGCCACTTTTTTAAGTCCTTTGGGCCATCAGTAAAACCTTCGGACATAAAGTTAAGCTTTGTCTCGATGGCAAAATAATCAGAAATCGAGGCATCGTCTCAAGGTATTTAGTAGTCTCTACGCGAGATACCACTTTTTAAGCCTGTTAGGCCATTAGTAAGACCCTTAGGCATGATGTTAAGACTTTTTTTCGTGCCAACACAATAGAAATCGGTACATCAAAGAATTCGTAGCTTGAAAAATTCGTCATGGAAAAACAAAAAGTTCTAGAAGAACTCGTGATTCCAAGGTTACAAACAGGAAATTAGGATAAAAGTTAGTGCTTATGATCTTTTCTCTATTCTCGTTTCACAAGAATGAGCAAAGAAGGGCATCTGTAATCACTAATTTTTATTCGGGTCTATATATTATTTTAATAATTATTGTATAATATTAATGGTGTTATTATTATTATTAATATTATTATTACATTATTATTATTATTGACTTTGTTATTATTGATATTATAATAAAACAAATATGATATATATATATAAACCCATTTAAATTAAAGTTAGTCCAGTCCATTTACAATTGATAAAGCCCACTTTATATTTGCAATATATACATATATATATTACATAATTCGGCATGTTAGGCCTGACTAGAACAAAACCCTAAGCCCTAATATAACACTAATATGATCTATCTTTTTTCTCTGCGCAGCCAAAGGAGAGCCGTTGGATCAAGCCAAATCCAACGACCATGATTAAACCCGAGAGCCCCTTCGGATGCCGCGTGGGACACACGTCCGCCCATTCATCTCCCCATGCTCGCGTAGCATGGACTACTAGACTTTCACGCTTCACGTGTCCTCATCTGATGTCACCACGTCACCATCCAAGAGTCATTTTGACCATCCATCTCTAAGCGATCTCAACCGTTGGATCAAATTTGATCTAACGGTCTAGATCAAATCTGATCGAGAGAGACATTTGACGTCCCTTCATCGATCGCAGCCATGTGGTATGATCAATGGCCACCATCTTCCTTCCGTCCACGTGGCCTCATCGCCAGAAATCATGTTGCCACCGTACGACCACCTTCCTCTCCACCCACCAACATCACATGCAAATAAGGGGAACATTTAAGGGTTATCATAATCAATAGTGGGTTAGGACAACTAATCTAATAAAAAAGGGGAAAACAAATTGGATATATATATGAAAACAATCTATTGTAATAAGTTTTTAGAGGGGAATGAATAGAAGGGAAAAAGATTTGAGAAAGGTATTCTTCTCTCTTTTTGTATTTTTGAAATAAAAAAAGGAAAGGTCTTAGGGTTTTTACCTGCTCGATCTTTGACCGCTGCCATATGTGGCCGAGGACGGTGCCGCCGATAAATGACACCACTACTCCTATCTTTCTCGCTCTCCGCTTTTGATTCAAAATATTTTAAGTTTTCAAATATATTTAAAAAAAAAAATAGGTTTCTGATTTTTGAAGATTTTGGGCGATTTGAAGTTTTTTTTGTGAAAATCTAAATCTGAATTTGATTTCAGGATGGAAAAATGAGCGTTTCGGGGTCCGTTATAGGTTCACTAGCACCGCCGAAAGGCGACTGGTGATGACCTGTGACGATCGGTGCGGCAGAGATGTGACCGGAATCTGGAAAAATAGAAGAGGTCTTTAAGAACTGTTGAATGTTCTAAGAACATTTCGGAGGATTTGGGTTTGGGTTATTTGATCTGTTTTGATTTTTGAAAAACAAAAGGGACATGTTTTTAGATTTTGGCTTATATGCAAGCATTCAAAAATAGATTTTTTTTACCATTTTAAGGAGTTTGGCCCTCTTGAAATTATTTTCGTGGTCCCTAGAAGTTTTACAAGCATTTCAATTTCATATCTATCGCTTGAATATGGTTTGAGATTCGTGGGCTAATTACATCCGTCGTCCCTTTTCGCCCTGAAATTATTCGATTTGGTCCGAATACCTTTGTGTTGACAAGTTATGGAAGGATACACAAATTTGGGTTTATTACCCCTTTAATCCCAACAGTTTCAAATCCATGCTCCCTTTTTTATATATAGTAGCTGAATGGTAAATATATAAATGTATACGGCTTATTTTTAGTATATTATAACATATGTTTAGTAAATCATTTCCTTTTCTACATATTACCTTGATCTTTTATGGGTTTGTTTCCCTTACATAGTGACGTATTAAATCTGCTTTTCCCTTTTATTCGTTTTTAATGTTTATTTAATGTAGCAGCATTTTTTTTATTCGTGGGATTAATTATCCATTTGGTCTTCCTTTAGTTTTTTTCGTTATTTCATTAATTATTTATTTATTGTTCATTTAATTATTGTCTTCTTGTTTCATTTCTTATATTTCAGTCCCTTTACTTCTTAGTATTTAATTTATGTATTTATTTTATATTATGTTATCATATTATTTTGCTCATGCATTTATCTATGTCATGTTTGTTCGTATTGCCTTGTCCTTTATTATGTTGCATCCGGGATATAAATTACCAATGCGGTGCTCCCTTTTTCAAGGATAAATTTGGCTAGCATCTAAGAAGCGGGTGGTGATTTTTGTTTATTCCTCGAACATCGGAGCCCTTTAAAATGAACTCATATGTATAACCCTTCCCCATTCGTAACAACTCTCGGACTCGTTTGATCTCGGGTTTTATTTCTTCGGTGTCCAGTCTACCCTTTTTTAAAACGATCGGTGGCGACTCCAGCTTTATTCCAAAATGTGATTTTTCATGAAAAATTCCCAAATCATTTTTTTCAAGAAAAGTGGGATATTCGGATTTAAACAGGTCACTACAACGTTTCAATGGCCCCGATCCTGCGCACCAACGCCTTGCTAGAAAGCTCTCTGCCCTCCAAGTTGATTTGGTAATCCCCGAGCGACCTCATATTTGCCTTACACTTCAACCCAACTGATCTCGCACCTGTCCAAGCCATCTAGTGTGCCTCCCCAGCCACTAGCGTTGTGCGCCCCTGATCTAACTAATTTTTTAGAATTAAGAGTAATTTGATTAAATGTGAAAATATGGAGGACTGGCTGTATTATTATGTCAATTTTTGTTAACGTTCACGTCATCGGCCGTTAAAATTTTAATCACGTCGGACCAACTTGTTATTTTTTAAGTTGGAGAACCATTTTATAATTTTTCATAATCATGGGACTCAACAAAAAAAAGGTCCCATATTCGAGGGATTGTTTATGTAGTTTACCCTTAAATTTAATATTATGTCAAATTTAAATGTTTTAAAATTATTTTTAATTTAACGAAAATTGGTTAAAAATAAGAGCATTGAAATAAAGGAAAAGAAAATAAATATAAATGTAGTTTTTATCTTTAGAAATATAACTAACATTAAAAATTTATTGCTGAATTTCAAATTTTACTTTTAATTATCAAGACATCCTTTATTTACTTTCCTAGTTTTTGTATGTTTCTTTTTTAATTAAAGTTTTATCATTAAAATTCTTTAATTGATTTCTTTTAAATTAAAAACCTATTGAATAAAAGACGGGTCATCTTCGATCCGTCCATTTACTGCAAGGATTCGATTGCGGCTAGGAGTCAACGGCTCCAAGGTAAAATATGTTCGAAGAGAGGTGCGCCTAACTCACATTCACCTCAATTGGTTCATGTTGACCGTTCTTTGGTATCATGGGTTAGGTCGCCTCAAGGTTGGTGTAAACTCAAAGTGAATGATGCTTGTTTTGTGGCATCAGGTATCACTACCTATGGTGGTGTGATCCGAGATGAGGGTGGTTGATGGTTGATTGGTTTTGTCAAATAAATTGGTAAATGTTTGGTGTTCGACTCAGAATTATAGGGTTTCTATGAAGGGTTCCTTTGTGCATGGTCCATTGGTATTCGTCGTCTTATCTTGGAGTCGGATTGTTTAGAGGTTGTTCGTTTGGTCCAAAACGTTGGCCATTGTCACTTTGTGTCCCCCTTGCACGTCATATTCGCGATCTTATTCGTCACCTTTGGGAATTCCAACTAGTTCACGTGTTGAGAGAAGATAATAAGATTGCGGATGAAATGGCTAAGATTGCAAGGATGGATGATCTCCTATGTCACATGTTTTTTAGCCTCCGGCTGAGGTGATCTCCTTACTACATGACAATGGCATTAATGTCCAAGTTTGATCTTTATGAGCTATGAATTTAGTGTATGTATGTTTTGACGAGGTTATCTTCTAAGTTTGCTTGGTTTCTGTAATTATTATCATGTGTACTCTTTTTCTCTAACTAGGTTTAGGTCTTTTAATGAAGCACATGGTAATAACTCTCTCTTCATCAGAAAAAAGACGGGTTTAATATATTTAAAATGTGTTTACATAAAACTTAGGGAAAATAAAAAGAGAATGCAAAATGAAAATTTAATTACCATCAATAAGACTTTATTAAAATGAACTCACATATCTAACCTGGAAAATATATTATATTTAATATATACTTGCATTTATAGTATAATTTATTAATACTTTAACTCGATAATAATTAAAATAACATGAGAACTAATTTGTATTTTGAATAAAAACACTAAAAATAAAATAAATTAATAAAAGAGCACCTGATTAATAAATGCTAAATTTATACTTAGGGTAAACTACATAAATGGTCATTAGACTTTTAAAACTAGCGTTATAGTCATCAAACTTTTAGTTTGCTTTAGTATGGTCCCTCCCGTTAGGGGTGAGCATTCGATCAAGCGAAGTCAAAAAAATTAGAGTTAGTCGAGTTCACGAGTCTTATTTTACAAGTCAAACTTTATTTGAATTTTTCAAGTTGAGTTTATGAAATTCGAGTCGATTCAAGTTGAGTTTATTTGAAATTTATTGTATTTGTAAACATTTAAAATATTATGTAATAAATAATTCGAATTTAAACAGCTTTCTATAACCATAAACAACACACACATATTTTCTTCTAAATTTTCATATGTGACATATATATAGGGATATGATCCAATTACACATTGTAAGAGTTTTTAACTTTTACACTTTTTTGGATCGTTCGATGGTGAAATGGATGGCTAAGATTAACAGTGGGTTATGTGAAGATTATCACTTAGAAAAAATAAGTAAGTTAATCTCAGCCATCCATTTCACCCATCTAACGATCCACAAAACGTATAAAACTATGAGTTTTACATTCTGTGTAAGTGGATCCTATCTCATATATATATATATATATATATATATATATATATCATGCAGAATTCAAAGACTCGACTCAAAATTGAAAGTTGATCCACTAATTACTAAAAATTTTGAGTTGTTCGAGTCATTCGAAATTTAATTTTGCAACTCAAATTTTATTTGAAAATTTTTCCAGTCGATTTTATGAAATTATGTTGAGTATTTTTGCATCAAATCGAGAAATTTAGTTTTTTTCGAGTCAATTCGAGTTTCGCTCACCCTTACCTCTCGCTACCTTCCGTTAGAAGCTGCTGATGTGGCATGTAAGTTTTTATTTTTAATGAATAAAATAATGGGTAAACTACACTATTCATCACCCAGCTTTCTTCTCACTCCTATTTTGGTTACTGAAGTGTAAATGTCGTGACCATTTTTGAAATCGTGTGTAAAACTAACGTGACGATTGATTTTTGTAAAATTAGAGTTTTGACCCTTTTAATTCATTTGATTTTGAAAACATAGGGTTTCATATTAAATTGAATTTCCACTAATTAATCATGAAAATTAGATTTAAAATAATCTTATTAAACCATTTTCATTTTAATTTTGGAAAATCAATTAATTCATTTTTAATTAAACTTACTTTTTATTTCCTTTTGAAAAACAATTGGAGTCGCCACATATCACTTTGGGGTAGACTGGACACCGTAAAACAAACGAGAGATTCATTTCTTAAAAATTGGGTTCGGGAGTCGGTTACGTGTGGGGAAGGATTAGCACCCCCACGAACGCCTGTTATCGGTACCTTAATTTTACGTGGCATTTTGGCATTTCGAATAATTATTTGAATTTAATTTGATCCTTAATTATTAAATGCATTTAAATTTCGAATGCAGATATCCTTTTATAAGGAAATTCATTTTTATTCGAATATGAGATTAAAAGCACCCCGTTAAGTGGCACCCCTATTCATATTTAAAAAATGAATTTTCAACATAAAAGGTTTGGATGCATGATTTTTATTGTCTTGTTTATTTTAAGTATGAACTTAATATAACTAATTAATTATTTAAACTATGAATATTGTTTAATTTGTAGGCTTTCATGAGAAAATGTCAATTGCTTGAACATCGTCCATGTATTAAAGCCCTTAAATTAATAATATTCCTAATTAATTAACCATTCTAATTAATTAAAGTACTAACCTAATTAAGGCTATAATTAAACTAACTCATTTATTATTTAATTATAAAGTGAAAATGTATATTAAATGTACCTTCTTAAGGCCAATGTTGAGATAACACCCCATTGTAAACAATGGAACACTATCCAAATTTGAGCCCTAAGATTTCTATTTAACATACATTTAATTACTAAAATGATCTTCCTAATTTTTATTAATTCCTAATTAAAGAACTTAGAAAACTAAAGGTTCTTGCAATTAACCAATCTAGGCGATTTAATTATCTAACAAGTAATCTTATATGCTCAATTTAAAGCATGCATCACACAATTAAATTAAAACAATTAAATAGGAGATTAAATTGAATACAATTGAAAAAACTAATTTTATTAAAATGGTGGCTATATTGGAGAAAATACAAAGCCCTAATGCCCAATTACAAAATTATAAACCTATGGGGTTCAATTATGGGGTACGGGGGACTAAATTGCATGAATTACAAAGGCTCCGGGGTCAATTTTAAATGGAATAGGGATTAAATTGAAAGAAGGGCAAAAT
Source organism: Hibiscus mutabilis (assembly GCA_019671005.1). Taxonomy (NCBI): domain Eukaryota; kingdom Viridiplantae; phylum Streptophyta; class Magnoliopsida; order Malvales; family Malvaceae; genus Hibiscus; species Hibiscus mutabilis. The sequence goes on along the minus strand of CM033729.1, from coordinate 44,685,473 downwards.
TAAGGGACAAAACCCTAAAAATCTAGAAGTAGGGCGCAGATTTAAGGGCCCGACTCGGCCAAAAGGTACGAATCTTCCTTGACCCGCCCCCTAAAACGGCGCCGATGGCTTCAACTATAAAAGCCCTTTTTTGCCCGAAAATTGACTTATTTCCCTCATTTTCTAAGAATCCACTCTCTCTCTAGCTCTCCCCTCTCTCTAGACGCTCTGCCCATAACACCTAAAACCCAAAAAAAGCCATCATTTCAAATAAAAAAACATGAGTTTTGAGAGTGTTCATCTCGTGTTCATCACAAATTGGATGAACACGATGCACACCGGCCTAAAACCACCGCATGCCCCTCTCTTAGATCTTAAGCCTTCATTCCTCAACCACCTAAAGCTGTTTTTCAGCCACCACTCCTAAACTCCGACCACCGCCCACCTCTGACTGGCCGTCGCGAGGCAATTTCCGACCACCGCGTTGAAACCCTAAAATACCAAAAAAAAACTATTTTCCACCGAAAAACCCTAGATCTACCTGATCCAATAGGATCTTCTTCCTCACCTGGCCTAGATCTAATCCTAGCTACCTGAAACCCTCCACCTCTTCGACTCTGCCATGAAAACCAAACTCCGACCACCAAATAAGATGAGTTTCGATCTCTCTTTTCGTATTTTTCCAATTTCATTTTCCTTTTATTTTGAACTCATTTATTGTTTTTTTTTGCAGGAATTAAAGAAACAAAGAGGGATGTACCTCTATAAAGGCTGCTGTGGTGACTCTGGCATCCGATGATCTCCTGGCGGTGGCGAGATTCGCGATAGTTCGGTTTGACTTTCAGTGGCGGTTGGTTTCCCAAGGTATACACTCTCTCCTCATTAATTATACTTTATTATTATATTTATTATCAGTTTATTTTTTATTATTATTTTTTAATGATAGCTAATTAATTCCTTTGACATTTCTCTCTCTTTAGGTATTTATTGGGCTGACTTTTTTGATGCCATAGATGATGTCATCTTGATGACATCATTGACAGTTGTATCCAGCTAATGAGGAGAAAACATAGATCCATGTGAAAACATTTTGGATGAATGGTATGCTGCTGCGTGTCCTTTTGGATACAAATTTGGGCGAAAAAATTGGATATGTGTTTGTTTGGGCCTTTATAACCGAAAATTAGGAAGATCATATTTAATCATTGATGTAAAGGGAAATTGGGCTTTGGTTTGGGCTTTTTAACTTGTAATGGACATTTGAGCATTATTTGAATGCAATTAGACATTATTATTATTTTTATGTACTGATTTTATTTATTATTTATTATTATTTATTTTGGCCTTATTTATATAATATGGTATAGACCCTGGACAAAATAAGGGTGTTACAGCTGCCCCTCTTTGCTCATTGCTATGGAACAGGAAGTGGGCAAAGACTGAAAAGACACAGATTTTATCTAAATCCACTGGCCATCCTCTAAACTACTTAAGCTTGAAGATGTTCTTCTCATTTCGAAATCCTTCAAACTTTTTCCAAACTATGGAATCTGAAGCTATTCCTCTTATTATGAAATTCTTCATCTTCCAAGGTCCGGAATTGCTCTTGACATTCTTTATCTCTTGAGGTTTGAAGCTGTTCTTCTTATTACGAAATTCTTCATCCTTCTGTCAAGCAATCCACCTTTCTACAAAGGTGTCAAACAAGCGAGTTCTTCTTATTATAAACTCTTTATTCTTTTGTCAAGTCTAACCACAAAATCTGAACTAGTTCTTCTCATTATGAACCCATTCATTCCCCTAGGTCATGCCGATCTACCTCTCTACAAAAGTATCAAATAAGTGAGCTCTTCTCATTTGGAACTCCTTGTTCTTCTTAAAACCATTGATCTGCCTCTCTATAAAGGCATTGAATAAGTAAGTTCTTCTCATTAGGAACTTCTCATTCTTTCAAAAAGATGAACTATTCTCATTATGAGTTCTTCATTTTTTGCTAGGCGAACTCTTCTCATTAGGAGCTCTGTGGCAAACTCTTCTCATTAGGAGTTTTTCATTCTTTGTTAGGCGAACTCTTCTCATTAGGAGCTCTATGGCGAACTCTTCTCATTAGGAGCTCTATGGCGAACTCTTCTAATTAGGAGTTCTTCATTCTTTGCTAGGCGAGCTCTTCTCATTAGGAACTCAGTGACGAACTCTTCTCATTAGGAGTTCTTCATTCTTTTCTAGGCAAATTCGTCTCATTTGGAACTCTCTGGCGAAATCTTCTCATTAGAAGTTCTTTATTCTTTGCTGGTCTACCTCTCTGTAAAGGCACGGACAAGTAAGCTCTTCTCATTAGGAACTCTCCTCATTCCTCAGCAAACGAACTCTTCTCATTATGAGCTCTTCTAATTTTGACGATCCAGCTTTCTGTAAAGGCACGAACAAGTGAGCTCTTCTCATTAGGAACTCTCCTCATTCCTCAGCAAATGAACTCTTCTCATCATGAGCTCTTCAATCGTTTTTGGTGAGTTCTTCTTATTATGAACTCTAAATTTTTTTACGGTTGAGCTCTTCTCATTGGGAACTTTGGATTTTTTACGAGAAATTCTGATTCTTCTCTCTTCTGGGGAACAGTTAATCTTGTAAAAAGAAACATCATCAATTAATTCGAACTCAATCTGAAGTAATATGAATATTCTCAATTTCTCGCTTGAAGCACTGAGTTCTTTAATGTCATTGTTTTTCTATCTAAGGTGTCTTGATCTTTCTATCTAAAGCTCATATGGGATCTCATCTCTTGTTTCTCTCTCTCTGTTGATCAATTTCTTCTGTGCTTGGAATGTATGAGACTGATTAAACCGGGCATCTCCTTCATCTTCTCGTTGTTGATCTATCTGACCTTTCGATCAAGTAACATAATTTTTTTTCTTTTTCTTTTCCTTTTTTCTTCTTGTTTTTTTTCTTTTTTTGCTTCATTTTTCCTTTTTTTCTTTCTTTTTTCCTTTTTCCTTTTTTTTTCTTTTTTCTTTCTTTTTTCCTTTTTCCTTTTTCCTTTTTTTCTCTTTCTTATTTCTTATTTTATTTTTTTGAACAGTCAGCCCAAAAACTTGATGTCTTCCAATAACATGTCCCACATCGAAAAGTTCTCAACATTTTCTAAGATATCACCTCAGGGAACTTGACATCATGCCCGAAGGACTTACTGATGACCTAAAGGATTTAGAGTCATAATGCACTTCTTTTCATGTTCAAACAATCAAATATTTTTGCTGAAGTCTGCCTCTGTAAACGGAGCTTTTGCTGAAATTCGCCTCTACAAACAGAATGTCTTGCTAAAATCTACCTCTGTAAGCGAAATACTTGTTGAAATCCGCCTCTGCAGCCTCTACAAATAGAATGTCTTGCTAAAATCCACCTCTATAAGCGGAATATTTGTTGAAATTCGCTTCTGCAAATGGAATATCTTGAGAAATCTGCCTCCATAAACATAATATTTTGGAGAAATCTGGCTCTTTAAACGAAATATCCTTGCTAATCTGCATCTGCAAATGAAAAAATCATGAATTAATATATTTGCTTTTTTACAAACACGACTGAAACCTTTGTTAGATCTATTTCTCTAAGATCTATTCTCTCTTTTTTGTCAGATTTTCTTCTCTAAGATTCTTGTTTATTCCTTGTTTGATCTTCGTCTTCATTCTTAACTGGATCTTTTCTCTAAGATCTCTGCTTGTTCTTGCTTGGATCTACTTTTTCAAAACTCGAAGCTATAAATTGATTTTTGCCTTTCCTTGATTGAATTTGCAAATTCCTGCCAAAATATGCAAAAATTCTTTGAATGTAAGAATTAGCATGCTCCTACTTATGGATGCCTAACCATATGATGTATGGATGTTGTCAACTGAGGACCACTTGGGCAAACTTTCATCTTCAGAGAAGCTCCAAATTTCTTCGCTTCATCTTTCATCAAAACTTCTTCTACTGACATTGTAACTCATCTTACACTCAAGTTCAATCTTCAGGATCTCAGCATCTTTTACTCTAAAGCCTCTTTTCAGGTTTTCACTTTGGTTGCCTTTCTCAAAGCACCCTTTCAGGTTTTCACTTTGGTTTTTTAAGGCGCCCTTTCGGGTTTCCACCTCAGTTTTTTCTCTCTTTTTTCCTTCTTCTTTTTCTTTTTTTTTCTTTTTTTGAAGTTCCCTGGCGGGTTTTCACCTCGTTTCTTCTTTTTCTTCTTTCTTTACAATGATATTTCTCATTTGTTCCAAATAAATCGATTTCAATTCTGGTGGAATTCATACTTGTCTTTCTATGGGTTTATCACATAAATCTGTCTCTTGTCATATTTCACCATGTATTTCTCAAAGCTCGAGTACTGGTGACAGCTCATTTCTTAGAAAGCCCTTCTTGCTATGTGTTGCGTGTAAAAAGTGCTCCGCGATTGTGCAAGTGTACACGTCGTAAGTCATAGTATAAAAGATATCGTCTCCACAGGGATTGGTGCCACTTCAAGAATCTAGTCTCTTGCACTGTAAAAAGTAATAGAACATAAGTAGAAGATTGTAGGAGTTTTAACTAACAACTAAACTAGAAAGCAATAAAGTAAAAGAAGATGTAATCAAAAGAGAGAGAATAGGCCAAGTTATCGTGAGTTAAGGAGTGATATCCAATTGGATCGTCTTGGTAAAAGAGTGCAAGGGCAACTCAGTTGCCGTGGCAACTTGTGCAGCAGGGTTGCCTTGGCAACTAATCGACGGTTGCTTGGGCAACTGGCTAAGCAACTCTTTGGGCGGCTGGGTAGCAACTTCAAGGTTCGGCAGAGCGTTCTCTAATGGTTTCTTCTTATCCCTAAGTCGAAACTCTATCTAATTGTGCATGCCTTGACAATACATCCCTGCGTGAATCAAGGCTGAACAACAACCAATCTTGCGGTCCTCTTAGCCATTGAAATCCTTAACTTATTCCTAAGCTGGATTAATCTTCACCATCAGTAGATTTAATAAAGACCATAATCATTTGTTTCTTGAATCTAACTCTCCCGATATTAGATAAATAGATAGAGTTACGAGATCCTCTCCCAATTCACTCGCAAACAAGAACAAAAACCAAGAATGAGTAAACCTTGAATTGAAAGTGCAAACTCTTATTACCTAAACAAAATCCAATTGTTTCTCACAACCACAAAACACAATAACCTTAGCCAAATAGATTTAGTTCATGACTAGGTTCCAAAGAAACACAAAACAAAGAATTCCTAACATAAACCTAATCGAACAAGAATGAAAAAGATGAAGAATGATTGAAAGCCCTTGTCGAAATCTCTCCCTTTTGCTCTCTCCTGGAGTTGACGGCTTGGACTCCTTTAAATAGGAGATGGCTAGGTCAAAGTCTCTCTTGAGGAAGAAGTTAAGTTGGAACTAAATACTTTAAAAGAATATAATTCTTTATTATATTTAAATTCCTTCTAGATCTTCTCCTATCTTCTTGGGATTTAATTTCTCTTTGACCTCTTCATGGAAATCAAACTCCTTTGGGATTTAACTTTGCTCCACGTCATCTTGGGCTTATCTAGTCATCAATTTCGACTGTCATATCATCTTATCCCTTATCGACAATTGCCCTGGCAACTAGCTCGGCATCTCCTTCATGCATTACCCTGGCAACTGCGTCGGCATCTCCTTCATGCACTGCCCTGGCAACTGGTTCCAGCCTTGTTTAGGCAAGTGATTCTGCACACACACAAAAACAACTATCGGCATCACCCTTTTTTTCACAAAATTAAGAAAAATATGATATCAAGCTTAACCACCAAGGAAACAATGCAAACATGCATGAATGGCTAATAATGCAACTAATATGAGCCCAAGTCTAGCAATAATATGAATAAAAAGGGTGAATAAAATAGTACTTTTAGACACTTAACACTATGTCTTCATTCAGCTTTTTTGACAATATTTCTTTCCATGGTTCCAAAAGAGATCATGATTTCATGTTTTTTCTAGCTTTTAGACTTTGTTTGCCGGCATGTGACATATTCTTCTGTAATATTCTTTGTAGCATTGCCCCACTCGGGCTTGTGTGCAATTATCATCTTCGCTCACATTCACCTTGTTTTCTTGCCTTTGAATAGCAAAAACCCTCAATAGATTGATCTTGCTACATCTATGCCCCAAAGATAGCCCATGCTCTCTCTCTCTTTGCCACAAAATTACTTGTATCACTTTCTTGCAATTTTGTTTGAATGTTACTGACACTCGAAGTTGTGTCTTTTCCTCGTCATACTTTCTATCATTAAACAAGTATCAGGGCCTCAGATTCTATTTGCACTTAAAGGAATGGTACATCATAGTAATACCCAAAAATTCTTTGTTTTTCTTGTATCTAATCAATTTATCTGCAATATGCTTGTTGAAAAGATAAGTGAATTGCTCAAGATATTATTTTACTAGATTTGAGAAATTGGAATAATTTGATAAGTCAGGAAAACATGAGAAAATAAAAATAAAATTAGGCCCCCAAGTACCAAGTGCAACAGAGCCTTTGAACCAAACTGCAAAGATCAACTCCAATGCAACCCCTTTCTAAATTATTAAACTTCTGGGAGAAACATTTCCCATATACCTAATTCTATCCCATTTAAGATGGTACTCTTTACCTCACTAACTCACCATGCCCAATCCTTCCCTCTTTTCTGATCTCGATAAAGCATTAGAAGTCTGGAAGTCCTTGAAGAAAGGTTAACCCTGATAAGCGGAATGTATTCTGAAGACAAACTCACCTTGCTCCAATACCCGTATATGGTCAAAATGGTCTTTTAAGGCTTGTAATGTAGGCTATGGCTCTCGAGTGCCAAAGAAAGGATATATATAGGCTCAAATAAATATTTAAGGGTGATGAAACCAAGGATCATTTCTTCCAAGTGAAATATTATTTTTGCACTGATTTGAATATTTTTGGATGAAATGCTCTTTTTCTTTTTCCTTTCTGTTTTTCTTTTTTATTTTCTTATGGATCGCTCTAGACTGCCCATTTTTGGGTTTTCACCCTAAAGTTCATTTCCTTTCCTTCAAATCAATCTTCCATTGCTCCTTTAAATGGAGACTTGTTTGAATGAAAGATCTCACATATATGTATTGTTTTTCTTTTGCACTTTTCCATTGTAGTGCTTTCTTTGCCTCAGCTTGATTCAGTTGACTTTTTGAACACAAACTTCCAGTGTTTCTTTTTCTTTTCTCCTTTTTTGACTAGATTCAGAGTATTATTCTTCATTCATCTTGTCCTTCTAGCTTTTGCACTTGATACATTCACTTTCACTTTTTTATGCCCCTGATTCACAAGGCATTATTATCATGGCATGATCAAAACCGAACATCTTTCACTTGCAAACAAACTTTCATCCTCTTTGCCCTTAGTTTAGGGGTGATCCTTGGTTTCGGTTGAATCCAAAGAAAATCATCAGGATCAAAGGGGACAACAAATGATACTTTTCTTATTTTCTTTCTTTGTGAAGGGAGATGAAGGAATACCAAATGCCCTCCCATACTTGGATATCTTCAAAGAAAAATCCATCTTCAGGTGAAATATGTTTTGGGTTATCACTTCATTCAAAGACCTTAGCCGACAATGTTTGAGAGGCAATTCACTCAAAATTTGTATTTGAGATTTTCCTGTAATTCTTGAACACTCATTAATGTCTTTTCGTTAGCCTAAATAAAGTAGAAAAGAGTCGCATTTCTGATGTTGATCTCTAAATTTGATTCAAGGTCGCTTTTTCAATTAATATCCAGGGACCTGAGAAAAAAATGTTAGTGAAGATATATACATATACGTATGGGAGAACAAAAACTAACCCATAACAAATAAGGAATGAAATATTAAAAGAATCAAAGAATGCAAAGTGTTTGCCATTTGAGAAATATGTAGGAAACAATTATCATAAGCAAATAAACCAAAATTGCCTCCCTTACAAAGGACCCCTAATGCTCGCGGGCAAAAGCTATTGGGATGATTCAAGGTATTACTCTGCAACGGTCCTAAAACTGGAGACAGATCTCCTATGGTTTAATTGTCAGCCGTTAATTAAGGAAAACCTAAATGAATTTCATCCACTCCAATTTTATCAGCAGTTCTTCATTTATTTCTTTTACCAGCACAAATACATATCCATTTCTTACTCATGCCCTGGTGCTCTTCCTTGAATCTTGAATTGAAGCTATCATGTCTGTGAATTTCCCTGCTTCTTTGATCATCTCTTTGATCTATGTAACATCTTCTGACCATTGTCTACATGAACTCTGATGTGTTAAGATGTCGACTGGAAGTGTTCAAAATTTTGATGGGGATGTCTATTTGAGTTTTATTCCTTGACAACTGCTATCTTTTAATTTATTTCACCTGGCTTTTCATTCTCTGTCTTTGCTTGACACATTTTGCACTTAATTTCCTGGCAATCTCATTGCATTGATTCCAACTAGGGGACTACTTTTAAGTTACCTTCTTAATAACTGATCTTCAGTGTCAACTTCCAAAATCTCCTGGTTCAAAAAGTTTTGAATTTGCAGCTTGAAAATGTAACAATCTCCAATGTCTCAATCATAACTCACAATAATCTTGATATTGTAACACTTAATTAATGGGGCTCTGATGATTTCTCATAATACGGTGAAGCTTCGAGCAGTTTGAAATATATCTCACAATAAGAAACATGAATAAGATCCAGTTTAGATCTTGATTTTCCACTGATAGGAACATCTTGAGCATCTAATCTTGCGGTATTCTCCAGTAAAGGCAAAGTCGAAGGGATAGATACCAGAATATTACTCTGACTCCAGTTGGCATTGAATTCAAGTGGGTTACCCACAAAAGTATGTCGTAGATTTTCCCCTTTCTCTTTTATCTCAACTCTTCTAGCAAACGATAATCTTCGATTGAACCAGGGCTCTTCACTTTCAGAACATAAATATGCATTCCTGATGAGACCAAAAACTTTAGTAGGACCATTATCATAAAGTGATTTTGGATAAGGTAGGGCCACAAAACTGAACATGACAATGAATAGAAATAATTGTCTCCCTTTTCTGACCGAACTCTTTAGTTTCTTTATCTCATATCTGTATTCTGCTCTTCTTGCAATCAATTCCTTTGTGAGCAAAATACAATCTTCAATTGACCTTGGCATTCATCACTTTAGAGAAAACTCTTATGCCCCTCATCTCTGTTATGATCATTATGTCCTCTGACTATTGCTGAACCATTGATCTGCAAGACGTTTGGTTAAACTCCAGGATTTGACTTCATTCAGTCTTTCTATGTTTGTCTAGTGGGCTTCCTTCATTTTAACATTTTTAAAATCCAACAGTGCCTCTAAGTTAAGCATTCCACCCAAACTCGGATCTTCTAAATTCTTTATAGATACCCCCGGCTATATTGATCCAAACTTCTCATCTTTTCATTTGGCTTTTTATTTCCATCTCTCTCCTTTTTTTCTTCTTTTTTTGACTTTTTTTTCATAAAGAGTCCTTTCAGATTAAACCTTTATGTGAGATGAGTTTCTATCTTGATCACCCATGTTGATATTTCATCTAGAACCTTTCCTTTCTTGACCTTTCTGATTCCAAACAAAGTGATAGCTCGTATTCCATCTCCTTCTCGAGCTGATCATCCTTTTTCTTCATTCGATCCAAATGGCCCTACACAACCTTTGTGATTGCTCAAACTTAATAAGTCTATTACCCATGCCTTTTAGAACATGAACCTGAACTAATGCAATGCTACTTTTTAAAAATGTAATATTTTAAAAAAAAATGTAATATTTTTATTTAATATAATGATGCAATGCATGAATGCACGAGGTATCAATTTCAAGAACTATTAATTAGAACAACACCATCTAACCAAAAGGTCGAATACAAGAAGAAGCCAATATGTTCACTAGCTCCAGCTCTTTTGGTTGAAAACTTTGTTCAGCCTCTGAGTCAACATCTGTCCTAGCTTGGTGTCGCTATCATAATGTTGTTACATGTTCACGACTTCATCAAACACAATCTGCACATGCCAGGCAACCCCCCCCACTTGGCTCCTAAAGTTAATCATTTCATAACTCTATTTCTGAGTCACATGGATTACTGCCTCGACTTGATTTTCAGTGTTTTGTCCTTTATTGTGGTACCTCTTTGAAACCTCCGAACTGGTCTTTTAAATGTTTTATTGCATTTTCTGATTCTGCCACTTTCCTCAGCTCCTCATTTTTATTAGAAATCAGCATTTTCTTTAATTATAAAATCCTTCGGTAAATTTCATCATTTGTAAAACTCGAATATCGCCTATGAGTTCAAAGCTTTCTCTTTCTCCTCGATTTCTTGCTTGTCAACAACAACCCTTGAATGCCCCTTCAATTTATCAGTTATTTATCATTTTTCTGGTTATCATCGCCCTTTCAGCTACTACGTCTCGTTTATCTCTGTAACCACCGCTGACTCTATCTTAAAACTTGAACTGTTGTTGAGCCTTGTATAAACCTTGTTCTTTTTGACCCCTAAAGCATATTGGAAATGACTCTTCATATCCCCATCCTATGGTTCTCAAATTAAACTTGGTTCTGGCAAACCTTCATTATGCTCAAAAAATTCTAGTACGACATGACACCTGGTCTCCATGGATATTGTCTTCATTCTTGAATTGAGTCTTCTCGAATCAGGTCCACAGTGACATATTGTCCTCCACTTTTCTATCAGACTCTTCAGCTCTTATGACCACTGCCTACTAAACTAATCCTCAAACTGATACCTCTCATGAATGCAATGTGATGTAACATACATAAAAGATATATAACAAAACACGAAAAAACAAAAAAAAACTGTGTCAGTATGGTAGAATAATACTGTAAGCAAAAAATATATTGCGTAAAAATAACCAAAGAACAATTTATATTGCACACAAAAAATAACCAGATAAGTGAATTTAAATCAGCGACACCCTGTCCTAGGTCCCTGTCTGGCTCTAGTGGGGTAGGTTTCTAGATTACAACATGTGGCTTTCGTTCTAGACTCTAGGTACCAGAACTGTCGTTGCCGTCTACTGTGACAACAAGACATCGATTCGAGAGTATACGGCCCCTTATAGCGGAGACGTAACCTCATGATATATAAGGTTGGTATACCGAAAAGAGGACAAAATTCCAATCACGAAGCTGGATAACTTACGTAGGATCATGCCTCACTCCCACTTAAAGGTGAAAAGCCCGAGTAGAAGGCTTATGCATGAATGACAGTTTATATCACACAAGAAAAAGCTATCTTCATTCTTTCTAGAAATCCATCCAATAATTATGAAAAAAAATTAAATTCAAATTACTATCCTAAAATGCCACGTAAAATTAATTAGGCTTGACTCTCAGTTTTTTTATGTCCCCAGCGGAGTCGCCACTGTCGCGACTATTTTTGAAATCGTGTGTAAAAATAGGCTGACTGTTGATTTTTTGTAAAATTAGGGTTTTAACCCTTTTAATTCATTTGATTTTGAAAACTTAGGGTTTCATATTAAATTGAATTTCCACTAATTAATCATGAAAATTAGATTTAAAATAATCTTATTAAACCATTTTCATTTTAATTTTGGAAAATCAATTAATTCATTTTTAATTAAATTTACTTTTTATTTCCTTTTGAAAAACAATTGGAGTCGCCACCGATCACTTTGGAGTAGACCGGACACCGTAAAATAAACTTGAGATTTATTTCTTAAAAATTGGGTTCGGGAGTCGGTTACGTGTGGGGAAGGTTTAGCACCCCCACGAACGTCCGTTATCGGTACCTTAATTTTAGTGGCATTCCAAATAATTATTTGAATTTAATTTGATCCTTAATTATTAAATACATTCAAATTTCGAATGTAGATATCCTTTTATAAGGAAATTCATTTTTATTCGAATATGAGATTAAAAGCACCCCGTTAAGTGGCACCCCTATTTATATTTTAAAAAATGAATTTTCAACATAAAAGGTTTGGATGCATGATTTTTATTGTCATGTTTATTTTAAGTATGAACTTAATATAGCTCTAATTAATTAATTATTTAAACTATGAATATTATTTAATTTATAAGCTTTCATGAGAAAATGTCAATTGCTTGAACATCTTCCATGTATTAAAGCCTTAAATTAATAATATTCCTAATTGATTAACCATTCTAATTAATTAAAGTACTAACCTAATTAAGGCACTAATTAAACTAACTAAGTTATTAATTAATTATAAAGTGAAAATGTATATTAAATGTACCTTCTTAAGGCCAATATTGAGATAACACACCATTGTAAACAATGGAACACTATCCAAATTTGAGCCCTAAGATTTCTATTTAACATACATTTAATTACTACAATGATCTTCCTAATTTTTATTAATTCCTAATTAAAGAACTTAGAAAACTAAAGGCTCTAGCAATTAATCAATCTAGGTGATTTAATTATCTAACAAGTAATCTTATATGCTCAAATTAAAGCATGCATCACACAATTAAATAGGAGATTAAATTGAATACAATTGAAAAAACTAATTTTATTAAAATGGTGGCTATATTGGAGAAAATACAAAGCCCTAATTGTAACACCCTTAACGTAAACTCGTAGTACGAATACACAATAAGGATTTCACAATATTATTTAACAGAATTCTAGACTTGTAAATTTTTTTTAAAAACATCTGACATAAAACTAGTTTATAAAATAACCCTTTCTCGACTTTCGAAGTATTTATAGCCTATTTTCATATTGCTAGTTTTGACAATGAATTGGTTTATAAATCATATTAGTCGGTTATTAAAATAAGTATATAACTCAGGGTGAATTCTAGGTACATTGCCTAAGCTCTTTCTTGAATTTAAAATCGTTTGTAACACCCCCACCCGGTTTAGTAGTAAATCAGCTGAGGAGCGTTACGAGGAACACTGGAAACACGAATAATTTAGAAATTTTCAAGAACTCATCTCTAATAGGAGAGATGAGTGATTAGCAAGAAAGCAATCTAGACAATTACTTTTTATCATCAAGCAAAACATGTTTATCATTCTTGTTCATTATATGCCAACCCTTGATTAGTCATTTTTAAGTTACATTCAAAGATTAATAACTACTTAGTCTTGTAGTCATATGTAACATTCAAATAGCATTCTTAACTAGCAAGGCATTCACAATCAAGTATACAAGCATGTCTAACTTATTATTCATCTAGGTTGCCACTTAGCTTATTCATTTTCAAATCTACATGCATGCGATCATATAAACTTTCAATTAGCATACCTAGACTAGCATGTTTCATTTTAACCCAATCTCATTAAATTCAAGACATGTAAATATTTCATGTAAATTTGACTAAACACAATCATATATACATGAAGTCGAACATATCTCAAGCAAGCATATCATGTTTCATAGACATTATAGGTCATTAATGGGATTGATTACCTTTAATTGTTCATTCGAGGTTAATTGCTATTTAGGCATGTGAAAAAGCAAGGCATTTGAATGGCCTATATAGACTAGAACATTTTCGTTTAAATCCAACATTACATTTAAGCATGTAAATATTTCATCTAGGTTTAACTAGTCATACTTTTATGTACGTACATTCAAAAATAACTTCAAGTAAGCATGTGACATATCACTCCTTTCCTACATGGCATTAACAAGCTCAAGTATAACAATAAACATTTCCATCATTCATTTTAGTACATATATGCGCAGCAAGACTCATTCATTCACATGAAATTTTAACATTTACACATAGAGTTCTAGCTACCAAGTTGACAACATTAAAGGCCAACTTCATACATATATACAAAAGATCTTTCAAGTATCAAAATGCATGACTTGGCTTAACCATATACAAATCTAGGTGCCACCAACTACTAGGAGCATTACAAACAAGTATGGATTTATACTTATGCTTTGCTTGTGCCTTACTTCAAGCTCGAGAAATCTGACTTCGGGATCAAGCAATTCACCTTGAAGCACCTAACCTATGGTTTGAGAAGAGAGGAAATGAGAGTGATAAGTACGATATGTACTTCGTGAGGTAGTACTAATTCTAACCAATTTATTGATCCAAGCTCCATTTAAATGAGTTTGACCCTAGATAAAGTTTGCAAGCATTTCGAGTAATAAAACAAGAAATTATCAAGAAGCATGTTATCAAGTCATTCGAGTGATATTCAAGCATACCAAGCAATTGTCAAGCAACCAATTATCAAGTCATTTGAGTAGCATTCAAGCATAACAGGCAGTTATCAAATAGCATGTTTATATGTAGAATTCTTGTACAAGACAGTTCCAGTATGTACATTAACATTTCGAGCCCTTATCTCAAATAACAAGTACATGTAATTCCCAATACCGAAACAATCCATATATCATGTAATCCAACCAATTCAGTCCATATCTTCATGTACAAGGTATACATGGCAGCAACACTCATATATATACATACATAATTAGCATACACAAAACAGTCCAATTCTGGCATTATTCAGGTTATTTAGAGCAGCAACTCATGTATACACAATTAACATGCATAAAACAGTCCAATTCGAGCATTATTCAGGTTATTTCGAGCAGGAACTGATCTATACACAATTAACACACATGAAACAGTCCAATTCAAGCATTATTCAGGTTATTCCAAGCAGCAACTTATGTATACACAATTAACATGCATAAAACAGTCCAATTTGAGCATTATTCAGGTTATTCCGAGCAGCAACTCATGTATACACAATTAACATGCATAAAACAGTCAAATTCGAGCATTATTCAGGTAATTTCGAGCAGCAACTCATGTATACACAATTAACATACATAATACAGTCCAATTCGAGCATTAATCATGTTATTCCGAGCAACAACACATATATACATAATTAACATACGCAAAATAGTCCATATATTATCATTTAGTCTAGCCAATTCAGTCATAGAACATGTATGTAATATCCCAATTTTTGGACTAGTGAGTAAAATGTAATTTTTGGAAGTTTAGGGGTTAAAGTGAAAACTTTAGAAAAGTTTAGGGACCAAAGTGTAATCTTTAAAAGTTATGTAAGTTAACCCCGTAAATGAATAGTCCACCCCCAATAGTGGTATTTATGTGTTACTAGATTTTTCATACGAAGCTTATGTTATTCGAATTTGGATCGAATAAAATTGTTAAGCGTGCTTAGGCCAGAGTAGCCCAAGGATGGGTGACCTAATGGGAAGGTCCCATATCCAATATTTTGACTGATAAAAAGGATTCAGTTTGAGTTAATAGTAGTCGTAAGGGATTGTTAAAATAAGATTTCTAAGAGGAAATGTATCTGGTAAAAATTCCTGGTAATTATCGGTATATCAGATCAAATTGAAATTTTAAAGGCAGTTCCAAGGATTATGGAAAATTCATAAAATATTTTTTTAAGAATATTTTATTAATGTTGATGGGATTCTAACTAGATTTAGTTAGAATATGATGGAGAGGTTATAAAGCTCAAAGAAAGAAAATTTTGAAATCGTATTGAGTGAAATTCGAATAATTGGATCAAATAAATATAATAAATTAAAAATTTATGATATTTTGGGAAGGAGGCTGGTCAGAATGGAACCAAATTGGTTCAATTTTAATGGAATGGTAATTTTTAAGTCATGTTATAAATAAAGCCTAGTTGGAGGGCAAATTGGTCATTTGACATGGATGGCATTTTTGAAATATTTTGGAACTTTGAGGGCAATTTTATAAGAAGGTTATCCATGGATAAATCCTAGCCATTGATTTTATGAGATTAAATTATGGCCATTAGATTAAAGGACAAGATTGTAATTTTGTGAATTAAATGAATTTTTAATTGATTAAACAATGCCATGTGTATTAAAATAATTAAAAGATGAAGAAAACATTTTTCTTCATCTATTGAGGCTGTCGAATGGTATAGGAAAAAAGGGGGAAAGAATTTTGCAAACTTTCAAGTCAAATTTGAAGAAGAACAAGACTAGTTTCAAGTAAGCTTTAATTAGGTAATTTGTTCTACACTTTATTCTCTTTATTTTGATAGTATTTTTGCATGGAAAAGTCAAGTATAAGTTATGTCATGAATGAAGATTGATGATGGAAGTTGAAGTTTATGATGGAATTAGAATGGTAGTTAGTTGAATTGATGATTTTGATATGGAATTAAGGTTGATTTTGGATAAATTTCATGTTAGAAGGTATAAACCCTAACCCTAAAATTTGGGGGTTTTGGTTAGGAAGCTAAAATTAGGATGATATTGATTGAATTGTGTTGTTGGAAGCTTGATTTTAATGTTAGAATAAATAATTTCCCAAGTTTGTGTTTTAGTGACTATTTTGAAATTTTATGAAATTAGGGGAAATTATTGAGAATTTTATTTAAGCATTGGAAACATTGAATTATGATGAAAGAAGATTGAATTTGTGGTTAGGGATCAAAATGAAAATTTTGGAACCTTAGAGACCAATTCGGCAATTTGAGAAAAATTAAGGATTGGTTTTCAATTTATGGAAAATTGATAGAAATGAAGATTTAAGTATTTTGGGAAATTTGGAGGATGGAAATGACAAAAAAAGTTTAGGGACCTATTTCGAAAATAAAGGAATAGTGAAGGACTAAAGTGAATAAAGTTGAAAGTTTAAGAAAAACTTTCTAAAACTATTAGAAATAAGTAAATGGTTTATTTGTACATGAATTTATGTGCAAAATGAAGTAGTGGCTAAAATGTTATTTTTATAAGGTTTGAGGACTAAATTGAATAAAGTTTGAAGTTATTTATGGAAGTTGAGTAGAAAACTGAATTTGGCAGTAAGTTTGAAAATTCACCATAAATTCTACAAAAACTGTTAGAAGGTGAATTTTATACCGATATAAAGATTTGTTCGTCTAGTTTCGTTTCCAACAAACGAAAACAGATTTCGAGTTCCGAGTAAAAAGATATAAATTTTTAAGTGAGGAAAGGTCAGAAAATAGTATAGCAGACTTTTCCGAATTTAGCACTGGAAAGTGACTTCGAAAATTGACCATAAATCGTACAAATTGAAATTGAACTATTAATTTATATGGTTGAAAAGCTTATTGAATCTAGTTCCTTTTCAGAACAAACGGAATCAAATTTTGAGTTTTAGATTATTTTATAGAAATATTTCTTTGAAGGTTGTACAAGCTGCTAGAGAATGGAAAGTGAGATATTTTGTATCTAATGTTAGTTAGCAAGCTTAAAAGAACTATTTGAAGTTCTAAATGGTTATCAAGGACCAAAGATGAGTTTTGGGACAGTATAATGATGGGGGGAATATAAATTTTTTATGTTGAATGATTCAATATTTTGATTAATATATCCTTAGAAATGACTCTAATAAATGTTGTTTATATTTATGTGTTTAATCAAGCTGAATACGGATCAAAGAGGATTCAAGATATTTTAAAGAAAAGGATCGAGTAGAATTTAGTGAGGCATACCATCCATGGCCCAAGTGAGTGCATTTCTAAATGTTTGCATTACTTAGATAATGGCATTGCATTTCTCTATAATACATGGTATGATACATTGCTCGACATGGCAAGCTTGATGGAATACTAGGTACGAATTATTGTTTGCATAAATGATGATGCATTATGCATACATGAAATATGGATAATGACAAGATTAAAATGAAACAAGATACACCCTGGGGTGCAAATGGCACTAGCGAGGTGTTTTTAATATAAGGAGCAAAGAGTGTCCTTATATGAGGAGCAAAGCGTCCTCCCGAGTACGTACGCCACAAAGCACTACGGTGCAGATAAGCTACGGGGTTTCCATGGGCCTCTAGCCAGACACGTTTATAATAATAAGAAGATGATTACATGGTAGATCATGAGCATGCAAATGACTGCATGACGATACATGATTCACATGACAGAGATGATACATGATACAGAAGTTACATGTTACATGACTATGAAGTACATGACATGCGAGATAGAAATGTTATTGATACATGATAGAAACATTACATTCTATATGATAGAATACATGTTATGCAAATCATGGTATAATGAAACATTATCATGATAAAGTACATGATATGTAAATGATTACATGGTGAAAGCACGTCTGTAATAGAAAATATAGTATGCAATGATAACATGATTTATATGATATCTATGATACATGACACATGTATATTGTGATATACTTTCCTTGTCGTAGAGAAATATGAAATGCACTCTTATATGAAATATTATATTTCATCAACTTATGTTTGAATAAATAAGTTTAATTGCCTCACTAAGTTCGTACTCAGCGTGTGTTATTTCACACGTAGGTTCACCCACGTAGAAGAGCATGAAGGAGCTAGTAATTGGAAAGTCAAGTTACATTAGTAATCACGGTATGTACATCTTAAATTATGGTTGATGTCTAGTGGGCATTTACTTGTATGTATGTGGGTTCAATAAATGCAAATGTTTTGTAAACTTAAGTTATAATGTGTTTACGTATTAATTACAAGTGTAGGAACTCAGAATATGGTTTTACTATAAATGATTAAGATTTATGATATAGTTAAATCTAGTTTAACCCTATTCACGTAGAAATTTTAAAAATTAAGAAGGGGTCTAGGAAGAGTACATAGTTTTCTCCATGAATTATATTTTTATTTCAATAACATATTTATAAATTTTCTAAAACAATTCAGGGTCAAAACTAGCTGTTATAGACTGATGTAGTTTTCAGTTTAAAACCGAGGAAGGGTTAAACAACAAGGCAAAGTTTGGTTTTTAAAAAAAACAAGTCAAGTTTTCTTAATAAGCCAGTAACATCTTTAGTGTATATTCAGTCTACGAATATACGTTAAGGGTGTTACATTTATTGGTATCAGAGCTACAAGTTTAGCCGATTCTGGAGGCTAAATCAAGTTTAATGTGATTTAAAGTTAAGTACATGCCCCTAGGATGTCATGTTACTGATGTACTACTGTGTAACTTGATTATGCTCCTCAATAACATGAAGAAATTTTAGTAAAAAAATAGATGAAGTCAGGTATTGATGGACTGTGATGAATGCTTAATTATGGGAATTGGAGGAAGAAGAATGTTTAAAGCCGAGTATGTTGGATATTAGTTAAAAGAGAAATGTACAACAATCCTAAGTTTGAACAAGGTACTCGTACTGTTTATGAGTACGAGTTAGATTTTAATAAACTGAGTCAGTACGCAGTTAAATGGATGTCGATCGAAAGGTCTCGATGAGAATGGTTTATAAAGAAGTTACATCCAAGGCCCAAAGAAATACTTCTTTGGAGAATATTTAGTAAAGTGACTGTCAATAATTTTCTTGGACAATGTATAAGTAATTAGAATATGAAAGAAAGTTCATTAGGAATTCAAGGAATTAAGTTCTGGCAGATTTAATGGAATTTCCATCCCATGAATTTGAAGTCAATCTTGGAATGGATTGACTATCTTCATATGATGCAGATATGAAGTGTAAGAAGAAAGGTCGGTATTTCAAGGATCCGATGGGTTGGAATAATCTTTGAGGGAAAGAACTGACTGTTTAGAGTCAGTAATTTCTATAATGATAGCTCAAAGGTTGTTATTTAATAGATGTGAAACATGTTTGGGTTGTATAGAAGATATGTAAAAGTTACCTAAAAAGTTTGAAGACATTCTGACTGAAAAGGAATTTCATGATATATTTACGGATGAGTTATTAGGATTACCTCCGGATAAGGAAACACAGTTTGGGATTGATGTTTACCCTAGAACTAAGCCAATATCAATGGTACTATATAGGATGGCACCAACGGAGTTAAGGGAACTAAAGGCTCAATTACAAGAATTGCTAGACCGAGGTTACATTTGACCAAGTGAACTATAATGGGGTGCCCGGTATTAATTGTAAAGAAGAAAGATTGTTCCCTATGATCATATATAGATTATTGACAATGGAATAAAGTAATCATAAAGAATAAGTATTCCCTACCCAGGATTGAGGATCTATTTGATCAGCTTAAAGATGCAGCAATATTTTTTTTAAAGATAAATCTTTAATTAGGGTTATTATCAAATTAAGGTCAAGAAAGAAAATGTATCAAAGACAGAATTCAGAACTCGTTATGGACATTACGAGTTTCTGGTGGTGCCTTTTGGATTTACGAATGCCCCTGCTGCATTTATGGATCTGATGAATAGGGTATTCTAACCCTATTTGGATCAATTTTGTGTGGTCTTCATAAATGATATTTTGGTTTATTCGAAGACCGAAGTTGAACATGACTACCATCTTCGAGTAGTACTGCAAACTTTAAGAGATAAGCAACTTAATACCAAGTTTTTGAATGCAAGTTCCGGTTGTCAGAAATAACTTTCCTTGGATATGTAGTGTCATCAGAAGGAATAAGGGTTGACCTTAAGAAAATACAAGTTATTCTTGAATAGGAAGAGCTGAAAATGTTTTGAAAAGAGGAGATAAGCTGGAAATAGGAAAGTACAGAACTATGAAATTAAACCAAGAGATTGATTATATTACTGATGTAAAGTATATGTTTCTGACAATATCTGAAGAGATAAGATATTTAAAGGAGGCCAATTATAGTTCATTATTTATGCATCCAAGGAGTAATAAGATGTATCAAGATTCAAAGATTCGAAACTGTGGCCAAATATTTATGGATTACTTCAGTTTATTTCTATTCCCCAATGAAAGTAGGGATGAGTATCGATGGATTGTATAATGGATTTGTCGGCTACACCAAGTAAAAAGAATTTAATATGGATCATTATGAATCGTCTGACAAAGTTTGATTACCTTATTCCAGTTGAATAGATTATTCGTTGGATAAGTATACAGAACTTTATGTTCAAGAGACAGTAAGACTACATGGTATCTTAGCATTAATAGTGTCAGACAAAGACCCAATGTTTATTTCAAGATATTGGGGGTACGTTATTTGAAGCTTTAGGTACTAAATTAAATTTTAGTACAGTTTTCATCTGCAAACAGATGGGCAATATGAGCGGATCATATAGATTCTAGAGGATATATTACGAGCTTGGGTAATTGAGTTTGCATAATCATGGGAAAAGTACTTGCTTTTGGTTGAATTTATTTACAATAATAGTTATCAATTAAGTATCAAGATGGCATATGGAAGAAAATACCGAACATCTCTAAATCAGTTCGGGTTACAAGATAGACATGTTCAATGTTCAGTATAACTCAAACGTTAAAGGAGTCGAATTAACACAAGATATGGAGGATAAAGTAAGGATTATTCAGCAAAATTTTAAGGCCGCCATGGATTGACAAAAGACCTATGCAAATAATGAGAAAAAGGATATTGAATACAAAGTTAGAGAAAAAGTGTTTTTAAAGATTTTACCTTGGAAGATGGTGTTACGTTTTGGTTGAAATGGAAAGATTAGTCCCAAATTTATAGAGCCATATGAGATTCTAAAAAGAAAAGAACCAATGGCTTATCAATCGTCTTTACCTCCAGATAAGAATATGATTCATTGTGTGTTTCATGTATTCATGTTTCAGAGGTATGGATTGGATTCTTCGTATGTATTTACCTCAAGAGGAGGTTGAACTGCAACCAGGTTTGACGTATAAAGAAGAAGTGAAAATCCTAGCATACAAAGTTGAAGAATTAAGGGACAAGGAAATTCTAATGATTAAGGTTCTTTGGAGAAATCATAAAGTAAAGAAAGTCACTTGAGAAAGTAAAGAGAGACTGAATGAGCAAAATATGAAGTTGTTTAAAAAGAGTATATGTTGAAAATTCGAGGACGAATTTTCTTAAGGGGGAGGAATTGTAATATCCCAATTTTTGGACTAGTGACTAAAATGTAATTTTTGAAAGTTTAGGGGTTAAAGTGTAAACTTTGGAAAAGTTTAGGGACCAAAGTGTAATTTTCAAAAGTTATGTAAGTTAACCCCATAAATGAATAGTCCACCCCCAAGAGTGGTATTTATGTGTTACTATATTTTTCATACGAAGCTTATGTTATTCGAATTTGGATTGAATAAAATTGTTAAGCGTGCTTAGGCTAGAGTAGCCCAAGGATGGGTGACCTAATGGGAAGGTCTCATATCCAATATTTTGACTGATAAAAAGGATTCAGTTTGAGTTAATAGTAGTCGTAAGGGATTGTTAAGATAAGATTTCTAAGAGGAAATGTATCCGGTAAAAATTCCCGGTAATTATCGGTATATCGGATCGAATTGAAATTTTAAAGACAGTTCCAAGGATTATGGAAAATTCATAAAATATTATTTTACAAATATTTTATTAATGTTGATGGGATTCTAACTAGATTTAGTTAGAATATGATAGAGAGGTTATAAAGCTCAAAGAAAGAAAATTTGGAAATTGTATTGAGTAAAATTCGAATAATTGGATCGAATAAATATCATAAATTAAAATTTTATGATATTTTGGGAAGGAGCCTGGTCAGAATGAAACCAAATTGGTTCAATTTTAATGGAATGATAATTTTTAAGTCATGTTGTAAATAAAGTCTAGTTGGAGGGCAAATTGGTCATTTGACATTGATGGCATTTTTGAAATATTTTGGAACTTTGAGGGCAATTTTATAAGAAGGTTATACATGGATAAATCCTAGCCATTGATTTTATGAGATTAAATTATGGCCATTAGATTAAAGGACAAGATTGTAATTTTGTGAATTAAATGAATTTTTAATTGATTAAACAATGCCATGTGTATTAAAATAATTAAAAGATGAAGAAAACATTTTTCTTCATCTATTGAGGCTGCCGAATGGTATAGGAAAAAAGGGGGAAAGAATTTTGCAAACTTTCAAGTCAAATTTGAAGAAGAACAAGACTAGTTTCAAGTAAACTTTAATTAGGTAATTTGTTCTACACTTTATTCTCTTTATTTTGATAGTATTTTTGCATGGAAAAGTCAAGTATAAGTTATGTCATGAATGAAGATTGATGATGGAAGTTGAAGTTTATGATGGAATTAGAATGGTAGTTAGTTGAATTGATGATTTTGATATGGAATTAAGGTTGATTTTGGATAAATTTCATGTTGGAAGGTATAAATCCTAACCCTAAAATTTGTGGGGTTTGGTTAGGAAGCTAAAATTAGGATGATATTGATTGAATTGTGTTGTTGGAAGCTTGATTTTGATGTTAGAATGAATAATTTCCCAAGTTTGTGTTTTAGTGACTATTTTGAAAATTTATGAAATTAGGTGAAATTATTGAGAATTTTATTTAAGCATTGGAAACATTGAATTATGATGAAAGAAGCTTGAAATTGTGGTTAGAGATCAAAATGAAAATTTTGGAACCTTAGAGACCAATTCGGCAATTTGCGAAAAATTAGGGATTGGTTTTGAATTTATGGAAAATTTATAGAAATGAAGATTTAAGTATTTTGTGAAAGTTGAAGGATGGAAATGACAAAAAAAACGTTTAGGGACCTATTTCGAAAATAAAGGAATAGTGAAGGACTAAGGTGAATAAAGTTGAAAGTTTAAGAAAAACTTTATACAACTATTAGAAATAAGTAAATGGTTTATTTGTACATGAATTTATGTGCAAAAATGAAGTAGTGGCTAAAATGTTATTTTTATAAGATTTCAGGACTAAATTGAATAAAGTTTGAAGTTATTTATGGAAGTTGAGTAGAAAACTGAATTTGGCAGTAAGTTTGAAAATTCACCATAAATTCTAAAAAATGGTTAGAAGGTGAATTTTATATCGATATAAAGATTTGTTCATCTAGTTTCGTTTCCAACAAACGGAAACTGATTTCGAGTTCCGAGTACAAAGATATGAATTTTTAAGTGAGGAAAGGTCAAAAAACAGTGTAGCAGACTATTCCGAATTTAGCACTGGAATGTGACTTCGAAAATTCACCATAAATCATACAAATTGAAATTAAAATATTAATTTATATGGTTGAAAAGCTTATTGATTCTAGTTCCTTTCAGAATAAACGGAATCAAATTTCGAGTTCTAGATTATTTTATAGAAATATTTCTTTGAAGGTAGTACAAGCTGCCAGAGAATGGAAAGTGAGATATTTTGTATCTAATGTTAGTTAGCAAGCTTGAAAGAACTATTTGAAGTTCTAAATGATTATCAAGAACCAAAGATGAGTTTTGGGACAGTATAATGATTGGGGAATATAATTTTTTATGTTGAATGATTCAATATTTTGATTAAAATATCGTTAGAAATGACTCTAATAAATGTTGTTTATATTTATGTGGTTAATCAAGTTGAATACGGATCAAAGAGGATTCAAGATATTTTAAAGAAAAGGATCGAGTAGAATTTAGTGAGGCATACCATTCATGGCCAGGTGAGTGCATTTCTAAATGTTTGCATTACTTAGATAATGGCATTGCATTTCTCTATAATACATGGTATGATACATTGCTCGACATGGCAAGCTTGATGGAATACCAGGTATGAATTATTGTTTGCATAAATGATGATGCATTATGCATACATGAAATATGGATAATGATAAGATTAAAATGAAACAAGATACACCCTGGGGTGCAAATGGCACTAGCGAGGTGTTTTTAATATAATGAGCAAAGAGCGTCCTTATATGATGAGCAAATAGCGTCCTCCTGAGTACGTGCTCCACAAAGCACTATGGTGCAGATAGGCTACGAGATTTCCATGGGCCTCTAGCCAAACACGTTGATAATAATAACAAGATGATTACATGGTAGATCATGAGCATGCAAATGACTGCATGACGATACATGATTCACATGACAGAGATGATACATGATACAGAAGTTACATGTTACATGACTGTGAAGTACATGACATGCGAGATAGAAATGTTATTGATACATGATAGAAACATTACATGCTATATGATAGAATACATGTTATGCAAATGATGGCATAATGAAACACTACCATGATAAAGTACATGATATGTAAATGATTACATGATGAAAGCTTGTCCGTAATAGAAAATATAGTATGCAATGATAACATGATTTATATGATAGCTATGATACATGACACATGTATATTGTGATATACTTGCCTTGTCGTAGAGAAATATGAAATGCACTCTTATATGAAATATTATATATCATCAACTTATGTTTAAATAAATAAGTTTAATTGCGTCACTAAGTTCGTACTTAGTGTGTGTTATTTCACACACGTAGAAGAGCTTGAAGGAGCTAGTAATTGGAAAGTCAAGTTACATTAGTAATCACGGTATGTACATCTTAAATTATGGTTGATGTCTAGTGGGCATTTACTTGTATGTATGTGTGTTTAATAGATGAAAATGTTTTGTAAACTTAAGTTATATATCATTTACTATAAATGATTAAGATTTATGATATAGTTAAATCTAGTTTAACCCTATTCATGTAGAAATTTTAAAAATTAAGAAGGGGTCTAGGCAGAGTACATAGTTTTCTCCCTGAATTATATTTTTATTTCAATAACATATTTATAAATTTTCTAAAACAATTCAGGGTCGAAACTAGCTGTTATAGACTGATGTAGTTTTCAATTTAAAACCGAGGAAGGGTTAAACAACAAGACAATGTTTGGTTTTAAAAAAAATCAAGTCAAGTTTTCTTAATAACTCAGTAACATCTTTAGTGTATATTCGGTCTACGAATATACGTTAAGGGTGTTACAATGTACACATAATTCTTAATGCCGAAACAGTCCATATTTTCATTTACGAGATGTACATGGCAGCAACATTCATCAATTCAAGTGAGATCGAGATCTTTTTCAAGTAACAATCAGGTAACAAGAAATTCGAGTATACAAGTCAAGTAATATGTTCAAGTAATCAAGTTTGCATGTCAAGCAATTCAAGCAAACCAATCAAGTAATCACTAGCTCTAGTGAGACCATAAGCCATTCCAAGTAGCAAATCATACAATACAAGGTCCAAGCATAAGCAATTATCATTTCAAGAGTTTCATGTCAAGAATCAAGCATTACATGTCAAGCAATTTGAGTATTTCAAGGATTCATGTCAAGTGATCCAAGTGTTCAAGATTTCTTGTCAAGACATTTAAGTATTTCAAGATATATTTCAAGTATTCAAGATTTTCTTTTGAATTTCTTATTCAATTTCTCAATAAGGTTCATACCTTTTTAACATGTTTGCCTTGGATAACAATTGGTCATGAATAACATTGGTCCGTGTTTGACCATAAAGGTCTAAGATATATTTAGCTCAAAGCACATATCAATGGCTAATATCGGAAACATGTCAATCCTATACTTCTCACTATCCAACCAATTGTCGCCACTCCGTACAACTCCCCCGTTACCTCCAACTGTCGCCAATAACGTATTACATGTATTGGGGCGTACCCCTGAGCTGTGGCTCATGGACCGTAGTCCCAAGTATACCATGCATCATACCATTGTATCCAAGGACTTCCATTGTAGGCAATTTAAATCTTTTTAATCTTTAAACTTTTATTAGAGGGGTATTATTATACTTTAAATCTTGTTGTCGTTTCTTATGTTTTATGCTTTCATGTTCAAGTTGAGGCAATTCATATTCGAGAATTACATTCAAGCAAGTTATAGCAATACCATGCTTAGCCCTTAGGCTAGTTGAGCCTTAGCTCTTCAATTATTTTTCACGTTTTCAAGTATTTTATGTTCAAGGCAAGACAATTCATGTTCAAGTATCACATTCAAGCAAGTTATATCAAGGTCAAGCTTAGCCCTTAGGCCAATTGAGTCTTAACTCATCATTTTGCAATTTTAACTTGTTATTCAAGTATCATTTTACATATGCCATCTTAGGCATCAAGTAAGGTCTTTATTTCATGACTTAATTCATGTTATCAAGTATTTTCATCATACAAATCCATACAAGCAAACATTGGATGGTTCACACCCAAGGTATCAAGAAATCAAACATTTACATCATAGAGCACTATCAAGCAAGCATTCGAATACAAGCTAAGCCTACTCAATTCAAGTCATTTAACATGTACAAACATTATACATACTTCACAAGCCAAACTTAACCACATTACATTTCAAGTCTATCATTCAAACATATTTGCAAGTAGTATACAACGAATCAAGTAAGATCAAAATCCAATTCTAGTAACCATTTGAAAGGATCACAACCAAGGCAAGAAATCAAGCATTTGTGCATTTGTTTGTACTTTCTTTTAATCGATTTATCAAGATCCATGTCACTATTATTCACAATTTTAGCTTAAACCCTTCTTCTCTTTTTATTCATATTCAAGTTAAATTAAGTTCATTATCATGGCATATCAATAGCAAGAAGGTAGTCATGAATATTTGGTTAGGACCTAAGTCCTAACCCTATTGTAAACTACACTCACAATACTCCAAGCTAGCTAGTCTCGCAAGACTATCCCCTTTTCTTGTCCCTTGAATACTCGACTTTAGATCCTTCTCCAAATTCCTCTCCTTGATCTAATAAATCACATAGATAGAACAAGGTGAAAACATGTTATCACAAAATCATTCAACATAGCAACAAGGTTAATACATCACATATACAATACCAGTAGCATCTAAACTGCTGCTACCAGGCAGCAGGTGCACTGCTTACTTAAACGTGCATAACTTTCATTCCGTACGTCGTAATTTCAATTGGTTTACATCTTTAGAAAGCTAACTTAATTTTATTTCTAATCATATAGGCCTTGCATTTTAGTTCTTTGCCAATTAATACAGTTTTTAACTTAAAGACAGACCAATTGCATTACTGGACAGTTTGCACTATCCCTAGATTTTCATTTCTAAAATCCATTTTACAATACAGAATTTCATTTCTTTTGTTTCTAATGAAAATAGACATAATAAGGTTCCATTCATATAAATTTAAGCCCTTAATTCAATTCATACAATTTATAGTGAATTTTCTCTGGGCAGATTTCACTAGGCTTGATTTTAGTTTCATTATTCACCTAGATGGTAGTTCTAACATGTTAATCTAACTTATTTTCACTCTCATACATGTCTAAGATAGCTCCAATTAACATGTACAAATATTTTTACATATCAAAACAGTCCACTAATTCTTGTATTTACACAAATCAGCCCCAATTAACATGTACACATATTTTCACATATCAAAACAGTCCACTAATTCATGTATTTACACAAATCAGCCCCAATTAACATGTACACATATTTTAACATATCAAAACAGTCCACTAATTCATGTATTTACACAAATCATAATATGCGTACATGACCAACTTAGTCCCCATGTATTCTTGTATTCCTTAACAGCCCTAAACCGTATACAAACATATATATATATACACTCATCTTTCGAAATTGTTGACTCTTACCAAACGATTGATCAAATTCAAGTCATGGAGCTTTTCATACAATCTTCTAAGACTTTTAACTAAACTAATTCCTATGCATGCATTTCGATTGTACTTAATTTCATATAAATCAAACAATTCAAATCACAACAAGATCACAATAAGGGAAATGACAAAGAGATTACCTACATATCAAGACATTATTTGATCAATGCTCAATCTTTTAAGCTAAGTTGAACACTTTAGCTTTCTCTCAATCTCACTCTAAATCGGTTAATGGAGAGAATAAGGAATAAGATGACAATTTTCAATTGCTTCCTTTCTCCTAATGACACCATGCCGTGAATCCCTCTTAGCCCAAACACTTTGCTTGCTTCTAATTGAACAAGTGTCCAAGGCCACAACTATAAATTTCTTTGCATGCAATCTTTAAATGCCATTATTGATTCGATTTAGTCCCTTCAATAATTGTATATGAAATTTATATTTATTGTAATTTGATCCTAAACGTACTTATTTAACTTATAAGATGTCACTATAATTTAATTTGTCTTGTGAGTTAAAGAGCAAAACTTCTAGGCCATTAATCGGGGTATTACATCGTTACACTATAAACGATAAATAAAATTTTACCCAATTAAATATCTTTACCGATAATTCTTTAACCATACGAATAATTCATATTTCCATGGTTAATCCTCTATACTATCTTAAACTAATTTATCATATTACTAGTACCTTATCATGTTCTTATTTATTTACGGTTTATTTTTGAAACTAACTATTTATCTGACTCTTAATTAAACTCATGCCTTTAAAACAACTAACGAATAAATAGATACATGCCCACTAGAGAATATCATAAATTAGAATGTCTTACTGATGTTTGGCAAATTGCAGCTTGATTAACATGCTTGACTCCTCTTCCGATAAGTTTCCAATAACCTACGTGTGAAACAACATACGCTAAGTATTCACTTAGTGAGGAAAAGCATATAAGGTTATCAAATAACTGAAATAAACATAATTCAATGCTTATTTTTATTTCTAGCTTATCTAAGTATAACTGATAAATTACTTGTATTAAGTTCATCATGTTTACTTGACATACTTCAACATGCTTCTCATAGCACAATATAACCAGTTTCTATGGTATTTCATGGTAAACTTTATCATAATTCTAATTATTTGTCTAACATATCAAACAAAGAAATACAAATATTACTGAGCTTAACATAATTGGAAAAATACTGATATTACAGAAAATACAGAGAGATATACAAAGAGTAAGGAGAACCTGTTATTTCTCGTACTTAGTACCAAAATTTTGCAGAAAACTTAGTACATAACGGAATTTGCCAAGCTCACTAGCTCGATTACCTGCACTTTTATTAATCTTTTAAATTTGCCCAAAGTATACTTTATGAGACCTTAGGTATGCGAGTCATCTGAAATATGACACCGTAGTCCCAAACGAAATAGGCAGATGAGTACGTACTAGAGGACGCTCTTTGCTCCTCATAAAAGCACCTCGTTAGTGTCATTAGCACTATGGGCATGGATCCCCAGGGTGCACACCAAGGGCTTGGGTCCCCAAGGTGTATGTGACACCATCGTAGTCACAAAAACATGTAATCATATCATAACTTGAGTGATGCAACTGCTAAGGACTCTATGGCATGCCAACTATACCAAGGACTCCCACTTTGTAATACTTGGGCATACAGATATATGTATATCATGATCATAAGTTATCATATCAGATGTCATCAATAAATCATAATGGCAGTTCATAACCCAAATAGTATCATGTATACTATAACAAAGATATCTATCAGAGCATTGACAATGTATTATACATATTACTTTATCTTACCATATTCAAATAACATATCAGTTATAGTGACTATCTTAACATTTCACAGATAAGTTCTCATACTTGAAACAGTATGTTATTCAAGCCATATTAGCTTATTTATTAAGAATAATTTTCCAGTCACTCATCATGTATCAAACACATCACTTATTCTTAATTTTTTTATGAACATAACATCTCATAAATAATTCTTTAGCCATATGTTAGGAACATTGTCCCCATATTGCTCGCCATATTACTAACCACATTTAAACAGTGGAACATAACGTCGACATATAGCATATCATGCATTCATATATAAGGTTGGCTTATCTCAAGCCTCCCTTTATCACATGCATAATTAAGTAACAATTAAGGCACTCACCTTGGCCACTTAACACAATGCCTCACTAAGTCCTAGTTCGATCCTTTCTTTCATAGTAGCTCGAACCTTCTTTGATTCGGACTTGACTTCATTAATCACATGAATACAATAAAATATTTGTTAGATTCAAATCTAACAATACCTTAAACATGTTGTTTAATGTAATCATTCGAATATAAAATTTTCAATTATTTTCCTTTCTTCCTTGTACTGTTCAAAAACGCATTATGGTCCTTAGTGATCAATTTGAACTTTAAAATAATTCTTCCGAGCTTGCTAACTAACATTTAAAAACAAAATGTTTCAAATTCCATTTTCTGACAGCTTGCGCCACCTTCAAAGATTTACTTATACAGAACAGAATACATACTTGATC
Organism: Hibiscus mutabilis; assembly: GCA_019671005.1. NCBI lineage: Eukaryota > Viridiplantae > Streptophyta > Magnoliopsida > Malvales > Malvaceae > Hibiscus > Hibiscus mutabilis. The sequence continues at coordinate 44,654,548 of CM033729.1, read as the reverse complement.
TTAATTTACTTTATACCGTAGAAACTAAATTCGACAACGGTTCTAACGGTATAAGCCACATAAATTAATAAAATCTATAAAAATTATGAAAATTCCTTACATTCACGTCACATAGCTGTCCAGGCAGAAACTGCTCTGTAATTTTTTTTACCTTCATTCGATTAAAAATTTATATCTTTTAACTCGGAACTCAAAATCAGTTTCCGTTTGTTGGAAATGAAACTAGACTAACAATTTTTACAAAGGTAAAAAATTCATCATCTAACTATTTTTGTAAAATTTATGGCGAATTTTTAAACTTACTGCCATAATTCAAATTACAACATAATTTTCCATAAATAACTTCTAATTTACACTAACTTCTCCTTATTTCTCTACTTGTCAATTTAGTCTCATCACTTTACTTCAAATGACCAGAATAAAGGTTGTATTCATATGTTCTCTTTACATCCTTCATCAAAATAGGCTTAAACCTTTACTTCTCTATTTTTTTCTTGATTTGTCGAGATGGTCACCAAATTTCAAGTATAAGGATTCAAGCTTCTTAATTTTGCAAATTAGTCCTCAAATCAACATTACTACCTTAATTCCATCATTTTAACTAAAAAATCATATTTACTCCTTCTACATATCCTTTTTGCCAAATAGACCATTCAAGTTTGACAAATTGTCAAAATGGTCACTAATGCGATTAATCGTCGGTTTAGCATTCTAACTTCATTTCCATGTCTCTAACATCATTAATAACATAAATACACATCAAATTCATAAAAATCAGATCTGGTCCCTTAATTAGAAGCTTGTTGAAATGGTCCCTATGTATTTAACTTAGGGTTTTGCTTCCAAACAACAAATCAAGCTTACTAAATCATTAATCCAACATCACAAACCCTAAGTTGGACTTGAATCCATAAACCCTAATCTTCTCTATACAAACCGAAATATGTAGGTTTTAAATCCCTACTCAATAACATGATTCTAACTTAAAATCAACCATGGATTCATAAAATCATAAAAGCCCCAATTTCTTCATAAACCCTAATTTCTTCCTCATATAAAATCTCATAAACCAAGCATTCTATGAATTATTTACATCAAAATATAGGGCTCGAAGAGTAGAACAACTTTGTAGTTCGAAAGATTACCTAAAATCCGAGATTCGAGGCTTAAATGGAGCTTGGAATTTTTTTTCTTCTTTCCTCTTCTTCTTCTCATCACCAGGGTTTTGGAGAGTATTTTGCTGATAATTCCTTCATATTTCATGTATTTAAGACACTTTTATTATGAAAAATGAATTTTTAATTCAATAAATTCCACTTTCCAAAAATACCCTCCAATTTGATCTATATTTCGAATTTGCCATTTTGTAACATTCCAACTAGACTTAGTTGGATTCTAATCAGCCACTATTCATAAATAAAAGAAATCTCAAAATTCCTTCCATATCCCTTTTGGGCAAAATGACCAAAATGCCCTTTACCGATTAACTTATTCACAAAATTGTCATTCCATGTCATTTCAATCGATTTAAATTTTCCTGACCTTTTTAACATCCAAATATCCATAAAATGATATTTTATGACACTTCTAAGGTTCATGGAACTATCTCTAAAATTTTAGCTTGATCCGATTTGCCGATAATTACTTAGGACTTTTACTATGATTTCTCGATAATCGAATTATCAAATTGAATCTGTGACTTCATATTTATAAATTTTAGGATCTGATATTAATATATTATTCTATCAACTAATAAAATTTCATGTGTTTCCACTTATCCATACAGATATGGGACCTTCCCAGATGGTCATACATCCTAAGGCTTGAGCACACTTAACTACGAAGTTCGATCAAAATTCAGTATCTTAAAATACATTTTTCTTCATGAAACTTTTATCAAATTTCGTATAATATCATGTTTTATCCATATACATAATAAAAATAATGACTGAATAATTTTCTTTATTCGAGCCATATATCTGGCATCACCTAAATATTCGATTGAGAATAACTTTTTACGTAATTCTCGTACCAGAATCTGGGTGATGCCAAAATATGCAGTCTAACCCGGTCTATCCATCCATGGAATAAAAATTATTAATGGTAAAATTCTTCATTAAGGGCTCATACTTTTCCTATCTTTATACTATAGACACCAACTTTTAAAAAGCTATCATTTTGGTCACTAAATTTTAAACTTCAATTCTCATTCCCATTTTCCTTGAATTTCAACCAAACTTTGCAAGTACCCTAATTAGCTTGCCCTCTATCATCTGATGCTTTTAAATCTCAGAAATTCCTTTTCCATAACCCATAATCGAAGAAATCTTAACTTTTGCAATTTTTTGTCATTTTGGTCACTAAGTTAGTTTTTAAGCTACTAACTTAGTAACAAATGACCTTAATACTGTTTAACGAAATTTTGGGGTGTTACACTAATGCCCAATTACAAAATTACAAACCTAAGGGGTTCAATTATGGGGTACGGGGGACTAAATTACATGAATTACAATGGCTCAGGGTCAATTTTAAAAGGAATAGGGATTAAAATGAAAGAGGGGAAAATTAGGGGACAAAACCCTAAAAGTCTAGAAGTAGGGTGCAGATCTAAGGGCCCGACCTAGCCAAAAGGCGCAGATCTTCCTTAACCCCCCTAAAATGACATTGTATGGCTTCGGCTGTAAAAGCCCCATTTTTGCCCAAAAATTGACCTCTTTCCCTCATTTTCTAAGAATCCGCTCTCTCTCTAGCTCTCCCCTCTCTCTAAACGCTCTACCCATAACACCTAAAACCCAGAAAAGGCCCTCATTTCAGATAAAAAAATATGAGTTTTGAGAGTGTTCATCTTGTGTTCATCACAAATTAGATGAACATGATGAACACCGGCCTAAAACCACCGCATGTCCCGCCCTTAGATCTTAAGCCGTCATTCCTCAACCACCTAAAGCTGTTTTCCAGCCGCAGCAAGGAGATTTCCAGCAGTTGCGTCGGAACCCTAAAATACCCAAAAAAACTATTTTTCACCAGAAAACCCTAGATCCACCTGATCTAATAGGATCTACTTCTTTTCCCAGCCTAGATCTAATCCTAGCTACCCTAAACCCTCTCCCTCTTCGACTCTGCCATGAAAACCAAACTCTGGCCACCAAATAAGATGAGTTTCGATCTCTCTTTTCGTATTTTCCAATTCCATTTTCCTTTTATTTTGAACTAACATTTATTGTTGTTTTTTTGCAGGAATTAAAGAAACGAAGAGAGATATACCTCTGTAACGGCGACCGTGGTGACTCTGGCGTCCGACGATCTCCCAGCGGTGGCGAGATTCACGACGGTTCGGTTCGACTTTCAATGGTGGTTGGTTTCCTGAGGTATACACTCTCTTCTCATTAACCCAGCCAAAATATGAGTGTTACAGTAAAAAATTTCAATTTAATAACTCAACGTTCAAATTGTTCCTATTTTTCACTCTTGAATGACATGGATTTTTATCACGGGATAGGAGAAATGTCGATCCCCATCTTCTTGGTTGAGAGAGGGTTATGAGAAAAAGCAAATGAAAAAGACAATGAAGAATAAAATGACTTTTGTTGTTGTTAAAAATTTACGATGTTGTATAATACAATACAACCCCAAAAGGATCTGTTAAGGATTAAGTGGATAATTTTTTTTGTCTGAAAACATGTAAAGATTGCGTGTGGTGTTTGGATTTTGTTGCCTCAGAATTCCTATTGGATTTGTGTTTTTATTGTTATAGTTAGGGTTGTGTCAGGTTCGGTTAATCCTTAAAAAATATTTTGGTAATTTCACATTACTTAATTCTCGGTCTTATATTATACAAATTAAATCGGATACTTGATTGACTAGTTAACCGGAATATTTGATTCGGGTAATGGTTTTTTTCTTTACTTATTAAAATATCAAAGGGTAAATTTAGTAATTGTTCGGTTGTGATAAAAAGTGTAAAAATAACTAGTAAGTAAGAAATTGAGGGTTCACACCTAGCAATCCTATTCATAGTCAAAACGTCTTTAAAAAATCACAAGGGTATCAAAATCACTATACTTTAAAATATTTTAATGCATAAGATCTATAAATATTGTATATAATTACTGATCATATCACTTAATCGATTTTGCTTAAAATTGTGAACCGTGACCGAATTGAAATAATTTATTTTAAAAAAATATGTAACAAGATCAAAATTTTTTATTGTATTACCACGTCATTTGAGAGTGACCAAAATAAGAACAATTTGAGTAATTAAATCAAAAAAATTTAAACTCCGTTGACCAAAATAGAAGTGAGAAGAAAGTTGAGTGATGAACGGTGTAATTTACCCATTATTTTATTCAGGGTAATAAAAACTAACGTGTCACATCAAATTCTGACGAAAGGTAACAAGAGAGACCATACTAAAAATGAACTAAAAATTTGGTGACTATAAGCAAGTTTTAAAAGTTCGGTGACCAAAATGAAAATATCATAAAAATTTGATGACCATTTATGCAATATACCCTTATATTTGTATATTTTTTTCTACACCGCTATTGAAATACATATTCGCAAATCATAAAAAAAAAATTAAAATTAAATGCACTCTAAATTCAATTTTAATGTTAAGACAAAAATAAAACTTATTTGTACTTTTTTTCTTTAGAAAAGTCAGCTTTCATAATTATGCGAAAGTAGTTGAAGCTCTTGATCCAAGACACTACAGGCCTTTATCGTCTTCTTAACATTAATCCACGCGTGTTTAATGTTAATGCCAATTCTCCAATAAAGTCCTTAGAAGATCACTACATATTCTTTATTTAATAACTTGTTAAACTGGCTAATCCTAAACTGGAATATTTTAAATCATAATTAACGCACCACCACTAAGCTAAAGTCTAATCAAAGATCAAAGTTGATAAACTTGTCTATTAGGGATAACAAGGCAATTGCACAGTACCCCAGCAAGGAGATGATACTGCTGGGTTATACTCATTGGAAACATAGTTGCATTCGCCCATCGGCTGCTCGGAGTTTGCTACTACCATCGGCTTGTTAGATGTTCCAACGTAGGTGATTTCGATGGTCTCTTCACCGGAGATTTCAGTGGAGCCGACCTGGTTCCTTGTCGCCTGTTCGATTAGCATTCCTTTCAATTTCATGACCTGCAACATCAAGAGGTGAGTTTTATTATTATATAAAGATTCAATGGTTCGAATATGCATGGAAAAAGAGAGATCGTTATAACCTCATCTTGAAGCTTCTGTTTTTCCCTGGAGACAACATCGTAGTCGTGTTTAAGGGTGTCGTACAACCGCTCAAGCTGCTTAGTTTTCCATCTCGCACGCCTGTTTTGGAACCAGACAGCGATTTGTCTTGGTTGGAGTCCAAGTTCCCTGGAAAGTCGCATCTTCCTGTCGGGGTCCAGCTTGATCTCTTCCTTGAAACTCCTCTCCAACGAGTCTAACTGATCACTTGACAACGGCTTCTTCTTCTGTTCATTCTTGTCCACCATGGCCGGAACCAACCCCCCATGAGCTGCCCCTGTTAGTACTCGGTGCTTCATCTCCATACCTTGAGGGAAAAAAGGAAACATAATACAGAAAAGTAAGCAAAGAAATTGACAGATATTTATCTGAATGGGAATCGAATATACATGTTTGTTGATAATATTATACCAGGAAATTGATCACAGTCGTAGTTGTAAAGGAAGTTAAGAGAAGGTTGTGGTCGAGAAACAAAGGGTTTGAAGGTGCCATTCCAATCCATTCTTGAGTTGGGGTGTCCACTTGGCCCTGGAATATAAGAGAAAGGCAAAGTGAGGTTAATGAAGCGTGGGAAAAGAGAGCTGGTAAAGATGCATGTTCTGTCTTTTGTGTTTAGGGTTGACACGACAACAACAGCAACAACGACAGAATGTGTGTAGGGGAAGGGTTGTGTTTTCTACTTCACTTTAGGGGTGCAACAAAGTTTGATTTGTGAATTTAAAGGGACAAAGAGAGCTGAGAGTGTTGTCGGTTAATTACAACAAGTGAGAAACAAAGGAAATGGAAAATTGCAATCACAGGTCTCCATCTGGTCCCTGGAACCTTACTTTATAAACTGACATTTTGTATGCCTCACCCACCTAATGTAATTAGATTTTTCTACCATTGGGTTAGTGTTCATTGTGTTAAATATTTTATATTTACATATAACTACGTAGAATACCGCAACGTTAGATAGATAGTCTGTACATTAACATTTTATATAACAAAGTAATTTTAGTTTACTATCTTATTGTTAAATGTAAGTATATATGCTTCACAAGTCAATTTACGTATTAATTCTGCAAGTGAAGTTGTCGCATCCTTTTTTAATTCTATGTTTGAAAATAGTAAAAAAAAAACTTGAATTGAATTGAATTGAATTGTGTGGGGACAGGCCTAGCTTGCTATATAGCATACAAACTCAACTTTCACCCGAGTAGAATGGTTTATCTGACCCAAAACTCGATATAGATTTGAATATGATGATTTAAACTTAATTTAAGCTCGAAACAAATCGACCCGAACTAAAACCAACTTAAATTTTAGCTGAACCAAAAGCTACCCGTATCCAATTTACTCCGACCCGAAAGCAACCCAACCCAAAAAATAACCTGAACCGAAAGCAAAATAAATTTAATTTGCTCAAATATGTATGTTTTATTATCTTTTTGTTTTATATTACTAATTAACAACAACTAACAGTTTAATGGTTTAATGTCATATTTTCTCCTTCAAAAGATTATATTCAAATATTAACTCAAACCGAAATTGCATAATCTGATATTGACCCGACCCGAAAAATCAACCGATTCAATATTGATTCAACCTAATTCGGAATAATATAGACTCGAACTAAATCTGATCCGACTTGAGTCGAACCTAAACTGAAAGTAACTCAAATCAAAACAAACCGAAATGACACTACCCGATTACCACCTCTAGCTCAACTTAAGACTCTACAGTGAGTGCTGAATATATTAGTATATAGAAAAAGATAATCAATTAAAACATACTCCACCATACAAAATTAGCAACCTAAAAAATTTGATGCATATGAAAAACAAAAAAGAAAAAACAACAGTTTTTAGTTTTATATCATCTTTATAACAAATTCAACAATCATTGTCTGAACCTCTTTGTCTCTTTCCGACTAAATGCATAAATGTTGATGTAAAAGTAATAGATACTAAGAGATCCACTAATTAGCCTAGTGGCCAAGGATATTATATTACCTCATCTTGTATGAGTTCAAATCTCAGTATAAGAATATAATACATTTCTAATTAATAAAAAAAGTAATAGATACGAAAAATAAAAAATGCTGACTTAACATCAAAGAGCATAGATAGAATACAATGTACTCCATTATTAGTTTTGATTGTTTTTCGACAAATTACTACAAAGAAGATCAAACCATATCAGATTAACGACAGTTTTAGACTAGAGCGCGGGTGTGTTGTTTGTTTCAAACACAAAATATTTTTATTATTTTAGAAAAAGAATCCACTGTTAACCGTCCCATAACTTGTCTGCTGTATTATATAAACGTGAATATAATCTTTTAAGAATATTTCAAATATATGAATAAATTTTTAAAAGAATTAAAACATATATTTATTTTATATCACATACTCGGGTATTCAAATGAATTGAATCTCATTTTAGGTTTAATGGCTAACGACATTTACTACTCAACTTAACTGGAGTTAAAATTGAATTGTATTTACCAACTGTTAGAATATGGGCATTAATCTAAGAGATAAAACTAAACAGTAAATTAAATACTGAATTTATTAATAAATCGAATAAAATATAATAAATAATTTGAAGTATCAATAACAAAATTGAAACCGTTTACTTGTTGAGGCATGTGAAATCACAGTTTCCTTAAGATAGATTCGTCCGCTCCTATGGTGCTTGAGAAATTTCGGACGTCTATCTTCCAAGATATAACAACAGAATAAACACAACAGTAGCACGTCTGCAGTGATCAGCAAACCGTAACCTCGTCTTCTTCTATCACCGAAAAACTAATTTTGAAAATCGCAAAGTGAAAGCAATTGAAAATGCTATGTGTTGTGTATTGTTTTGAACCTAGACGGTTTGCACACTATTTATAGGAGTTTCACGATAGAGTATTATTAGAAACAAGAATGATTCTACAATAAACGACATATACCGCTATGTACCACTAATCATGTGTACCGCAATGTACTATTAACTATTTTAATTACTTTTAAAATCATAAGGACTGAAAGTGTTATCATCCCTTACCCTAAACTCTACACCCTATGTACAACTATTATTTTTAAAACCGCAATGTACCTCTATGTACCATTAATTAAAAATATTTTAAACCGAAACCCTAAACCCTTAATCACTAAAGCAAAATAAAGCAAGCCACATAAAAAAATGAAAAACCTTATTAAAGTTTTTTTACTAATTAAAAAAGATTGGTCATTAATTATAAATACTTAATCTTGTATTAAAGTACTAATTAATATGTGTAAGATCCTTTACATTTATTAGCCTATGCTGATCGACACCCCGGATTTTGGGGTAACAGTTAGTTTACATTTAGTTTATATAGCTGAAACTAAATCTACGGTACATAGGATAGAATCCACATGATCTACTAATTAGTAAATATGCGGAAACAGGTCGTGGCCAGGGATGGACCGAGGGAGGCTAGAGGGGCGGTCGTGTCCCCTCTAAAAATTTGAATTTTTTATATGATTTATAATTTTTTTTAAAAATTTTGTATGTATTTTCTATTGAAAATCTATTTTCACCCCTTAAATTTTTATAAGTTCTTCCCCAAAAAATTTATAGGTTCACCCGCTAACTTAAATCGTGCGTCTGTCTCTGGTTGTGGCCCTATGCCATAGTTAATGTGTGTGTTGAAGACGTTGCCATGAATGTGTCACCAACGTTGACAACGAAAGCTCCTGGGATGGGAGTTAGAGAATACCATTGTTGATCAAAAACTTGAAGGCCACCCACTCAGGTGTATGTATTTTTTATTAAAAATATATTTTATAAGTCCGCCTTTTAAAATTTTATAAGTTAGCCCCTAACATAAAATCTTGTATCCGTCCCTGCATCCACGTGATCCTGACAAAGGATTGTGAAGGCAGTGTAGTCAGAGTGAGGACCAGTTCCTAGAGTCAACTCGGGATTTGGGCATGGCGAATAGTGGTTCAGTCTCAAGACTGACTCGTTTTCTTCGAAGAAATCTCTGAAATAAGCATGGTTGAGTCCTAGACTTATTCCCATCAGCTACATGACCCCTTAGTGAAAGCTTGTTCATGGCTTCACAGTATTCCTGGTAAAGCCTTCTATAATGTACAAAAGATTTTACAAATGATAACATAAAATTACAAAGGTTGGAGACTTGAAGGATCAGTTTGATATTTAATAATGCAATTGATATTTCATTAGTGTTTAGGTTTTTGGGTTAAATTACTTTTAATTAAAATAGTGTCTTTAATTAAAATAGTGTCAAATTGAAATAATTTGTAATTAATGAGGGTTAAATTTATTTTTTTGAATTAAGACAAAATTATTTGAATGTGCAAACATGGAGGACTAAATGTGCTATTATACAAAATATTTTAACTGCCACGTCACCCTTTTAACGGGTGTTAATGGGTTAGTGACTAATTTGGAACAAAACTAAAAGTTTAGTGGTAACATTGAAGCAATTGAAAGTTTGGTTACCAAAATTCAATTATCATTTGTGTATTTTTTTGGTGAAAAGGGAAAATATAATGTCGATGTTACTCAGGCCTCGTTAAAAACATCCATAAACCTAAATGGAGGAAATTATTTTGCCCAAAAAGAAAAAAATTGAAAAAGTAATATATTTTTTAATTTTATTCTTAAAAGGGGTAATAATAGTTTCAGTCCCTATGATTTTAAAAGTAATTAAAATAGTTGATAGTACATTGCGGTACACATGATTAGTGGTATATTATAGTACATTACGTTTATAGTAGAATCATCATTGGAAACAATATATTATGATATTATGGTCATTAGTGCTGTGTCAAAATAAATTCGAAAATAAGCCATCAATACTGTATTTAATCGAATATATAAATGTGAACTATAAGGCATTATCATATTTAATATCCGAAGTTAAGGAAACTAAATAATATCATTTTAATTCGAAACATTCAAAAAGGTATGCCATATTTAAGGAAAAATTAATTCGTAGTGGGTAAAATATTTGTAGGCCCGACCGGTCTGGACATTTACGTCACCACAACCCTAATGGGTTCGGTGAGTAAAATTAATTTGTAGTGGGTAAAATTATTTGAATGTGCAAACATGGAGAACTAAATATGTTATTATACAAAATATTTACCTGTCACGTCTCCTTTTTAACAGTTGTTACGGGTCAATGACTAATTTGGAACAAAACTAAAAGTTTAGTGGTAATATTAAAGCAATTGAAAGTTTAGTTACCAAATTGAATAATTTACCAAAATTCAATTATCATTTGTGTACTTTACCCAAAAAGAAAATAATCTGAAAAAAGTAATTTAAAAATTGTTTTTTAGATTTTATTCTAAAAAGGGATAATAACGATTTCAGTCCCTATGGATTTAAAAGTAATTAAAATAGTTAATAGTATAGTGCGGTATACATGATTAATGGTACATTACGGTACATTGCACTTATTGTAGAATCATCATTGGAAACAATATATTCTGATATTATGGTCATTAATGTCGTGTCCAAATAAATTCGAAAATAAGTCAATAATATTTAATCGAATATATAAATGTGAATTGTAAGGCATTACCATATTTAGTATCCGTAATTAAGGAAACCAAATAATATCCTTTTAAATCGGAATATTCAAAAAGATATGTCATATTTAAGAAAAAAATTAATTTGTAGTGGATAAAATATTCACAAGCCCGATCGGTCTGAACATTTGCGTCACTCACAACCTTAATAGGTTCGGTGAACTTCAATATGCACCACCTTCTGCCTATGCACAAGGCACAATATTAACCCAAGTCATTCAATGACTATCTAGTGGTTTCGTGTATATAAACACTTCTCATAATTTTTATCCCAACAATGCAGGATATGAGTTTCTCATTTTCCTTATATAGTTCACAAGTACCTTACTTTGAGCATCAATTTCTCATTCATCACTCTACCATTTTGAGCGTATGAGATACCGTTGTAAAGGTTTTATGAAGTAAAATACGACCCAATAAATTCATCATTCGAATCTCCACCTTTACCCATAAAAAATATGGCTCAAAGTTTCCAATTTATCACATTTTTCCAACTCCAACGGGATTTGTCCAAGTGGTAAGCACCTTAATATCGTTTAAACATGGCGACGGCAACGGAGCATGGTGGTCACGACTTTGCTCGGCGTTGATCGGGGAAGACGAAGGGCTCCGTGGAAGCTCGAACGTCGAGCGCGTGGTCCTCACGAGATAGTGGTGATCCGCTTGATCTTCCCTGGAGTGATCTAGATTGTTAGATCATGCCTTGATCTAACGGTGGGCGGTGGTGCGGCGCAGAGTCTCAAGGGCTAGGGTTTTGTGCGTCTTGATCTAGACCATTGGATCAAAATTTGATCCAACAGTTCCCTGTTGGCTACGCATGGAAAGAAAAATATTAGGTCTAGGGTTTTTTTTAAATGTTTGGGTCGATCGGGCCTTTATTCATGTACACGAACTCCTCATTTTAATTAAGTGGACTCTTTATATATTTTAAAAAAAGTATGCCTCGAACTTGGGGCCTTATGTATGCAGAAATCTATTCTGTTAGACTCGCCCATCAAAACTAGATGTGGGACGTGAGTCGGTCGAAATTAGTTAAAAAAAACCCTAAAGAATAGAATGGCAACAAAAAAAAGATCGAATTGTATTTACATCTACCCATATTATTGATTAGGGAAGGGTGTGGGATGGCGGCAGAGAGAAACTAAGACTTGTGTAATCTAATCTAAGCTGGATCTATAACTATAGAATACATTAATGGTTATATGATAGTAGTAGATTTGGATCAACACTTTATTACCACCCATTATGTCCTAAGCTTAGCCATCCCATATCCCAATGCACCTAAAAAAGTTTGCCCAAACATCATTAAACAAATCTTACCCTTGTTGCCTCCAACATGTCCCTCTTCCCTTTGGTTTCAATTTGGTACAAGCCTGAAGAAACAATTGTTTGACAGATTCTGGAGTGGGTAGGATTCGGCGTTCGATCGAGTCGAATAAATTTTTTTTGAGTTATTCGAATTTGCAAGTCCTATTTTTCAAGTCTAGTCGAGTTTTCGAGTTTTTGTACAAATTTAATTGTAATTATTATAATGTTATAATACATATTAATTCCAATTTTAACGGGTTTCTATATCCATATATGATATAAATATATATTTCTTCATATTTTCGCATGTGATATACATAACATATCAAGCAGAATTGACAGACTCGACTCGAACTTGAAAAGTGATCAACTAATTACTAAAAATTTCGAATTATTCAAAATTCTATTTTATAACTCAAACTTTATTTGAAATTTTTTTCGAGTACAATTTATGAAATTACGAATTGAGTCAAAATGAGTCAATTTTTTCGCGTCGAGTCGAATAATTCGTTTTTTATAGTCGAGTTTTGCCCACCCTAAGAGTGGGTCATAGGCTAACCCAGCAAGAAACCAATTCAGACCCAACACCCCAAAACCTCGTCGCTTAAGAAGGGTGTAGTTGTAGGTAGGGGTGTTCATGGTAGGTTAACCGTACCGTTTAGCTTAAACGGCTGGTTAACCGTTACAGCAATTATTAACCGTAACCTAACCATTAAGAAATGGTTAACCGTTAATTTTTTAAATGGTTAACCATTATAGTGGTTAACTGTTAAGAAACGGTTCGACTAAAGGTTAACTTGTAACCTATTATATTTTTCTTTTCAAATGTTCATTATTTCTTTTTAGAATTATAAATCTATCTCTCCAATAAATATTGTATTAAATTTAAAAAAAAAACTTAAATAGAGAGATTTTAAACACAAACTTCATACTTAGTTTTAAAGAAAAGTACCTATAAGTCAACCATTAACCATCTATTTTAGCGGTTTGGTTAACCAAAGTCGTTTAACCTTAACAGATAGGTTAATTAACTTACAAAATAAACGGTTATACCGGTTAACGGCTACGGTTAATGGTAACGTTTTTTTTTTGTACACCCCTAATTGTAGGTAGGGTCGGAGAACCACATGGGACAGCTTCCCTTTTTTTAGGACTGTAAATGCTGAAATCAAATACTTAATGAAAGGAATTTGACCTTTCTTAAAACCCTCAACGCAAAGAAACTACATCCATCCCTATGAGCTCGGACCAGCTCCCAACCAAGCTATATAACTACACAACTCTACTCTTGTAAAACTAGATTACAAAAACAGATTGCATTTACCTAAAAATAGGTGGAGATGGATGGAAGGAAGTGTACCTAAATGAATTTGTAGCCGTAATTTAGACGCCAAATTGATGGGTTGGGAGTGGACCGCTAACAAATGAAACTCACTAATGACCCACCCTATTTTAATGCACATTTCTTTTACAAGGAAATAGAAAGTGGTTATCAGAATCTAATGTTAAGCAAGACTAAATTGATTTCTCCTATCAATACATCTCCGACTTGGCTAAGCATCACATTTAAATATTAACTTTAATATAAAAGTCATAAGAACCAGAACTCCAATACAACTTAAATATATTTTATAGAATTTTTGTTATATATAATAAAGAAAGCTGGAATGCTGGATCCTAGGTATTATGTTTGAATTTTGAAACAAGCAAGCAAGCAACATAGATGCCAAGATACGTTTTACTTGTAGCCTAGCAACGTATTAAACAGGTAGTGGTCCTGAACAGCCATTAGGTTGGCTAACTTCACCAAGCTGGGGTTGTGTCAGTCTAGGTTTACTTAAAAATTGCAATACCACTGCCACTTGTCCATATTTAATAAAACCAATTTACAAATACAGAGACAGCGTTAAATGCTCCCCTCTTTAAGCCCTCCTTTCACAACTAATTCATACACAATGCCTCCATAACACGACAGCATAGGATTCTGCACAAATGTCTAAATCCGCATTATAAACCAACCATCAAACTCCCCTGCTCTTCCAATTATTTTCTCCCCTAAACTTAAGATAATAATGCTAATAGATACAAGGCCCCTCTCTCTCAAATATTAAATGATACTTATGGATGCACACTGCTAGGAAAGGACAATTTCAACCATATCTAAAACATCAAAACCTGCTGGCTCAACTTCCATGGCATTCAATCTACAAACAAACAACACTCAACTTCTTCCGGATGGTTTCTCCGGCATGAATGCCTTTCATGTTGCTCAAGCTGTAATACGACTCCATTGACGGACCTTTTCGGAAAAGAGGGCAATCAGGCTAAGTTCATGGTTTCCACCAGCAATGCAATTTACTTCACAGATATCGTATAATAATTTAAAATCAACCAATAATGACAACATATTCAAGTATCAAAATTGGACCACACCTATAAAAACAAACCAATTCAAACCATGAGAGGGGGCAGGTTCTGGAATTTCATTTTCTTCTGTCAATTTTCTAATACCATATCCAATATGCAAATGGTTGACCAAATTGTCAAGGAAAAACAGGGTATGCAAATGAAGTCGACGTATTGAAACTAAGGTTTTAACCAACCAGTTGATCTCAGAGTTCCAATAATCACTATTGCAGCTAAAAATAGACGAAAGCAGCAAATCCATATAAGATCCAACACCTAAACAACCGCAGACCAAGTCACAGAAAAGCCACAAATTTCACAATTTATACCAATATTCATTATGGCGTAGGAAACACCGTACACCTCATGACGCAGCCAAAAAATTATCCGACGAATTCTATCAGTGATCCATGTACGAAGAACGAATCCAGGGTGAAAAAGGATGAAACATTACCTTAATTAAATCTGATGACCGCAGGGACGTAAGGGGAATTCAATTCCTTCAGTACAATGTCGAATCCTAGTCGTCACAACAGCGTTCCAACCTTTACGCAGTTCAGCCAAATAAAATGTGCATCGACCTCCCTTTTCGCTATGAAAAAAATTAAAGGTATTTAGAATTTAGGGGTCAAATGAAAAATATTTTTGGATTTTTGGGTTTTGTGTTTTAAATTTTTGTTGTTTTTGAAAAAAAAATTGAAATTGGGGATTTTGATTTTAAAAAACCTGTTTTGTTTAGAAAATGAAGAGTTGGAGTCGCCACCAGCCACTAGCCACCAGCCACCAGCCACTAAGGTAGGCCGAACACTATTAAAACCAGAGATTCTTTTGAAAACGGGTTCGGGAGTTGGTTACGTGTGGGGAAGGAATTGCACCCATCATGCCCAAAAATTGGTACCAAAACAGACGCTGCTTTTTATCGACGAAAATTAATGAAATTAAAATTGGATTTAATTAACTGTTCTTAATCGAATATAGACTTTAATTGAACGGGCTTTAACAATTTAGTGAGTTTGAATTAATTATCCGTTTAATTATTAAGGATGACTGTACATAGGACCATAGATTAAACCGACATTGAATAAGATCGACTGCCGTGTTAATTTACGGTTCGAATCGAGTACATCACCTTTATGCATGATGCAAGCAGTTTAAAAATGATGTTATGAGTTGTCAAGATTTTACCCGTTTTAGTATTTACCTTCATACGATAAAAATTAATTCGAATATATGGTCTATGTCCATTAAGCCAAGACTAAGACCAAAATAATCGAGTTAATAAATAACTCTTTTTTATAAGTTAGATTAGTTAATTAGCAATCTAGAATTAAATTAAAGGTTAAATGAATGCCAAATTAATATATGTCACAAAAATAAGCAAATAAAGACAATAAAGATAAATGCGGAAAATAAATACTTGAACAAAATAAATAAAAGAGGAAATTTAAATATCCGGAAAAAGGACCGAATCGAGCAAAAAAAGATGCATAAAATAAAGTGCGAAAAGTAAATGCGGTAACATAAATTGCGGAAATTAAATGCGAGAAAGTAAATTGCGGAAATTAAATGGCGAAAAGTAAATATGAGAAATTAAATGTTACACTAAACGAGCCATAAATAATACGGGTCATCCCCGTTGCGGGTTACGTAAGGCCGATTCGAATAAAGAATATAAATATAGAATAAATATAATATGTACACTATGTACTATATATAATATATAACATAATATATATAATAAATAATATATAAAAAACTATATAACATAATATAATACAATATAATATAATATGTAACTAATATATATAGTATGAATATAATATAACATATATAATCTATATAGTACGTATAGTGTTTGATATATGGTATAACATAATATATATATATATATATATATGTGTGTGTAACGTAATAATATATGAATATAATATGTATGAAATAAGGACCAGAATGTAAGAAAAACAGACAAGGGGTTGAAATTAAAAAAATTAAAAAGTCGAAATTGGTTTTAAAATAAAGGGGAAGAGCTAAAAATCTAGATTAACCCGTTGTTGAAAATGGAAGCGGGAAGAAAGAAGAGGACCAACTGGGTGATTAACCTAAAGACCAAAACGCGCAGATCCTTCCCCAAGTCGGGTCATCGCGCGAATCTTCACTTGCTTAAACGGCGTCGTATGGCCACTTGGATAAATATCCAAAAACCCAACCAAAAATGCCGAATAGCCTCCATTTTTTATTCATTCTCATTTCGAAAAGAAAAAAATGCTCTAAAATTTAGGGGGAACGCTAAAACCCTAGATTCCTCTCGAACGCCGTTCCTCGGCGGCGCAGCCTCACCGGCCATTTCTGACACCCGAAGGCACCGGAGCACAACGACTCTCCCGATCGAGAGGTAACTCGAAACCTTTCTTCCCTTTTTGTTTTTTTGGTTTTAAAACTCAATTTTAAGATCTAAAAATACTAACTTTGATTTGAAAACAAAACTGAGAACCCTCTCTATTTTTTTATTTCAAAACCCATACAAGTTCTAAAAAAAAACCTAGTTTTCGTTTTTTTTGTTCTTTCTATTCGAAACGCAACAAATGGAGAAAAATACCTTTGTTTTTTATTGATTTCAAAAAATCTCCTCATTTTACATTGTTTACTGATTCAGCTTATATAGCCGATTTTTTTACATTGATTTAAGAAAAAAACGAAAATCAAATAATTAAATTGGCTGCTACCCTTGGTTGTTATTTTTTTTTTGTCCTCGTTTTTGTTTGCATGCATCTGATTTCTGTGTTTGTTGTTTGTTGGCGTTGCAGGTTCCATACGGAGAGAAAGGGGACCAGCTGCTGCTGTGACATGCAAGGAGACTCGGTCATGCGGTGTGGAGCTGGAAGGGCAAACGGCCATAAGGCTTTGGAAGATTCCAGAAAGGGATAAAGTGGCGGGTAGGGTTTTTTGGTGTATTAGGGTTAAACAGACTAGGTTATCTGGGTTGGGTAGTGGATCCGGGAATGGGTTTCGGGTTTGGGTGTAACAGATTTGGTTTAATTGAGTAACTGGGTAGTTGGGCTTGGTTGGGAATGAGTTTAATTTGGGCATGGATAATGTAAATGGACATTGAATGGACTATTTTTTTATTTTTGGTTTAAAGGTGATTTTTTCTGATTTTAATTATGCAAACTTTGGATTTTGGTTATTCAATTCGAATAAAGGAGGTCCGGAAGAAAGTAGGTGATTACAAAACGAACAGTATTTTACTTCGCTAACTGTTAGAGAGCTTTTTAGCAATTGGCATATTTTTTGCTGCTAGACCTTATGCCTTTATATAGCATTCAGAAACCTAATCTTACTTAAATTCAGTTTTATTAAATATATAATTTATTTAACCGAATATAATTAAATATGTAAAATTTAATTCTACTTCAATTAGATTTCTTTAGTGATATATATTTTAATAGTGTTTGATAATTACAATAATTATCTATTATTAATATATATAAACGAAATTATCTATATAATTACAATAATTATAATAATTTCATTGTTTAGTAAAATCAAATACATATAGATATTTATTTTAACTAATTTCGTGTAAAACAAGTTTGCACACATGCTATCTAGTCGATATATGTTCGTTTCAATTATAGGGTGTGACCTTATAGGTTCACGTAACGTTAGCAGTAGTAAATAAAACAATTCTAATATTACAAGCAATGAGTGACATCTAGCAATACATCATTGCTACCTAAGTTACAGGAAGTCGTGGCTCGACATAACCTTTCTCTGATTAATGTTTATGTATCAAATCTTTTGGTCCTTATATCTAGATTGGACACAAGTCATGAAATAGTCACACTTGTATAGTCCATCTAATATTTCTTGATATCTTGAGTAGACTATTGTAAACGAATAACTATGATATCTCATATCAACTCATTCGAGCATGGCCATGCATTTCTAGTCTCACTCAATCAAATGGCCTATGATATTACTCTTAATATGCAGGAGGGACAAATCCTATGTTGACCAACCACATCTCACCACATAGTTCGTGACATATCCAATATTAGTCTTTATAGAGTATTCAGTTACGACACAAGTTTGATTGTATCAAAATATGTGACTCACAATATTGAGATAATGATGATCTTAAGTTCTGAGATTTATCACTTGTGAGCAATGTTCTGACTGTCACATAATAATCCAAGAAACATGCTCATAGCGGGTCAGTCCAGCATGTCGTTCTCTAACACATAATCATGTATTAATTTTGACATCTCCATGTCAAGGACAATACTTTGTCATCAATCTACATATTAGTCTTAAATGTATCATTGTTGTCCACACCCACAAAGATACTCGACTAAAGACCTTTTAAGAATAATCATTCTAAGGACTTTATTATAATTCAATTTATTTATGTATACACAAAATAACGACTGGAATAATAATAATGGCTTTATATTAATAAATAAGATAAAATAAATATATCTTTTACAATTATCTTATGATTGTCTTTAGGCTAACTGCTAAAAACAATTTAACAAATATTTCAACAGTAAAAGTTCATAGGGATCAGAATAGAATACGGCTTCTCCTAGCACCGTGAGGCTTTTAAGCATAAAATAACCATAAAGGCAATAATACTGTGTTGATAAGAATAGGATATAAGAAAGAAATTAGATTACCTCATTTGCATCACAACTAAATTACAAAAATTTTGACAGATAACTTCTGGTGAAAACAATATGATAAACAAGCATAATCCCTTGATTTATGTGCACAGGTGTGAAAAAGGAAACAAAACTGGATCAAATACATGGTAGTGAAGCTTACATAATCATAGAGGATACATACCTACTCCAAAACCAATCAAGACGAAATCCTCTAAAACAACAAATGCCTTTAGAAGTATAAGCTGTACGTGAAACCCTGCATGGGATTTCCAGGGATCGTTGATGACAACAATAACTCCGATAAGTTTCTGGCTATTTCAAAGTCCCTCTTCTTTTACGCTCTTTTAGGTCAGTGGGGATGATAAATACAGAATCTACACAAAGCCCTCCTTTAGAATGTGTACAATCTATCTGTTTCACGGAAAATTTGACCTCAGTTGTTGGTTCTGAGGCGTTGACGATAAACTCCCCTACCTTGTAGTCTATCCAGCATCCACGCTTATGGTTTCCAGTTTCATAATCTTGTTCAGTATCCTCTAAATAGTGCTCACATGATGCTAGCTGACCATCAGAAGTAGACAACTCAAATTTCACAGGCTTTATGTCCCAACCGTGGGTGTGCTCAAAACTAGACACCCGTCTTCCCAACCTTTTGGAAAATCTTCCAAGGTGAAGCCTGAATGAGAGAGTATAGATATCGGCTGGAAGAGGAAACTTTACTACTCCATCTACTTCAAACCACCATATTTGCTGCAAATACGCTACAATATGGAATCTGGAAGAACAGCAACATAGAGAATATTTATTAAAATTTATTAAGAAAGAAAGCTGGAGAGAAAAAAAAAGGTGGAAAGACCATGTTAGCCACTGGCCAATGCAACCGAAATTCAATGGAAACTAGTCACCGGGTGGGAACCCATTCTCTTGACACTGTAAAGTAATCATAGGAAGGAATAAAGATCAGGATTGGGGGCAATGTTAAAGCATCATACTATAAATATATGCCATTAGTACAATGGAAATTTTATCACCCTAAATACATTGAACACAGCAATCACTCAAACTGAATGCAGTGCATATACTTGTGAGATAAATATGACTATTAAAATCAGATCACTCTCCACCAGAAAACAGAAAAATACATTCATTGACAGGACGAGATTTACTACCACCTTGATCATTCTGAACAACACAAACTATTTCCAGTTAATCAAAAGTAAAAGGTTGAATCACACTAAATAACCAAATTTGAAATGGTGATATTAGTACAAAAACCTGGAAGCTTGCCTCAACAATAAATTTTTGTTCTATCAAGCTCTCACTTATAAAGATTGCAAAGAAGATGCACTTTGAGCATTTCAGTAATTGTATCAAGGTCATGGTACCATATCATGACTAAATAAAGGAGAGGAGGTTTTATGGAAAGTGAAGGGCTATCTCTTAGTCATATTACCTAGGCATTGTAATTATATAAAGCAAAAAGTTAAAAAAAGGCTCTATTTACGACAGCAATTGATAAATCATCACTTGGAAGAAAGAAACTTGAAATCAGCCTCCCCTATCACAATTGTAGGGAATATAATTAGTATAGATGAAAGTCCATTTAAAAATCATATCGATGATTGTGCAATTTTTTGAATATATCAAAAGATAAGAAGATTAATATTATGAAAATGAAAGCTATTCTCTGAATTATAACATTCTTAACCATGACCTGCCAATCAAGAGGTTTCAGGAAGAAATTATAAGATCCAATGTCTAGCCTTATATATGAAAGCCCTTAATTAGTCAGTCTCATAGTTGACCGTGGCATAAAAGGTTCAAATAATGACCACTAAATCCCACAATTTTCACATTTGAATGTTTTTAACATCTACCATCCCTTAAAAACTTTTACCATAATTCAAGAATGGGAAACAAACCTAGAAAGGCTGGGAAAATCGGTATGTTATGCAACAAAAACAAATTTTGATTCTACCCAGCTTTTTGGGACCATAATCACATTTCCTGAGGGCGAACTCTTAGAATTAAAAAGATTGAAATACAATATCCTGTAGAAAAAAACGAAGTTTTAAACATGTATAATGTGAGAGATTACTCTAGAATAGTAATTATGAGGAAGAGCTGTAAGTTGACAGAACAGGAAGAAACAGAATTTTATATTCTGTATTTTGTTATTGCTCAATGAATTTACATCTCTCGATACACACTTATATAGGCTCTAGGTCTTTTAGTACATTAAGAAGACCTTCTCAAGATAACTTTTAGTTCTAATCTACTAAGTTGATAGACTCTAACTACAATAAGGAGTCCTACTAAGGATAAAATTTAATCTATTAGGGAGATAAACTTTAAGTAGGATAATTACTACATTATTTACAAAAGCTGAAATTTCTCTCGGATAACTCACACTCCCCCTCAAGTCGGAGAATATACATTGTATAGTCCCAAATTGAATAAGAACTTATCAAAGAGAGCTTTTGGCGGGGCTTTCGTAAGGATGTCCGCCACTTGTTCTTCTGTAGGAACATAGGTTAAAGAAGCTACCCACTTGTAAGCTTTTCTCGCAATAAAGTGTCTGTCGATCTCAACATGCTTGGTCCCGTCATGTTGAATTGGATTTCTGCAATCAATTGTAGATTGGTTATCACAGAACACTTCAAACTTCTCGTTTTGAACCATGCCTAGCTCTTTTAGAAGCTTCATTAGCCGATTCCTTCACAAATTCCAAGAGCTAAAGCTCAGATTCGTCACGCACTACTCCTTGATACAACAGTTTGCTTTTTGCTCTTCCAAGTCACAAGATTACCCCACACAAAAGAACAAGAACCACTTGTTGACCTTCTATCACCAATTCACTTGCCCAAATTGAGTCCGAATAAACCTTGACTGTTTTATCAAGGGTCTTTTTAAATATTAAACCATGTCCTGGTGTACCCTTTAGATACCTTAGTATCCTCGTAGCCGCTTCCATATGCTCTTGTCTCGATTTGTCATGTGTTGACTGATAATATTCACAAACAAAGGTTATATCCGCCCCGTCGGGATAGATAAATCAATTTTCCAACTAATCTCTCGAAAAGTCCCTTGTCCGCCTTTGGACTAGACCCATCTTTGCTAAACTTTAGGCCCGTGTCCATAGGAGTATCGGTTGGTTTACAGCCCAACATTCCCGTCTCTGTGAGTAAGTCAAGAACATACTTCCTTTGGTTGATTACTGGACCTTTGCTTGATCTAGCCACCTCCATGCCTAGGAAATATCTAAGCTTTCCTAGGTCCTTCATCTCAATTCTTTATTCAAAAGAGATTTTAAGTGGCTTATTTCTTCTTCATCATCTCCAAATCACAATAATGTCATCCACGTATACTATCAAAAGAACTTTTCTTTTTTTTGAAGTTACCTTAGAAAACAAGGTATGATCTGCTAGAGACTGCTTTGTATCCATTTTCCGAATTACTCTAGTGAACCTATCAAACCAGGCTCTTGGTGATTGCTTTAACCCATAAAGTGATCTCATCCCGACTTGCAAACTTTCTCGCCTATTCTCTTGGACTCTAAACCAGGAGGAATCTTCATAAAAACTTCTTCTTCTAGTTTCCCATTAAGAAATGCATTCTTAATGTCAAGTTGATGAAGTTTCAAATCAATTAACACCAAACTCAACAGACTCGACAAAGTTCAACTTAGCAACCGAGCAAAAGTTTCCTTATAGTCTATTCCAAAGGTCCGTAAAACCCTTGGCCACCAATCTTGCTTTGTACCGCACACACTCCCATCCGAATTGTATTTGATAGCAAACACCCATTTGCATCCCACTTTGGTTTCTTGCCTTGTGGAAGATCGGTTATGGTCCAAGTGCCATTTCTTTCTAGTCTTTGTAATCTCCTCCTCAACAACTTTCTTCCACTTGGAGTCTCTTAAGGCTTCTTCAATAGTCTTGGGAATCTGTTCTTCATCTAGACAAGTCAGTAAAAAGCTTTAAAAGAGGGCATCAGTTGTTATAAGCAACATATCTCTGAATAGGATGCTTTGTACACTTGTCTTACCCCTTTCCTTTTAGCAATAGGCGAATTTGAGTTCAAGTAAATGAGGAGAAATTTCAACATCATTACCTCCTTTATCCTCACAGCAAATGGACTAAAGTCCAATTCTCGGCAGTGTCGATTGCAACACAGTCTGGAATGGCTTTCTTTTTTTCTCGTATATACCAGAATCGTTAGTGGGCTGAATAGTTGATTTAGGTGAATATGAGGAGCGATAGGAGTAATATTAGGTGAAGTATGTAGAGGTGTAGTGTTAGAAACAGGGGTATCGTGGTTTTAAAAAATTCGAGGCTTCACAAACAAAGGAGCTATAGGTAAAGAAGGTGAAAAAGAAGGAACCTGACTATTAGGAGACTGGAAATTATCCCAACACTCCCCCTGATTTTCAGTCTTAGGAAAATAAGGTACCTGTTCAAAGAAAGTGAGATCCAAAGAGACAAAAAACTTACGAGAAGGAGGGTGATAACATTTGTAGCCCTTCTTAAGTGAAGAATATCCAACGAAAACACACTGCAAAGCCCTAGGATCTAGTTTGGAACTTGAAGGATCTGTGGATTTTAGAAAAACAGTACACCCAAACGTCTTTAAGGGAAGATTAGATGACATAGGTTTAAAAGTAGGATAATTTTCCAAGAAAACATCTCTAGGAGTTCGGAAATGCAAGACTTTGCTAGGCATTCTATTTATAAGATATGTAGCCGTTAATAAGGCTTCCCCCCACAAATATTTTGGAACAAAGATGGGTGAATAATAAGGCTCGGGTAACCTCTAATAAATGCCTATTTTTACGTTCAAAGAATCCCATTTTGTTGTGGGGTATCTACACAAGAACTAAGATGTAGTATACCTTTAGTCCGAAAAAATCTCCTAAGGCATTAGTGAAAAACTCTCCCCATTGTCGAGTGAAACATTTTTATTTTGCTATCAAACTGAGTAACCACCATTTCATAAAACCTTGCAAAAATAGAAGCAACGTCAGATTTTTCTTTAAGAAGGTAGGTCCAAGTAAGTCCGCTATGGTCATCAATAAAAGTCACAAACCACCTACTCCTGTAATATTCTTCACTCGAGAAGGACCCCAAACATCACTATGAATGAGTGTGAATGGTTTAGAGGGTTTATGAACAGATGGTAAATATAAAGATTTGGTTTGTTTTGCAAGTGGACAGATATGACATTTAAAAGAATTTGGATCTTTATTAACAAACAAATCAGGAAACATTTTTCTAAGATAGTGAAAATTGGGGTGACCTAACCGAAAATGCCATAACATTATAGTATCTAATCTTCCTAAAGAAGTAAAGCAAGAAGGAGAATTTGAAATAGAAGATGGATATTTTCCATGAAGGATATAAAGACCATGTTGCAAGCTAGCACTTTGCCAATTATTTTCCTCGAATCCAAAGTGCTCGCAAAAAACATGTAGAATCGATAAACCTTAAGGAGCAGTTCAAGTCTTTAGAAATTTTGCTCACTGATATCAAGTTGCATGCGAGGTCGGGGACAAATAACACATCCTTAAGGATCAAATTACCATCTAACGAAACAGAGCCCGTCCCTTTGATGGGAGATAGAGAACCATCTGCAGCTTTTAATGGAAGCTTGAGAAGAAGACTTTTTAAAAACAGAGAATAAAGCCCTATTACTACCATGTGGTCGGAGGCCCCGAATCAATAATCCAATTTGTCGCAGATCGGTAGGTAAAACAAGAGCAATGGAGGAGACTTTGTCTTTGGACACCATCATGTACTAGGGCTAGATTTCCTTCATCACGCCATTAAATTTGTTTGAACGATTCTTTGCAGTTCAAAGATCTGTTGTTTTGTAAAGCCACTTTGTTGATTAGAAATAACAAGAGAACTCATTACTTCTAAAAAATCTGCCATCTTTGTGACCAAGGTTGAGGAGAACGCATCTCACTCGATGTTGATTGAGGATGATTTTCCGTGAGAAGAAAATTATGATAGGATCGAAATTAGACTGATACCATGTAAGTTGACAGAACAGGAAGAAACAGAATTTTATATTCTGTATTTTGTTATTGCTCAATGAATTTACATCTCTCGATACACACTTATATAGGCTCTAGGTCTTTTAGTACATTAAGAAGACCTTCTCAAGATAACTTTTAGTTCTAATCTACTAAGTTGATAGACTCTAACTACAATAAGGAGTCCTACTAAGGATAAAATTTAATCTATTAGGGAGATAAACTTTAAGTAGGATAATTACTACATTATTTACAAAAGCTGAAATTTCTCTCGGATAACTCACAAGAGCTACGCAACCGATAGGTTACACACATAATATATAACCATCTAAAGGCAAGCACAAACTTCTGCGGACGAGATTAATTTTCAAAAGTTAAGCAATAGAAGAAGATATTCTTTTCTCACAACCCCTCGAAAATGTAATAAATGTAGAAAGGAAGGTACAGAAGTACATACATAGATAGGGAAATGGCTAGTTATTTGCTTCACTGTATAGGCAACAGGCAAATGCAAATTAACTCTTAATGCACTGATGGGAAAATTAATTCCAGCACAGAAGCACCCTGATGAGCAGCATACAAAGTGAGATGGAAATTGAAAATTTAACATATTAGTTAGCATCTTATCTTATAAACCTCTTCCAAAATCCAACCTATAAAATATCCCTTGAGATAATTATGTGGCAATGAAGACAAACATAATCTCTAAACAAGATTAAGTAAAAGATCTCATCATCATCTCAACATTAACATGAATAAGCTTTCACTCTTTCTACATAATACCATTTGAATGAAGAAAAGCATCAACAGACATAAGAAGCCTAGAATGCCGCCATTAAGTAGCACCCAAATGCATTTCCTTCCTCCAAAAGTTAAATGAGACATGCAACTAATAATACAGTTCACCAGATATAACAATCCAACAAACATGTAACTTAACCCATCTATATGCTCCATGTAGAAGCAAAATCAGCACAATTACTTCCATTTTGTGCTTTTCAAGTAATCAATACAGAATTCTAAGTTCTAACAAGCTGGTTAAAACGATACTAGAAACATTTCAAGATGCAAGTATGTCAATCCCATAGCAAGTCAATGTCAATATGAATAAATTCTACTAGCGACTTCATTGATGAAGAATAATGATAAAAATGTCTAACCTAGATTCTTCTGTAGAAACCCAATTCCAATATCTCCGATCTTCGATCCCGGTTATTGCCATCCCTTTTGCAGAGATTGCCATGCATACCCTCCCAGTCACTTTGTCCAGCCATACTTCCTACATAACCCATTTCGACAATCATTAATCTTCACATATTCATGTCTAGTCATTATTAAACTCGAAATAAAACACTAAAGCAAAAAAGGAAAAATATTAAAAGAAAAACAGCTGCAAGACCCTCGTGAATACTCCCGAAAACACCCAGTTTGCATAAACATAAATTGTTAAACTTGTTTTCTTCAAAAGGTTATATCCCTATTCTTCCCAAAATGTTAGAATATAAATATATTAAACTTACCCAGAACGCAAAAACAATTTTTAAAAGAAAAAAATCCAAAAGGTTATGAAATCATTCACAAACCCCCATGCTAAATCCTTCCAAAACAAACACACAAGTAAAAACAACCAAATGAACCCAAATCCCAAAAGCCCAGAAACGAGCATTTAAAGCAATAATAAATTAACGAAAAACGACGGAACAGCTTTAAGCACAACCCACCTTTTTTCCATCGTCAAAAGGTACGGGACGAGAGAGAAGGGCAAAAATATCTTTTTTGGACAAATCCTGGTACCTTTCGGGTGGCACTAAATGCAGCAGATCTTGATAATTTCCGGGTAATTTCATTTCCCAAACGGAATCCGAAGACGCAGCCCCTCTAAACGCTCGATTCAGCCTGGCCAGATTGCAAATCTCCGGCGGCGTCAAGTAAGTAAAGACGCAGGCCACGCAGCTCTCCGGTATATCCCCTAAACCGGGACCCATGGCCGTCCCATTGGTTCCTTCCGTTAAGTTGGATAGAGAGTTACCCATCGAGCCCTTTTCTCTTCCCCTTCCGTTTCTTCTTGTGTATTTGTTTTTAATTCTATATATAAAAATTCAGTCGGACTTTGTTTTGGTTAATTAAGTTGGTGGAAGAAGAAGAAGAAGAGGGATTGCTTATGTATTGACCGGAAATTTTTCTGGACATGTTTTATATTTGGGATTCACACTGTTCACTTCTCAGTTAATTCCAGATTTCATTACCGGCAAACCCCGGGAATTTTATTATTCGACCCGGAAAAATATTTCAGTTTTATCGTTTTTTATTGGAAATATTTATAAAATGTCAATTATATTATAAGTACGGATGGAACATTTGATCGAGTCGAGTTAAAAATTTTAAGTTAGTCCAGTTTATAAGTTTTATTTTCTGTATTTCAAATTATTTTGAATTGAGTCGAGTTTTCTAGTTTCTGTATAAATTTAATTGTCATTATTTATAATATTGTAATAAAGATTTATTCTAATTTAAACAACTTTCTATATACATATACGATGTACATATATATTTTTTACATATAGTCTACATAATATATCGAGCAGAATTAAGAGACTCAACTCAAAATTGAAAACTAATCAACTAATTATAAAAATTTTAAGTTATTCGAATTTCTATTTTATAACTCAAACTTTATTTGAAATTTTTCGATTTGAGTGGAGTTTATAAAATTATGAGTCGAGTTAAAACAAGTCAAATTTTTTTCGCGTCGAGTATAGTCGAATAATTTATTTTTTTTTGAGTCAGAGTTTTATCTGCCTTGAGGAAATATTAAAACAATTGATATGATTATTAATTATGGTTCAATGTTTTACTGTTGTTTAATTCAAGATTTTAATGACATATTTGTCTTCAAATTAAAAAAAAAAAAGTAGTCCTTAAACTTTGCTATCTATTTTGGTCCCAAACTTTTTATATTTTTTGTGAAATTTTTTTAACAAGGGGCAACTGACATTAACAAGAACAACAAGAATACAAACAGACTGGTCACAAAAGAACCGGGAAAATATAAAGGCTCACACAAAACTAAAGAAAAAAGTAAAAATAAAACCAGTCAAACAACCTGGTAACAATACAGATCGACTAAAATTGAGGACAACAAAGAACAACACAAACGAAGAAAACACAAGAAAAGCAGGGGAAAAAAGCACAGGTGCAACCGACCGGAGTCGAAGCAAGAGATGCCAGTAATCGGAGCTAACAATTGCATGACATTCTGGGGGTCATCGGAGGATGAAACGATGAAGGAAATACAGTGAAGCAACCAACAACAGCTTCACGTCAAGATCATAGTATCTTCGAAGACTGAAATGGCGAGGAGAGGCAAAGCCGGATCTGACTGTTGATGAAAACGGCACCACACCAACACGACCTCACCTGCGAAAAACACAAGGACGAAGCCAACTGAAAGAGAAATAAAATAAAATGAGATAAGAAAAACAAAAGCGCCAGGTGGTGGAGGCTCTGCCTACCTCCAACTCACCGGCGAGAGAAACATCCAAGCATACACTGGTGGAACAAGCCGTTTTTGGCGGTCCCCCTCAAAATTTTGGTGCAAGAGATGTAGAGAGGAGCCCATGGGGCTAAGGCAACAACCACCGTCGGAGGTTCGATGACCCACCAATGAAGGAAGGGGGTTATTCTTTCGAACGGAAACAAGCCAGGCCACTGACAGCTAGTGGCCGGCGAAAAGAGGTTAAACAAACTTAGAGCTTTAACTGGTAGAGAGAATGAGAGAATTTAGAGAGAGAAGAACTTTTGTTTTCCAAGAGCGTGCCTATTTTTTTTGTGAAATTAAACCAACTGAAGGAGCATGCAGTAAATTTGTTAATCTAACAACAATTACTTGTTATTTTGTTAACGTTGATGTCAATTATTTTATTTTTTTGTGTAAAAGAATATTTTAAAATGACAAAACAAAATAAATAATGTCAATTTAATAAATCTATTACTTTTTCTATTAGTTTTTACAATTTGTCGATAGAAATCAAAATTTAAAGGTTTAATGATTAAAATAATTTTTCTTGAAAAGTTAAGAGTAAAAAACATCATTAACCCTTCTTTAAATTTATTTGATTTTGGATAAAAAAAAGTTGTACTGATTTTTTTTTTACCAAATACATGTTTAAGTATTAGACATTTGAGTATTCAAAAAAAGTATTAGACATTTGATTTCTTATGAAACAAACATTCACTTTTGGTCTAATTGAGTATTTGTCATATTTTAGGACATGCTTTTATAGATTTTTTAGGTATTTAATTAAAATGGAACTACTAAGTACTAACATCAAAACATTCTATATTTGTGATGGTTTCATTTACTTGAGCTTTGGAATAAGATATCTTTCCTGATTCAATTTTTGCAAACAATTTTTTTTTACTTAAAATTATGAATCCATTCTTGAAATAATTATAAAAGTAAACAAAAAATTAATCTCTCTCTCTAATTTTATTAAAAAAATCGACAAACTATATCACATAATTTACGGATAAAAGAGTTAACTGCACCACATGTCCCCAAACTATGACACTCATTTTAAATTGGTCCCAAAATTTTTAAATATTCTAATTTCATCCTCAAACTTTGACCTTTATTCTAAATTGGTCCCCAAAATTTTAAGCAATTTAGTTTCACCCTCAAACTATGACTATCATTCTAAATTGGTCCTCAAACTTTTTGAATGTTCTCATTTCATCCCCAAATTATCAGTATATGTTAATAATATCTTATGTTAGTAAAACCGTTATAAAAATCGTTAATTGTCATGAAACATTGATGTGTAATGTATAATAATATGATGTGATGTAAACGATATTTTGCAGATGAAATTGAAATATTCAAAAAGTTTGGGGACCAATTTAGAATGAGAATCATAGTTTGGGATGAAAATGGAGAATAAGGGTTATTGTTTGAGGATGAAATTAAAACATTTAAAAATTTAGAGATCAATTTAAAATGATGATCATAGTTTGTGGACATGTGGTGCGATTAATTCCGGATAAAAAATATAAAGATCCGAAGGTGGGACCCACCATTTGATAAGGCTTGAGCCCCAAGTAAAATATTTGCATGAACCGATACAACAAACGTGGGCCTCTATTGATTAATCCATGATGGCACCTTTGTTAATGCGTACCAACACAAGATTGAAATGAAGTATTATTAATCTATCAATTTACTCGACTAATATTAATTTCAATACCAACCCGGTTGAATTAGATCAGGCAATAATCTTTTCTAAAAAACGAAAATATCTAAATTTATTATTTTAACTTTAATTATTTATTAATTTAATAAAATGAGGCGTCTAATTCTTTAAACAAAATTAAGAATTAAATTTTTGGTGTTGTGAAATAGAGCAAATTAAATTGAGATGATCATCTCAGAATGAGTCTCTATAATACCTTATTTTGTTGTGAATAAAGTAAAGAGCAAGAACAAGAGATGAACAAAAACAAGATGAGAGACAAAGAGAGAAAGAGAGACTTGTATTATTTCAATATAGTGTTGTGTACAATGTTTTCTCCAGACTCTATATTTATAGGCATAAGATGGAAACCCTAATTTCAATGGGTAATAAACCATAATAATAAAGTACATTAAAGTCTCATTTAATATATAGATATCCACCATAAATAAAGATATTCATAACACTCCCCCTTGGATATCCATGAAGATAATGTGCCTCGTTAAAACCTTACTAAGATAAAAACCCTGCGGGAAAAAATTTTCTTAGTGAAGGAAAAAGAGTACACAAATCTTTTATACGTATAACATGTTGCCTCATTAAAAAAAACCTTACTAGGAAAACTCATTGGGACAAAACCTCGGTTAAGAAAAAAAGAGTGCAACGCGTATTTACTCCCCCTCATGAAAACATCACTTAAGATCTTTGAATCTTCATAATTCAATCTTGAATATAATCTTCAAATGTTGAAGTAGATTATGCACTGGTGAATAGATCTTTCAAATTACTGCTTGAAAGGATTCATCGAATACTATTCTTCTAAAGATCATGAGGGACGAAACTTTGAAGAAATATGTTTCGTTTTTGTCACTTTTGATGTATTCACTTTTCGACTGAGATATAAATTGTATATTATCTCCGCACAAGATAGCTTGTACCTTATCTTGTAAAAGCAATTCACATATCTTCTAGATTTGTTTAGCCAAAAACATTTTCGGCTTTGCCTCGTGCATAGCAATTATTTACATGATTTGAAAAGGCATCAAATTTTGAAAGATCTAAAGGCAATGGTCTCGTAGCACCTAGATAGTATTTCTGGACCAACTAAAGTCTGATGCTTCTAGATCAATATATATATGGTGCTTTTGGGCCAAGAATGTCATCACCCTTTTCACGAAAGAGGAATGGATCTTTGTTTACATTAAGCGACCTAGCAACCATAGGATGTGTGTTATGCATGTAAAGTCTCTTTAAACATTTTTCTGTGTATGTAAATTGATGCACAAGGATTCCATTGTTAAGGAGATCTCTTCATGAGTCTCAATGATATTCAAATCATCAACATACACAACAACAACGACAAATCCAGAGCTAAACCTCTTAATAAAAATGCTCGAGAAAATTGAATCATTCTTATAGTCTTCCGCTAATAAGTATTCATTGAGGCGGTTATATAACATGCTCCCAAATTGTTTTAATCCATAAATAGATACGTTCAATTTGATTGAATAATATTCTCAAAAAATTGAATTAATTGCTTCTACAGTTTAAATCCTTCCAGAAATTTCATGTAAATGTTATTATCAAAAGGCTTATACAAATAAGATGTAACAACATCCATTAGGCAGAAACTAAGTGTTTCTTTTATTTGCCAGATTAATCAAAAATCTTAAAGTAATTACATCCACCATCGAGGAGTATGTTTCCTCATAATCAATTCTAAGGTCTTTGTGAAAATCCTTGTGCAACCAAACGAGCTTATATCTCGCTATTTCCCCTTTTTCATTTCTATTTCTCACAAAGGCTCATTTATATATCACAAATACTTCTCTTTTTAAAGAGATTTTAGTTTCGCCTCAATTGCCTCTTTTTATTTTGCCAATCATTTCTTTATTTACATTATCTAATTGACAAAGGTTCATGATCCACATCAAAATCCAAAAATTTCTAGTGCTATATTGCAAGCAAATGATTATCGACGTCGATTTGATTTCGGTTGCACTTATTTCCAGACATGACATAATTTATTGAGATCTCTTTATTATCAGGTACCTGAGTCATGTATAATTTCTTTGTTGGAGACCTTTTAATCTCTTCTAGAGATTTTCATAATTCGTTGATTCCTCGATCGAACCATCATAAGATATAGCTCATTTTCTTTTTCGAGGATTTTTATCTTTAGAACCTACTTGTCTACCACGCTTTAGGCATGAGTTAGACTCATTAGAAACTAGAGTTTGTCCTTCCGGGACACAAATCTTCAATTAGAGCATTCATAGCTAGTATATGCGACTTAGTCACTCTTTTAGGGTCAGTAAAAGCATCTGACAATTTATTTGCTAAGTTTTGTAAATAAATTATCCTTTGAACTTATAGTTCACACTGTTGGTTTCTTGGATCAAAATGAGATAATGATAATTCATTCCAACTTATTTTTTACCCATCTGTTTATTCTCTCCCCCTAATGTTGGGAAAACTGACTCATTAAAATGACAATAAGCAAATCGAGCTGTAAATAAATTTCCCGTTAAGAGCTCGAGATATTTAATTATTGAAGGAGATTCAAATCCAATGTATATTCCCAACCTCCTTTAAGGACCCATCTTTGTGCGTTGTGGTGGAGCAATCAGAACATATACCGCACACCCAAAAATTCTAAGATGGGAAATATTTAGTTCCTGACCAAAAACCATTTGTAATGGGGAGAACTTATGATAACTTTTGGTCTTGATGTGAATTAGTGATGCTGCATGTTAATATGACATGTCCCCAAACAGAAATTGGAAGTTTTGACTTAATCAATAACGGCCTTGCAATTAATTGAAGATGTTTAATAAATGACTCTACAAAACCATTTTGTGTATGAACATGAGCTACATGATGTTCAACACTTATTCCAATTGACGTACAAAAATCATCAAAAGCCTGGAAGTAAATTCACCAGCATTATCAAGACGAATTGTCTTTATAGGAGAATCTGGAAAATGTGCTCGTAATTTAATCAACTGAGCAAGTAACCTTACAAATGCTAGGTTGCGAGTTGATAATAATGATACATGTGACCATCTAGTTGATGTAATAATTAAAACTATAAAAATATCTAGATGATCTATAAGAATAGTGTATGGGCCCACATATATCACCTTGTATCCGTTCCAGAAAATTAATAGATTCACAATCTATCTTAGCTGGCGATGGTTGAATAATCAATTTGCTTTGAGAGCAAGTATCACATGAAAAACATTACTTTGAAGAATCTGTCAGTTCTTCAATGAATAACCACATGCAGATCCAATAACTTTTTGTATCAAATTGAACCGGGATGGCCTAACCGGTCATGCCAAATAATAAAGTTATCAATAAACTTCTGGTTTACAATAGCATGAGCTTCAATTTTGTACTAATTCTTGTGTATTACAATCCGGATGGCAGCGCATGTAATTTTTTCAAGATTTTCTTATTGCCTTGAGTTATACTCATAATATGGAGATAGTCAGCATCCTCTTGACTAATAATCTCAATATGATATATATTTCTTTAAAATTCAATAAGCCTCTTTGCGACTTTGACGAGTATTTTGTATTGTGAATATGGAATTGAGTTCCATTTGGCAATAGCATATTTGCTCTTTCGGAGCCTTCTATGATATTAGTATTCCCGGATATAGTACTCGAGGAATGAAAAATATGTGCTTTGTATCATTCACTTCGGCGAATGAAAATATTAAATATAGCACATCATATCAAATCGGTTATCTATCAAAGATAATCTTTCAAGAACTTATTGCTCTTTCGGAGCATTGATATTTTAGTACTTTGAGATATAGTACTCATATTTTTCCCTTGCATTTAAATGTAAAATTATTTCTTATGCTTTTGTATAGTATGAGTGCTTGCACTGTTTGCTAAGCATAAATTGTTACAATTTATTGCATATTTTATTCCAGAAGTAATCATATTCTTCAAAGGATAATAAATTAACATAAAGCGTAAATAAATAATATGTAAAACAAATTAACATAAATAAATAATAAGTAAAACAAATTAACACAAAGCAAAATAAATAAAATATTAATTATTCCCTTTAGGGATTATAAGGAAATAAAATAAATTGCGAATTATTCCCTTCAAGGGTTATGAGTAAATCAACAATATCCAATTGAGTTTAACCAATAACACCATAACTATTTTTTGCCATTTTCGTAAAGAAAATTTGTTTATATTTTCTTTCCTTTATTATTCATGATTGTGAATAAAGGTTCATAATACTCCGGCATATGACAAGTACGAGATTAATGGTTTGTACCATTGCATAAAAAATCATTTTCTTAATTTATTCTTGTCATCTTTATAAATCCACTTTTGGTGATTATGAGCATTCTTAAAATAATCGTCTTGTCCATATCTATGTTCATGGCCTCAATTGCGACCATAATTGCTAATGTGGCATTTATTCTTTCCGCTATAAAATGTCGCATTCACTTCAAGGAATGGAGCAGAGCCAATAGGTCCTTAAAACTTTTAACGATATTGTGTCTACATGACAACATTAATTTTGTGAAAAGTGGAGTATATTTTTCTAACATATCCTCATCAGTGATACTCAGACCACAAAATTTCAATTTAATTTGAAACATTCACATAACTGAGTATTATTCACTAACCATATAGTGAATTATCACGTTTACATTCACTTCAGGGAATGAAACTTATCCAATAATCGCATGGAATAAATATCATGCTTGCATTCACTTCGGGGAATGCTTCCCATAAAATTTTGGATCAAGATGAATTTTCATAACTTGAAGTTGGGAGAAGTCTATTGTCGAGTTTTTCGACGCATAAAAATTATTGCTTTTGAGCAAATAAGATTTAATCCTCATACGTGGCATTGTTAAACCAGTTCACAAGGTCATTTAAAAACCTACTTTGAGACCAATAGCCTCGCAAAACAGGATGTCCAACCAATATACTTGGATTAAACCAACAAAACATAGAACATATTAACTAATTAAAGAATATGCTTTAAGCGTTAAAAAATAAGAATAAAATGTCAAAAAATCCAAATAAAAGCATAATCATCACAGAGTGATTCGAAATTGAAACTGAAGTTAAAGATGAAACTTACCACACGACTCCAAAATATAATGCTCATTCAAAACAACCTTTTGTTTGTAATGAGCAATAAGAGATTTCTCAAAAGATAAGTAATCAAGTTGCTCGGATTAAACTGCCAACACATGTTCAATCTCTTCTCCATTTTTTTCATCTTTTCAATATTGTTTTTAAACTGTAAATTTCACGAAGAAAAATTATAGACAAAATAGAATGCACTATATAAAATAACATGGTTAAAAAAATAATTTTGTGATAGTTTATCTTTTACCAAAAAAATAAAAATCAAGTTAAAGATCAAGAGAGAAAGATAATTGATAATTAAATATAATTGAGGGAGAAGAACTTATCTTTGATTCATGCTAGAATCAAATTCTTTTCAGTAATTCTTTTAGGATTCGAACGACAAACACCTCAGTTGGTTAGAGTCTCGTGTTGATAACGTGTTGTGAACAAAGTAAAGAGCAAGAACAAAGCGATGAACAAAAACAAGATGAGAGACAAGGAGAGAAAAAGAGACTTGTATTATTTCAATATAGTGTTGTGTACAATGCTTTATCCAAACTCTATATTTATAGGCATAAGATGGAAACCCTAATTTCAATGGGTATTAAACCATAATAATAAAGTAGATTAAAGTCTCATTTAATATATGGATATCCACCATAAATAAAGATATTCATAACATATTTAAGTTAGTCTATCAATGAGTCAGGATTGAGGTACTTATTTAGTTGAGCAGCTTGCAAATAATTTGAGCTCGACTCGGTCAAACTCGATTAATGCTCGAATCGAGTTGACTTGATTCGATATATTAGCGAGTCGAGTGGAGCAAGGTTCAACTCGACTCAATAAGTTCGTGAGCAGCTCGTTATTTTTTTATAAATTATTTTTTATATTTTTGGGTGGTTACCTTAAAACATTATCTTACAAGAAGTTTAAATACTAGTTGAAATTTCTAGAAAAGTCCAGTGAATTGTAAGGTTACCCATAAAATTTTGGTTTTAAATTTCCAAAACGTATTGTATTTCCCGAGAATTAAAAAAGTTAATTTGTATTAATAAGAAATGAAATTATAAAATGCTCTTTCTTTTTTATTAAAGACTTTCATTTTTTATTAATACTTTATGTATAAAAGTAGAAAATGAAAAAAATCTTCAAATTCTATTTCACATATAAAAAATACGATTGAAAGTTAAAACTTTGAAATTTCTAAGGCATTTTCTCTTTTGTTGTTCATAGAAGATTGTTGAGAAACTAAAAAGACTCTCACACTCGAATATCGACTTCATCTCTAACTCGGTCATGGCATGTTTGTTTATTTATCGCCACAGACCTCACATATTTTTTTTTGAATTTCTATGTTTATATTAAGCTCTAATAGTATCACTAGATTTTACTTGCATTTAAAAAAACAAGATAAACATTTTGACGAGCTTAACGAGCAACGAGTTGAGTCGAGCAACGAGATTTTTTAACTAGCATTAGTCGAGCAAAATTTTATCGAGCTTGACGAACAACGAGTCAAGTCGAGCAACGAGATTTTTTAACGAACACGAATCGAGTACTACTCAACTCACGATCAACTCGCTCGATAAGTACCCCTAAGTCAGTTACATGTAATTATACTAAAAAAGGGGAAAATAACTTAAAACACAAATCACCCATCAACTTAGTAATTTTGGTCAAATTGTCCCATGAGCTTTTTTCGTCAAATTGACCACTGAACTTAACAAGTTTGATCAAATTGATGCATAAACTTTGAAAACGTAGCTTAAAATGGCACCCAAGGGCGGATGGCCAGTGGAGCCTAAGGGGCTTTGGCACCTCCAAAGATTTGGATAAATTGTATTGTACCCTTGAAATATTTTTAAAATTTTAATTAGGCCCCCTCAAAATTTATAAAAATTCTCATAAAGTTCTAAAGCTTTTGAATATTTTTAATTATCCCTCAAAATTGGTAAAAGTTTTCATTAAACTTTCTAAAAAATTAAAAATTTTAATTAGACCTTCACATTTAAAAAATAAATTTCTCATTAAGTCACTCAAATTCTTTGAAAATTTCCATTAGACCTCTAAAATTTCGAAAATGATTAAGCCCCTCAGGTTATATGATCAAGATCCGCCACCGATGGCACTTAAAACTAACTACATTAATTTTGTAATATTTTTATCGGCATGGACAACTAAGGTTGTGATATTATCAACAAAAGAGGAGAGTATTAAACACCATTTTCAGAAATTAAGCTGTCAATCTCAAAGACAATTTTCTGTAATATTTTCAAAGTTCATGGAGTGATTCGATCAAACTTACCAAGTTGAGGGAACAATTCACCAGAAAGAAAAATTCAGGGACCAATTTGTACAACTTACAAATTTAGAGGTGATTTATGTTTTAAACCAGAAAAGAGAATAATCAGCAGTTTAGTTGCCGTTCATTGTATGAGCATTAATCTTCTTTTTCTTTTGCTTTTTGTCCATTGACAGATGAAAAGTTTATATTGTTGTCATGCATGCTGTCATCAAGGTAATATTTGTGATTAGGGCAAAAAAATAACTTTATTTATTCATAAAAAACATTTATGTCACTTCAGTTTCTCTGTCTCTCTAGTTTCAAACAATTGAATAGTAAATGATATAGAAGCTAATCATTAGACTTTAAGGGCACTTTAGTACGTCAGATCAAACCTTCGGGTGTGTTTAGTTTTACGGTAATTTTAAATTGTTGTAATTTTAT
This sequence comes from Hibiscus mutabilis, assembly GCA_019671005.1. NCBI lineage: Eukaryota > Viridiplantae > Streptophyta > Magnoliopsida > Malvales > Malvaceae > Hibiscus > Hibiscus mutabilis. Next base: position 44,616,220 of record CM033729.1, on the reverse strand, counting down.
AGAATTAATTTTATATAAAATTAATTTTAAAGTAACGTAATTTATGTTTAAAAAATTTTCTTAAAAATTATAATTGTATAAAAGTATATTATAAAAATTACGGCCAATCGTAAAAGTTATTTTTACCGTATTTTTTCTAAAATCATAATTGATGTTCATAATTAATTTAAAATTTTTGCTTCTAAACATGTTGGCACGGCGATTGAAGTATATTTTCTCGTTCAATCGGAATTTTTAGCCTCCCACCAGATATTTAAACATGCACTTAATCACGCTTCAACCCTAAAATATCTGACAATATTGATTTTTCTCAATTTAAAATTTATTTTTAAATAAAATTTTAAATTTTAAATCTTAAACCTAGAACCATAAACTCTAAATCGTAAATCAAAAACGCTAGTTTGAATAGAAAAAATATATGCATTAAAAATGATATAATAAGATTTTCTTTTATTTTCTTTGTATTACCAACATTGCAGAGGCCCAATATGAAAGCAACCCTCACAACTCAATTTGTTCTATTCATAATATTATTTCTGAACCTGATCTTGCTTGAAAAACCTAATAATTCATCTTACTAGACCAATTGATAGTTAGTAATACTACAATATTATTGAATACGTACTAAAATACATATTAAGTTTGAACAAAACTAATACAATATACTAACTTTTTTTTCAATCACTTGAAGGGTAATGGAATATGATAATGGTGAATACGACATATGATCTTAAATAACTCCGAAAAGAAAACTAGACCACCAGGTTCAAATCAAATTAATTGACGATTGGAAAAAAAATAGAAAGAAAGAAGCCAACAAATAAAATAATTTGTTAAGGGAATTGGACAAATTCGGATCATTGGAGCAATGAAAATGATACCTCGAGACTTCTCTCTATTTTGTTAATACTTTATGATTTTCTCCGCCCCATTTGATTTGATTTGATTTTGTTACATCACTAATATAAATATACATCATCGGATCCTGATTAGTTGCAAGTTTGATTTTTTTTCCTCTCTTCATTTTATTTACTTAAATTTGATTTTAAGTCTGATTTGATTTTTTTTTCTAATATCGATTTCTCATTATATTTTTATGTTTGTTTCATTATTACACCCAAAACTTGTTATATTTTGTACTTTATTTTACTATTCATGATATGTTGAAATATTTTTATATAGAATATGTATATATTTAATAATTAAATTTAAATTAAAAATAATTTTAATTGATAAACAATGATCCAATTTGGGTCAATTGAATTACATAAAACTATACACAAGACTGAATCTATCAACAATGAACAAATCTAATAATTAATAAATGGATGAGTCTATGATGAACACTGCTGAACACCACTAACACAATACATCACTGCACATCGTTATTTTTTAAATTTTGTATAATTACATATTTTCCTTGTTATGTATATATGCTATCAATTTAGTCACTAGTATTTACTCATTCAATCAATTCAATCCTAATTCAAAATAATTCAACTAATTTGGGCCCTAAGCCCAAACCTAAGCTTAATTTAAGGAGTACGAACTTAATTTAAGGGCTTGTATTCACTAGACACCTTACTACAACACCTATACCACCCAGGGTTTTCTAGAAGCGTCTAAACCTAAGCTCTGATATCACTAAATGTAACACCCTAAATCCGAGTGTCACATTTGGGCCCTAAGCCCAAACCACTACCATAAAATTTCTCATCTTGGTTTAGCCCAAATAAAATATTTTTCAAAACATTTAAAATCCAACAATTAAAAATATAAATAAATAATTAAACCGTTACAAATGAGCTCCAATTTAATTTAAAACATTTGAACATTCGACTTGATTAATACAATTCCAAAATAAGAGTTGCAAACTTAACCACGTAAGGTCCTATGAATACACAACCCACTAAATACAAGTATTGTAGTATGGCAAACACCGCTTGTTGAAATCTCAAACTGATTGTGCTCCTCGAGCTCCCTATCAATCAACCAACCTACGCATGGAAACAATAATTTCGAGCACTGAACTTACAAAGTTTAGTAGTAAACATCTACTCTATTATACTTCATGTTAATCATAAACATAAGCATGCAAGCTAATACGGAAATAAGGAGAGATAAAATAACACGTAGCGCTACCACTAGTCGCCTAAACACATGCTAACATCATGCACATATCATATGTGTCACACAAGGCCCAACCATAAGCGGGATCTCACCAGATCATCCAGGCACAAGCACACAAAGTCATAATCACAAACCTGGAGTGAGGCCCGATGTCACACAACCTCAGAAATGTACACTCATACTCGGTATCTCTCATCGAGTATCATCAAACGAGGCTCGGCGTCACACAACCTCGGGAACGTACATTTGGCATCTCTAACCATAGTGTTGAAACAAGCTTTCTGGGCATCCGGATCCCATCAACCAAAGGTGACTCAATAAACCAAGTATCAAAACAGCATACAATATTGACACGATTACCATATAACACACAACATTGTCACGATTACCATAACTCTATGGTTTCTTTTAATTATCAAGCCACCCATTTAAGTTTACCAAGTTGTTAATACATTATGAACGTGTACATTAATCATTATCGTTAATTATCTCCATTAATCCGCTTTATCATATTCATTAACACATAAATCAATTTATTAATCTTCCACGTCGATTTACATCTTTAACTGCATTATAGATTATTCAGTTTAGTGGATATCGGTACTCAAATACGAGTACCGATATGGTACCCTTAGGTACTGATACTCACACGCGTACCAATATTGATATTGCTTACTAGAAATCCTAAATTTCTACAAGTACCGGTATAGGTTGACCCATTCCAATACGACCCCCAATCGCGTACCGGTACGGCCGAAGCACGTATCGATTCCCTACTCACAAGCTTGTGCCATTTTTGCAAAATACGATGTCACAACATTTTATTCGACCCCTAAAGCTTATGAAAGTCATTAAGGTTTGTTTACTAAAACATTTAATCATTTAATATCAGTTACCACCTTTATGAATATTTAATCAAATATTTATTGGTATTATCCCTTAAGTATAATTTCCATCAAATCACGTTAATCCATTCAAACCAGCATACAGGGCATCATAATTTTATCAATCAATCAAATAATTATACGAGCATCTCAAACGACCCTACACGGTCTCTAAAGTTTTCATGAGTCTCATCACATTCGTAATATCATCATGCTTCTTATAGATATCAAGTCTCATAATACCGGTCTCTAAACACACTTATTCGTCATCTACCTATTTTGCAGATGTTAACACGAAAAAAACAATCACATTTATTATGCTCATAAAGCAATAGGAGTTCAAAGGTGTACTAACCTTAAGCCAAAGTAATAAATTCTCATCCAAGATCATCTATTTAACTCTTTAAATCTAATATTCGAGTCTACAAAACCCTTGAATAAAACAAACACGACTCTATAAGCAAAATCGTATTATTAAACCACTTTAGGGAATAAAATATGTAAAAACAACTTATCGGGTTCGAATTTGGTGAAACGAATTCATCAACAGACTCAGAACGTCAAAAACACCTTGGGTAAGGTCCTTCAAAAAAAGTCAACGGCGGCGGTGGCAGGCGGCTCAACTCAGCCTACAACTTGGGTTGGCTCAGTGGGCCGACTCGGCTCAGCCTAATACTAGGCCCAACAACTGGATCCATAGCCCAGCTGTGTTATAACAGCCCCAACTCAGCCGAACGTTGCCCACACGTAGATGGATGCGCATATGAAGGCTTTTGGTGGTCGAACGGCGATGGCGAAAGCCTAGATAGATTGTAATTGATATTAAATGATTAAATACGGCGCATGCGGTGGCTTTCGGTGGTCGATAATGGTGGCCTCAATTTCTTGTTTTGAGCACTCGAACTACCCTAGTTTAATAACCCTAATTTTTTTTCTCTCACCCCTCTAACAATGGTTCCGATGGCAACGCCGCTAGAACTGACAAACTTGTCTCTACAAGATAAACAAAATGGCAGTAAAGTTGTCGATAACATACAGCCAAATCTTGATAGATCAGAGTTAAAAGATTTAAGAGGAAGAGAGAAAAAAGAAATATGAAAAATGGAGAGATAGAAGATAATATAAAAATATAATTTTCTCATCTCTTTCCCACCTCTTTAATTCAAAATATCATCTTCTAAAAACTTAACAGTATAATTGCATCATAAATCCTCAACCTTCAATTCATACACAAAACGATCATCACTTACTTTAAAATTAATCTTCCAAAATCTCATTCCTTTAGTTTAAGACTTGAATTAAAATATTCGACCCGAATCCAAGCTCATGATGATTAACCCAAAAATTGGGTTGTTACAACTCTCTTATCCTTAAAGAAAATTTATGCTCAAAATTTGTACCCATAAATCAAAGAAGATGCTAAAACCCTTATAACTCTTCGACGCTCTCAAAAATTTCCCACTGCGCTATTCTGATTTCTTTCAACACTTAACAATTATAACCCTTGTCTTCTAACGATCAAACATAATCTCAACTGATTCTTTTTCTAGAAGGAATTCATCCTCGCTCAACGCCCTACTGAAGGCATACAATAAACCCAATGGTACCTTGACAAAACTGTCACACGAATACGTCACCACAGTGATCCAACTAATATGGTAAGACCCAAAAAGGTTGGTGTACAACAAATTTCTTCTACAACCTCGCACGATAAAAGAAAACATAGGGGTCAAACAACCATTACAACAAAAAAATTATTCCTCCCATGGTGCCTCTCCATAGGTGACTCAATCTTTGATGGCATCCCTTATCAATATCATTGCTTGCCCGGTGCAAGACTTCTAAGAGCAAAAGACATATCTACATATCTCAAGACTGACCTTAGATCATGTTTTACATTAAAACGACAACTAATGCAGCTCTCACTAACTCGGTTCATCTAAGAGTCTTACACTCCAAGCTATAACGTTTCTAGAAATACGTTATATGTACCCTCACTAGAATCTATCATCGTATGAAATCCCACAAAAGGATAAGGTTCCATCACTATCTTTGAATCTCGTATAAACAAGATAGTATGCACACATCATAAGGTCATACAGCCCAAACCGTAATCAATCCAAGTAGACTTTCCACCTATATTCTGCCATTTTCGAAAATAATGAATGATACTTACCAAGAAATATACCATTATACAAAACGTAATCCATCAAAACTGTGCACTTATAAATCCCTTACAATATCCATATCTATTCTATTTAATTTTCATTGAGGAAATCTTGAAGTATCTCTAACAAATCTGGAGGATCTCGTTGTTTGACTTCGACTGCCGACAAGTCAAACACTAGACAACGAACTCAGACACACATCCCGCCACTGTCTCTCAAACACACGATGAGAGTTTGGTACAAAATGTCACTCCCAGAATTCACCATACACGAACCACTGTACTTTACATGAAGAATAATTTGCCTTGGTACCTCTTTCTCTAAAACACTCTCAACAAGATCTCATGGCCCATTAAAAACATCTGATGCTTGTCAAATAGTGATGCACTTTAAAGCAAGTACACTCTTTGAATCAAGTAATAAAGTATGAGTAAAGTGTCAAACCCACGAGGATTGGATCAATAACTATGAAGTTATCGAACTTAAGAATATGTTTGCAAGTATTGGATGGAATTGGAATATTAAAACTAAAAATAATTAAAGTAAAGGTAGCTATGATAAAGATGAACAAATACTGTAGTAAATAACAGATAATTATGGAAGATGAGTTTATTGCTAAGGATATATACTTGATTACTTATTTCAATGCTATAGCGACTGGTAATACATGTCTGCGTAAACCATTAAGATCTTTATCTACTTAACATGATTTTTAAAGAACTTTTGACTTTTTCGATGCCTAGAAGTTAATAACATTGAAGCTAAGGTGATAGATGTCTGCGTTAACCCTAACAACTCTATTATTGGTTAAGAACTCTCTTTTAGTCGTTGAAACCAAAACTTATGTCTAAGCCAGATTAAGACTAAGTTAACATCTTAGCCCCACTGTTCACATTTGTATAACCTAACTTTCTCGATATTAAGCCACAAATCAATAGTTAAAAGGCCTCTCTCAATAGCTCTTATAGAAGAACGATGAACAGAATAGATAAAGGAAAATGAACTATATCATTAAAATAAAATAATCAAAACATAAAATCTTGGGAAGCAATAAACCCAACTAAAGTATTTAGCTCATGTCTGAGCCTAAAACATCCATAATAAAAATATTAAAGTACGGTAGTTTATCATGCAAATGATAGAAAAAAGCCGAGCATCCTCAACGATCTTTCTTCGTGCTGTCCAACTATGCTGCAGGTCTCCCACTACGTCGGCCTCTCTCGATAGCGTCTATCGTGAGAATATTTTTCAAGCTTTAACCCCGGTGGTTCTATGAAAGCTTTAGAATAGGACTATTGTCTAAATCGCGCCCCTTGTATTGATGACTAAGTCTCTCTTATATAGGCGGTGAAACTAGGCTTTGATAACCCTAAAGTGCGCGCAGCTTTATTAAATAAAGCCATTTATTTCCCGTTATATCTTTAATGTTTTGTATCTGGGAGAAAGTCCACCTGGGTCAAAGTAGATTCGTCTCCAACTCTTTATTGCCTCATCAGCTCTAGCCATGCGATTTGCTACTCATCCGCTCCAGCATTCTTCTAGCATCCTACACATATACCACAAAACACCACATTTCCCATAAAAAGTACTAATATATATAACAATTAAGTGAAGGTGGTGTAACTCCCTATCTATATGCAAACTCTATGAAAACTAACCTAAATACAACTAAATGCACATGAAAACATGCAAAAGTCAAGTAAAGAGGGTAAGCAAAATAGGATATCTACACAGTCATCACCGTTGAACCTAAATTCAACCATAACACTGAATCCACTTAATTTCAATCAAACGCTACTTCTCGTGGCTTCTAGAGTTAACTAATCCTCAACTTGGAGCTTAACTAATAAATTACACGGTCAACAGTTTTCAATTACTTCGACTTACGTCGTTGTCCCACTCTCATCTTCTTTGGTTAACAAGTACTCAAAATTTCACATTATTAGGGTAAACACAACATTTCCTCTTTTTGCACGAAATACACCATTGTCACAACAAAACGGTATTGAACAACTTGAATCTCTACTAATGTTCTTCGGTTCGTTCTAAGGGAACTGTGATCAGAATTAAAAGCTTTTACAAAGTCTCAAGTATTAAACCTCATTAGCTAATCACGCGAGTAATTAACTTTCTCAACAAGTAGGGGTATTCCGATAATTATCTTGTCATCGCTCCTATTTCCAAAATTCTCATACATTCACACGTGTCACGTAAAGCATCATATCGATATTCAGGAGACAATCTGGTGGCCCCATCCTGACATCGCTAAAATACCTTGTACGTCAATGCAGACATCAAACGTTACTATAACACGTCTTAGAGAGAGAAAACCTTGTTTTAAACATCCTTTCAAAATTACTAGCCTCCAACACTTTAACCATAAGTATAACTTCAGAAAACTCGCATGTACTCCACAATCAGTTAACAAGCCATCCTCCTTAGGAGGAGAATAACTATTCTTCACTGTCACATAGCAACTGTCGATGGTTCATGCATCACTCTAACGGACCAACTTCTTATTAGCGGACAAGTTCAGTTCACCCTTGAGTAAAACACTTAGACAAAAGAAACCTCATTCAAGTTGCACCCTCTCAATTAAACCTCTGACTCTCTCAATTAGGTCGGCGACTTTCTATAAAAATGATGGGCACTGACGCTAACTTAGCCTTACCTTAACATCTACTCACGTCTTTGACAAGGAGAAAGCCCCGATGACTCTACTGAAAAGCATAAACGAATATTTTGATTGTCTAAAAACTCTTGAGCGTCGAACTATCTACATCAGCATCTATCGAATGGTCAAACATGTCTTATAACCCCTATGTGCTATTCTCAAATGACCACTACAAAAATCACGATAAAAAGCAACGGTTCAACATTCTTATTACCAAAGGATTGGTTCTCTTGAGGTTTCGAAGCCTCAAGTACATCTCTTAACATTGCGGGCTAGCGTCGCTCTTAATTAACTAAATCAATTTTCGAGGTGCAACAACTCTTAAGAAGATAGCTCTATATGGCTTGTAGAACATCTAACTTCGGTCACACTCAGACGAACTAATGGATCATAAATCCACTATCTTCGAGAAATGCCCTTAAGAAGGGCGATGATACTTCCTAAGTATCAATGCGACTCTTTTTAGGCGAACAAATGGTCTTCTAACAAACGTACATCCCCTCGGTCGACTTTAAAAGCGGTTTATCCATACCCGTATCATAAATATATTCACATATAACTATGAAGATTCTCTACCACAACTATCACAATGTATCCGAAGGCTTCGAAACTACTATAACACACAACGAATGTACCATTTAGGTAGTGAGAGGAGGACATATCCTCGACTCTGACATCATTTAACAATTTCATATCTTAATAGTTCGTGGTGATCTCGCCCCCAGAATCGCTCCTATGAGCGGCTCAACTCTTAACTTGTCCCTCTCAGCCACGATCGTAACCATCTTAGCATCGCAACATTGGACGCACCATCTGGATTCCAGTCTTAAAGAGTACGAACTTAATTTAAGGGTTTGTATTCACTAGACACCTTACTAAAACACCTATACCATCCTAAAGTTTCCTAGAACCGGCTAAACCTAAGCTCTAATACCACTAAATACAACACCCTAAACTCGGATGTCATATTTGGGCCCTAAGCCCAAATCACTACCATAAAAAATTTCACAACTTGGTTTAGCCCAAATAAAATATTTTCCAAAACATTTAAAATCCAACAATTGAAAATATAAATAAATAATTAAATCTTTATAAACGAGTTCTAATTTAATTTAAAATATTTGAACATTCGACTGATTAATACAATTCCAAAATAAGAGTTGCAAACTTAACCACGTAAAGTCTTATAAATACACAACCTACTAAATACAAGTATCATACTTTGACAAACACCACTTGCTGAAATCCCAAACTAATTGTGCTCCTCGAGCTCCCGATCAATCTATCAATCTACGTACGAAAATAATAATTTTAAGTGTGGAGCTTACAAAGCTCAGTGGTACACATCTACTCTACTATAATTCATGTTAATCATAAACATAAACATGCAAGCTAGTACGAGCAATAAAGAGAGACAACATAACACGTGGCGCTACCACTAGTCGCCTAAACACATACTAATATCATGCAAACATCAAACGTGTCACATAAGGCCCAACCATACTTGGGATCTCACCAGATCATCTGAGCACAGGCACATAAAGACATAACCACAAACCTAGAGTGAGGCCTAGTGTAACACAGCCTCATAAACATACACTCTGAGTGAGGCCAAGTGTCACACAGCCTCGAAAACACACACTCTCTCTGGTGAGGCTTGATGTCATACAACCTCGGGAACGTACACCCATACTCAGCATCTCTTCTCGAGTTTTATTAAACGAGGACTGGTGTCATATAGCCTTAAGAACATACATTTGGCATTTCTAACCATGATGTTGCAACACGCTCTCTGGGTATCCAGATCCCATCAACCAAAGGTGACTCAATCAACTAAGTGTCAAAATAACACACAACATTGACAAGATTACTATATAGCACAAAACATTGTCGCGTTACTATAATTCTATGGTTTATATCAATTATCAAGCCACCCATTTAAGTTTGCAAAGTTGTTAATACATTATGAAAGTGTACATTAATAATTCTCATTAATTATCTTTATTAATTCACTTTTTCTCATTCATTAAAACATAAATCAATTTATTAATCTTCCACGTCGATTTCCATCTTTAAATGTATCGTAGATTATTTAGTTCAGTAGGTATCGATACTTAAATATGAGTATCGATACGGTACCCCTGGGTTCTGGTACTCATACATGTACTGATATTAACATTGCTTACTGGAAATCCTAAATTTCCACAAGTACCAGTACGGGTCGACCCATACCGATACAACCCTCAATCGTGTACCAGTACGACTGAAGCACATATTGATACCCTACTTACAGGCTCATACAATTTTTGTGAAATACAACATTACAACACTTTATTTGATCCCTAAAGCTTATGAAAGTCGTTAGTATTTGTTTACTAACACATTTAACCATTTAATATCAGTTACCACCTTTATAAACATTTAATCGAATATTTATCGATATTATCCCTTAAGCATAATTTACATCATATCACGTCAATCTATTGGAACTAACATACAAGGCATCCCAATTTTATCAATCAATGAAATAATTATACGAGCATATTAAACGATCCTACACCGTCTCTAAAGTCTCTATGAGTCTCATCACATTCATAACATCATCATGCATCTCATAGATATCAAGTCTCATAATATCGTTCTCTAAACATGCTTGTTCATCATCTACTTATTTTGCATATACTAACACGCAAAGTAATCACATTTATGATGCTCATGAAATAATAAGAGTTCAAGGTTGCTAACCTTAACCCAAAGCAATAAATATTCATCCAAGCTCCTCTATTCAACTCTTTAAATCTAATATTCGAGCCCACAAAACCCTCGGATAAAACAAGCACCACTCTATAAGCAAAATCACATTATTAGACCACCTTAGGAAATAAAACGCGTAAAATTGCTTATCAGGTTTGGATTTGGTGAAACAGACTGTGCTAACGGATGCAAAACGTAGAAAAACCCTTGGGTAAGATCTTCAGAAAAAGTTAACATCGGTCAACGGTCAATGCTGGTCAACAACGGCGACGACTGGCGGCTTGCTCGAAGTGCCAGCTCGGCCTGTAGCTTGGGTAGGCTCAGCCTAACACCGAGCCCAATAGCTAGATCTACAGCCCAGCTGTGTTATAATAGCCCCAACTCGATCAGACGTCACCCAAGTGCAGACGACGATGCGTGCGATGGCTTCTGATGACCTGACAATAATGGTGATAACCCATATTGGTTGTCTTGACATCGATGAACACGATGGTGGCCTTGGTTTCTTGTTTCGAGCACTCAAAATACCTCAACTCAATAACTTCAATTTTTTTCTTTCTCTCTCTCCAACGGAGGCTCCGATGGCGACGCTACTAGCACCAATGAACTCGTCTCAACGAGATAAACATAATAGTGATAAAGGTGTCGACAATGAACGACTGAATCTTTGCAGATCAGAGTTGAAAATTGAAAATAAAGAGTGAAAAGGAGAAAAAAAGGGAAAGATGAAAAAGGGAGAGAAAGAATAGAATATAAAAAGTAATTTCAACAAATTACAGAGACTTAATTCAAATTTAGGTTAACAATCCTTCATTAGTCCAATTTCATGCTCACATGTTAAATTTCAGCTCAACACAATCATCCAAGATTAAATAATTGCATACATAACATTCAAGGACCAAATTGCATAATTTCCAAACTTTAACAGGCAACAACACAGAAAAACAACAATATGTACTGATACAGGAAAGCTCGTATCGATACAGCTCAATGGACTTAACTGCTATGCGCACAAATATATTAGCCACGATACCGATATAGTACATAAAGCAACCCGTATCAATACGGCTCGGTACTCGTAGCGATCCCATATTTATTTCTTTAAAACCACAAATTCCAATGATCATAATACGTACCGATACGGTACCTCGCGTATCTGTACGATTCTATAAAAATGAATGAGTCGTACTGATACTCAAACCCGTGTACCGATTTTGATGTATAAATCTCAAGGGGTGTACCGATACCCCTATACATTTTGCCCTCAAAATAGAGCCGTTTTAGACCCTACATATCGATCACCGAGTACTCATACTGGTATGTGAAGGCCTGTAATGACCTCTAGGTCCAACATATGACTCTTGGGCTTACTTCAAACAACTTTACACATCATCTAAACATCATATAACAACAAAATCATGCTTGACGTCAACATACCAACATTTTAGACAATCCTACCAAGCTTTACACAATCATTCACATCATCTAGAGGCATGATTTTTACTCAACATTCAAAACATAAATCCAAACACATATCAATCACTTTAAGCCTCTTACAAGTCCAAACCAACATTTAAAATTTGCACAAATATGGAGTTTAGCAAACAACCCTCCCGAACAACAAAAGACCAAATTGCCTTTATTACTACAAGTCTCAATCAAAACCATACTTTCGTAAACACAAGTCCTTGGATTTTTCTTCGCTTACTTGTTGCCTACTACCTTTAATTCTCTGCATTGATGGAAAAAGAGAGCACAAGCATACTAGGCTTAGTGAGGAGTGCTCTAAAAACAAACTACCATCAATGCATTTAAAACTGTTTAACAAACTACTTTGAAATCCACTTTCAAAACACATTTCAAATATCATCACAACATTATGCCTTGTAAACCATGAACTTACATTTCCAAAACATGCATATTAAACCATATGCAATATGTATCATGGATCCAACAACAAAGTCCCATTTGCTTCTTTCAATTTAAGTTTTCTCATACATACTACCAATGCAAGGCTTAAAGAACAACCATGTATAATCACATCATACATCACAATCTATCAACATGATATATTCTCAATTATATTGGTTTTAAGTGATCATCAACCAAGTACCAGTTTACATAATATCACATTGTATACACAGATTTAGCAAGTGTCCCCTCAACACTTCCCACATCTCAACTGAAAACCATCTAAAGGTCTACCAACGTGAGTTTTCGGTACACATAAACCTTTCCACCCTTGTGGTACCCGTGGTGGAGTTTTCGGTACACATAAACCCATCAACACCACTCATCGGTTAGATGTATTATCCACTAACGAAAGTTTTCGATACCATATAACCCCTCAACCGTTAGGGTACTTGGATGGAGTTTTTGGTACACATAAACCCCTCAACATCTAATGCGACTTTTTATAGTGTACTATCAAATCCTATGGCCAGCCAACTATATCCAATAACATTTTAAACCACATCACTTGCCAATATAATTTATTTCATTAACATTAACTCACTGTTTTCACATGCATCAATCAAACCATTTATCCAATGCATTCAACCATTATTAACCAATGTTTAAAACATTATCAAAACATGCATTACTTCCAAATGCATCATCATCATTATAAAACCATTTTCCAGCATTAAACTATGCTCAAAACATGCATATAATAGTGAGAAACCAAATCATCAAAACAAGTGCATCAAAACCATTTGCCAAACCGAGAACGAGAGAGAAATCATCCTTTACTTACTTTCGAGCTTAGACCAGCGTTTCAAGCTTAGTCTAAACTCCAAAACACAACTTTTAAACCTTTGAAAAGCTAAAAACCACGTTCTCACTCACCGACTACGCAAAACCTTGATCGCCAATGCGAATCCAAGCCTCCAAAGCTTCCGAAACCTCACCTCAAGCTTGAGGATCAATCCCCCTACTTTAACCACACAAAAACAGAGGTTTCAATGCATCAAAATGTATTTGAAAACCCAACAATATCAATTCACACAAATCCTCATCAAATTCCACCCAATTTCACTCCACAACAACCGAAAACAACATCAAACACCTTCCAAACTTAACCCAGCCAAACCTAACATTTTAATCCATCAACTAATATCAATTAACATCCAAAAACACATTAACACCATCCTTATACCTCCAACATTCATTAAACCTCCACAACTCCTCAAAAACTCATAACTAACAACCTAAAAAATTAGAGATTCACCTAATTTCGGGATTCCAATGTTAAAATCAACTTATTAACATTATAAAACATCAAAATCATGTTCAAATCAAATCAAGAACCCAGCAAAATAGATCAATAACGAAAATCAATCAAATACTTCAATTAACCCTTGATTTAACCATTTTCCATAATTAAATCATTAAAACCCATTAGAAAACATATGTAAAGGATCAATAACTTGGGAATTTCAGTAAAGAACCTTATATTAGAGGAGAAGAATGAAGCTCACCTCTAATATTGGCTTTCCCTTTAATTGGATGAATTTTCTTGAGAAAATAAGATCAAATCAAATAGGTTTTGTTAGAAAACCATTAAGGATTCATTTGGAAATAAAAGAATATTGAAAACAAGTATTTACCTGAGAAAATTTGAGTAGAAAAGAGTGTTTGGCTGGAGAGAATTTGAGAGAAAATCTTTTGGTGAAAAGTTAGTTACGTAAAGTTTTCTTTAAATGTTAATTATGAAATTAATTCTCCAAGCATTTTTTATTTACTTTAAAACTTTTTTTAAAATATTCAATTAAAATAGAATATTCCGATATTAGAATTTGACCAAATAGCTCCTTAAAGATTCTAAGTTTTGACCCTTTTACAAAACAGTCACTAAAAACAGTTTTTAAACTTTATATTTTGGTCACTGACCCAAAATGTCACTTTTCGAAACTTCTTTTTGTAAAATTGATTTTACCAAAATCATCTACATATTAAATAATAATTATAGGATATTTTTCCATATTTTTTCCTTACCAAAAAATATTTATTTCCATTTAATCCCGAAACTAACTCGAATCCCCTAATCCGGTCAACCAGACCGTCAAATCAACCTAAATAACTCATAGGCGCAAAATCGGGGCGTTACAATTGTCCCCATGACTGGCCAACTTGTATTCCTCCAGGTTTGTCATGTTTGTTGTAATTTTCTTGGTGTTATGAAAGTTCCCCTTTATGTTAAAAAAATCTAATAAATTTAGATCAACTGAACCAATTTGTTGATCACTTATGTGAGCAACTCTTTTGGATGGTGGTTCTTGGGATCAAGCTCATGGCTCTCGGAAGTCAGATCTCAGTTCTTTTAGCATGCCCTTGTTTGAGGATGCATAGCTCCTTATAATGGGTTGTATGGGGTGAAGGCACGTGTCAATTGAGGAGGACATGTGTCTTAGTGAGTTGAGTTTGCCGTGACTCGGGTACTGAAGCGGATCACATGCATCGTCATTTGGTCTGAGTAATGTTCGCATGTCGAGTCAAAATGACTTTGGTCCACTAGTATGTTCGTAGAGGGCCGTAATTGGGTATTCGTGTGACTGTGATTCGCTGGTACTAACACAATTTATGTTGACCATTTGGATATGTGTTGTGTCTTCGATAGGTAAGACCCAACAACTTACAGCATATACGGAATACATTCATAGATTCCTTATAGTACAACATGGGGTGTCAATTGAACCTACCAAAGCTGGATTTGGGAGTTTACTCACATCTATTTGTGCCCTATAACATCAACTTTATTCAAGACAATCGCCATAGAATTAAAGGACTTGTGCGCATGCACTGATGGCCAACTTATATATCTTAAAGCTGCAAGCATTTTGGCAAATTTATACCCCACCACATCAGCGTCAGCTTTGTAAAAACCTCACTATATGAACACACTTGAATCAGTTACAATCCATAAATATTTTTTAGAGTGAGCACATATAAAATCTTAAAATCCGAAAGTAGACACAATTCATAAAGATCAAAAAAGTGTAAGTACTAATTCATAAAAATAAAAAAAAATAAAGTTAAATGTATAAAGTTTAGAGTGGACACTTACCTGCCCTGAGATAGACTTGAATCTGCCATTGATTTGAATTATTATAGAACACTGCCGAAATTACTTTATAGAGGTGTCTATTTTTTTAATAAAAATCCTTTTAAAATAATAGAAATAAAAATATCAATGCCATTTTAAAATAATTGTCATCGTAATCTAAATATGAAATTGCTTTATTTTTTTCATTTGCTTAGAAATATCGTTTGTCTCCGTTATGTGGCATGGTAAGGGTTCGCACCATGTTACGTTGTTTTCACCTTATTTCTTTGGTTTGACAATTAGGGTTTCGGCTGTCTAATCAAGAAAACGAGGACATTTGGGATCTGGCCCCATAACCAGCTGTAACCAGTTTTTCAGTCTGTCATGACATACAAAACGAACATCCCCATCAAAATTCAAGCACGTGTTTTTCTTTTCAAAAGTTCCACAAAACTTCATGCAAAGTTATGGTCGGTTTGGTTTAGGAAATAAATTTTGTTTTCAATTTTTATAAAATAAAAATATCTAGAAAAATCATGTTTAATTGATCATTTTGAAAGATATTTTTAAAAATAAAAATATGTAGAAATTTAAAAATAACAATCGTATTGATTGTTTGTAAAATTGAGAAAGTAGAAAACGAGTTTTTTAACTTAGATAGCTGACCTAAATTTATATAAACTTAAAAATACTTTTTAAAACTTATTTAAAATTTTAATTATTGACCCCAATTCGAAGTTGTATAAGTATAAGATTTTTTTAATTTTATTTCTCATGGTTTTTATTATTAGAAAATGTACACTAAATTTATTTTTATATTTTTTGATTAAATAGTGAAGTATTATATTTTCAAGGTAAATATCATAATTTAACCCATATAAGATGAGACAACACGAATATCCTTGATCACTGGTTAGTTATTGAATCTCATTTTTTTATATTTTCATTATTGATTTTTTTTTTTTTTTTTCTTACAAAACATGATTTTTAGTTAAAAAATTAAAACAAAGCCTAAACTAATTTAATAAATATGGTTGCAACGGTTTGAGGGATTAAACGAGGTGGTCTCTTCCAAATATAATTATGAGGAACTTAGTAGTGGTGGTTGAAATCAATTGAAGGAGCTGAAAAGAGAAGTAAGAAGGGAAACGACTATATTATTGTCTCCCAACTTTCTCGACAATAATTTTACATGCTGGGGAACTCATTCTTTACATTTACATGACAACCTATTAATCCATAATTACGTATGCTAGAACAGGGTAGACGTGTAATATAACACTTCAAGTGTGAGCATATCACAACGATCGATTCGCATATCACATAGATTATCTGGAATTTATCATGAACGATGTAATGTTTGATGCGTTGAATAATTAGTCTGATTATCCTTTTTTTTCTTCTAAAAAACAATTTCAATAAAGGCAACTATAATGTCTTTGATCCCAACTTTTTAGAGTGCCACGTTACAACAAGGGGTGAGCGTTTAATCGAGTCTAGTAAAAAAATTTTGAGTTATTCGAGTTGAAGAGTCTAATTTTATCATTCGAACTTTCATTCAAAAATTTTTTGAGTCGAATCGAGTTGAAGAAATTCGAGTCGAATTATTCGAGTTTCTATTCGAACCTAGTTGTAATTATTTATAATGTTAGTACAAATTAATTCTAATTTTAAACGACTTTATCTAACCATATAAGATATATATATATTCGTATTATTTTTCACATGTATAAATAAGAATTATAAAGTTATTTAATAAATCAAATATCATCTAAAATTCTATAATATATATTTTAGCTCAATCGATAAATTTTACAGTACGGTTTGATTCCAATTTAAATCACTTTCTCTAATCATATAAGATATATATATATATCTTCATATTTTTTTCATATGTTGCAATATTTCTTCATATTTTTATGTATCGATATATATATATATATATATATATATATATATAAAAAAAAAATTAAGGGACTCGTCTCGAACTTAAAAATAAATCCATTAATTACTAAAAAATTTGAGTTATTCGAGTTTCTATTTTACAACTCAAACTTTATTTGAAATTTTTGAGTCGAGTCGAGTTTATGAAATTTCGAGTCGAGCCAAGACGAGTCAAGTATTTTCGCCTCGAGTCGAGTTTTGTTCACCCCTAGTTACAACATCAATTTTTTAGGTAAAATATATCGTAGGTCACTTAGTTATAGGTTTAGTAATAAACATATCACTCTTTCTTTTAAAAGAAACAATTCAATCACCTACTTATCAGTTTAGGAATAAACATGTCATTCTTCTTCTAAAAGTAACAATTCAGTCTTTCAATTATAGGTTTAGGAACAAATAAGTCTCTCGATTAAAAATTTGTGACAAACAAGTTACTCTGCCATTAAAATTAGAATAAGGGCTTAATATAATAACAATTTTAATCCCTAAACTTTATACATTCTATTAATTTGGTCATAATTCCAAATAATTCAATATACTTAACCTTTTATATTTAAAAATTTGACACTATACCATCTTGAGACACCCTCTGGCCACTTACCACACTCTATGTTATTGTCCATCAGTCTTATAATCAACAACTATGATAACTCGACAGACATAGTCACTTCACTACTGTACAATTGACAAACTAATGAAATAGACTCATTATGTCCTTAACGTCACATGGTAGTTGACACAGTCACATCACTAATGACATTTTTAAATATAAAGAGTTAAGTTTATTGAATTATTTCAAATGAGGACCAAGTTAATAGAATACATAAGTTTTGGGACTAAAATTGTTATTATACCAAGCCATTATTTCAATTTCAATGACAGAGTCACTTGTTTGTCAAAAATTTTAATTGAGTGACTTATTTGTTCCTAAGCCTATAATTGAGTGACCGAATTGTTACTTTTAGAAGAAAAGTAACTTGTTTGTTCCTAAATTTATAATTGAGTGATTGATTGTTACTTTTAGAAGAAAAATGACTTGTGTGTTACTAAATCTATAACTTAGTGACCTCTAGTGTAATTTACCCATTTTTTAATACTACAATGTTTAAATTATTTAAACTAATAAATTAAATGATATAACACACTTAATTGCATTCGAACTCACATCCTCTTAAATGTTTGGTGGTTCTGAACATGCACAATAGAAACAACCGGACAAAGTTTAAAGAAAAAGAGGACTCAAAATGATTTAGTTAAATGCTTGCAATAAAAAATAAAAAGATCAGTTCTAAACTAGTGATAAAGTACGAAAGCAAAATAATGTTGTACTTCATGAATTTTAAATATTTTTATATTTATTTTTTATTCAAAAGTCAGTCTACTACGAACATAATAAATTTACAAACATTTTTTTTTTAAAATAAGAGTCAAAATTTAATAAATTACACAGAACCCTTAAATCACCCATGCTTAGATGTTACATAGCAATCATATCAACTGAACTAGATTTCATACGACACTTTCATGCAAACATAATTTCTCAAAGATATTCTTTACAAAATAATCCCTCAACCATATCAATATAACTAGATATCAAATGACACTTGCGTCAGAACATAACCTCTCAACGATATTCTTTACAAAATATTAAGGACTGAAAATACAACACGAATTAAATAACCAAGGCAATGGTTGAGCTTGGTTGGTGTTGGGGGGGCATGCAATAAGGCAATGCTATAAAGGGGGCGGGCAATTAAAACTTGCAAGTCCAACCAATTGGTTTCAAATTCAATTAAGAATTTCATACTAAGTTGTCTTCATTTGTTTTATTGTGTATGTGTCCTTTCATGTCGCCTGTGGTGCCAAGTGCATCACATGACTTTGTACAAATACGTACAAACAAATCCAAAACGCTTAGTTTATTGGAGCCCCCAAATTTTATCTTGCATTAGCTTTATGTCCCCCATGACTCCCAATATATCATAAAAATGTAAGAGTTTCAGCATTAAAAATAATTTAAAATTTAAAATAATGTAAATGTTCAAATTAAAAATATGTTGAAATGAATGTCAAGTTTAAAAGGATTACGTAAATCATTAAAAAAGTATTATTCATTATCTGATTCACACAAATACTCACAATCATTATATTTCTTGTCCTTTGGACCTATTCAGTAAAAATGGATCATGATGCTTTCGAGACCCATACGTTTTTTTTCACATTGGCATGGACAAGGCCACATATGGGCCTATTGAATAGAAGATGGCATGCCTTAAGGCCTTTAAGATACAATTTTCTAAATGGCTAGTGCCATTAACCGATGAAGCCAGCCCAAAATATTAAGACAAAAAACAACGCTTAAGGGCTATTTTTGTCTATGTAGTGATATCAATTTATCGGTTTATCCTTAAGTTTTTTTTTTGTATCAATTTAGCCACTGAACTAATTGAATTGCATCAATGTTTGCTCTTTAACTGACAGAAGCCAATGATGACCGTTACGATGTTGACGTGGAGGTCAACAGTGTTAATGTGACGCTCAACTATGTTGATGTGACAGTCCACGTGCAAAGATGACATTGCACAGGGCAAAATTAATTTGCGATCAAGTTTAAAGCAAAAAATTGATTTTATAGTTGAGTACGAGGGCAAAATTGATTTTTAGGAAAATAATATAAATTTAAGAAAATATTAAAATTTAAAAATATTCAAATAACATAAAAAATAATAAAATATTTTAAAAAATAATATTAAAATATTACTACAAATAAAAATACTATTAAAAATATCTAAAAATTAGTGAAAGTATAAAAAAGTACAAATTATAAATTATTCAAATATCATAAACTATAAAATGATAGGGATGGCAACGGGCCGGGTTTTTGGCCGCCTCAAACCCGCCCCGATATATTAATCCCAAAATTCGACCCCGCCCCGCCCCGGAAATAAAATAATAATTTACCCGCCCCGTCCCGCCCCGATTTATAAATCCTAAACTCGACCCGACCCAAAAATATAAAAAAAATATTAAATTTCATCGAAGATAAACGTTATGATTCGACCGAACGACCATTATATTTACAAAATATAAATTTCACAGACTTTTAAACTATATAAAAATAAAATAAAACTAATTAAATTACTCATATGAAGAAAAAATACATATTTAAAAAAATAAACTCGACCATTGACTTCTATAATCAGATATGTTAAAATTCGAACAATATCTAACAAAAATTTACGATAAACACAAACTAAAAAATAGCTTGAAACTCCTAAAAGTACTTATATATAGTGGTATTTTTATAAATATAATAAAAATAAATAAAAATAAAAAAAAGATCGGGGCGGGGCGGGGAATTTTCATATCATACCCGAACCTGTCCCGCCCCGACTTTACATTTTTAAATACCGGCCCCGATCCCCGAAAATCATAAGAAAAAACTCGACCGGGTCGGGTCGGGGCACATAGGGTCTGGTCGGGGACGGGTAATTTTGCCATCCCTATAAAATGATAAATTATTCAAAAATTAACTTTGTAAATATTTATAAAGTATTAAATATTTTTTAAATTTTTTATTAGAAAAAATTTATTAAGAGTCTGTTGTTAGAAAGTTATATTAAAAAGGAGGGAATGCAGGACTTAAATGAATAGACTAGTTCTGAATACCCACGGCTACTACATTGTTTCTCCATAGAATGGTTGAGAGAATCACATGTGTGTGTGTATGTATGTATGTATGTATGTATGTATGTATAAATAATGTTCAATTAACCGTATTTTAAGATTCTTTTCTCTTACATTCTTTTAAGAAAAAGAAAACCAAAATATTCTGAACTTTTTCGATCAAGGTTTTCAAATTATATTTTATAAATATTTTCGAATTTTAATTTTTATAGCTTATGATATTTTAAATTTTATAGTTTTTACTTATTTTTATATATTTTTTTATAATATTTTAATATTATTTTTAAAATGTTTTATTAATTTTTATATTTTTATGTTAATTTAATATTTAAATTTGTTTAATATATTCTTAAATTTGTATTTCTTTTGTCTAAAAAATTATTTTTTCCTCGTATTCAACTAGAAAATTGATTTTGCCCTCGAACTTGGTTGAAAAATTAATTTTCCCTCTACCACGTCATCTTCACATGTGGACTGCTACGTCAGCACCTTAAACCGTCACATCATCATTGACCACCACGTCAGCACTATAGACCACAACGTCAACATCATAACGATCAATGTAGCCCTTAAACAAAAAAAAAGAGTTTAACTGAGACATAATGTCAAAATTCATCCTATCTTAATAATTATATATATATATATATATTATTCCATGCACAAGTGCTTGTGGTTCTAGAGTTTAGGGTTTAGGGGTTTAAGTGTAGTAGTTTTGAATTTAGGGATTGTTGATAGAATTTTAGGTTTAGGGCTAAAATTTAGGGTTTATAGATTAAAACCTAAATCCCTAATCATATTATCGTAAAACCTAAACCCTAACCCAAAACCTTAAATTTTAACCATAAACCTTAAATTCTAACCATAAACCCTAAATTCTAAACCCCTACACTAAAACTCATACTCTAAACCCTAAAATTAAAGCTTTGTAGAAACAAAAAATTTCTACCACATGTGTATGAGATAAAAATTAATATAATAATAATAATAATAATTTAGTCCTTAACCTTTCGGTTAGTTAAACTCATCAAATTTAGATGAAAATTGTTAATTAACTAAAAATCGACGATTAGTACTAATGTGACACAATTCAAATGTGTTTAATTATTTTTTTTTTGACAAATCTTAATTCTAATCCTAATCCTATCTAGAGAGGAGGGGAGGGGAGGGGAGGGGAGGGGAAGATGGACTTTAGGGGAAGGAAGACTAGGGCTCCTAGTGGGTCCATAACTCATAACCTAAGGGAATTTGAGAGAACAAAGATGAACAGCTTGGCCAACCAGCCAAATATGCTTGCTCACATGTACTTAGTTGTTTTGATTTTATTGAAGTGGAAATTATACAGCTAAGCACTATCAGGTGCCTCATTAAAAAACTCCTTAATCTTAAATGGAAAAAAATAGTGCAACCTAATAGTGTATTGAAACAGGAACGAACAAACACCCAAAGACAAACAAGACATTCATGAACTAAAACAAAACCTCAGCAACCAAATCCCATACACATGCATACTGTTGCACTCAGCCCCAAGCAACCCTTGCCCTCCCACACCAGGCACAAAACGTCCAGACCCCTTTCCACCCCCCAACAAGACTTGAGATAATATCACATTAATATATTTAAAATAATTAAAAGAAAATTATTACATAATTATATATAATAATATATTTTTAAACTGGAAATACAAGATTTATCATCTTTCCCATTTTCTTTTTTCTCTTTTATTTCGTGCTTTTCCTTTATGAAGTTGTTTGAGAATTTTGATTTTTTACTCTTAAATTTTATATTTTAAATTCAATAAGGGTTTAATTGATCCAAACTTCCATTTTCTATCAACAATACATATTGTTGCTTGATTTAAGTGTTACGCAAATGGTGCAAGTATACACGTCGCAAGTAATAAAGTGAAAGGTATCAAGTATCGTCTCCACAGGGATTGGTTTGGGCCACTTTGTTTAAGTTATTGCACTGTAAAAAAAATAAATTGATGGTGATAGATAACAATAAGTAAAATAAACTAAGTCTAAAGAAATTTAAATAAATGAAAGAGAAAACCGATTTGAGAGAGTAGATTGGGTTATTGAACGTAATGGTGCAGTTGCCGGACGAATTGTTGTGGCAATTAATTGTCGTACGATGGTCGACAGAGTGTTCTTCAATGCCTTCAAATTATCCCTAACGAAGAACTGGTGATTGTGCAAGCCTCGGTAATAGGGGTGTTCAAAAATATTATATCCGACCGATCCGATCCAATTATCTATTGATCTGATACGAAAATTCGGATATCCAATCAGATTTTTATTTCCAGATTGGATATCCGATCTGATTTTAAATTTTTTAGATCATGTACGGATCACAATATTTCAAGTTTCGGATTATCCGAAAATCCAAAAATTCAAAATTTTATGATTACTAATTTTGTTATTTTTAACAATTTGGTGCTTGTTATATCTGAAAATTAAAAAAATTGAAATGTTCATAGATGTGAATCTTGTTATATTTAGCAATTTGTTGTTTGTTATATTCGAAATTTTGAAATTTTCATAAATACGAATTTCAAATTCAAAAAAATAATTAAATCAAAATATATTTTCGAATAATTGAATATCCGAATATACAATCTGATTATCTGATATTCGAATATCCGGATATCCAATTTTTTCTGGATCGGATACGGATCACTATATTGTCAATCCAAAAAACTAGATATTCAAAAAAATCGAATCAGATCTGATATCCGACAATGAACACCCCTAGTCGGTAATACATCAATGCGTTAACCTTGGGTGGACATCATCAATCAATGAACTCTTCTTAGTCGCTGAAATTCACTCATTATCCCTAAGGTGAATTAGCTTCCACCAACAACTGTTTAAATAGAAACTGTATCCAATCGATTCGTGAATCTAGCTCTTCTGAGCTTAGATAAATGGATTCATTCAAGTCTCTCTCTCGAGTTCACTTTAAATTCAAATAACAAACCAAGAAACGGATAAACACCGATTTATTGAATTAAAAACCAAAATAAGATCATTCGTTCACAACATCATAACCCAATAACCCAAGCTAGTTAATTTAGTTCATGGCTGGATTGAAAGAAATCAACAAAGGATAAAACCCAAACATTGGGTATTTCAAAAGATAAAAGAAAAAGAAATAAAATCTAGAGGAAACAAACTCCTCCAAGATCTGATCTTCCTCTAGCTCCGATACTCCTCTCTCAATCGTTGTTGATGTTGAAGATGTGATGTGTTTTTATGGTGGTGGAAATCTTTATTTGAATTTTAAATTAGAAGGGATAATCTCTTTATCTTTATCTCCAGTAGCTTTTAATTTAAATCTGGACTTTATCCCATGTGATAAGGATACAGATAAGGATAAAGATAATGGATAATTGATAATTCTTGAAAAATCTGCATTTTTCTCTAACTTGCCCTGGCAACCATTCAGTAATGGCTCAAATATTCGTCCCTACACAAAAGAGAGCAAAACGACAGCGATTTCTCCACAAAATAGCAAAATGTAAGGCCAAGCCCAATAAATGAAAGGACTCGAATTTATGCATGAATAGCTACAAATGCAACTAAATGAGCCTAAGTCTAAACAATAATCTAAGTAAAAGGGTATAAAGTATATTACTTTTTCACACTTAACATACCTCTAAACTCGAACTATTGCTTGTTTTCAAGAAATGTATGAACTAACAACAATTACCTGCCAAGGCATTCACCATACAACATGTTTTGAACTTGACTTCAATCCTCAAAACTGTGGCAATAAAGAATCAATTACCTTTCGACCTTCGAAAAGCACAGAAAGTTACTCAAAAATAAACAATGCAGGTGCAAGTGTGTGCAGAGTTGTGTACAAGTCAATCAATAAGATCCCAAGAAAACCTTAGTTTTTATTATATTGTAGAGGCAATTTATTCGGCTATAGCCAGTTAGGCACCTCTAGCAAATTCTTTTTTTGCTGGAGCCAGATGAGCACCTTTAGCAAGTTTTTCAATATTTACTAGCTAGATCCAGATGGACATCTCTAGTAAAAAAAATTTAATCATCATTTTTCGGCTAGAGCCAGATGGGCACCTTTAGCATAATTTTTCATTTTTAATAATCTAACGTTTATTGGGTCTCCCTAGATCGAGAAGTCACAACATTGTGAATATTAAAAGCATCATAAAAAATTTCCAAGTTAATTCAATGCCAATCCTAAAGTCTAAGGTTCTTTCAACTAAATGTTGTGGCAAATAACACATCACAAAATATCACAGCAGGTTCTAGAAATTAAACAGGTAATTGTCATGGTAAATAATATATGCAAACTACAATGAGACATTCAAAAAATAAAAACAAGACAAACCCCAAACTCAAGAGAAGCATTGTCCTCAATGCATTCAAAAAAAAAGAAAAAGAAAAAATGAAATACAAATGAGTTAATCGGAGAGATCGTCACCTCAAATTCGTAGTATCCTTTGGGTCGTGTGCTGCCTCGCCTTGCTGGTGGTGATAAAGTTGGTGCATGATCACTTTCCGTAATTTCCTCGACCTCCTCAACCGGCTTAACCTCCTTCTCGACTTTGTCTAGTGGGAAAGTTTTACTCTTCGATGTTGTCTTTGATGGCGTATCTGGAGGTGAGGACTTCAATGGTGCAGAGGTGGTGTCTTTAGAATCTAAAAAACTAGGACAAGAGTCAGTACATTGCGGATACTGAGTTGGGTTTTACCTTTATGCATTATGGGGGTTGCTGCGACAATGTCACTCGTAACTGGCACATAATTGCCAACTTTAGTTGTCGGGGAAAGTATTCGGTAGGGAACCTTGGAAAAGGTACACTACAATTAAGATTATCCTCCAATATAATGTGCTCTAGAACGATATCCTAATCCTTCAGAAAGTGCCAGAACAATTGCTACTTCGCTTCCAATTGATACAATCATTGCAACAATGGATGAACGAGGTTAGCTGGCACCTGAGGTGTTGTCGTGGCATGTGCACTTGTCGGGGCAGGTTTGTGCACCTTAGCTCCTTTAGCTACCATGAGCAATTTTGCTGGTCCTTCTTGCATCATCTTCAGGTAATAGCTTTGGGACCAACTTTCTTTCAACTGAAACTTCTCGTCTACTGCATCTGATGGCACCAATATATCTTTGCAAAGTGCCATGATCAAATTTGGGAATTACAATGAGCCCACTTTCGTCTTGCTGCATGCACAAATTTTATTAACAAGTATAAAACCAATATTAATAGTGCGTAAATGCAAGATAGAGTAAATTAAAAGCAAACAAGAAGAGGAAATGGTAGTGTTATGCGTAGTTGGCATCAAATAAGTTTTGACGTTGTTGT
Source organism: Hibiscus mutabilis (assembly GCA_019671005.1). Taxonomy (NCBI): domain Eukaryota; kingdom Viridiplantae; phylum Streptophyta; class Magnoliopsida; order Malvales; family Malvaceae; genus Hibiscus; species Hibiscus mutabilis. The sequence continues at coordinate 44,589,592 of CM033729.1, read as the reverse complement.
TCCACAACTTCGCTTCGGGTTTTAGCAAAATTCGATTAACCGTCCCCTTCATGTTCCCTTCATTCCACGCGTCTCCTTCAACCGCGATCTGGCTCTGGGTATGGATTTCTTGTCCATGATGTGAATGTATCGAACAATAATGAAAAGAAGAAAAATAACAAAAAAATCTCAAGAGTTACAAGAAGATAGTAAAAGGGTGATTAAAGAAGAAGAATATAGGTAAATGGTGTCTGCAATGGTGGAGTGGTGGTGGGTAAGTGAAATGAAAGATGGAGCAATGGTTAACCAATGGTGTAAAAAAATGTTAATAATGGATGTAAGTATGAGAGAATGTGCGGCTAGGGTATTTGGGAGGGAGAGAAAGATTGAAAATTTTTGTTAAAAAAGTGGATGAAAAGAAATTAAAGAACCAACCCTTATCTCCTCTAATGGATAAAAAATTCATTTAAAATGAAATTTTATCTTTTAAGCCCAACCTCCAAATCTTCTTGAGACTCTTATCCTAAAAAAATCAAAAATAAAAAGATAAATATGAAATAAAGAGATAAAATAAAGATAAAAACCAATTTAAACAAAAAATAAAAATAAATATCAAATAAAAAGATAAAATAAAGATAAAAACAAATTTAAACGAAAAATAAAAATAAAAGGAATAAAAAATAAAAAAAAATTAAAAATGACTAGAATTTGCATTTTTCATGCATCTCCTAAATTCACTTTACTATTATCGTGCTCAATGGGTGTTGATGTAGTGCCACAAGAGCTGATGCTCTACTTCAATCTGCTCCAATCGATTCAGCAATAGGCTCAATAGTTCTTCTGGGATCGAGGCAATTGCCCTGACATGTTTCTTTACCGTGACAAGTTTGATTGTCTAGACTTCTTTCAACACCTTGGTCTTATTAAAATGGAAAACTGAACAACTAAAAGCAAAATAAACATAAAAGAAAAGAAAAGAAAATTGGAAGAGAATAGGGTTGCCTTAAAGAAAGCTTGATGAGGGTCGTTTCTAATACTTTTTATAGTCTATCAACACCCTCTGTCAAGTGACAATATTGCCCAAAAAGAGTTGGGCCAACGTGCTTGCAGCTACTCCCCTTTCCGTTACTATGGTGGAGGTGTCTTTCTTTCGTGCTCCCTTGTAGTCCATGCATACCTTCCACCTTGCTATTGTTCCTGAAGGCATGAATATATTAATCAAACAAATTATATCAACACCCAACCATTTGATTACCTTATTCTCGTCGACTTCCATCATGGTTGGATGTAGCCTTCGTTGTCGTGGCAATTGTTACTCAAGCCAATTGCTGTGGTAATCTTCTACCAAAATTTGGTGTAAGTCAACGGAATGACCAATTTTCTGAAAAATCTCCAGGCATCCAACCAATGCTTCTTTTACGCTTTTCAAACATCTCCATCAGCAGAGATGTGGGTGCGTCACTTATATTGGAGGGAATCACCATGGATATAATGTCGTCTCCCAAATAATCATATTATACTTTTGACAGGTTTCAATCTAACAACGTTGGTTCCTCAATAAATACCTGCAATGGATGAGGTGATTTTGTAAAGAATTCAAAATGTTCAACCATTACCTGCTCATATTCCATTAATAAAGTATCACCATCTTGTTGACCATGCATGTAGTCATGTAATTGCCGTGGCAAATGTGGATAAGAGCAATCTACAGATTCTTGCTATAGCATCAGCATTGTTGTAATATTATGGGCATCAGGTTCCTCAGAATTTGTTGTAGCATTACTCTTCTCAACCTCACTAAGTGCTGTCGCGACTTTACTATGTTCAAGCTCCTCAACCTTTGTTGCAGCAATTTGTTGTTTAGGCTCATTATGTGTTGGACATTCTTCCTTATTAGCATGTGTTAACTCCTCAAAGGTACTACTTTTCACATATATATTATCATGCTTTTGCTTGACTATGAGTACATATTTGTACATTTAGCTAGTAGAATCATGCATTTGCATATAAGAGTTAGGGAATGTTCTTTTTTTGCGGAGTAAAGGTGTATGTCCTTGCTGTAGAATGCATGATAGGAGTAGAGGCAGAAAGCAAGAGGACCAAAAGAGAAATACTGAGTCAAGTTGGAAAAATCATGATGAAGATTGCCAGACTTGGTTGGCAAACGAAGGATGTCAATGTCTGGTCAGTTAGCGGATGGTCAAAGACCCAGTCAGCCCTAAAATTTTAAAAAATGATAAGAGAATAATGCGCCTATCCTGGTGCGTAACAAACTTTCAAGATTCAAACCTTATCTAGGGTTTCCACTAGTTCCTATTTAAGGGAATCATATCAATGAGCCAATGAGGTTGCACTGTGGTGAAGGAAGAAAGTAGAGGGAAAACCGTGGTTCAGCCAGGCTGTGACCGAGAGCTCTAGATCTATTGAAAGGCTGCATCATCATATATCTTTCTTTGTCCATTTTTCTTTATTTTAAATCTGATTGTATGATGGTGTTAATTGAAAATGATATGGTGTTGATGGTTCCCCCAGCCATGAACTAATTTTCTTAAGTTGGTTAGAGATGTTTTTATGATGAACGCTTAGCTATTTTGCAGTTTTTAATAACTGAATGCTTTGGCATTTTTATCCATCTTGCTAGTACTCATTTTTCACATATTCTTTGCCATACGATAGTTGGCATTGCATGCCTATTATACATTAATATCTTAACAGACTTAGGAGATAATGATTAATTGCCAGGTACTATGGAGAAAAACTTCGACAGAAGATGTTCAAGTAGATGAGCTTACTTCGGAAGTGAATCTACCCCTTAGGAGTAAAGATTAAAACTTTGCCAAGTTAATTATTGATAAACATCACTATAGACATATAGGAGTTAATCATAATTAACTTAGGGTATTGTCATCGACAGAGGTAATACAACTTAAAATCTGCTCGGCAATAAAACCAAGGCTGAAAGTTATCAATTGGTTCCATAGCTAGCGTGAAATCCAAGCATCACTTGCCTACACCAACCATCCATTTGAATACATTTGTTTGCCAAACTGCATGAATTTTCATTACGTTTTTCCTTAGTTATTTTTCTTAAACCAAAATCTGAATTCCAAATCAAACTCATTTATTTGAATTCACAAGTAAAATCATGGCATTTAATTCCTGGACAATCCCTGTGGATACGATACTAAGCTCACTATTGTATTACTCTGATCGTGTATACTTGCACACAAAAAGACCTAAACTTGGTATTATTTTCTGGAATATTTACATTAATTATTCAATTGTTTGCCAAGTGTTAGTCAGCCGACAACATGCTATAGATTCAAAGGTTCTAGTTGTTCCCCACACATCAAGGAGCTCTCTTCGTATTGCTCATTGTCCTCTTGCCTTAGGATTTTTGTATCCTTAGAAATTAATTGTTGGGGCATGTTATCTATGGCATATCTGAATCTCCTCAATTGATCTTCGAATCTCTCAAAAGTACATGCATCCTAGCTATCCTCGTAACCATGAAATTTGATAGCTCTTAAAAGTTACCATATTGTGGCAATTGATTGAATCCGATGAGAGAATCAGGTCTAGCCATGAAAGCATGAAATGTTGCCTCTAGGAATTTGAATGCTTTTGACAAGGACTATATTGCCATGGCATATCTATTGTCGTAGCAAAACTATCATGGTAAAAAAATAAAGCTTTTGATCATACCATGAAGGATTTTGTTGTTGGTTCCAACTACGGTCTTCCATGTAGCCATATACACCGGGATTGTAAGGACAATTTTCAAACACATGATATCCTCCACAATAAACACAGGAGTTTTCCACGGTATGGACTCTTTGGGCTGTTCTCAGTCTTTACAAGATTACAGTTACGATGGTCAATTCAGACGGTTGTGCTGAGATATCCGTAAAAGTATCTTCTTTATAAGAATCATCTACTATTCTCCCTTGGAAAACTCCAGTGGGTTGGTATAGGTAATCATCGGTGGGTGTAAGAAATTCTTGAATCGATTGATTCCTATCTTTCCACATCAACTCTCGAATAGACTGACTTTTATTTCCCCACATGTTGATGTCCTTTTACTTTGTAGCACACCTGAATTTTTTATAAAGCAAACAAAAAAGTCAGTAAAATTAATAAGAAAAATACAATAACAAAACAACTAACACCAATTTCCAATCCCTAACAATTGCGCCAAAAACTTGTTGCGTGATTTAAGTGCTACACAAACGGTGCAAGTATACACATCGTAAGTAATAAAGTGAAAGATATCAAGTATCGTCTCCATAGGGATTGGTATGGGCCACTTTGCTTAAGTTATTGCACTATAAAAGAAATAAATTGATGATGATAGATAATAATAAGTAAAATAAATTGAGTCTAAAGGAATTTAAATAAATGAAAGAGAAAACCGATTTGAGAGAGTATGTTGGGATATTGAGCGTAATAGTGCAGTTGTCAAACGAATTGTCGTGGCAATTAATTATCGTATAATGTTCGATAGAGTATTCTTCAGTGCATTCGAATTATCCCTAACCGAATAATTGATAATTGTGCAAGCCTCGGTAATACATTCATGCGTTAACCTTGGGTGGAAATCATCGATCAATGAACTCTTCTTAGTCGCTGAAATTTACTCCTTATCTCTAAGGCGAATTAGCTTCCACCAATGATTGTTTAAATGGAAACCATATCCAATTGTTTCGTGAATCTAGCTCTCCCAAGCCTAGATAAATAGATTCATTCAAGTCCCTCTCTTGAGTTCACTTGAAATTTAAATAATGAACCAAGAAATGGATAAACACTGATTTATTGAATTAAAACCAAAACAAGATCATTCGCTCACAACATCATAACCCAATAACCCAAGCCAATTAATTTAGTTCATGGCTGGTTGAAAGAAATCAACAAAGGATAAAACCCAAACATTGGGTATTTCAAAAGATAAAAGAAAAAAAAATAAAATTTAGAGACAAACAAACTCCTCCAAGATCCCTCTTGAGTCTTCTCACTCTAGATCCGATATGTCTCTCTCAATCGTTGTTGATGTTGAAGATGTGATGCATTTATATGGTGGTGGAAATCTTTATTTGAATTTTTGTATTAGAAGGGATAATCTCTTTCTATCTTTATCTTCCAAAGACTTTTAATTTAAATCTAGGACTTTATCCCATGTGATAAGGATATGGATAAGGATAAATATAATGGATAATTGATAATTCTTGAAAATATGCATTTATCTCTAACTTGCCCCAGCAACCATTCAAGAATGGCTCAAATATTCGTCCCACACAAAAAAAGAAAGCAAAACAACAACAATTTCTCCACAAAATAGCAAAATGTAAGGCCAAGCCCAATAAATGAAAGGACTACAATTTATGCATGAATAGCTACAAATGCAACTAAATGAGCCTAAGTCTAAACAATAATCTAAGTAAAAGGGTATAAAGTATATTACTTTTTCACACTTAACATACCTCTAAACTCGAACTATTGCTTGTTTTCAAGAAATGTATGAACTAACAACAATTACCGCCAAGGCATTCACCATACAACATGTTTTGAACTTGACTTCAATCCTCAAAACTGTGGCAATAAAGAATCAATTACCTTTCGACCTTCAAAAGCACGTAGAAAGTTACTCAAAATAAACAATGCAGGTGCAAGTGTGTGCAGAGTTGTGTACAAGTCAATCAATAAGATCCCAAGAAAACCTTAGTTTTTATTATATTGTAGAGGCAATTTATTCTACTATAGCCGTTAGGCACCTCTAGCAAATTCTTTTTTTTTGTCGGAGCCAGGATGAGCACCTTTAGCAAGTTTTTCAATATTTACTAGCTAGATCCGGATGGACATCTCTAGTAAAAAAATTTAATCATCATTTTTCGGCTAGAGCCAGATGGGCACCTTTAGCATAATTTTTCATTTTTAATAATCTAACGCTTATTGGGTCTCCCTAGATCGAGAAGTCACAACATTGTGAATATTAAAAGCATCATAAAAAATTTCCAAGTTAATTCAATGCCAATCCTAAAGTCTAAGGTTCTTTCAACTAAATGTTGTGGCAAATAACACATCACAAAATATCACAAAGAGTTCTAGAAATTAAACAGTAATTGTCATGGTAAATAATATATGCAAACTACAATGAGACATTCAAAAAATAAAAACAAGACAAACCCCAAACTCAAGAGAGAAGCATTGTCCTCAATGCATTCAAAAAAAAAAAAAAGAAAAAATGAAATACAAATGAGTTAATCGGAGAGATCGTCACCTCAAATTCGTAGTATCCTTTGGGTCGTGTCTTTGCCTCGCCTTGCTGGGTGGTGATAAAGTTGGTGCATGATCACTTTCCGTAATTTCCTCGACCTCTCAACCGGCTTAACCTCCTTCTCGACTTTGTCTAGTGGGAAAGTTTTACTCTTCGATGTTGTCTTTGATGGCGATCCGGAGGTGAGGACTTCAATGGTGCAGAGGTGGTGTCTTTAGAATCTAAAAACTAGGACAAGAGTCAAGACATTGCGGATACCGAGTTGGGTTTTACCTTTATGCATTATGGGGTTGTCTTTGCGACAATGTCACTCAAATCGGCACATAATTGCCAACTTTAGTTGTCGGGAAAGTATTCGGTAGGGAACCTTGGAAAAGGTACACTACAATTAAGATTATCCTCCAATATAATGTGCTCTAGAACGATATCCTAATCCTTCGAAAGTGCGCCGCAATTGCTACTTCGCCTCCAATTGATACAATCATTGCAACAATGGATGAACGAGGTTAGCTGGCACCTGAGGTGTTGTCGTGGCATGTGCACTTGTCGGGGCAGGTTTGTGCACCTTAGCTCCTTTAGCTACCATGAGCAATTTTGCTGGTCCTTCTTGCATCATCTTCGTAATAGCTTTGGGACCAACTTTCTTTCAACTGAAACTTCTCGTCTACTGCATCTGATGGCACCAATATATCTTTGCAAAGTGCCATGATCAAATTTGGGAATTACAATGAGCCCACTTTCGTCTTGCTGCATGCACAAATTTTATTAACAAGTATAAAACCAATATTAATAGTGCGTAAATGCAAGATAGAGTAAATTAAAAGCAAACAAGAAGAGGAAATGGTAGTGTTATGCGTAGTTGGCATCAAATAAGTTTTGACGTTGTTGTTCCACAACTTCGCGCTCGGTTTTAGCAAAATTCGATTAACCGTCCCCTTCATGTTCCCTTCATTCCACGCGTCTCCTTCAACCGCGATCTGGCTCTGGGTATGGATTTCTTGTCCATGATGTGAATGTATCGAACAATAATGAAAAGAAGAAAAATAACAAAAAAATCTCAAGAGTTACAAGAAGATAGTAAAAGGGTGATTAAAGAAGAAGAATATAGGTAAATGGTGTCCGCAATGGTGGAGTGGTGGTGGGTAAGTGAAATGAAAGATGGAGCAATGGTTAACCAATGGTGTAAAAAAATGTTAATAATGGATGTAAGTATGAGAGAATGTGCGGCTAGGGTATTTGGGAGGAGAGAAAGATTGAAAATTTTTGTTAAAAAAGTGGATGAAAAGAAATTAAAGAACCAACCCTTATCTCCTCTAATGGATAAAAATTCATTTAAAATGAAATTTTATCTTTTAAGCCCAACCTCCAAATCTTCTTGAGACTCTTATCCTAAAAAAATCAAAAAATAAAAAGATAAATATGAAATAAAGAGATAAAATAAAGATAAAAACCAATTTAAACAAAAAATAAAAATAAATATCAAATAAAAAGATAAAATAAAGATAAAAACAAATTTAAACGAAAAATAAAAATAAAAGGAATAAAAATTAAAAAAAAATTAAAAATGACTAGAATTTGCATTTTTCATGCATCTCCTAAATTCACTTTACTATTATCGTGCTCAATGGGTGTTGATGTAGTGCCACAAGAGCTGATGCTCTACTTCAATCTGCCCCAATCGATTCAGCAATAGGCTCAATAGTTCTTCTGGGATCGAGGCAATTGCCCTGACATGTTTCTTTACCGTGACAAGTTTGATTGTCTAGACTTCTTTCAACACCTTGGTCTTATTAAAATGGAAAACTGAACAACTAAAAGCAAAATAAACATAAAAGAAAAGAAAAGAAAATTGGAAGAGAATAGGGTTGCCTTAAAAAGAAAGCTTGATGAGGGTCGTTTCTAATACTTTTTTATAGTCTATCAACACCCTCTGTCAAGTGACAATATTGCCCAAAAAGAGTTGGGCCAACGTGCTTTGCAGCTACTCCCTTTCCGTTACTATGGTGGAGGTGTCTTTCTTTCGTGCTCCCTTGTAGTCCATGCATACCTTCCACCTTGCTATTGTTCCCGAAGGCATGAATATATTAATCAAACAAATTATATCAACACCCAACCATTTGATTACCTTATTCTCGTCGACTTCCATCATGGTTGGATGTAGCCTTCGTTGTCGTGGCAATTGTTACTCAAGCCAATTGTTGTGGTAATCTTCTACCAAAATTTGGTGTAAGTCAACGGAATGACCAATTTTCTGAAAAATCTCCGCATCCAACCAATGCTTCTTTTACGCTTTTCAAACATCTCCATCAGCAGAGATGTGGGTGCGTCACTTATATTGGAGGGAATCACCATGGATATAATGTCGTCTCCCAAATAATCATATTATACTTTTGACAGGTTTCAATCTAACAACGTTGGTTCCTCAATAAATACCTGCAATGGATGAGGTGATTTTGTAAAGAATTCAAAATGTTCAACCATTACCTGCTCATATTCCATTAATAAAGTATCACCATCTTGTTGACCATGCATGTAGTCATGTAATTGCCGTGGCAAATGTGGATAAGAGCAATCTAACAGATTCTTGCTATAGCATCAGCATTGTTGTAATATTATGGGCATCAGGTTCCTCAGAATTTGTTGTAGCATTACTCTTCTCAACCTCACTAAGTGCTGTCGCGACTTTACTATGTTCAAGCTCCTCAACCTTTGTTGCAGCAATTTGTTGTTTAGGCTCATTATGTGTTGGACATTCTTCCTTATTAGCATGTGTTAACTCCTCAAAGGTACTACTTTTCACATATATATTATCATGCTTTTGCTTGACTATGAGTACATATTTGTACATTTAGCTAGTAGAATCATGCATTTGCATATAAGAGTTAGGGAATGTTCTTTTTGCCAGAGTAAAGGTGTATGTCCTTGCTGTAGAATGCATGATAGGAGTAGAGGCAGAAAGCAAGAGGACCAAAAGAGAAATACTGAGTCAAGTTGGAAAAATCATGATGAAGATTGCCAGACTTGGTTGGCAAACGAAGGATGTCAATGTCTGGTCAGTTAGCGGATGGTCAAAGACCCAGTCAGCCCTAAAATTTTAAAAAATGATAAGAGAATAATGCGCCTATCCTGGTGCGTAACAAACTTTCAAGATTCAAACCTTATCTAGGGTTTCCACTAGTTCCTATTTAAGGGAATCATATCAATGAGCCAATGAGGTTGCACCTGTGGTGAAGGAAGAAAGTAGAGGGAAAACCGTGGTTCACCAGTGTGACCGAGAGCTCTAGATCTATTGAAAGGCTGCATCATCATATATCTTTCTTTGTCCATTTTTCTTTATTTTAAATCTGATTGTATGATGGTGTTAATTGAAAATGATATGGTGTTGATGGTTCCCCAGCCATGAACTAATTTTCTTAAGTTGGTTAGAGATGTTTTTATGATGAACGCTTAGCTATTTTGCGCTTTTAATAACTGAATGCTTTGGCATTTTTATCCATCTTGCTAGTACTCATTTTTCACATATTCTTTGCCATACGATAGTTGGCATTGCATGCCTATTATACATTAATATCTTAATGACTTAGGAGATAATGATTAATTGCCGTGTACTATGGAGAAAAACTTGACGTAAGATGTTCAAGTAGATGAGCTTACTTGAAGTGAATCTACCCCTTAGAGTAAAGATTAAAACTTTGCCAAGTTAATTATTGATAAACATCACTATAGACATATAGGAGTTAATCATAATTAACTTAGGGTATTGTCATCGATGAGGTAATACAACTTAAAATCTGCTCGGCAATAAAACCAAGGCTGAAAGTTATCAATTGGTTCCATAGCTAGCGTGAAATCCAAGCATCACTTGCCTACACCAACCATCCATTTGAATACATTTGTTTGCCAAACTGCATGAATGATTTCATTACGTTTTTCCTTAGTTATTTTTCTTAAACCAAAATCAATTCCAAATCAAACTCATTTATTTGAATTCACAAGTAAAATCATGGCATTTAATTCCTGGACAATCCCTGTGGATACGATACTAAGCTCACTATTGTATTACTCTGATCGTGTATACTTGCACACAAAAAGACCTAAACTTGGTATTATTTTCTGGAATATTTACATTAATTATTCAATTGTTTGCCAAGTGTTAGTCAGCCGACAACATGCTATAGATTCAAAGGTTCTAGTTGTTCCCCACACATCAAGGAGCTCTCTTCGTATTGCTCATTGTCCTCTTGCCTTAGGATTTTTGTATCCTTAGAAATTAATTGTTGGGGCATGTTATCTATGGCATATGCGAATCTCCTCAATTGATCTTCCGAATCTCTCAAAAGTACATGCATCCTAGCTATCCTCGTAACCATGAAATTTGATAGCTCTTAAAAGTTACCATATTGTGGCAATTGATTGAATCCGATGAGAGAATCAGGTCTAGCCATGAAAGCATGAAATGTTGCCTCTAGGAATTTGAATGCTTTTGACAAGGACTATATTGCCATGGCATATCTATTGTCGTAGCAAAACTATCATGGTAAAAAAATAAAGCTTTTTGATCATACCATGAAGGATTTTGTTGTTGGTTCCAACTACGGTCTTCCATGTAGCCATATACACCGGGATTGTAAGGACAATTTTCAAACACATGATATCCTCCACAATAAACACAGGAGTTTTCCACGGTATGGACTCTTTGGGCTGTTCTCAGTCTTTACAAGATTACAGTTACGATGGTCAATTCAGACGGTTGTGCTGAGATATCCGTAAAAGTATCTTCTTTATAAGAATCATCTACTATTCTCCCTTGGAAAACTCCAGTGGGTTGGTATAGGTAATCATCGGTGGGTGTAAGAAATTCTTGAATCGATTGATTCCTATCTTTCCACATCAACTCTCGAATAGACTGACTTTTATTTCCCCACATGTTGATGTCCTTTTACTTTGTAGCACACCTGAATTTTTTTATAAAGCAAACAAAAAAAGTCAGTAAAATTAATAAGAAAAATACAATAACAAAAACAACTAACACCAATTTCCAATCCCTAACAATTGCGCCAAAAACTTGTTGCGTGATTTAAGTGCTACACAAACGGTGCAAGTATACACATCGTAAGTAATAAAGTGAAAGATATCAAGTATCGTCTCCATAGGGATTGGTATGGGCCACTTTGCTTAAGTTATTGCACTATAAAAGAAATAAATTGATGATGATAGATAATAATAAGTAAAATAAATTGAGTCTAAAGGAATTTAAATAAATGAAAGAGAAAACCGATTTGAGAGAGTATGTTGGGATATTGAGCGTAATAGTGCAGTTGTCAAACGAATTGTCGTGGCAATTAATTATCGTATAATGTTCGATAGAGTATTCTTCAGTGCATTCGAATTATCCCTAACCGAATAATTGATAATTGTGCAAGCCTCGGTAATACATTCATGCGTTAACCTTGGGTGGAAATCATCGATCAATGAACTCTTCTTAGTCGCTGAAATTTACTCCTTATCTCTAAGACGAATTAGCTTCCACCAATGATTGTTTAAATGGAAACCATATCCAATTGTTTCGTGAATCTAGCTCTCCCGAGCCTAGATAAATAGATTCATTCAAGTCCCTCTCTTGAGTTCACTTGAAATTTAAATAATGAACCAAGAAATGGATAAACACTGATTTATTGAATTAAGAACCAAAACAAGATCATTCGTTCACAACACTATAACCCAATAACCCAAGCCAATTAATTTAGTTCATGGCTACGTTGAAAGAAATCAACAAAGCATAAAACTCATACATCGGGTATTTCAAAAGATAAAAGAAAAAAAATAAAATTTAGAGGAGACAAACTCCTCTAAGATCTGAACTCCCTCTTGAGTCGATCTCACTCTAGATCTGATATGTCTCTCTCAATCGTTGTTGATGTTGAAGACGTGATGCATTTATATAGAGGTGGAAATCCTTATTTGAATTTTGTATTAGAGGGGATATTCTCTTCATCTATCTGCATCTTCAACAGCTTTTAATTTAAATCTAGGCTTTATCCCATATGATAAGGATATGGATAAGGATAAGAATAATGGATAATGGTTAATTGATAATTCTTGAAAATATGCATTTATCTTCAACTTGCCCTGGCAACCGTTCGGCAATGGCTCAGCAAGTCGTCCATGCATAAAAGAAAGCAAAACAACAACAATTTCTCCACAACAATAGCAAAACGCAAGGCCAAGCCCAATAAAGGAAGTACTACGAATTTATGTATGAATAGCTACAAATGCAACTAAATGAGCCTAAGTCTAAACAATAATCTAAGTAAAAAGGGTATAAAAATAATATTTTTTCACACTTAACATATACATTCATCGAAAACCCCAGCACACACATGCTCTAGGTTTCCACAAAAATGTAATTGTAGGATTTTAGCGTGGGTATTCATAGTTATATTCCAACAAATAATACTTTGTACCTCTCATACATTCACCTTATCATGCAAAATAGCTGTAAACCTAGAGTTTAAGCGGCTTTAATTACACATTCTCATGAGAGACTATATCATAAGCGCTCTTCACCGTATTATTTATGGTTTCGACCAATAAAAATCTTTCACTTTATTAATCAACACACTCAAATGGTAACTTCCAAACAATTTTTTTAAGTTTGATATATAATAAATATGAGTAAATATTCACTTGATAAGAAAATGACATGAAAAAAAATTAATAAAATGAGTGGTTTTTGTTGTTCAGGGACATGGACGATATGGTGAGGAGGTCTCATGATATCATTTTACCTTTCTCAGAAGCCTCCCTTAATTTGTGACATCTGACATCCACACTAGCGAATTACTTGTCAAAACAACCTAACATACCATTTATGTACAAGGCTTGATGATTCTTCACTTTAAGAGCTCTCCATAACAGTAAAAATTTCCTACAGTTTAGTGCCTTTGGCACTATCGTTGACAAAGCGCCGAAATATTTAATGTCTTCGATGGTACCAACATATGACAAAATGAATCGATGTATTCACCGACATCATCTGTTAGATTTTGGGACACCAATTTTTCAAGTGAGTCCCTTCAATAAAGTTACGTCTTTCCAAACATAAGTCAGAGTCCATCTCAGCCATCTTCATAAGAATTATTGGGAAAACTCCTTAGAGGCAAAGATTGCAAGAAATGCTTTTGCTATTCAATATTTTTATCAAGTACAATCAGAGTTGTCTCTTTTGAGTCTTCGGCTTATGCCACTATGTGACACTCCTATAGACTAAAAGTGGACAAATATTATACCTCCGATAATCATTTTTAGAGACCATCCCTTGCCTATCATTCATTCGTACCTCCGATGGTATGCGTACTCATTACCAACAGTTCTAGGGTCTAAAGACCCAAAATTTGGTTTGCGACAAAGATGTCTTCGCCTTGCACTTAAAAAGACTATTAATTTAGTTCTTTTAAAGTGACTCAAGAGAAATGGATAAATGGTATGAGAAAATCATTCAGTCGGCTAAGACTGGACAAAAAGGGGGACAAGTCCAAGTGCACAAATTAACAAAACAAATCAAGACAAAGTAGTAATCTCCATTTCTAAAAAATACTAAGTACGCATTGGATACTATAAACTACCAATTACTACAAAAAGTGTTAGGGAATAAATGAGCGTAGGACCATTATGGGCCTCAAAAGCAGAGGTCGTTGCATCGGGACTTTTTTACTCAACTGAGTCGCTAGTGGAGTCTTTGGCACCAACCACTGAAGGATTTATGGCCTTTAGGTTCAAAGTGTAGTTGACGTGCATTGGATTTACAGCATACAACCTTATGACTTCTCAGCAATTCAGCCATTTTTCTTCGTATGGATTAAAAGGGATCAAAGTATTCCTTGTACGGTGCAAAGCTATGCTGCGCATATTCCAGTTTCTCATGTCAACTAGACCAAGTATTCTTTTAGCGATGCATGACATGCTATGTTCGCACCTATATGCAAAGCTATCGAATTGAGCCAAGCGTTGGTCACCTTGGAGAGCTATTTCATCTACCCTTTTTTTCGTAATTCAAGGAAGCCTCCGGGTAACTTCCTCGTGGGTTCTTCAACGGTTACAAAGGCAAGTTTTTCTCATACTGCCCAACTTATACCACTTTATGATATTCATTTGACTAAAGGGGGACAAGTATTATACCTATGGAATCTCTGCACTCAAGACCTCTGGATGTTTAAATTGGATTTTATTTATTTGTTTTGGGGGCCTATTTTGAAAAGAATTGGGCTTGAAGCCCAACTCTAGTAATTTTGGTGGCTAAGATGAAAATGAGCATTAAATGGGATCAGAATTGGCATAAAGTAGGGGAAAATTAGATTTGAATTTAAGGAGAGAGAAAAATAAATAATTTTAGAGAGATGAGAGCTTTCAACTCAATTTCGTCGTCGGTCGATTGTCTATGCTTGACATTGCCACCACCATCAGCTCTACCCACCAAGATGAGTTCGACCGTAGGCGCCCTATTACCGTCACCGCCACCATTCGCTAGGGTAAGAAAATAGAAGGTTCAAAAGTATTCAAATGGCATGAATTGTCGTCCACCACCACGAACCGAGGGCACAACTAGATTCCCCGGTTGGATAAAACTTTATTTGAAGCTCGTCGTCATCGTTTGGCCACTAGAATTGGGCTCATAGCTAGTTTGGGGCGAGACGGTTTGGGCCGAGCTAGTTGGACCGAGTCAGTTGGGCCAGTCTGTCAGACCGCACTGTGCAAATGCACAATATTGCCTGACTACATCGCCGTTGACCGCTGTTAGTGTTGACCGGTGTTAACTTTTCTAGAGACCCTACCCGATAGAGTTTTGATGTCTTGAGTCTGTTTCTGTAGCCTGTTTCATAAAATTTGAACTCGGTAAGCTGTTTTTACACATTTGACCTTGTGGATTAGTTAAAGTATGCGGTTAATTAATATCTTGTATTCGTATTTATATGAGGATTATTTGGGCTCAAATACTAGATCAAAGAGAGCATTTAAAGAGCTCGAGTAGGGATTTATCGATAATCACTTAAGGTTAGTACGTCTCAAGCTCCGAAATGCTTTATGAGCATCATAAATATAATTACCTTGTTTGTTAGTGTTTGCAAAATGCATAGACGAAAAATAAACATGTGTAGAGACCGATATTCCCAGACTTGATAATTATGAAATGCATGATGATGTTAAGGATATGACGTGACTCGTATGAGCTTTAGAGACCGTGTGTGGTCGTTCAGATATTCATATAATTATTTGATGGTTGTTTGATTTATATGTTGTGATGTTGGATGTTAGTGATATAAAATTGACGTGTTTGATGGAAATTATGCTTAAGGGATAAATATTGAAAATTATTCGATTAAATGATCATAAAGTTCATAATTAATATTAAATGATTAAATGCGCTAGTAAACAAACCCTAATGACTTTCATAAGCTTTAGGGATCGAGTAAGGCCTTGTAATCTTATTCTATGCTAAGACGTTCTAAGCTAGTGAGTATGGTACCGGTACAGGCTTTGGTTGTACCAGTGCACTATTCAATGCTCTATTGGTACGGGTCGACCCGTATCAGTACTCGGGGGAATTTAAAATTTTCAATAAGCAAATTTTAGTATTAGTGCGTGTGTGAGTATTGATACCCGAGGGTACTATATCGCTACTCATGTTCGAGTACCGGTACCCATTAAGCTAAATAATCTATAAATGCTAATTAAAAATGGAAATTAACATGTATGATTAATAACCTAATTTGTGCATTAATAAATGAGATAACGTGGATTAATGGAGATAATAAATGAGAATAATTATGTACTCCTCTATAATGTATTAACAACTCGGTAATATAAAATTAGCAATGTGTTGACGGTTAGAAATAATAGGGAGATCCTTAGGATCGCGTTGCTTGTATGCCTAGTAGGTATTTGATTGGTTGAGTCAATGATTGATGGGATTCAGATACCCAGAGAAAGTGTTGTAACACCATGGTTAGAGATACCAAGTGGAGGTTATAGATGTTGTATGTTCTGATGCTGTATGACCTGATCTTTCCTAGAGTGTATGTTTTTGAGGCTGTGTGACACCGAGCCTCACTCCAGGTTTGTTGTTGTATGATATGTGTACTTTTGTCTAGATGATATGATGAGATCTCGGGTATGATTGGGCATTGTGTGCCATGTATGATGACTTGCATGATGTGAGCAAGCGTTTAGGCGACTAATGGTAGCGTCACATGTTTATTATTCTACCTTATTGCTCATACTAGCTTGCATACTTATGTCTTTTATTAGCATGAAGTATAGTAGAGTAAATGTGCACCACTGAGCTTTGTAAGCTCAGCGCTCAGAATCGTTGTTTTCGTGCATAGGTTGGTAGATCGATCGGGAGCTTGAGAAGCACTATTGTTGGGCTCGATGAATCAACCAAAAATACTTGACAAGTGGTAGAGAAGTCAATTTTTGGGTGTTGGTGGTGGAAGCAAAAGATGAGAAAAATTGCACAAGGATTTAAAGTGGTTCGAGCTTCTAACCAAGCTCTAAATCCACTACCTTAGCTTCCCCACTAAGGATTTCCCAAATCTACTAAGATTTCTTCCCCTTTTAGCAAGGCTTAGGAGACAACCTTTACAACCTAGACTCAATTACCAAGTCTAGCATCCAAAGCTTACAACCCAAGCTTTGGGAATCCTCTCAAACAAAGAAATAAAGCAAACAACAAAATCTCTCTACAAGATAGATGTTTGCACTCTTTAAGCTCTCACCCAAAACCTAAAACACTTGAGCATACATTGACATTTAAGCTCACAAGTGTTGTCAAAATGAGAAAATTAAGCACTAAGACAAATTTTCATCATAATGTTGTTGGCTTGAAGATCATTAGTTGTTGCTGAAGCTTGAATGTCCCTTTTATACTCCCAAATAAGTTTCTAGCCGTTGGAGACCGTTGGGATTGAATTGGAGCCGTTAGAGCCTCTATTTCCCGCAATTAATGCAGTTCTAGTGTTGTCCGTATCGATACGCGGGTAGCGGTATCAGTACGGGTATTAGCCGTTTGCCCACTCTGGCTATGCGTATCAGTAAGCCTTGACATTTCGGTACGCCGTATCGAAACGCCATGCACCATATCGGTACGACCTGCAATTCAAATAGCCACTGGGAAATAGCAGTTGGGGGTAGTTAAAACAGGGATCGGTTCTGGAAAATCACTGTAGTTGAAACCCTTAGACCGTATCGATACGGGGTATACCGTACCGGTACGCTTATGTTAAAAACAACATTTTGGCTTCTTTAAAACGTTTAAAAGCATTTTCGAAACCTCTCAAAAACTTCTCAAACTTATTTTCAAGTTGTTTTGGACTTAGAAACATTTTTGAACTCTTTTCAAATTAGTCCAAAACTATTTTTCAATTATTATATCAAAACAAATATCCTAACAACTATCAGTATGGGATTTCACCAAGCGGTGATTACTAGAGTACGATACTTGTATTTAGTGGGCTATGTATTCATAGGACCTACCAAGTGGAGTCTATAAATATTTTGTAATATTCGAACCTTTTAAACTGTAAGTTGTTGAAATTAAAACCGCATGTTTTGTCAATTAAATAATAATTATTTCAATATGAATGTTTTACAATGTAAATGATTTTAATTTCATGGCTTAATGACAATTTGAAATTTTGGCGGGTCGGGTTGGCGACCCAATGTGACATTTCGGATCCTCGGGTTGGATCAGAGTGTTACAGATCCTCTCGGGGCGAGTAATACTGGAGACAAGGATATTGGAGGCTTACACAATCTTGTCAAACACAAAACAACAAAATAGGCTTTTAACAGCGTTTTTTAGCCTTTTAGCGGCATTTTTATTCATCGCTAAAAACCTTCCCAGTGCTAGAAAAAACAACGCAAGAAGTGCTGATAGATCAAACGCCGCAATAGTTAGCGGCTTTTGTGAACAAAAAATGCCGGTAAAGACATAGTCAATATCAGCGTTTAGAGGAACAAACGCCACTAACGATAAGGTCTTTAGTGGCATTTGAGGGAACAAACGCCGCTAAAAACCATGTCTTTAGTGGTGTTTGTTAGAGAAAACGCATTTATTGACAATGTATTTTCCACATTCCTCAACTCATTACTTAGCTCATCGATTTATACTTGCGCTTCGCTTCTTTATAAAGTTTAAGTAAGATATAAATGGAGTCGATGTGAGATATAAATATTTAAATCCTATAGCGTCGTTTGTTAAATAAATGCCGCTAAAGTACACATCTATAGCAGCATTTGTCCAAAAATGCTGCTAATGTATGTGTCTATAGCAGCGTTTTCCTAAAAACACTGCTAAAGTATGTGTCCATAGCGGCATTTGCCCATCCCATCGAACAGTAGCAGAGGTTACAAATACTCATAAAGTTAGAGAGAACATGACATGAGACAATAAGGGAAAAACATCCCTCTCCCACTTTATTCTCCCTTCCTCACTTCTCTAACCACCCTACTGGCAGCGGTTCTCTGCTCAAATGTACAGGGTGAACCACCTGAAACGGCCACCTACCGCTTTGGTTCTCATCTCCACCTCCCATGCTTGGTGCATGCCAACTTTGGGCATCAACATTATTATTAATTGTAACTATTTATTTATATTTAATTAAAGACATTTTAGGAATGCAAATGGTGTTTTTTAACATTTTTAATATTGTCATATAATAATATATGTTCAGTATGCACAAGACGTTTTATGTTCTTGGTTTGGTGTAGTCGGAACTAAAATATCCAAAAAACCTGTATAAATTAAAACATAAAATGGATATCAGATAAAATAAAATATAAGATTAATGCTCCATAAATTATTGTATACTATAATTAAATATAAGACCATTACAAAATTACGAAAATAATAACTAAAAGATAAGATATATCAAATAAATTTCAATAACTCATATTCTTTTGCAATTGTTCTCAATTTTTTTTATATATATTGAACATTTAGAACAAATAAATTTAAGCCTTAAACACTTAATTTTTTATTAAATAGATAGCTTTTACATTTTAAAGATAAATTTAGACAAGAATTTTGCATAAAAACTCTTATCTATCTTAAGCAAAGTTATAATCCTAATTTTCTAAGTATTAATTAACAAAGTTTGAAAAAAAATTAAATGTTGTTACCAAATTAAGAAATCCACTTGAAAAATGTGATCATTTATGTTGTAAAATTTCTAGAGTAAGTGAGAAATTTAATTGAAAATGATGAATAAAAGAGAGATTAATTTATAATGTATTTTTTAAATTTTTTATGGATCTATATACCACTTATATAAATTAATATCTTTTTTTAATATTTTCCATTTTTCGGGTCCAATGACCAGACAATCGTCCATGTAGTTCCAGGTCAGTGCATTTGAAGTACCACTTAGCTTGGATTATAGTTTACTGCAAGCAATATTTGTATCTATGTTAAGTTTTTGTGTTATTTTAAAATTTAATTCACATATTTTATTTTATAAAATTGAGACTTTACTTTATTTGTATTTAAAATTTTGATTCTTTATCTAATTTATGTTCAATTTTTTATTAATTGTTGACCCAAAAGCTATTAAAAATGCACAATATTTCTTTATTCTACTACATTTATCAATTTAGCATTTAATCTTTAAAAATAAATATAAAATTATCGTTAATAGAACATAGTACATTTTTTTTGATTATATAGAGTGATATTACATTTTCACACCGGAATTCGAACCCATACAAGATGAGTCAATATGAGCATCTTTAGTCATTAGGCCAATTAGTGAATCCCATAGAACATACAATTTTTCAGTCATTTACATTTGTAGTTTTTTAAGAGTTAAATTGACAAAAATTATAAACGCAGAGGACTAAAATACATTTTCTTTTGTATAACTGACAGGTTAGTAAATAACGGTAAAGTTGAATAAAATTTGGGGGGAAATAAAAAATTTTCAAATAAAATATAATATAAAAATTTAATTTTAAATTTTAAAATAGTATAGAAAAATTGAACATATTTAAACCACTTTTGTTTTTCATTTTTATGTATAGTCTCGTTTTCCTTCGTTTTGACAAGGGTTGATGTAGTCATTGTAGTGCGTACGGGTTATATTCCATTCATTTTTTAATGATACATTTACCTAATTTCAAAAAGAAAATGTAATTCTTTTTAATATATTCGGAAAATTAATGAGATTGATGATACTTTAGTTGACGTTATTTACAAGGAAGAAGAAGTGCAGTAAATTATGTTGTTATTCTTGAGCTACAACTTTATGTGTAGGGTGATTGTTGTAGTGACCTCTTTTTTTCAAAAGATCGAAATCGCTAGGAAAAATAACTGTTGCTTGAATTTCTTTCACTTTTTGTTGAAAAATTTTAAAAATTTGAATTTTGAGGATTTTTGCTTTGGAAATTGGGTTTTTTTTAAAAAAATAAAGAACGGAGTTGCCACCGATCTTTTTTTAAAGGTAGACCGGACACTAAAAATAAAATCAGAGATTCTTTTGAAAACGAATTCGGGAGTCGGTTATAGATGGGGAAGGATTAACACCTCACGCCGCCAAAAATTGATACATAGTCAAATATGATTTGCCTTAATTGAAAATTTGCGAGTTTAAATTTTAATTTAATTTAAGAACTGTTAAAAAATGCGAGTTAATTTTAAATACCTCGTTATTCGAGAATAAACGAAAGAACCACCACCACTAATCCTGGTACTGGCCTGTTTTCTATCGAATAAAAGGGCACCGCATTAACAGTTTATAAGTCGAATGCAACATATAACAAGTAAGCAAATATATATATATACGAAATAAAAGCATAAATAAGAAGGTAAAAATTAAATTGTCCAAAAAAAGGACCGGATCGAATAAAAGATAAAATGCGCAAAATAAATACGGGGATTAAATGCGATAGAGTAAATTGCAGAATATAAAGGCAAGAAAATAAATGCGAAAATTAAAGGCGGAAATTAAAAGCTACACTAAACGGGCCATAATAATACGGATCGTTCCCCTTTACAGGTTACCGTAAGACTGATTCGAACACGAAATAAATAATCAAAGACATATAAACCACAATAAATAAATAAATAATATAATATAATATAAATATAATATAATACCATAATGCTATAATATATATTAACTACGTAAGTTATCTATAACATAATAAATAGTATATATTATAATATATGTATATATAATATATCAAATATGTATAATGTATATATATAACATAATATATAGTAAAAACATAACAAATATAAAAAGCGACCGAAATGAAAACAAAATGAAATTTCAGGGGGCAAAATCATGAAAAATAGAATTAAAAAGCTGGAATTGAAAAAAGAAACAAATGGAGGACTGAAATGGGTATTAACCCCATGAAATCAAACCGAGATTGGCAAAATGAGGACGAAATTGTATATTATAAAATAAATGGAAGGAACTGCGGAAGAAATTTAGAAGAGACGGAGGAGTTTAAATAGGTAAATAACCCGCTTTTAAGATTGATTAGGTATAAAACCCAAAAATCATAAATCAAACCCAATTTTCCTTTCACCCAGAAAACCGATCAAAACCCAAACTATTTTATCTCTGAAATGTTCTTCAGAGTTCTAGACGAACTCATGAACACCGCCACGGTTTCCAAAACCGATGGCTTTTTCGCCGCGCTCCGCCGATCGGCGGCCGGCGAGCTTAAAACTTACCAAATAGCTTCCCTTTCCCCTCCCGAACTCAAATTCGGCTTTCGATTTAAATAACAAGACTTCGATTTACCTAGATCTAAGAAAATCGAAACCCAAAACCTCCTTTTGAAATCCCTTTTTACATAAAAAAATTGTGATCTTTTAGATCTCCAAGTCGAGGAAGACGAAGCGGCCGAAAAAAGGCGGCGGCAGCTATTTCGATCCAAAAGGTAAACCCTAAAATCTTTTTTGATTTTTGTTGTATATTCGAAATGCAAAAAAATACCTTTTGAAAAAAATGTATATTAATCTGAAAAAAAAATCCCCTTCTTACATGGTTTTGATTGGGGCTTTATAGCCGAATATTTACAAAGTTTAATAAACATGAAAATAGAGTAAAAAATGATTGGCTCTGATTTCTGATTTTTCTTGGTTTGCATGTGTATTGTTGGTGAGGCTCGTACGGCTGAGAGGGGACCAATGGCCGGGTGCATGCGAGGAGGGAGCAACGAAGGGGACCATCTATCGTGGCATGCTTGCTGGTGCGGCGCAGAGATGGCAGTGATGTGGCGCTGAGGTGGCCGAAGAGTCATGGGAGCTAAAGGGACGGTTCCAGAAGGTTCTGAAAGGAGAAGGGTCGGCAGTTGAGGGTTTGAGTATTAGGGTTTCATTCCATTAGGGTTAGTGAGATAGCGGGTCGAGTTAGGTTATTTGGGTAATCGGGTATGTTATAATTTGAGTTAAAAGGGTAATTGGGTTAGGCTGTTGGGCTTGGACATAATTTGTAAAGGGTATTTGGACTTGTAATGTAAATTGGATTTGTAAATGGACATTTGATTAATTTAATTTGGATTTTTGGGTTTTTGAATTTAATCTGATATTTTTTGATTTAATGTTTATTTTCTCATACAAAAATAGTGATTACAACGGTGATAATAATTTGTGTGAGACAGGGACGGAGTAAATTCATAATTAAAGATAAATATTTAAAAGTGAGAGTAAATTTATAATTAATCTATTTTAAAAAAAAACATATTTCAAAGGTAAAAAAAATTTACTACGTGTGAGGGGAAGAGCCCCTCCAAAGATACATTAATGCTAATGTTTTTTTTTTTGAATGGTCTAAAGGTGATTATAAGATATTATCTGTTTATACATATTCTTAACTCTTTGACAATAGACATACACCTTATAAACAAAACGATATGAATCTGTGTTTCTTAAAATGAACATTATTCGCTTTTTCTATTAGGACACTTGTTGGGTTTAATGCTTATCTCTTATGTGAGTCCTAGTATCATATATTTATTATAGCATGTGCAATACAAATATTTATAGATTTTCAATAGTTTTGAATACAAGTGATGGATAAGATTTCCAATGTTTTGTTAGAATGAACAGATGTCCTAATTACATGTATCATTTGAATTTTGACATGCGGTATAAATGTCCTTATGATATTGTCTGTGCTTTAAACAAAGAAAGAAAGAAAAGGGGTAAAATGGTAAAATTTTAAATAATTCATGCTTCCGTGTAGTTTTCATACATATTAATAATACCATCCAATCTCACCTCTCAGTCTTAACCAACTTTGGATGTACGTATATAAAAACCAACCCTGCAGTCTACAATGAATTCAGAGAAAAGATATGACTGCGGGGATAGCTCAATTGGGAGAGTGTCAAACTGAAGGTGGTGTGTTCGATTCACGCTCACCACAATTCTTTCAGTTTTTCCTTTAATTGGCTTTCCTTTTATCTGTTCTTGGGCTTCTTCTCAGGGGTAAATAAAACAAGGCTTTGCTCCAGTAGTTATGTCCATGGCGGTCATTAAATTTGTATGTCAAATAATAATTTACATTTTTTATATTCCATGTTAGAATTATATTCGTCATATTCTATTTGCTGGGGTTAAGTTTTAATCAAAGTTTGTGTTGGAAAATTTGAATTGATAGTTTTAAATCTTAGACGCCAAAATCATTGCATTATTTCACATGTAGATGAAAGAACAAATATATGATTAGGATAAATTTCTACACAAGGAAATTGCATATTTTATCACAGTATAGATTTGTAATTATAAGTTATAAAATAAATCCCATTAAACATTTATGTTACAAATTATCTTTTATTAAATTAATAACTTAATTTAAATTAGTTTGATATTGGTTTGCTTTGAACTGAGACGTAATAGTTCTCGTCCACTGTTTAGGTGGTCTTACAGGACAAACACATGGGAATACAAAACCCAAGCTGTCCTAACAAATGAATCCGACAATGTTCTATTGCATCATGTGGAAAATCACGACCAAATAAGGAAAATATTTAAGAAATCAAGTCCTTCCAAATCAACTGGAACTACAATGGCGGTCATGTTCATGCCATTTCGGGTAGGCTCAAAATAATAATCAGATTGTAAAACCTAACCTGGAAAAAATTCCACAAAGAGAAAAGAGTAGACTGGTTTAGTTTAATCTTCAAGCTCGATAATCTTCACGACAGAAGCATCTCCGACCTTCTGGCAAACAACAACTCGATCATGTGGTTTCACAATTCCTGAAGCCTTCCCATAGTCGAGAGCAACCTTCAAAACTGACTCATTAGTTGCATTCGTAGACTCCGCCTGCGAAACAAAGCAGAGCGACATACGCTCTTGAGTCAATCTAAGTTCAGAAATATACAAGTTTCTTTCAGGTTTGCAGAACACAGTTAGTGAGAACATATAAAAGCAGGCAACTTACAGCATGTCGAGGATCAGCAAGCATAGGGAAAAGACCTCGGACAATGAGGGATTGCCTTGCCTGTATGGATTGCCGAAAGAAATGAGATGATTTGATCAGGAAATAAAAATTCCATCAACAAACTGTAAACTTCCACAAATTAACTATCTATATAAATTGAAGTTAAGAAATGTTCCGACTTCTAAGACTTCGGTGACAGGATTATACCACAAAGTCTTTTCAGATGATTACTGCAAGGCATTATTAACTGCATCTGAAAAACTGGCAGCTGTTACGACGACGGACTTCATGGCAAATTAATTTGCTTTCAAAGCAAGAGTTTTTTTTTTCATTTTACTGTGAGTAAATCAACACAAATTTAAGTGAAAGAACAGACTTTGAGTCGACATTCCATCGACAACAGGCCATCTCGTAAAGTTAAACCAACCAGTCAAAGAGCTCGTAATGAGGACCAGAACAAGGGAACCTGTTAGCACGCTACTAACACTACAATAAAGGAGCCCGTTCCGCTTTTGGGGCACGCTGAGAGACTATAAAGACAATAAATTGAATTTTTAAGCAGTTGCTTGAACATCCAGGGTTTGGGGCAAATAACATACCTCAAAGGCCCCACTGAAGCTCCACTTCAATTGGTTTGACTTAAGCCGAGGGATGACAACCGAGAGAACTGGCATTGTTGGCCTGTACTTCGCAATCAATCTGGTACATGCAGGCCATAAATAAATCAAGGTCTGTAAATCTTGGGGGCCAAGAAAATAAAATAAAAGAAACGCTCAAATGCAATTAAATTGATCTTACCTTGCCGCTCTCCCCGAGGATGTGAAGCATATAATAACAGATGCCTTTACCTTGATTGCTGCTCGTACCTGAACAGGAAATTCAAGAGATCAGAAACGAGCTTGCAGATGCATACCTGATTTACCAAAATTAGAGTTGGTAAAGGCTACTACGTTACAATGATTAAAAGATGAAATCATAACAGCATAACTAGGATGAATAAATACCGCGGAGGAAGCAATGGATTCCAAATGGGTCATTGGCTCTCCAACATATTTGACTGTTTTCTTGAAATACAAGTCTTGGTTGAATACCTTATCTGCCTGT
Organism: Hibiscus mutabilis; assembly: GCA_019671005.1. Lineage (NCBI taxonomy): Eukaryota > Viridiplantae > Streptophyta > Magnoliopsida > Malvales > Malvaceae > Hibiscus > Hibiscus mutabilis. The sequence continues at coordinate 44,563,780 of CM033729.1, read as the reverse complement.
GAAATTTATAATAAAAAGAGAAAACTCGGATCGAAAATGCTTAGAAAACGGAAAAGTAATAAATATTCATATTTTTATTTTTTAAATTTAACATTTCAAGAACAATAAGTGATCCATCCCACTGACATGCAGGGCAAGTTATTGGATGCTTGATGCAATAAGCAACGAAAAAAATAAAACCTCCAAATCCAAAAGAAAAGTTTACATGTAAATTATGCATTTTTCAATAAAAAGTGCATCCAGCGCACATGATTTTGATTACTAAGATAAAAAGTTGAATTGCACAATGTTTTGAACGTGGTCTGTCATTGAGGTTTTTATATTAGTTGATAAGGAAAGTAAAACAAATTCAGAACAAATATGAATACCATCATCCAAAGAAAGATTGATTATTAAGCCCAGACGATGTAGCAGTAAGTTAAAAATGCAGTCTCATTAGTGGCTCTTGTGTGTCAAAACCATATTAAGTCTATATAAAGTCGCTCGGAGGGCATCAAGTTCATAGATCTCCAAAGTGGGAGCTGCTTATGTCAAAAGATTCAACCATTGTAAATTTATGAGAATTTACCTCTGCACAAATTCTGCCAACAGTAGAAATGGTTTCAACAGGGTACAACCCACGCAGGGTCTCAGCACCAAGAAGAATAGCATCACTTCCTGCAGCAAAGAAAATGGATCATTTAAAAACTAGGTTGCAAGTCTAGTAATATACCACAAGTTGAAAGATAAATGATATATCAACCAAAAAGAAATCCAAAGCAGCAAATTTCCACAAGAAAGCATAGCAATATACCATCGAGAACAGCATTGGCAACATCAGTTGCCTCAGCACGAGTTGGCCTCAAGTTGTCGGTCATACTGTCCACAACACGAGTGACCACCGCAGGCTTTCCAGCCATGTTACACTTATAAAGGGCAGCCTTTTGAAATAAGAAGACCTGCAAGGAAAAAGTTGATTAGCGGGCAAGCCCTGAAAAATTACACACATTTACAAAGTAGAGTTATACATGCTAGAATAGACTACAATATCCATTCAACAAAAACATTTTGCAGAAAAACTACCACATGATATCCCCTTTGCAGATTGGATCTCTGGTATTTTATATAGATGACTTGCATACATTATAACAAAAACTTCAAGAGTAAATTACTGCTGGTTCAAGTAAAGGAACTGACCTTCTCAGGTGGGAGATCAATGCCCAAATTTCCACGAGAAAGGACTATACCATCTGCTTCTTGTAGGATCTCATCAAAATGGTTTAAACCCTGAAAATATAAAAGAAAGCCATATTCTTATTCAGAGCTACGGTAACCAAAACCAATATATTCATCATTCACAATAACAAAACATATAATGCACCTCTATGTTCTCAATCTTAGCAAAAATCTGTGTCTGGGAGAGGTCACCCAGCTTTGAAAGGAACTCACGCGCCTACAAAGGGCATACAAGAGCAATCAGAGAACTGCATAGGCTTCGAAATAGCACAAGTATACGCAAAAGTGGTACTTACGTGACGAACATCTTCCGCATGCCGTGTGTATGATAGAGAGAGGAAGTCGATTTTGTTTTGAACTCCCCAAGTGCTTATAACCTGAAGTAGGACCAGGTCAGAAAAGGAACTCTGGAAATTATCTATGCAACAACTTACTTTGAGAGAAATTTCTTTCTCTGTCACTTGTTAAATAAGAATAATATTCTTACCTCCTTGTCTTTATCAGAAAGGGTAGGCAACTCGATACGAATTTGAGAGGCATGCAAAGTGAACAATGCACCAGTTAATGTTGCAGTATTCTTTATAACACAAACCACATCATTTCCTTGTACCTCACTAACCTGCACAATTTAATTCACAGTTTAGGCAAATGAAGATGTAAAGGAATTCTGATTATAAAGCTCAGATTCCATAATTAACCGCTCAACAAATAGTCGTATTAGTAGTTCCCTTTTCCTTACCACCAGCCATACAGATGTGGTTTCACTCCCCGTAAACAGGTACTGACCAATAAAAATAGTGTCTCCCTTCTTCACAGCCTGCAAAAGCCAGATTGACAGGCTCGTAAGAAAGATTGCACGGACAAAAGGGCAACCACCAGAAATATGAACCCTTGTGAGATAAATCCAAAATAAATAATACTAAATTATCCGTATCATGAATCCATAAGCATTACACTAGCCAATACAAGCCGCTCAACTCCTAATTGAAGAAAAGCTGTACGTAAAGCCGTGAAGTCTAAAACACATTGTGCTTTAAACAGGGATCATAGATACTTCTCAGAGCCAACCACCAAATTGGATACACAAAATACAATGAGAGGTAGGGGATTAGCATCAAACCTTTGACAGTCCATCAAAATTGATTGGCAACAAGTTTGAAGAAGCCTCTTGTCCTTCATCTGGTGTCAAAACAACGGTAGCATCAGCCTCGAGTGAAATCGCTTTCTCGCTTTTATTAACAACCTGCAACTCTGCGCCCACAGTATCCAACATAACCTGAAAGGCAAAAACCAAACACGAATCACTTTATGTCCTTATTGTCACCATCCCCATCAAAGCAATCAATGAACAATCTGTTATACCGTAGTAAACAAACAACTACCCATTGTCTGCCACTCAAAATTCAAGAAAAGTCAACTCCCTTCATCTCAAGTATTGTTTTTTTTTCTGAACACAAAGGTTACATTAAAACGGACCATTTTTCTAGGAAACGAAAAAACAGGAAACAAAAATAAGTTACAAAACTAACAAAAATCAACCAGAATACAAAGAACGTACCGCACAAAGCTTTTTAGTTAGCTTAATGGCTGCCTTTAAATTTTCTAAAGTTTCCTGATGATACTCCGGGTCATGCCACGAGAAATCGAACCTAGCCACTACAAAAACAAAAAACAAAAAAAAATAATAATCACTTCCAATAACACGGTAATAACTTTAAAAAAGAAAGTGGGGCAGAAAAAAAAATACCAGACATTCCAGCTTTCAGACAACCAGAAATAACCTCAACGGATCGGGACTTTGGACCTAAAGTCCCCACTATCTTCGTCATTGCAGGAAAAAAACTCTGAAAGACGACAACAAACGGATAAGTTTCCAAATCTACTAGGATCCGATCAGGTTCCATAAAAAAACCAAAACCATTAACAGATTGACTTGAAAATACGAAAGTGAAACTTACAGCCTTAGATGGCTCCAGGATTGAAACCATCCTGATTGGCTCTTCCAGGAGCAAATGACTTGAATGCATTTTTTTTTTCCGACTAAAACAGAGAACAGATTTCCTTCCTTAAGAATCCTCTTGAGTTTTTACGTAAAGAGAACGAAGGGTTTATATTAATTTTTGCTTTTGGATTCGTAAAACCTTGAGCCGAAGAATAAGCACTTGTTCCGAGTAAAAAAGAAAAGTCCTTTTTATTGAAGTAAACCTGGTTCCGGCAGCGCATTGGTTAATAATTTTTATTTCTTCTTTCTTTTTTGATTTGGTAAATTTTACTAAAGATGGGTCGTGCAGTTTCTTGGAGAAGGGGGTAATTTTGGAGTCGCATTGCCAATTCGAGCCCAGAGCGCGTGTTTTCGACGAAAAGTGTGGATTTAGGGGGATGGAGTGAGAAATGTGTTTGGGAAGTGGGGGGCACGTGGTTTACGGAGCAGCCAATGGTGGAAAGTTTGATTCGCACAAGGAAACTGAAACCCAACACAAGCGTCAAATCCTATGGGCTTATCTTTTCTTTTGATCTAAAAACTTAAAATATTAAATTTTTTATAATATTATAAATTAATTTTTTTATATTTTTAAACAAGTATCGATATTTATTTTTAAAAAAATTTATAACACTCAACGAACACTGTTGAACACCAATAACGATAAATACCGCTGAATATTATTAAATTAATTAATAAATATTAAAAATTTTAAGTACTAAACATATAATTATAAATTATTTAAAATAAAATATTAATTAAATTATTTTCCATATATATAATTTTTGTTATTTTTTAAAAATAATTAGATCAAATACCAACCACTAAACTATAAACCGTAAACCATAAACTATAAACCCTAAACCCTAAACATTAAACCTTAAAGCTTAAATCCAATATTCAAATTTAGGGTTTAGTGTTTATAGTTTAGGGTTTGGGGTTTAATGTTTTGGGTTTAAGATTTAGATTTAGAGTTCCATGTTTATGGTTTCAAGTTCTATGTTTATGGTTTAGGGTTTTGTGTTTATGTTGTAGGGTTTATTATTTGCAATTTAGGGTTTAGAGTTTAGGATTTAAGGTTTAGGGTTTTTATTTTTTAAAATTGACCAAGATTGGTATTTATCTAATTATTTTTTAAAAAATTAAAAAATATTATATACATGGAAAATAATTTAATTAATATTTTATTTTAAATAATTTATAATTATATGTTTAAATAATTTATAATTATAGGTTGAGTCCTTTAAATTTTTAATTTTTAATCATTAATTTAATGGTGTTCAGCGATGTTTATCGTTAGTGGTGTTCAACGGTGCTCGTCGAGCGTGATAGACTCATCATTTATTTTATAAGTATTGATATTTAATTTTTTATAATATTTAAATTTTTGAACAAGTATCGATACTAACAAAAAAATCAACATAAAATATTATTAAAAATTTTAACATTTTAAATTTTTGAATAAGTATTAAAACTATCTTTTAACCGCATATTAATTCTATTGTAAACTCGTCCGGTCGTTTGCCGTTGCGGCTTGCGGGAGGTATTTGGTCGGCCACGTCCTTTTAGTGGATTTGCAAAATGTAAAGGGTAAATTATAGAAAATAGTTTCTGATTGCACTTTTTTATTAAGTTATTTAATTATAAAAAGTTATAAAATAATTTTTTATTCAGAAAACAATAAATATATCTGATGTGATTTAAAATTTAATGATTGATGATATGATAATTAATAAAAATTAATATAATACATTTTTAATTATTTATATTAACACATTTAATTAATTTAGTTTTAATTATAAAAAATTAATAAAACTATTTTTTTATTTACTCTTTTTTATTTATTCCGCTTCGTCCCGGTCTACCTTCTCTAATCAAAATCTAAAATAAATCTAGAAGAAAAAAAATGGTCTCTTTACAATATGTTTTTACCGATCAAAAATCATATTTTCCGGAACTTCCATCTGCCAATTAGAATTTGTCCTTTTTGAATGTCAATAGTCAAAGTCCAAGACGCTGACAAAATTTTGATCTACGATGGAATGTTCCATTGTCGATCCAAAATGCTAATATCAAATATCAAAAGATAATATACTTTTATTTGTAGATAAAAAGATAATTTAAATAATTATAAAAATTTATTCAATATTTTAAATTTTAATTGTCAACCGTTTATATGACGCGATTTTCTGATATAAAGGTTGAAATCTTAAATTTAATGGTTAAGATTATATCATTTTAAAGAAAAAAATCATATTTTAAAAATTGCTTCGTCAAGGAAAATTATTTAATATAGGATAATTTTTAGATTCTATAATTCTTTATGTTTTAGTGGCGGATGTATGTGGGAATCCCTATTTTTTAAAATAAGATTAATTTAATTTTAATTTTTTTTCTTAAAAAATTAGTTTAATGCGTAAAGGTAAAAAAACAAAAACCTACATACCCATTTGGAAAAAATATCTTGGACTACATTCTTGAATTTCTAAAAGTTTAGGATAAAAGATTTAGGGTATGTATGGTTGTAGAGAAAGCAATCCATTTTTATTTTCATTTTTTGGAAAATAAAAAACGACGAAGAAAACTTATTTGGTTGTAAAATTAAAAAATAATTTTTAGAAAACGAAAACAAAAATAATTGAAAGTTTGAAAATATAAAAAAGTTGTTTTCATTGTTTTTATTGAAAATGCTTTAGGAAAGTGGGAAAATATAAAACAAGGGTTTTAAAATTTTTAACTTTATTTTAACCCGAATTTGAATCTTTTTATTGTAATTTTTAAAAACTTTGGTGTATTTAGTCATATTTTATTATTATATTTTTCTAACTACATTTTATTTTAATTATTTAATAATTATTTTTTATTTTAAAAAACTAGATACTAAACACATTTTCACTATTTTCTTTTTTAAAAACAAATTTCTATCCCTATTAACTAAGCATGCTTTCTAAGTTTTAGAAAATTAAAAATGAAAATTACTTTTTAAAAATAAAAAAAAAATATTTTTTTTAAAAAACGGAACGGACCTTAATTTTTATAAAGTATATATACAAATTTGTGTAACTTTTCTACGCAATATGTGTAACAGAGAAATACTTCTTAAAGTCACGGTTTGAATGCAGTGATTTTCATCCAAAGAAAATCATGGTATAGGTTAGGAAAAGTCTTTTCCAGGTTGAAGTTGAAATACAATGCATTCAATTGAGCCGCCCCCTCTAGCCCTAATTTACTAGTGACTTTATTGTTTCTTAATAGCCTCTTTAGAATTCAACTCTCCAACTATTTATCTATTTTACTTTTTTTGGCAGTTTTTTTAAATATATATAAAATTGATTAAAAAAATTCAAAGAGTAATTTTACCATCAAACTCGTATTAAATAATTAATTTAGTCTTTTCATAAAAACACATAATTAGACCCTCAAATTCTTGAATTATACCAAATTTTTTCTTTGACCACCGTTATCTGTTACTGTGTTGGCATGATCGTTAACGATGTTGATGTGGTAGATCATTTGTGGATAATGATGTAAAAAAGAGACAACATTGATATTTTTAGTAAGTTTAAGAGTTTAATTGATTTTTAGGAAATTTAAAGGCTTAATTTATTTTATGTGATATTCAAACAAAAATTAAGAGATTAAAAATTAATTTTAAAAATATTAAAATCTTAAAAAAATATTAATATTTACTAAAATTAGTGATATTTTCACAATTTTAATAAAAATTAAAAAAATCAGAAGTTCTGAAGTAATAAATTACTCCAATTATTAAAAAAAAATTAAAAGTTAAGAATATTTATAAATAAAAAAGAATTGAACATTTTCATCAAAAAAAGTATGTGAAAGTCTCTCGTCAACCTGAGCCTATTGTTATTCCTTGAACATATTTTACGTGAAATCAACTTTGCATTAGAGTAACAATGATTTTGAGGTTCTTTTCTATAGTTCAAAATTGTTGGGATAGAGTTTGCACAAAAATAGTATTCATAAATCTGATTTTGAATCTCAAATTTTGATTTCTAAGGTGTAATCTATTGACAAATTGTTTATTGACTTTGATAGAATAAATTGAAATTTGTTATGAATATTTATCTATGTGGATGCCTATCATGATAAGAATTTTATCAAGGAGATTTGATTTACTTTATCATTATGAATATTATCTCCATTAATTAGAATTTAATGTATTATGTGCTTCTTATGCATATAAATAGATGATTTGATGAAGTCATTATACACAAGTCTATATTGAGAATAATACAAATCTCCCTCTTTCTCTCATCTCTTTGTTCTTTCAATCTTGTTCTTCGTTATTTTTATTCACAACACGTTATCAATACGAGTTTGCTCTGAAGTTTTTAGTCATAAATCAAGCCTCTTCAAAGACGATAATAATTTGGTATGTATCTCATTTTTCTATTATGTTATATTTTAATTAATTAATAAACATCATAATAATAATAAATCGATTATATGTTTTGTTGTTTTAACACCCAAAACATAATTTATTATAAAAGGTTTTGTTATATTAATTTAACGACTAAAGCATGTTCTTTATTTAGCTAATATGTTATTTATTTTGTTGGCTTAATCCAAGTACATTGGCTAAACATCTCGTTCTGTGAGGCAATTGGTCTTAAATGAGGTTTCTAAAGGACCTTGTGAACTGGTTTAACAATGTCGCGTACGAGGATTAAATCTTTGTTCTCTGTTGGTTTGTATATATATGGTTTTTTAAAGATATTGATATTATATTGATATGACGTAAAAAATTTGTGCAGATTCATTATTATATTAATTTATATTTGATCTAATTTGTTTGTTTGTCTTTTAGAGTACATCAATGTCAAATCTTGCAAAAAAATGAGTTTGTGGCACTTGATATTTCCAGAAAGAATTATTTATCATGGATCTTAAATGTGAAATACACCTAGATGCAAATGGTCAGGGAAACACTATTAAAGAGGGGAATGCAGAATTTGCTCAAAATAAGGTCAAAGCCATGATACTTTTTAGTCGTCACCTCCATGAGGAGTTGAAATCTGAATATTTAACGGTGAAAGACCCTCTTATTCTTTAGAATAGTCTAAAGGAAAGATATGACCACTAGAAAACTATTGTTCTCCCTAAAGCTCGACATTGTTGGTTGCATTTGAGATTGCAAGATTTTAAATCAGTTAGCGAATATAACTCAACTATGTTTCAAATTATTTCTTAATTGAAGTTATGTGGTCAAAATATTACTGATGAGGATATGTTAGAAAAAAACATACTCCACTTTTCACACAAACAATGTTGTCCTACAGACACAATATCGTGAAAAAAGCTTTAAGAAATATTTTGAGTTAATTTAGTGAAATCCTTTTTATTACCAATGCGATGTTATTAACCATTGATCTCGTACTTGTCGTACGCTGAAAAATCAACAATCATTGAATGATAAAGGAAAGAAAATAGAAGCAAATTTTGTTTGCGAAAATGAAGAAGATGATATTGGTCCAACTCATTTGGGCGTTGTTAGTCCAACTCATTTGGACATCGTTGATTTTCTTATAACCATTGAAGGGAATAAATTATCTTTTAATTATTCTCAAAACCTTGAAGAGAATTATTTATCTTTTATTTTATGTTACTTTATGTTTATTTACGTTACATTATAATTATTTAAGTTTTATATTTATATATATGTATATATTATGACATTTATTTATTTTGTTTCACATGAATACTTATCAAATATAATCTATGGTGACGATTTATGCTTAGCAGAAGCATAAGAAATATTTTTCCATTTAAATGCAATGAAAAAATGTGAGTACTATATCTCAGAGAACTAAAAACATTGATGCATCAGAAGAGCAATAAGTTTTTGAGAGAAAGCACATTATGAAAGGTGCATAATTGTGAATTTCACAATAATTATCGCTAAAGGTAATAATAGCGTCACCACCAAAAATTGATATAATATTTTGGAAATTATAGATAACATATGTTATCAATTGGCATATGAAATAATACAATGTGAATATAAGTTCTGGTAGCGAAAAAATCAGTTGAAAGCTCTAGAAGAGCTATATATTACTACCTAAAGAACAATTTTCATTGAAAGCTTCAGAAAAGCTAAATATATTCATATTCAAAAGAACAAACACATGTACAAGTGAGATTAAATCACATGTTATGGTAAACCAAAAGTTTACAAATTCAGAGACATATGTATACACATTTATATAGTTGGCATGATCGGTTCGACCGTCCTGATCAATAGTGATGCAAAAAATTATTGAGATTTATATGTACGTATATTTCTTGTAGTGCTTGTTCTCAGAGGAATTAATTAAATTTCACTTATTAAAAGAACCTGAAGTTCTTGTGTTGCTTGTTCTCAAAAGAATTTATTAAGATCTCACCTACCAAAAGAAATTAAAGTTCTTGTACTAAAGTTGAGACTACTTGTCTTGCATATCTAAATGAAATATGGGCCCATATAACCACAAATGTGGAAAGTTATTATATGATTTTAGTAGATACATCTACACATGCTTTATCAACTTACAACAATAAGTTTGTGAGATTGATTAAAAAAGATTTAGATTATGCAATTAGACTATTCATCTTGCAAAAACTACTGAGTTTATATCTTAGGCTATATCAGATGAAATAACTGTTACAAAGCCTATTGATTATGAAAAATATGGTTTAGAAAAATTTTAATTGGATGCCTCCTCTTTAATAGCTAAACTATGAGAACAAAATATTTATTATCTATATGGTATTTCACATATAGCAACATTTATACGCATCAAGCCAACGTGTTATAATAAACTCCCTATTATGATTGACTTTTGGTCAGAAGTCACATTTCTCATTTTTAGAATTTTTGAATGTGCGATATATAGTTTAATTGCTCCACCACACCACACAAAATGGGTATATAAAGGGTTGAGAATATATATTGAATATGAGTCTCATTTATGAGATGGTTTTTCTTAACATTAGGGGGAGAGAATAATCAGTTGAATAAAGAAAGAGAATGAATTATCATTATCTATATCCTCATATATGAACCATAAGTTCATAAGATCATTTATGTTATTATATATCAACTGCCAGGCATATTTATTAACCTAATGAGAGTAATCAAGTCTCATATACCAGCTGAAAATGCTTTAAATTTGAATTACATGTTAGAGTGAATGGATGTAAATCACGCCTGAAGCATGATGGTTGAAATTGGTTCCAATGATCAAAATTCTCGTAAATAGAAACTAATATGAGATGGTTATATTGGAGGCAGGTGTTCCTCAAGAGACCCAAGACATAACTAATAATAAAACTCTAGAAGAGTCTCAGGTACCTGAAATAAAGATTGAAAAGAGATCTCGATGAGTTATGTCAATACGAGAAAGAATAGAACTAAAAAAGAAAAGTTATCTACAACAATTTTACATAGAATACTTCTATAGAAGTCAAGAAAGAAAAAAGGATATTGTATAGAAATCTATATATATTGAAATGATTGGCCAACATAGAAAGACGCTTTGAACTTCCAAAAGTGAAGTTTTTGGACCAGTAGTCCAAACACTTAAAGGTGTAATGCAACTAAGGCACAAATAAGTAGTCATAAATACGACTTGAATTATGAAGAATTTTAATTACTTCATGGTGGATGCAATTACTTTGGCAGTTATAAAAATATTTTATATGCGTCTATTTATTTTGTGGATCCATTTAAAAGGAAAGTTATCCTTGAAGAATTTAAAATGTCAGAAGCATTTGAAAATTTTCGAGGAAATTTATTCAGGTATATATCCTCTTGAATATTTATATTTTGGCTCATTTGGAATAATCACCTTAGTGAGTACTTATTGAGGAAATAATATAAGAATGGTATTATTTCCATGTACATTTTATAATGAGGATTTTATCAAGATTTGTTATGATATATATCTATAATTTAAACTCCTGAAGAGATTTGAATTGGAAACTCTTGAAGAGTTTCAAAAGCATTTGATTATTTAACGAGATAAATCAAATCTTGTATCGACTTGAAGATCGAGCACGCAAATATGAATTTTTATCCATGAACACACATACTGAAAGAATCTTAAAAGATTCAATATGGATAAAGTGCATCTATTGAGTACCCCTAATAATTCTAAGATTGTTGGATGAGAATAAATATGATTTTATATTTTCTTGGTCCAAAAGAATCATATCTTAGTTGGTCCAGAAGTACCATATGAATGTTACAAAGGTCATTACCTTTAGATCTTTCAAAACTCGATGCTTCTTCAAATCATGTAGAAATAATTGTTATGCACAAGGCAAAGCCGAAAAATGTGTTTGGCTAAACATATCCAAAAAATATGAATTGCTTAAAAGCTATCTTATATGGAGATAATGCAAAATTTATATCTCAATCGAAATGTGGATACATCAAAGATGGCAAAATGAAACATATTACTCCAAATTTTTGTCCCTCACGATCTTCAGAAAAATAGTATTCAAGATTGAATTATGAAGATTCAAATATCTTATGTGATGTTTTCATGAGGGGGAGTAAATACACGTTGCACTCTTTTTTCCTTAACTGAGGTTTTGTCCCTGTGGGTTTTCTTGGTAATATTTTTAATGAGGCAACATGTTATGCGTATCAAAGATGTGTGTACTCTTTTTCTTTCACTAAAATTTTTTTCTCACTGGGTTTTTATCTTAGTAATGTTTTAAAGAGGCACATTATCTTCATAGACATCCAAGAGGAAGTGTTATGAATATTTATCTATGTGGATGTCTATCCTGATAAGAACTTTATCAAGGAGATTTGATTTACTTTATCATTATGAATATTATATTCATTAATTAGAGTTTAATGTATTATGTACTTCTTATGCCTATAAATAGATGATTTGATGAAGGCATTGTACACAAGTCTATATTGAGAATAATATAAACCTCTATCTATCTTTCATCTATTTGTTCTTTCATTCTTGTTCTTTGTTATTGTTATTGTTCTTTGTTATTTTATTCACAACAAAATTAGCATTCTCAAATAATTTTAAAATCGATCAAATTTGTAATGAAATGAGTTTATAATTCTATAAATCATAAGATTTTCGTTCAACATATTTGCAAAATAATTTTGAGTGAAGAAATGTTTAAAACAATTTTCTAAGTCATTTTGAGCTCAAAATTGTCTAAATTTTAGAGTCTGCTAAGCTAGCATTGATACTCAATTATGAGTATTGATATTGTATGAATAGTAGCGATATCGTGATACTCTAACAAAACTTTTAAATTTTCGGTATGAGTAATAATACCACCTATATGAGTAATAATACCGTTAAAGCTTTAAAAATGATTTTCAAAACGTCAAGTTCCATTTTAGTATTGACAATATCTTTTAGTAACGATACTAAACCATGAGTACCGATACTCCTTTATGAGTATTGATACTCACTAGGCTTTAAAATTAATTATCAAAAGTGCTAGTTTAGTATGAGTATTGTCTATTGGTACTTATGATAAACTATGAGTATCAATACTCATTAAGCTTTAAGTTTATTTATTAAAACATTGAGTGCTAGGTTAGTATATGTATTGTCTATTAGTACTTAAACAATGGGTATCAATACACATTGGAATTCATAACAACTATTTTTGCATTTAATGCAGGGGGACACCAATTCGAACGTAATAATACCAAAGTATATGAATAGCATTTAATGTAGGAAAAACTCTCTTTAATGTATTTATTAAGTTCCACAACAACTCAAATAGCTAGAAATCAACGAGAAAATATATAAACAAAATTCAAAGGCATGTTGAACAGGACAACAAAAATAATGCATCTATCGACCTTTAAGAACTTTTTGAGCTAAACTTCTTCATTTTTGTGTAAGAACACTTTAGAGCTTCCATGGTAGCTTTTGTTTTTAGTGTTATAGGGTGAGAGCTTTAAATTGCCAATATTGGAATTAGTGTAAATTTATTCTTAGTTTCCTTATTTGTATTTTCTGTTTGCTTATTTGTATTTTCTCTTTAAAAGTATGAGTTCTCTTAAAATTTTGGGGTTAAATCTTAATAGAGTTTGAAAGGTTTCATTGTCCTCAAAGGTTGATCAAATTAGTAAATCTAAGAAATTTTTATTGTGGATAACTAACATATTGGATGCAGACATTATTGAGGAAGTTGAATCACTCTAAATTCTTGTATTTATTTGTTTAAGGAATAATGAAACCAATGCCCACGTGCTTTGTCAAATCTTCCAATGTAGTACCTATTTTTTATACATGTTCAATTCACCTCTTGTACTTTGCTCCCATCTTCTGAAATGCTCTCGAGAATAACACTGTTAATTGATGACGTGACACTCTCTTATGCTGACACATGGCACTTTTTTCCTTTAAAATTTTTTGTGAGAGTTTCTTCTATTGTTCAAGAATGTTATGTTGTTATTTCTTCGTAAGTGTCTAATTGTATTGCAGTCAGTATTTGACATTATTCTTCATCATTTAGTTGTTAAGGATAAGATCCTTAGATGGTTAGACATTTTCAATCAAGACATCAGAAGCAAAGAATTTTAGGTTAGCACCAAGATCTTTCTCATTGGACCATAAAGAACGTAAAAAATTGTGGAATTGGGGATGTTTATTCCAAGCTGCTAAATACCAAAATGGACGGTTACTTACTAACTTGGATTCCACATTATTGTGATATAAGATTGGTCTGTGATCGGATCCTAAATGATTAAGGTGCAGTACCATGGAATTCGAAAATAGATTGGTCAAACCTTTATTGCCCAAACAACGATCTAGTCGTTCATAAAGATACCATGAATCCACGTGAACGACAGAACTTGTAAACCTAAGTCAGCTAGCCCATTATTAAAAATAAAATAAGAAAATACATTAGGGTTTATCGAGATAAACCATGAAGAAAATACATTTGAACCGATCCATTTTTCTTTTATCTTCTCTAGATGCATTATTAGGTCCTACGGTGTGCATACGAGTCATGGTTAAAATCTCAACTCAATCGGGCATCATTTCGACATCTAATTGCTCGAATTCATATTCCAAGGACTAAAACATAATTTCTGATATTTACAAGGGTTTTTACAAAATTAAGGTTATCAATCTTCAATTATTCATATTACATGCCTTCATATTAAATCACAACTCAAAATGATCATTCAATCTCATTTAATTGCATAAACAAGAAACATGGACCAAAATGCAAACATTCAAACTTCAAACATCATTCCAACAGAATTAACGCCCAGTGTTTCGGTACAACTGTTCCTCGTATCGATACGGTAATGAAGACCAATGCGTACAAATACAGTCCTCAAGCGTATCGGTTCGGCTTGTATAATTTCAAAAGTTCAGATCCTAGTAGCTAAGCACCGTACTGGAAGAGTAGATCGTGTACCGAAACCCTCACTATTTTCACAACTACTCGTGCCGATATGGTTACCAGGCGTATCGGTACGGTAAGGCAAAATTGCACAATTTAAGACTATACAGGTCTTCGTGTACCGACACCCTGAGGTACTGTACTGGTACAGTGAGATTTGTAATGACCTCTAGGTCTAACATATGACACTTGAGCTCAATCTAACACCCTTCAATCAACCTATACACGTCATATGACATCTAGAACATCCAACCATCAAACATAGCAACATCTTAAGAGATCACACTAAGCATAGCATACCCAACATTCACCTAAGGCATGATTTCTACCCAAGCATGCTTAATGTTTTCCCCAACCCTCAAGCACAAATATAAAGCATCATACAAGTCCAAAACAATAATCCAAACTATTACAATAGGGAGCATTTCAAACACAGCTCCCAAAACAACTCGGTCACAATGCCTTCTTATTACTACCTAGAATGTATTAAAACCATACTTTGAAATGTATCAAATCCTTGGATCCTTCTGGCTCACGTCCAGCCTCGGTAGCTATTTCTCTGCATTGATGAGGTAAAGAGAGCGTAAGCAATAAGCTTAGTGTCATGGTAAAAACATCTCATGCTTCTCATGTCATCTCAAATGCACTTTTAAATCAATTTCAACACATGTATCATGGATTCAATCTCTACCTCAATTTAAGCTTCACTATACAACTTATTTATAACAAGCTTAAAGAGAACACATGTATAAATCTCATTATAAAATTACAAACCATTTCTCATGATACATTATCTCATATATTGGCTTTCAAGTGACTCAAAACCAGCAACCTTATGTTTCATAAAACACATCGGATACACAGATTCTCAAGTGGTTCACACAACCACTTCACATACATACATCAATCGGAGTAACGACACACTTGCCCACCTCAACGGTTCAAACTGGAGTAACGAAACATTTACCCACCTCTACAGTTTAGATGTATAATCCATCAGCAGGAGAAAACAGAATATTTACCCACCTCAACTGCTGCGGTTCTCATGGTGGAGATTACGGACACTTTTACACCCCTCGACACACATAAGGCAAATTTTTATAGTGCACTTTCAATCTTATGACCGGTCAACTATATCAAATAACATTTTAAACACAACCACTAGTCAATATATTCAATAACCAACATTATCGCACTGTTTTACATGTGCATCAAATCATTCTAACACAAATACATTAAATCATGTATTTTCATAATCTCAAAACACTTGTATAAACCATATGCCATTCTCAAAAGTTATCATTAAAGATTATTTGCATCATATTTACTTTCAAAACATGCATAATACAATGAGTAATCAATATCAAAAGCATGTGCATGAGATTTTCATTTTACAAACTGAAATCGAGAGAAAGCTCAACCGATACTTACTTCCGAGCATAAATAGGTGTATCAAACCTTATCTAAACTCACACAACTCCTTTTTAAACCTTTAAACAGTAGTAAAATGCTTTTCCACTCACCAACGACCCAACGCTTGCTTGCCTTCGGTTGGCAAAGGATTCAGCTCCCCTAATTTCCCAAGCCAAAACAGAGAATTAAGAACTCATCTCTGTATCAAAACTCTCCAGCAATCAACAAGCTCAACAACACCTCTCAAGAATCCAAACAAACACCTTCCTAAAACAACCAAGAACACCACTAAACCTTCTTCAAACAAAGCCCAACCAACATCTAACAATTCTAACACATTACTAACATCAATCAATATCCAAAAATAACCTAAACATGTCCTTATATCTCCAGCAACACCACAACAACCAGATCGCACCAAAAACCAACTATAAACAACCTAAAAAACTAGCAATCCATATAGTTTCAGGATTTCATTGATAAATCAATCCTTTCAACTTTAAAACACATCTAAATTAAGATGTAAATCAAGTAAATCCATCACCAAAACAGATCCAATGCAGTTTCCATAAATTTTCAAAGAAAACTCAATTTAATTAACAAATCAATGTTTAAAACATAATTCCATAATATAAATTAACAACAAAGGATCAAGAACTTGGGAATTTCATTAAAAAACCTTTAGTTAGAGGGGAGAAACGAAAATCACCTCTAATTGCTGATTTCTCCTTAATTGGCCAAGCTTTGAAGAAATCCAAAGAGATTTTGCAAAGGTAATTGAAGAAATCAAGTTGAAATTAAAAAGGAAATCGATGAAGATTGATTCATGGAGATTTAGAAATTGAAATCTCAGTTTGGTTGCTGAGAAAGTTGAGCGAAAAGATTTTGAGAAGAGTAGTTACTTGAGAAAGTGTTTTTAGGAAATAAAAATATTTTTAATTAAATCCTCATTTATCCATTTATTAAACCATTTAAAAAACTTTAAAAATATCCAAAATTAAGAGAGAATTTTGCTGAAAAAGAATGGTCAAGTAGCTTTGTTGATATATTTGTTTTGATATAACAATTGAAAAATGTTTTTGGACTAAATTGAAAATATTGTAAAAATTGATTTTAAGTCTAAACAACTTGAGAAATATGTTGAAATGATTTTGGAGCGTTTTTTTAAGTCAAAAACACAATTTTTGTAGGTTCAAAATGTCAAAAACAGGCCCCTTGTATCGATACCCTATCTTAAGTATCGATACCCTAAGGACAGTATCGATACCCCTTTGCCCGATATCGATACCCCTTTGTTTTCCATTTTTCCAGAATCAAAGATGGGTACCGATACTGACCTAGCTGTATCGATACCACCATGCAGGTACTAATACCACCCCATGGGTATCGATACCCCATCACATTTTTGACTCCAACAACTATTTCCAAATTAGGCCGGTATCGATACCTCAACCCGAGTATCGATACCCTATGCTGCAGAATGGCAGGTTAGGTTGAAAACTAATCCCCAATGGCTCCAAATCATACCTAACGGTCACCAACGGCTAGGAACTCATTTGGGAGGATAAAAGGACCCCTCAAGCACCTGGAACAACTAATGATCTTCAAGTTAACAACATTATGATTGTAAAAGTGTCTTAGAGCATAATTCTCATTCTTTCATAGAATACACTTGTTGAGCTAAATTGTTAATGTATGCTCAAGTGTATTAGGATTGGGGTGAGTGCTTAAAGAGTGCGAACATCTACCTTGTAGAGAGGATTTATTGTTTGCTTTATTTCTTCTTTTGTTTTAGAGAATTCCCAAAGCTTGGGTTGTAAGCTTTGAATGCTAGACTTGGTAATTGAGTCTAGGTTGTAAAGGTTGCCTCCTAAGCATTGTAAAAGGGAAAGAAATTCATAGTGAATTTGGGAAATCCTTAGTGGGGAAGCTAAGGTAGTGGATGTAGAGCTTGTTAGAAGCTTGAACCATTCTAAATCATTGTGCAAATTTTTCTATCTTTTTGCTTCCACCACCATCACCCAAGAAATCACTTTTCTTGCACTTGGTAAGCAATTTCGGTTGATTCATCAAGCCCAACAATTGGCATCAGAGCGAGGCTCAATCGAGAAGGATTAACATCCTATTAAGGTAATCCAGCAAGCTCAACCAATAAAGAAATCAATCGGCTTCCATGGTGCTATCCATCAACAAGCCACCCTTCTTCAACGGCGATCACTATGCTTGTTGGATGTATAGGATGATGTTCTTCATGAAGAGCAAAAGCTACCGTCTTTGGGACATAGTTGAAGATGGTCCATACGTGCCTCAACGAAGTAAGACGAAATGGAGCGTGGAAGATCGCAAGAAGATGAAGCTCAATTGCAAGGCCTTGCACATTCTATTTTATGCTTTGGGACCGGATGAGTATGCCAAAATATCTTCTTGTGAGAGTGCTAAGGAGTTATGGGACAAAATTGAAGCAATCCATGAAGGGGCAAATGAGATGAAGGAAACAAAGATCATCCTACTCAACCTCGAATATGAAAACTTCAAGATGGACCTATATGAAGACAACAAGAGTATGTTCGACCAGTTCTCCACGATCGTCAACAAGCTTCAAGGACTTGGAGAGGAGATTTCGGAAGATAAACTCTTTTGGAAGTTGATTTATTCACATCCCGAATCATGGGAGAGCAAGAAGATGACAGTTATTGAAGTCAAAGACTTGAAGAAGCTCAAGCTTGAAGAGTATGTTCGACCCATGAAATGATGTCTCTACCCTTAAAAAGGGAAAATAAGAAGATAATCCAAGAGCAAGGAATCAATGTCAACATCATTGCTCTACAACCCTCCACAAGCCAACAAGAAGAATCAAGTGAGGAGGAAAGTGAGGATAAAGAGATGTCCTATCTCTTCAAAGAATTTACTCGGTTCATGAAGAGCAACATAGAAGAATTAAAGCATGAATCGAAAATGAAGAAGATGGTTGATTCCTCCAAGTGCTCCAAGTACAAGGAAACGAGGAACAACAAATTGGATTACCCTCACTTCAACAAAAAGGGATCATCATCAAATAAAGCATATGTGGCTACATAGAGTGATGCAGACTCCACCGATGAAGATGAGGCAGCCCACCCATGCTTCATGGCCTTCAATGAGGGGGAGGTATCTTCTAACTCATCTTGTTCAAATTCAAATTCTTATACATTTGATGAGTTACAAAAAGTTTATGACAAATTGGTTTTTGAGTTCAAAGCCTCATTTTCTAAGAACAAAAAGTTGATCTCTAAATTGAGAAATGAAAATGATTTGCTTGTGAAAACCAATTTGGATTTACAAAATTTGCTTCAAAAAGAGAAAAAGATCATCAAATTGAAGTAGATGATCTAAAGAAAGAAAAAGATTTGATTTCCAATGAACTTGAAAAGAAAAATAATTTGAGAAAATCAAACCTTTATGTGAGACAATCTAGTGCCCCTAGATTTATTAAAGGAAAATGTTTTAAAAGTATTTGGGCCCAAAAGGACTAATTACTTCAACTAAAAATGATGAAATTGAAAAATAGATTCCTAAGGGGACAAAATTATGTGCCACTAATGCCTATGGATCCAAAGAAATTTGGATACCAAAATTTGTGTGATTGTCTTCTTTTAGGTGTGAAGGAGCTTTGATCAACAAGTGATGAAATTAAGAGGGAGCTCTATGCAAACAAGGATGAACACTTGAAGAAGGAAGGCTTCACATCCTACCTTTGGTTCAAGTGTGGTAAAAATTAGTTGAATTTTAGTTATTTTTATTTGATTTATTTAATTTTAATTCAACTAGTTTATCATATATGTTGGACTAACATTTGAATGATGCTTGCGTAAGGGGGAGTCAATTTTAAAACAAAACTTATTTTGTCAAAATTTTTAACTCTCCATTGTTATTGGTCTTTAAAGTTTGAACCATTTTGATATAACAAAAAAGGGGAGAATGTTTTGAAAATTTAAATTTTCAAAAGAATAAGGGGGAGCTTATAAGATTTTCAACTAATAACCTCTTATTCAAATTTTATTTTTACTAAGGGGTAGAATCTCAAAAATAATTTTTCAAGTTGGTTTTATTATATCAAAAAGGGGGAGATTGTTGAGATATTTGTTTTAATATAACAATTGAAAAATGTTTTTGGGCTAAATTACAAATATTGCACAATTGATTTTAAGTCCAAACAACTTGATAAATATGTTGAAATGATTTTTGAACGTTTTTTTAAGTCAAAAACACAATTTTTGTAGGTTCAAAATGTCAAAAACATGCCCCCGATATTGATACTCTATCTTCGGTGTCAATACCCTAAGGCCAGTATCGATACCCCTTTGCCTGGTATCGATACCCCTTTGTTTTCTATTTTTCCATAATCAAATATGAGTACCGATACTACCTTAGCAGTATTGATACCACCATGCAGGTACCGATACACCCCATGGGTATCGATACCCTCCTCATAGTTTTGAGTCTAATGGCTATTTCCAAATTAGGCTCGTATCAATACCTCAACCCGAGTATCGATACCCTATGTTGCAGAATGGCAGGTTAGGTTGGAAAATGATCCCCAACAGCTCCAAATCATCCCCAACGGTCACCAACGGCTAGGAACTCATCTGGGAGGATAAAATGACCCCTCAAGCACCTGTAACAACTAATGATCTTCAACTCAACAACATTATGATTGTAAAAGTGTCTTAGAGCATAATTCTCATTCTTTCATAGACTACACTTGTTGAGCTAAATTGTTAATGTATGCTCAAGTGTATTAGGATTTGGGTGAGTCCTTAAAGAGTGCAAACATCTACCTTGTAGAGAGGATTTCTTGTTTGCTTTATTTCTTTTGTTTGAGAGGATTCTCAAAGCTTGGGTTGCAAGCTTTGGATGCTAGACTTGGTAATTGGGTCTAGGTTGTAAAGGTTGCCTCCTAAGCCTTATAAAAGGGGAAGAAATTCATAGTAAATTTGGGAAATTCTTAGTGGGGAAGCTAAGGTAGTGGATGTAGAGCTTATTAGAAGCTTGAACCACTCTAAATCATTGTGCAAGTTTTTCTATCTTTTTCCTTCCACCACCATCACCCAAGAAATCACTTCTCCACCACTTGGCAAGCAATTTTGGTTGATTCATCGAGCCCAACAAGCTCCTTAAAGATTCTAAGTTTTGACCTTTTTTTGATTTAGTCACCAAAAATAGTTTTGAAAACTTTTAACTTAGTCACTAGACTAAAATGTCATAAAACCAGATTTAATTCCATCAATTAAACTTACCATTTTACTTAAAATTTTATTCAAGTAATTCAAACCATTTTCCATATTTTATTTTCCCCAAAATCACTTTTATAGAGTTATTTTCCTGAAACTATTGGAACGCCTAAATCGGTTCTCTCGAACCATCGGTCCAACCCGATTCACATCTAGCCCATTTTCAGGGTGTTACAACTCTTCGCCTTTTAAGAAATTTCGTCCTTGAAATTTACCTAGCGGTAAAAGATGAGGAAATTGCTTCAACATATCCTTTTTGATCTCCTTGGTAGTTTCCTCTACACCGTGGTGCTGCCACAACACCTTTACCAACTCTATTGTTTGTCCGCAGTGAACTTTATTTCTTGAATCTAGAATACTTATCGGCTCCTCATCATAGGTCAAGTCCAGATTGAACTCAATCTCTTCAACATGTATAACATGTGAAGGATTCGATCTATACCTTCGCAACATCGATACATGGAAGGCATCATGTATCTTTTTCTAACTCAGCTAGCAACCTCAATCTTTACGCGACAGAACCAACGTGCTCCAACACTTCATACGGTCCAATGAACCTAAGGTTCAACTTGCCCTTTTCCCCAAACCTCATCACCTTTTTCCAAGGTGAAACCTTTAGAAAAACATGATCACCAACCGTATACTTAATTTCTCTTCAGATCAGCGTAGGACTTCTGCTGATTCGAAACTGCCTTCAAATGGTCACTAATCAACTTTGCTTTCTCGTTGGTACCCTTCAACGTATCTAGAAAAGGTATACATTTCTCTCCTGCCTCCGCCCAACAAAGTGGCGTACGTTGTTTTCTATCATGCAAAGCCTCGTACGGAGCCATCTGGATACTAGCTTGATAACTGTTATTATAAGCAAACTCTAAACCAAAACTGCTTCTCCCACGATCCTTGGAAATCTATGATACAACACCACAACATATCCTCTAGCACTTGGATAACACGTTCAGACTGGCCATCCGTCTACGGATAATACGAGGTACTAAAATTCAACCGTGTACCCAAAGCACTATGTAAACATTCCCAGAACCTCGTGGTGAAACTCGGATCCCTATCAGACACAATGGACTTTGGTCACCATGCAGCCTCACGATCTCGTCGATATACAACTATGCCAACTTATCTAGATTATACGTCGTATGCACAGCCAAAAAATGTGCACACTTCGTAAACCTATCCACAATCACCCAAATAGAATTCTTTTTTAAAAGCATTAAAGGTAACCCAAACACAAAATCCATGGTGATCCTTTCCTATTTCCACTCGGGAACCCTCAACAGTTGCAACAACCCCAAAAGAAACTAATGCTCTACCTTAACACGTTGGCAAACCATACAAAAAGCCACAAAATCTAAAACATCCTTCTTCAAACCAACCCAAAAATACTCTTTCTTCAAGTCCTGATATATCTTCGTAATTCCCGGATGCATCGTAAAAGGACTCGAATATGCCTCGGTCAAGACAGTGTACCTTAACTCTTTACCATTCGACACAAGCACTCGATCTTTGAAATACAAAACCCTATATTCACTAAAGCCAAAATCTGTTTGATTCCTATCCAAGATGTCTTTAATATGTGGCACTAGCTCATCATCATAAGGCTGCCTCTCCTTAATCATCTGCAACATCGAAGGCTTTACTTGCAATTTCGCTAACAACCCGCCATCTTGCGACACACTCAGCCACGCAAACATCACCCTTAACTCTACCGCGACCTTTCTAATCAAAGTATCTACTACCATATTTACCTTTCCAAGATGGTACTCAATGGTTAGATCATAATCCTTCAACAACTCCAACCACCTTCGCTGCATAAGATTTATATTATTCTGAGAAATCAAGTATTTCAAACTTTTGTGATCAGTGTATACAACAAACTTCTCACCATAGAGATAATGTAAACTCATGGAATATCCTATTCATTATATCCATAAATGTTTTCGGTGCATTGGTAAAACCAAACAACATCACCAGGTACGAAAAGTTATTTTCGGTATATCTTTATCTTTCACCTTCAACTGATAATATCATGACCGCAAATCAATCTCTGAAAATACTGTAGCTCCCTGGAACTGATCAAATAGATTATCTATTCTCAGTAAAAGGTACTTGCTCTTAATCGTCAACTTGTTCAGTTGCCGATAGTCAATGCACATTCTCATCGTGCCATCATTCTTTTAAACAAACAACATCGGTGTACCCCACGGTGATACACTTGGACGAATGGAGCCTTGATCAAGCAACTCTTGCAACTGTGTCTTTAGCTCCTTCAACTCCTTCGGTGTTATATGGTACAGAGCAATAGAAACTGAAGCCATATCCATATACGTCTCTATGTAAAACTCTACCTCTCTATTCAGCGGTAAACTAGGCAACTCTTCTAGAAACACTCTTGGAAAGTCATAAACCATACGAATATCTTGGGCAAACACTTTCTTCATATTCGAGTTCATAATATAAACTAACTATGATTGACCCCCATACTCCAACAACTTTCACGCTTCCAAAGCTGAAACCATAGTTGACATGAACTTGACATTCTCACCCACCACCACAACTTTATAATCCTCGAAAAGTTTCAAAGAAACTAGCTTTGCCTTAAAATCCACTACAACTTTGTATTGAGATAACTAATCTATACCCAAAATCACGTCAAAAATCGTAAAATGGAAACTCCATCAGGTTCGCCTCAAACACATGCTCTTGAACCATCAAGGGAAAACTCATAAACAACTTTCTAACCATAACATTCTCGCCAAAGGAATTGGTTACCCACATACCAACATCTAACAACTCAACAGGCAAATCTAACAAACATGCATGCTTGTGTAAAATATAGGAATACGTAGAACCGAAATCAATCAAAGATAACAAAGGTATTGACTACAAGATAAAGGTACATGCGATCACGTCAGTATTATTCCTCCTAAAACAGTGAGAAAAATCCCTCGTCGGTCTACCATCCTCTGGCTGAACAACCACGGTATACGATACCACTACCTATCCATCATCCTTGTGCTAAAAATGCCCACGGCCGTGCCCACAACCTCTCTACGCTCCAACAACAAGTACATTAGCCTGACCTCTTTAGCTAACTGTGGACAATCCCTACGAATGATGATCCCTTAATCTACAGCTCCAACAAGTGCCTGTAGCACCTTAAAACTCTTTCGAATGCTTCTGACCGTATCTCTTACACTCGGGTAATCCAGCATAAACATTCTGACCTTGGAAACCAAGACGAGCTCCATATCCTCCCCGCCTTTGATTCGCACGATACCTTCGGTCTTTATACCTTTTATAACGATCTCGGCCAGCATCAAATTCAATATTCCTCTTACCAGACGAAAAACCCCCAGATCGAGCAAACAAACCCAGATTTTGTTTTATGTCCTTCGCTCGAGACACCAGAACATCAAACTCTGTATAATCAGTGGACAACATGTATGTCTTAACTTCCTTGATCAACCCATAGCGTAATCGATCACACTTCTCTCACTCATCGGGAACCAACTAAGGTGCATACTTACTCAACCAGACAAACTGGACCTCATACTAAAAAACAAACATGTTTTTTTGCTCTAAAGCCATGAACTCTCTCTTCTTTGCATCTTTATAACGAGTTTCCAAATATTTCTTCTTGAAAGCCTCACGAAAGAATTCCTAAGTAACATTAGCAGGTTCCACACCCACAATCATAATTGTCCACCAATTGTACGCATCTTTCTGGAGTAACGATACAATACATCCTGGCTTACGTACATCAGTATATTTCATCTGACCAAGAATCTTCTCGGTGCTCGCAAACCACTCATCGGCCGCTTCAAGAGCTAAAACTCAAAATTCAACACTACCCAGGATACGCAAACACTCTAGAGGTAACCCGGTGTTAACAACTGTAAGTCTGGTGCAGGTACATGCACTCCAGTAGTGGTCACCTGAAAAGCCCTCGTCATTGCTTGAACCAACGGTGCCATATCACCAAAAATAAGTACTTGTGGTGCTTGAGGCACAACTCCCTCTACTCCAGCACCAGCAGGAGAAATCAGCGGATGAGAAGGTAACTCTTCATCATGCGTATCCACAACGCTACCCATGTGAGCTCTAGTCTCTCGTCTCGGTCTCATACACAATAATATGAGTCTAAACATAATAATACAACAAAACAAAACAAAACAAAACAATTAGGCCCGTTCCCAGCAAGAATCCAAGTCACTCTTGATTAAAAACAAAATCATTTAACTCAAGTAGTAATAAGGCAATGTGTCCTAAGGTTTAACTCCCAAGCATTCACATATCAGATACAATTCCTCAAATTTAGACACCAAGCATTTCAAACAACATATTCAATCATACCAACAACCATAAACCACCTCCCAACAATTATAACCTGGCTCTAATACCACCAAATATAATCCCCTTCACCCGGTCTAGTCGCAAGATCGAACTGAGTGAGCTACATTAGAGTTTCCTGAGATAAACCCTAAAGAAAATAGATTAAAATTGATCTATTTTTTCTTTTACCTTCTCTATATGCATTATTAGGTCCTACGATGTGCATACAAGTCATGGTTAAAGTTTCAACTCAATCAGGCGTCATTTCGACATCTAATTGCTCGAATCTATATTACAGGGACTAAAACATTATTTTTGATATTTACAAGGGTTTTTAAAAAATTAAGGTTACCAATCCTTAATTATTCATATTACATGCCTTCATATTAAATCGCAACTCAAAATGATCATTCAATCTCATTTAATTGTATAAACAAGAAATAGGGACCAAAATGCAAGCATTCAAACTTTAGACATCATTCCAATAGAATTGACGTCCAATGTTTTGGTACAGCTGTTCCACATATCGATACGGTAATGAAGACCAATATGTACTGATACAGTCCTCAAGCGTATTGGTACGATTTGTATAGTTTCCAAAGTTCATATTCTAGTAGCTAAGCATCGTACCGGAACAATAGATCGTGTACCGAAACCCTTGTTGTTTTCACAACTACTCGTACCGATACGGTTAACAGGCGTATCGGTACGGTAAGGCAAAATTGCACAATTTGAGCCTATATAGGTCCTCGTGTACTGATACCCTAAGGTATTGTACCGGTACGATGAGACCTGCAATTACCTCTACGTCAACATATGACACTTTGGCTCAATCTAACTCCCTTCAATCAACCTATACCATCATATGACATATAAAACATCCAACCATCAAACATAGCAACATCTCAAGAGATCACACTAAGTATAGCATACCCAACATTCACCTAAGGCATGATTTCTACCCAAGCATGCTTAATGTTTTCCCCAACCCTCAAGTACAAGTATAAAACATCATACAAGTCCAAAACAATAATCCAAACTATTACAACATGGAGTATTTCAAATACAGCTCCTAAAACAACCGGTCACATTGCCTTCTTATTACTACTTAGAATGTATTAAAACCATACTTTGAAATGTTTCAAATCTTTGGATCCTTTTGGCTCGCGTACAGTCCCAGTAGCTATTTCTCTGCATTGATGAGGTAAAGAGAGCGTAAGCAATAAGCTTAGTGAGGGAAACCACAAAACACTCATCAATGCATTTAAAACCTTTTAGTTCAAAAGACATGTAAACATCTCGTG
Source organism: Hibiscus mutabilis (assembly GCA_019671005.1). Lineage (NCBI taxonomy): Eukaryota > Viridiplantae > Streptophyta > Magnoliopsida > Malvales > Malvaceae > Hibiscus > Hibiscus mutabilis. The sequence continues at coordinate 44,536,835 of CM033729.1, read as the reverse complement.
GTAAAAACATCTCATGCTTCTCATTTTATCTCAAATGCACTTTTAAATCAATTTCAACACATGTATCATGGATTCAATTTCAACCTCAATTTAAGCTTCACTACACAACTCCTTTATAACAAGCTTAAAGAAAACACATGTATAAGTCTCATTATAAAATTACAAACCATTTCTCATGATACATTATCTCATATATTGGCTTCCAAGTGACTCAAAACTAGCAACCTTATGTTTCATAAAACACCTTGGATACACAGATTCTCAAGTGGTTCACACAACCACTTCACATACATACCTCAACCGGAGTAACGACACACTTGCCCACCTCAATGGTTCAAACCAGAGTAATGAAACATTTACCCACCTCTACGGTTTGGATGTATAGTTCACTAGCAAGAGAAAACAGAACATTTACCCACCTCAACTGCTGCGGTTCTTATGGTAGAGATTATGGACACTTTAACACCCCTTAACACACATGAGGTGACTTTTTATAGTGCACTTTCAATCCTATGACCGGTCAACTATATCCAATAACATTTTAAACACATCCACTAGACAATATATTCAATAACCAACATTACCTCACTGTTTTACATATACATCAAATCATTCTAACACATACATTTAACCATGTATTTTCATAATCTCAAAACACTTGCATAAACCATATGCTATTCTCAAAAGCCATCATCAAAGATTATTTGCATCATCTTTCACTTTCAAAACATGCATAATACAACGAGTAATCAATATCAAAATCGTGTGCATGAGATTTTTATTTTACAAACTGAAATTGAGAGAAAGCTCAACCGATACTTACTTCTGAGCTTAGATAAGTGTATTAAACCTTATATAAACTCCCACAACTCCTTTTCAAACCTTTAAACAACAGTAAAATACTTTTCCACTCACCAACAACCCAACGCTTGCTTGCCAATGCACAATTCAAGCCTATGCAACTCCCGCTCCTTCTTCGATTGGCAAAGGATTCAGCTCCCCTGCTTTACCAAGCCAAAACAGAGAATTAAGAACACATCTCTGTATCAAAACTCTCCATCAACCAACAAGCTCAACAACACCTCTCAAGAATCCAAACAAACACCTTCCTAAAACCAACAAGAACACCACCAAACCTTCTTCAAACAATGCCCAACCAGCATCTAACATTTTTAACACATTACTAACATCAATCAACATCCAAAATAACCTAAACACGTTCTTATATCTCCAGCAACACCACATCAATCAGATTACACCAAAAACCAACTATAAACAACCTAAAAAACTAGCAATCCATATAGTTTTGGGATTTCATTGATAAATCAATCCTTTCAACATTAAAACACATCTAAACTAAGATGTAAATCACGTAAATCCATCACCAAAACAGATCCAACGCAGTTTCCATAAAATTTCCAAGAAAACTCAATTAGTTAACAAATCAATGTTTAAAACATAACTCCATAATATAAATTAACAACAAAAGATCAAGAACTTGGGAATTTCATTAAAGAACCTTTAATTAGAGGAGAGAAATGAAAATCACCTTTAATTGCTGATTTCTCCTTAATTGGCCAAGCTTTGATGAAATCCAAAGAGATTTTGCAAATGTAATTGAAGAAATCAAGTGGAAATTAAAAAGCAAATCATTGAAGATTGATTCCTTGAGATTTAGAAATTGAAATCTCAGTTTGGTTACTGAGAAAGTTGAGGGAAAAGATTTTGAGAAAAGTAGTTATGTGAGAAAGTGTTTTTAGGAAATAAAGATCTTTTTAATTAAATATTTATTTATCCATTTATTAAACCATTTAAAAATACTTTAAAATAGCCAAAATTAAGAGAGAAATCTGTCGAAAAAGAATGGTCAAATAGCTCCTTAAAGATTCTATGTTTTAATCATTTTTTGATTTAGTCACCAAAAACAGTTTTGAAAACTTTCAATTTAGTCACTAGACTAAAATGTTATAAAATCAGATTTAATTACATCAAATTGAACTTGCCATTTTACTTAAAATATTATCTAAGTAATTTAAACCATTTTTCCATATTTTATTTTTCCCAAAATTACTTTTATAAAATTATTTTCCAGAAACTATTCAAATCGCCTAAACCGATTCTCTCGAACCGCCTATCCAACCCGGTTCACATCTAGGCCCATTTTGAGGGCGTTACATATTGCCACCAATTGTTCGGTTTGACCCACCTCTTCGCTCTCCGGCAGACACAGAGGAGTTGAAATCTCCACCTAGTAGCCATGGTACATTGTTCCCTGAATCTAATGATGATAATGCACTCCAAAGATGTCGGCGAACAAAGATATCAAGACTAGCATAGACTGCCGTGAAGAAGAACCAATCTGGACTATTCACATCCTTAAATCGTCCATGTATAAATCGATTAGCAATAGTTACATTTTTCAGATCTACTGCTTCATCCCATAGTATCCATATGCCTCCACAAAATTGGTTTGTTTAGGTCTACTACTATTGCAAGTCTAGCAAATTTCTCGCGCCCAACAACTTGAGTATTATAATCGACTCGTACAATCTGTCCCACGATTGATGCAATTCTACGGAATAATACCTTAGAGTAGTATTGATATGGGAGACCCGGCAATCTCACCCATACGATAACCTGAGTTGGGTGTTTTTTTTTTTTGATGTTGAGAACGAGCGACTCCATAGTTGTACCGTCAAATAACTTCCATATATTGTTCATGGTCCTTCAGTAAGGGCTTTGACATAATCACTACCATTGGCAAACTTAACTCGATAGTAGTTATTTTCTAGATCCACCAATTGAACCTCTCTGGTAGGGTTCCAAATAGCATGAATACGATTGAATAAGGTTTTATATCCAATCGATCTTCCCAATAATCGAACTATTAAAACCTGTTTCATATTTTGGTCTATTTGATCATGGACGTGATTATAGAACCGAATAGATGTAATTGGTCCAGTGTCATCTATAATGCAATCGTCATCTTGAACAACTACATCATCCTCTCCACTCAACTTCTTTGGACTTTTATTCCCATTAGCAGTGCCTGCAACCATCCTTGCATAAGAAGGTTTTGGTGATACGATTCATCCTGATGAAGGAACTCGGTCCTGATGATTCTTGCCATATTCGGCAACCTGGTTTATGGCATTCTCAGTAGTTTCGAAGCCACAATCTGCTTCCATGTCGATTGCTTCTTCATCACGCAGTCCGTTATCATCTATATTTCGTTGCTTTTTAGGATCTCTTGTCTCTTGCAATGGCGGACCCGGTCTCTCAAGGACCGCCAGGATAGAAATCTGGTCAATAATCTCTTGTGGACGGCTGTTATGATCTACCTACTGGTTAACAATAGGGTTTACAATAGGGTTACTTGGTGAGAGCATATTGAGAGAATTATAAGGCTTAGTTTCTTGGGACTACTCTAAATTTGTTCCAACGTATGAAAAAGATAAAGGACACAACCTTCGTTCATCTTTTTCTCATATTTTAATGACATAAAGTCCTAAATCCAATGGCTATCTTTTCTAGAGAAAATCCCTTAAAAATCCAACGGCTTTTATTTCCCCATCATTTTAAGATTATAAAAAATTTGGGTGAACTAACACACAAGTCCTCCAACTTTCACTTATTCATACTTTGACCCAAATACTTTGTAACTATTCAATTTAGTCCTTATTAGAAAATTTAGGGTGTTACATTATCAGTTCTTGATTGGATTCTAATTTGCGTAAAAGGAAATAATAAACCTATGTAGTAAGAATGCCACCTGGATCTTATCAAAAGAGTTTTGTGTACAAAGAAACAACTTGCTTTTGATGCTGACGAGGTATTTGATTCATAACCCTTAAGCTTGCTTTTCTTGACATTGTTGAATTCTCTTTGTTAATACAATTAAAACCCCAATAGTTGTAAATCAAACTTGTACAGTATATCAAAGACAAAGATAAGATTATCTAATCTAATCTAATTTAAATAAGAGCTAAGTATAATTTCTCTACTCAAAATTTTTTTTCTCTTCCACTCTTCTTCAAACCGAATATCCTCTCATGGCTCCGTCTTTACTTCCAACGATCTTGTGCATCTCAATGCACCGACCAACTTTCCAATCAAACTTATGTCTGCTAACTTTCATGTTTGACGTCGACAAGTGGAGGCCACTCTCATTGATTTTGGGCTAATCGGTTATATTGAAGAAGCTAGGTACATTTAAAGCCAATATTTATTCTTGCAACCATTTCTTAAGTACCTTTTGGATTTTTGGAGATAAGGAAAAGTGAAATTTAAGGATCTCATTTTCCTTGTCGTTAATTAAGGAAAAATATATAGGATTAACACTAAGCATTGTTGTTTTTTTTATCAGTTCATAGTTATATATCTATAACGTTTGATGTTGTTCTCCTATATGTACATTGTTTCTTATAGTGGTTTAGTAGAGGTTTTTATAGTACCCAACATCAACACCTTGAAAAAACAGCTATATATGCCATCAAAGCAGGCTAGCAACACTTTAATTTACTTGTTTTGGTACTCTTCAATTATATATTTTTGTGTTAGTACACTTAGGCATGATTGTTTACCTATTGGTGATAGATTCATTGCTCAAACTCAATGTGAGATGCTATGCGAGTAAAAACATTATTTGTGCTTTAAGATTTCACTGTCATCATTATTTCCCCATTATTATAATATGCTTTCTTATATTACAAAAGTGGATCATATTCATCTTATGAGACCCAGGTTCAATCGCTTTGCCTGTAAGGTGTATGCATTATTAAAGAGTTAAAAATATGTATGATCAGATACTACGATGATTGTTAAATCTGATATTTTTCAGTTATCATGTCGTTGGATGGGAAAATATATGTTTTTTTTATTCCAATGAATTTGTAAAATTTGTACTTTTAACACTGATATAATTTTTTTAATCTTAATGGAAAACAAAGGTAAGAGTTGTTTTATCTTATTTATCTTTATTTTTATTTCAATTTGTATCTTTTTTATTCATTTGTTTCTTATATATGTTATATTTATAGTTTCTTTTATTTTGTTGCTAATTAAAACACACATTGTGACAAAAATTATATGACCATTATTATCTTCCTAGTGTCGTGAAATTTGTCACTTAGATTTAGGTTTACAATGACGAAATTTGCAGATATAGTCGTAAATGAACTAGTGATGAAATGTCTAAATATGGTCATGAAATGAATTAGTGACAGAATTTTTTGTGATGATATGAAAATCGTCACAATTATCTTTTGTGACTCAATTTTATATTTCCAATGTCACACAAATTTGTCACAATTTCTATTGATTGCAATATCCAATATTTCCTCACAACAAAAAGTATTGTTACGACCTTTTCTAACACAACATTTGGATTTAGTGGCAAAAATTCATCACAATAGATAGAGTTATTGTAACCATTTGTTTTATCACAAATAATAATGATAATAGTGTTGAACAAATAGACACAAAATATGAACATTGTGACAATTTTACGAATAATTGTCACAGTGACGACCTGAAAAGTTTGTCACTAGACACTTTAGTGTCAAATTTTATTCTTTTAGTGACCATTTACACTGTCAAAAAAGGTACTTTTTCTTGTAGTGCTTTTTTGCCCATCCTTGCCATTCAAACTCAAACACAAATGTATGATGATTTCATTTTTTTATTATTTTACACATGTAGACGAGAAGATGCTTTTTCAAGAGATGGATCTGGAAATGCTTCTATTGGTTTAGACTCTGCAATGTCTCAAGGTAGTGATAATGGACATAAGACACTAGTTTCTGCACTGTTCGATCAAGTGATAGAATATGTTTCCCTCATAATCTCACGTAAATGGTTTTTGTTCATAAATTGATTATTTCTTCTTATCAATTGACTGGTTGGAGTGCAAAAGATCTCGGATTTGATCGTCTCAGAAAATGCAAATGTATGCATTCATGTCGTAATGGTAGTGGTCAACCTAGCAGCTGCATTATGTCAAAAAAAAAAAAAAACTAGCAGCTGTCTTGTCTATACAAATTTTCTTGTAGACCTTGCATGTTATTTACTTATACTCGTATTAAAGGGTGCTTTTGGGTAAAACGAATAAAATGTGTAAGCAAGCAATAAAATAAATATTGGACCATGTTATGTACCTTTTTTTTATTGCTTTAACAACTTAAGTATCACGCTTATGTTGTTTGGCCAAGCTAATGGTCTGAAGATGTTTCTTTATTACTCCTGTTATAAAAAGAATTTCTTAACAAAAAATATCATTGGTCAAAGAAATCATATTACTATACTGATGATATCGTTTTTAAGTGTTTCACGGATAGAAATCTTGTTACTTTTTTCGGTGCACGTATTTATGTCCGTACTAAAAATTTAGATTTAAGATTAAAGTTTAGGATTAAAGTCTAGGGAATTTGAGATAAAGTATATTTTTAGGGTTTATGGTTTAGAATTTAGGGTTTGGGGGTTAAAATTTATTTTTTAGCGTTGGAGAATAGAAAGGGATACCGAAAAAGGATAGAAGATTTTTGTCCATATTTCACTGGTTTTGTGAGTAATAACAAGTACTTTACATTTGGTCATGGTCGTTTCTGAGTTTTTGGCAGTATAGGGGCGAGTTTAAAAATTAGACCCTAGTAACAAGTATTGAAGAAAAATAAATTTTAAGAGTAGACAAAAATAAATTAATTTTCTTGTAAGTTGCAATTTTTTAGGCTCAAAACTATCTAATAAATACATCAAATTTTAAATGAAAAAAATTAAGAAATTTTATTAAACACTCAACTACTCACACAAAACAATTTTACGAGCATTTCTAGATGCAAAATCACTAATAATAAATTATAGCATAACAAAATTAAATCTCATAAACCACAATCTCCTTGAATTGATGAGTTCTTGCCTTCTTGGAGCATCAAATAAAAAATTATAAATAAAAAATCTAAAATAAATTATGAAGAACTAACATAAGAAAGAACAAAAATAGATGATAAATTGAGATGTGAAGAACAAGAAGAATGTAAGGATTAATTGTAGGTGTATTTAAAGTTTTTATTTCCATTAAAAAAATTAAACTATCATTAAAATCTTAATTATGGTAGTAGGACCTATTAATACATAGACTAAATAAGTTTCAACGATTCTTTATATTTAATTAGGGGTGGTGGGTCTCACTAATGCATCATTAAATTTGAAACAGCTCTTTATCTATTTTTAATATGGGCAGTAGGCCTTGGGTAGAGACCCTTATTGCCCTGCCTCAGGGACAAACATGTGTTTACTATTTAGAAGCAAACCGGATCTTACCACTTTGCTAAAAATGCTAGAGGATTGTGAGTAATGAGACCTTGATTTGGAGGAGAAAGTCATGTTCAGCTGATGAAGAGATGGAGAAATGAAAGAAGGAGAGGACGGAGAGAAGGGAGGGCGACATGTTTGAATGAAAGAAAATAGAAGACAATGGGAGAAGGAGAAAAAAGAGGGTGAGAAAAATCTGATTTTTAAGTTAACGTATCATGTCAGTTGTTTTTAACGGTAAGTGACAGTAGCGACCATAATAGAAACGTACTAAAAATTAAGTAATTATGTTATATTTAAAGGTTTGATGACCAAAATACAAACACATTAAAAATTCAGGGACTGTTAATGTAGTTTACTCTAAATTTTATTGTATTGTGTTTATTACAAATTTATCAACATACCTATTAAGGAATTTTAATAAGTATATAAAAACAATACAAATATAATTAGATTTTTATAATCTTTTCATTATTATTTAGAAAACTATTTAACATAAATACAATTTGAATATTGATAAGTAGTTTATTTGGCTACTGTTTTACCTTTAATTATGCCTTTAATGGTTAGTTCATGTTGTTGATCTGGATGTTTTTGTGTGTATCTATGTAGGACTACAATTCTGGAAATTGCACTTAAAAGACAACATTCTGCATTTTTATTTTTTGGAATCAAGGCTGGGATAGTTGGCATGAATCGGGGCATGAAGCGTCTGACGTGGCATCCATTCAGCGGTTTCTAGAAGGTCTAGTCAACGAGGACGGATAAGTAGATCAGCTGTATTTAAAATTCAAAATACTATAAATACCCCTCGGGGTAAGCTAGAAAATCATCTCTCATTCTTAGTTCTGTTCTTGATTTTTAAGTTCTATAAAATTCTCTTTTTCTTTACATTCTTATTTTTAAGTTTTCATTTATTTTCTTTTAAAATGCTAAGTATGATTTCTATCATGCTTAGCTAATTTTCCAATTAGCCGAAGGCTTGAAGCGACGTCTCAATTTCGATTGTGAGAATTGAAAAGACCTAACTTCTTCAGATATCTTTCTCAATTTTCTGCAAACTTGGATTGGCAATCGGCCATTCCTTTAAAAATCCTTACACTTTCATTTCAAAAAGTGCACGTTGACTCGAATGTTGTTTTGATTTACTGTTGGGAGGAAGGATTGTCTTGTAACATATTCGACTTCCTATGAACACACTTAGCGATGGATTCGTTAAAGGAAATTGAGATCGGGTTTGATTCTCATTGAGACAATATATCCCAAGTCAGGCTTTTCTAAAACTTAAATTGTATTGGTGCTAGCGACGATAGTCGTAGTTAGTCCAAATAAGGACTGAATATCAAAGATTGGCTTTGATTTGTTGGTTTACCAAAGAGAAAATTAAGTTACAAGGGTTGAGCCTTGTAGACTGTAACCGTCATATATCTGGAGTAAAATCTTCTTCGATGATCAGTTGGAATTAAGGCAAAACGAAGCCTGAGGCTATTCTACTTAATTGATTTTCATTTCAAAATTTACTTTCGCTATTTTCTCTTAATTTATTCACTTTACATTTACTTTTACTCTACTCTCTTGATCAAAACCCCCCATTTTATTTATTTTCTTGCTAAAGTCAAAATCAAAACCTCTCAACATCAGAAGCTCCTTAGTCCTTGTGGATCGACCCTTTTTCTCTATTACTACATTATTTATCTATTTTATCTGAGATTAAGGATCATTTATTTGACAATTACAACGCTTGTCAAATTGGTGTCGTTGCCGAGGACTTCGGCAAAGTTACTGATTAAAGTTTGTTTTGATTTATGAGCAGGAAGAATCTGGGAGAACTAGCAAATTTTGAACTGGAGATCAAAGTATTAGCCCGAAGACTACACGCGCAAACGCTCTGGGAAAGAAGACAATAATAGCTAGAACAATGATAACAACAATATGAACCAGATCTAAATCCTGAAGCAACATTTGACGCAGAATCCCAATTCATACACGACAACGAAGTACCGATTCTGATGGCAGACGAAGACCAAACTATTCAAGAAATTGCCGTGGCACCTTAGGAGCAACAACCTTTGTGCATCACATTCCCAAATGGAGAAACACCATTCGTACTTAAGACGTGTCTAATCCATCTTTTGCCGAATTTCCATGGTCTGCCCAATGAGAACCCACACAAACACCTTAAGGAATTTCATATGATTTTTTTAAGCACGAAACCACAGAGAGTATCCGAAAACCAAATTAAACTCCACGCTTTCCCTTTTTCCCTAGCTGATTTGGCTAAGGATTGGTTCTTTGATTTACCATCTAATTCGGTTAATACATGGATTGATATGGCTCGCCTTTTTCTTGACAGGTTTTTCCCTACAGCCAAGGCGAGTGAACTAAGGTGAAGCATCTTAGGAATCTGACAAAAAGAGGCTAAATCATTATACGAATATTGGGAGAGACTTAAGAAATTATGCGCAAATTGTCCACAACACGGACTGTCGGAACAAACAATTTTCCAATACTTCTATGAAGGCTTATTACCTATGGAGATGGAGATGGTCGACACAGCAAGTGGAGGGGCACTTGTAAACATGACTCCGACTGCGGCTAGAAATTTAATTTCTACTATGGATACTAACTCTCAAGAGTTTTGCCCTTTCAGTGAACCCTCTCGACGAGTTCACGAGGTAAGTATAGTTTTTTTAGAAAATAAAATTGATAAGTTAGCTGATATAGTTCAATCTCATTGCAGGCAAAACAGTTACAACTAGACTTTTCGGAATATGCACGATGCCAGACCATCCCACAGATTGCTATCTGATGTTACAAGAAGATGTTGCTGCACAAGTAAATACAGTAGGTAATTTTTTGGGACCTCCCCAAAGGCCATACAACCTTCACGCCAATACCTATAATCTGGGGTGGAAGGACCATCCAAACTTCAACTATGGTCCAAATCCCAGAGCGAATCAAGCTTATCAACCGCAAAAACCATCGTTGGAGTCGATTGTTGAAAGGTTGGTGCTGTCCCAGGAAAAGTTTCAATAAAGAATCGAAACACACTTTCAAGAAATTGACAAATAGATGAGTCAATTAATGTTAGCGATGAGTCGTTTAGAATCCAAGAGGAAATTACCATCTCAAACTGAGCCTAACTCGAGAGAAAACGTTAGCGCAGTCACCCTTAGAAGTGGCACTGTTGTCGCACCACCAGTCCTAGAGGATGTTACTGCAGAATCCCAAAAAAAAGATGAATCGAAATCTCAGAAGGAGAAAGAAGAAGTTGACGCAAGATCCCAGAGGAAAAAGAATGATGAATCGCAAACTCCTTCCATGTTATCTCCCTATGCCGTCCCACCTCCTTTTCCTTCAAGGTTGTTTAAACGCGACAAACAAGCTGAGTAAAAGGAAATACTTGATATGTTTCGTAAGGTAGAGATAAACATACCTCTTCTTGAGGTAATTCGAAAAGTACCAAGATATGCCAGATTCTTGAAAGACCTTTGCGCAACTAAAAGGAGACTTACCGACAATGAGAATGTAAATTTAGGCGAAAACATATCAGTTGTTTTTCAATGTAGGCTCCCACCTAAGCTAAAGGACCAAGGTATGTTCGCTATTCCTTGTAAAATTGGTAAGGTAGGAATTAAACGTCAATGTGTGATTTAGGTGCTTCTATAAATGTTATGCCACTTTCTGTTTACAATTCACTTAGTGCAGAACCTTTGAAGGAAACAAGAGTGACAATTTAGCTCACCAATAGATTCGTCATTTGTCCCAAGTGACTTCTTGAAAACATATTGGTTAAGGTAAATGATTTATTTTTCTGGCAGATTTCTATGTCATTGACATGGAAAATGACCGAACCAATTCGTCCTCTGAAATCCTTCTTGGTCGCTCTTCCTAAGCACGACACATGCCAAAATTGACGTTAGGAGTGGTATTATTACCATGGAATTTGACGGTGAGGTTGTTAAATTTGATGTTTACAAGGCGATGAAGTACCTAGATAATGTTGCAAACATTAGCTTCGTTGATATTTATGAGCCTTTAGTTGATGAATTTGTGGGAACTAACTTATCTGATGAGTTGTGCAGTGAATTGGAGGATCACGACAAGGAAATTAGGGAGTTGGAAAATATTTCTTCTATTTATTTTGACTTGCACCTAATTCCTTCGAAAACTAAAATGTTACCTTCTATTTTGCAGGCATCGGATATTGAGTCAAAACCAATGTCGAAACATTTGAAGTACACGTATTCGGGCGAAAGCAATATCTTTTTGATGATTATTTCAAACAAGCTTTCAAAGCTGGAAGAAATCCAAGAAAAAGCTTATGTGAATACCCGAACCTATAAGAGAAAAACAAAGGAACCCCGTGATTGTAAAATTTCTCGTAGGGAAATTCTCAGTTGGACAAAACGAATGAATTGGAGGAAGTATTTGTCGCAGAACCTATAGCCTGAACCAGGGCGTCGAGCTAAACGATGTTAAAAAAAATGCTTTAATGGGAGGCAACCCATTTTTATTTTTGTTCGCTTAATTTCCTCATTTTTATTTCATATTTATGACGTTTTTTATTTTTTTCTTGTGATTTTTAGGTACTCAGGTATTTTCCGTTCGAAGTTAATTGGCCTCGAATACAATATTTTTGATCAAATGAAGCAAAATTTTGGACCCTTGGAGTAGTAGAGTCATGAGCAGCAGTTGGGAATTCACCTAATTTCATGAACGTATCATTTCAATAATTCCCCAACCTTGTTTTATTAAACGATGCATGTTAGCAAACCCCACCCCCAAGCTGCACACAATAGCAGCTCCCAAATCCCATTTTCCGCCCGCATTTCCCCTGGTAGTCCCCACGTAAATTTTAAATTCCCTCAGTTTCTAAACCCAACCCCTATTTTTCAAGCCCACCGTTTTCACCCTTCACCCTTTAACAATCTCCAAAACTTGCAAACATAACTTGCCTCGCATCGTACACCCCCATCCCCTCTATCGCATTCCTTCAACCTCCCAAGACCCCGTTCGCCACTCTATTGTTCGCTCCAAACCTACAGCCGTATTCTGCCTCTAAACCGAGTACTATGTGCCATCACCACATTGCGACAATTAGTCCCGAACCAAGGCTGCAACTTTATCACACCCAAACCCCATCGCGATGCTAGACACATGGAGTATCTCTATTCTTTCTCTTACTTCTTCAATTTTTGTATTAGGGCAATACACTTTAAGTGAGGGGTAGAGAACTAAATCGAATTTTCCCTTGTATATTCATATGCTTGGAATTTAGTAGTCTTGGGTTGAATATGTTGAATCTTCTGTTGAACATCCTTCGTCTTGCTAAATATTTTGGAATGCCATGCTTGTTGGAACATACTTTTGTTTGAATTAGGCCACATGATAGTGGATGGCATGATTAGTGATTTTTCTTACAATTTTTGTATGATATCCCATGAGTTTATTAGTTGAAATGCACTTGACTCAATGCAGGTTACACATTCCGGTAAGATTTGAGCCTAAAAGAGCAATTCATTACATTCTTGCTCATATTCTTGTATGATTGAGTGCGTCGAACTTGGCATTGATATTCTAGAACATGTACTTAAATGCATGTTGAGATTACATATGAACTTGATTCTTTAATATGATAGGGGCACTTAGGATTAACCCGCTTCTCTACCTAAAATTGCCTACCCATTTGTATCCATTAGTGAACCATTTTTGTGCCTCTACCCATTTTCTTATTTTTACCACATTTTTAACCCGAGCCTTTTCATTTATCTATCTTTTCTACCCTTTTCAGGACAAGAGAACGAAATTACCCGATGTATGTTCATGTTTCCAAAAAAACAAAACAAAAAGAATGAAAAAAGAGGTTCGAAGATTGCAAAAAAAGATTAGTTCAAAAAACAAAACAAAAAAACAAAAAAAGAAGAAATAAAGCTGTTTGAAGTTTATTGCATTCCTTTTATTAGTTTTTGATTTTATGTGGACTTGATCTAATTATTCATGTATCTCTTGTCTTGACCATTAGCCCATATTTTTGCCTTTTCCTACCTTTACCTAAGCCTCGTTACAACCCATTTAAGACCCTTTGATTATTGCATCTTGTTCTTACAAGTAGTGCAGATTTGATTTTCTTACAGGCCTATGGTAATATCATGTTTAGTTTGACTTTGAGCGTTTTTACACCCGAAACACTTTGAGCGAATTGAGCGAATCCTTGTGAGGGTGTTGAGTTTGGTTGCATTGAGATTGATAGATAAATGAGATGTCATGGTTTTGTTTAACTTTGTCCTACTTGTGTTTTCCTCTTGATGGATGTTTTTATTTGGATAATTGTCGTGAACTTGACTTGGATGAATTTCTGGGATACAAGGCGAGACGTAGGAAGGAAAATAGAGTTTTTAACATGTTTGATTAAGGCATGCTTGAGGACAAGCGTTGAATAAGTGAGGGGGAATTTGATAAGTAGTTTATTTTGCTATTGTTTTATCTTTAATTATGCCTTTAATGGTTAGTTCATGTTGCTTATATGGATGTTTTTGTGCGTTATCTATGCAGGACTACAATTCTAGAAATTGCACTTAAAAGACAACATTCTGCATTTTTATTTTCCGAAATCAAGGCTGGGATAATGGGCATGAATCGGGGCATGAAGCATCTGACATGGCATCCAGTCAGCGGCTTCTAGAAGGTCCAGTCAACGGCTTCTAGAAGGTCCACTCAACGAGGACGGATGAGTGGATCTGCTGCATTTAAAATTCAAATTAGAAATTATCTTTTGTTTTTAGGATTTAATTTGAATATTTTCAAGAATTATCTTTTATTATTTCTAGGTTATTTTTAGGGTTTCAGAATACTATAAATACCCCCTCAAGGCAAGCTAGAAAATCATCTCTCATTCTTCGTTCTGTTCTTGTTTTCTAAGTTCTATAAAATTCTCTTTTTCTTTATATTTTTATTTTTACGTTTTCATTTATTTTCTTTTAAAATGCTAAGTATGATTTCTATCATGCTTAGCTAATTTTCCAATTAGCCGAAGGCTTGAAGCGATGTCTTAATTCCGATTGTGAGAATTGAAAAACACCTAACTTCTTTAGATATCTTTCTCAATTTTCTGCAAACTTGGATTGGCAATCGGCATTTCCTTTAAAAATCTTTACACTTTCATTTCAAAAAATGCACGTTGACTTGAATGTTGTTTTTATTTACTGTTGGGAGGAAGGATCGGATTGTAGCATATTCGACTTCCTATGCACACACTTAGCGACGGATTCGCTAAAGCAAATTGAGATCGAGTTTGATTCTCATTGAGACAACATAACCCGAGTCGGGCTTTTCTAAAACTTAAACAGTATTGGTGCTAGCGACGATAGTCGTGGTTAGTACAAATAAGGACTGAATATCAAAGATTGGCTTTGATTTGTTGGTTTACCGAAGAGAAAAGTAAGTTACAAAGGTTAGGCGTTGTAGACTGTAATCGACATATATCCGGAGTAAAATCTTCTTCGATGATCAGTTGGAATTAAGGCAAAGCGAAGCCTGAGGCTATTCTACATAATTGGTTTTCATTTCAAAATTTACTTTCGCTATTTTCTCTTAATTTATTCGCTTTATTCACCTTACATTTATTTTTACTCTACTCTCTTGATCAAAACCCCCCATTTTCTTTATTTTCTCGCTAAAATCAGAATTAAAAGCTCTCAACATCAAAAGCTCCTTAGTCCCCGTGTATCAACCCTTCTTCTCTATTACTACATTATTTATCTATTTTATCTGAGATTAAGGATAGTTTATTTGACAATTACGACGCTGGTCAAATATATATTTCATAATTTAATATAATTTTTAATTTCAATTATTTATTTTTGTCAAATCATAAAAGATAGTTGCCTAAATTTGATAGCCTTACAATACGGGGACCATAAATGTCCCTATCAAGTAAAGTCTGGATCACAGGACGCCCGGTAAAGGTTTGCATGGAAAAGAGCAGCGGATCAGAGAGTTTAGCAAGTTTATCAGCGAGGCAATTGCCATCTTGTGGTATCCAACGGAATTCCGTTATCCATCCGCCATTGCGAAGCTTATCGATAGCTCGAACCAAGACTATTGACGAACAAAGGCAAGATGGCAATATTTATTATGTTTGAACATTTTTTATTTTCGTTTAATAATCAAATGAGCACGAACAAAGGCATATTCAGTTTATTTATATTTGAATTTTAACTCAATTTAGAAAATATATAATATATTTGCAACCACTATTGATAGTCTGCACAACAAGTTATAGGCAATGTGCTCTAACGTCTCGTTTGGTACATCAGATATGAAAGAGAAGTGTCGTGTATAAAAAGATGGATGAAAGATTTGTTACAACATCAAGGTGTTCGATTTATTGAAAATTCTTATGTATATTATTATTCTTACCTTGTGCTTGACAACGTTTAAAGATAAGTATTATGTATAAATGTATCATCTTACCTTATGATAATTTATTATATTATTGCACTAAATTCAATTTTAAATACGCTATATCAAATAAAATAAAGAGCTTCCTTTTCGATATTTTTTTCAAATATCGTTTAAAGAGATTAGACAAACTCATAATCATAAGCTTTGAATAAAACTAGATTAATTAAAACAAAGTTTAAGTTATTAAATAAATAATAATTTCTTATGACATCTAAAATAAATAAAGAACTAGTCACTGAAGCTAATATTCAATAAAATATATCTTTATAAATAACAGTAAAAAAACATAAATTTAAACACATTGATACTTATTTACATCGTTGTAAATAAGCATTAATATCTTATTTACACCACTGTAAATAAGTATTGGTAACTATTAAGATATTTGTTTTGATATAATAATTGAAAAATAGTTTTGACTAAATTAAAAAAAATTCAAAAATAATTTTAAGTCCAAACAACTTGAAAATATGTTTGTGATGTTTTCAAATGGTTTTGGAAGGTCTTAACACTTTTTCAAAGAGCTAAACCAGTATTTTTATAAGGCCCGTAACGATACCCCTTAGGGTTTTAGCTACAATGTTTTTTCAAAATTGTAAAGTCGTACCGATACAGGTTTATGCGTACTGATACGAAAGGGGCCGTACCGATACGCTCTTACGCGTACCGATCCCCTATGTTTTCAAACCCCCAACGGCTATTTCTATGCAGGTGTACTGATATGCCATATCGATCCCAAGTACCGAAACAGACCCAGACATACCGATCCATCGTACTGATATGCCCCAAGGCGTATCGATACGCGGAGGCTAAAGCAAGCATAACGGCTCTTTCTATATAAGGAAGCGTACCGATACGCACACCTGCGTATTGATACCGACAAGCCCATAAGTGGAAATTTAACATGAAAATGTGTCCCCAACAGCTTCAATCCAATCCCAATGGTCTCCAACGGGTAGGAACTCAATTGGAAGGATAAAAAGACCCTTGATGTAATACCCCAAAGATGGGTCTAGAAGAATGTTACTAATTGAATGCTTTCTAAAAACCATGCCTCATTTTGTAAAATAATAATAATAATAATAATAATAATAATAACATAGGAGCTAGGACTAAATTAAAAGGAAAGAAGAATGAAGGGAGATTATCAAATGATTATAACCGAAGGATGTTAATATTATGGGATTGCATGCTAAACTTTAGAAAGGTTAGGGTGTTGAACACTTGTCTTTGGATTTGAGTTTGAGGAGTCTCGGTAATTGAGTTGGATGACAAAAAATCAGCCATCATCTTCCTTGTCTCCTTGCACCGAAACTACCAAGTTTTAGAAAAGGTAAGAGTTGATAGGAAGCTTGAAAACGTTGCTCATTCTATTTCTTATCTCAAACTTTGGGTTCAATTAGCTTAGGAGAAAGGTAACCTTTCCTCTTTTATCCTTGTTCAATTAAATTTAGTAATTTTATAGTAGGATTTCACGTAACTCTTGTTTGATGGAATTAATTGGGAAACAAATTAGTATTATGTTTGTTTAAGATCATGGATAGAGAATTAGGAATGTTGGGTTGTTGTAATTAACAATTTGATACATATGCTTGAAGTTTTGCAAATTGAGATGCTGTAATACAGAGTAGAAAGGAATCCTTTGGTGTTTAATTTGAAAGAACATTCGACTAATATTTTGTTGATGTGATCTGATATCATGATTGAATCGGTTATGTTGTTTGGTAGAGAACTCTAGGATTGTTGAGAGTATAGCACTTGAATGATACGTGTTTGATGAGTAAATTATGTTTGAATTGTTAGAGTTTCGAACCTATAATTATGAAATTTTAGGATTTGGTAGAACTATATATATACATTGATTTTTGCTAATATTCCATGAAATGTGTAATATGATGAGATAAAAGCTTATGTTTAAAAGCTGCTCTGTTCTATGTACATTTGAATAATTGGAGTATTTCGATCATTAAAGGATCATATTAAAACTGATTTTTATTTGCCAAAACAGGGGAGGGGGCTGTTTTGCTATTTAAAGAATGGTAAGGGACTGTTTTGATAAATAAAAGGGGGCTGTTTTGATAAATAAAAGGGGGCTGTTTTGAGTGATTAAAATAAGGAATTGGTTGGAAACATAGTTAAAATTGTTTTATCAATAACTAAGCTGTTTTGGGACTGTTTTATGTATACAAATTGTGTATAAAGGAACTAGGGACAGTTTTGAATAGTTTGGCTAATTATGGACTGTTTCGTCATATTTGGGAACAATTAGTGGACTGTTTTTGAAGTATAAAAATGTATATAAGTCAATTGCCCTGTTATTGGTATAATTACGAATGTTATGAACTAATTTTGCACTTGCTTATGAGAGTGTATAATTAAGGACTGTTTTGTGTGGACATTTGAGTACGAATATAAAGTGGGCTGTCTTGTGCCCGTGTGATGTATACTTGTGTATTAGGAATTTAATTTGGAAATATATGAATATTAGAGATTGTCTTGTGTGAATTAATTATCAACATGAGTGAGTTATAAGTGAAATGTTGTTAGGAATTTATCTAATATATGGTTGTACTCTTATTATGTTTAGACCAAGGAGTGAAGAATAAGGCTAAAGTGGATCTAATTCGGGAACAAAACTAGCTCGGAATAACTTGTGAGTGTAGTTTAAAGTCTCGGGATAGGCTAGTAGCCTTCCAAGCATTTCTTGTTGTTTAAATTACATTATTATGCCTTGAAATATGCTATGTACACATGAGCTTGGAGTTGAGGTACGTATATGAATGTTTGGTTGAAATGCTAAGTAACACTTGATCTATTAATGTGCATATGAGATGACCTAAATGGTACATGTAGAAATTCTTGTAAAAGAAACCTTAATACGTGGTCTTTTGACTAATAAATAAGTAAGATTTGAGAAACATATGAGTATTTATGTGTTGACATGGTATGATCTTGAGATATGACCATTCTTGAGTTATGTTACCCGAATACTTGAGGCATGTTAAGATGTTTGTGAATTTATAAACTATAATTACAATAGAAGACTCTATATATAGTACCTATATGATAGTAATCTCTTTTATGATGTTCTTCGAATAATAAAAATGATACAAAGAGGAATTTACATGAAGTTATGCTCATCTCTAATGTAAACAAGATATACTATGAAATACATGTTCAAAGACTATACGTGTTTGTAAACGTCTGATATGTTATGAAGTAAACCTTGCTTATATGTTAGCAAGTATGTGGAGCTATGCTCAACTTTGATAAGAAGAAGATGATATGTTATTTGTTTATATGAACAAGGAGCTAAGCTCGAATTCAATTCTGATAAGATAAGATTTATTCGAAAAGCCTTGGTTTCGAGTCAGTCATAGGTATAGTTGGCATGCCATAGAGTCCATAGCGCTTGTGTTTGGGGTGGACTACGGTCCTTATTTGGCGACAATAGGAGGGAAGTTTTGTAGTCACTTGGCGACAGTAGGAGGGATTGACCTGTACTGCGAGTACCATTATATGTTATTATGGGCGACAACTGGTTGGGGATTCGAGTACCTAGGCTGTAATTCGATTCTCAAGGCTATGATAATAAGAAAGTATGAGATTATAAGTTAAATAAATGAAGAGTGTGATAACTTATTTGATAAGTAACACTTAATCATAATATTCTATGCTCGGAACTTGGTTGATAAGCAATGGATAAGTAATTTACGTGTTGATAGGCTACTTGATTCTCAAGGCTCTGTTAAAGATTAAATAAGATAACAGATTTCAATCCTCTTAAGTAAATCATTTTGACTACTTATGAAATGATTAATACAAGCTTTTGATAAGTTATACGTAATGTCCTATGAACTAAGCAACTTTTGAAAATGATATGCTATGTATGATAGTTTGAGGAGTTCTTATTATGTTATAATTATGTCGATAAACTATGTATCAAGTAACTTATGTAATGATAAGCTATGTTAAAAAGGAAACCAAGTAAGTTTATAATTTAATAAATGAGTCATGGCAATGACTTGCACAATAAGTAAATTATATATATACCTTAAATATTGAATGTCTTATTTTGATAAATATATATACACTTCAAATAAACGTGTTTATATGCTTGTGATCTAAACATTGAATGATCTTTTGAGTAAGTAAATATACTTAGGAATGTGCATACATATTTGTGCTTGATTAGAATGCTTAAATGGTTATGACTTGATTAAGTACATACTTGTGATTTTATTTGAATACTAAAATAGTTATGAATTGCTCAAATACTTTAATAGATATATGTTTGATACCCTATACGCTAAATAAAGATAAAGCAATGAAATTTGTGATTTAAGCTAATGGTTTGAGCTTGATATGCTATGTGATAAGTAAATTATGACTATGACATGCTATGTTTGTTAGCTCACGAGATAAGAAAACCATGTTTATAATATGCTAAACCTGATAATTTATATGGTAGGTAAAATATGTATTATGAGTTGCTATGTTCGAATATAAAGAAAAATGTCTTGGACTGTTTTTGAATGTTTAACCGTTAATACATGATTTATGGGCTGTTTTGAAAATATAGGAAAGTGTCTAGGACTGTTTGGAATCTATAAGTTTATATATTAAGTTTAAGGACTGTTTTTAAGAATATACAAGAGTCTAATGGACTGTTTTGATGTGTCTATTTGTATATATAAGATCACTGGACTGTTTGAGTTAGAACAAGTATATAAGGTGAATGTTTGAATGTAGGTAGGTATGTACATGAAATGGAACTTGCTTTGCATATAAGCTAGTATGTAATGGGGTGTTTTGGATGCATATAAGTACCTCCTAAATATGATTTGATAAGCTACGCTTGATGTTTCATATGACAAGTAACTTATATCTAATGACTCATATGCTATGAAACTATGTTAGGATATACAAAATCTGATGACTTGCTTGTCAAATATATTATAAATTGTTAAGATACATTAATAAGAAAGTTTAATAATAATAAGCTCGACTGTTGAAGAATCCAAAATAAAGTGTTTAACGAATAAGTGATTACATTGTAATCTGGTCACCACTCAGTGGGAGTGGTTTTGATAGAATGCTATTATAATTACTTGAATTGATAAATTGATTGATTTGGGATTTGTTTGAGTTTACATAATCTTGTATAAGTCTAATCGAGTGAAATGTAAGTTGGAGTGATCGTATATGTAGTTATTTCTTTGGTAGCTCTGACTCGAATGAATCAAACCTTATATGGACCTTGTTTGTTCAAGTTTGTATTTCATGATTTCTAGCTTCTTCTTGGGAAAGATAACTTACTTGTTTATTTCACTTAAGCTTTATAAGCTACCTCACTAAGCAATTGCTTACTCCTTCCTCTTTAACATTTCAGGGTAATCTTGTCTTCGTTCTTTCCTGAGAGCCTGGGCGAGATCACAAGGGTCAGGATGTATGTTATAATCTCTTAGTGTACTCCTAGTTGGTGGCACATAGTGGTTTAAGCACGCCTTAAGTTTTAGATTTCTTTTATGGCTTATTATGTATATAAGCTTATTAAGTATTCAAGTTTGTAATGGGCCTCTATTATTTCTTGGTGATTGCATGCTGTATATGATTGCATGGTTAGCAAGATTTAATACTTCATAATAGCTGAATTATGCATGTGATATATATTTAAATACTACCCATCCTAGATATCACGTGATTTACGTTGCTTAAATGGATTTTTAATCATGAATAATGAAGTAAGACATCTTATGACTAGTATAAGATTAAAAGTTATGAACAAATCAATTGTTATGCTAAAAACTAGTGATTGTTATGTATTGAATATAATGTGTTGTTAATTGCCTGTAAGATTCTTAAGTTGTTTTAACCATTTTGTTGGTATGTGCGTGTAAACTCAAATATATAATTATCGAGTTAAACCTTTAATAAAAGCATTATAGTTAAAAAGGGTTAGATTACGATTAGAATAAGTAAAAGTTTAAATGTCAATGAATTAAGCTTTTGATCATGCTATGAAAAGGCTATATGTCTCTGTATAGGATTGAAGTTTATATTAAATTATCATGATGTTTATAAATAATCTAATATTCAAATGATTAATGTAAGCATATGTTTGGTAGTAATAATCGTGGTGGTCTAAAGTGTTTAAATAATAAAAGCAAGCTAGGGTCCGGTGATTGAAGTGTCTCTATTTATTATATGTTTATGTCGTTGTATGCAATATAGAGTTGAAGATCTTGTCAACTTATAAAAAGTTTTATAAAAAGTTTTAAATTACCCTGAATTCTATTCGTGTGCTTATTTGTGAAGTGCTAAGTCATCACATGTTTATTCGAATGTTTGTTTCGTAACACCTCTTAATTCGGTTTACTCCTAAGCCGGGTTAGGGGTGTTTCACTTGAAGCACCAACAACAACTAATGATCTTATTGCCAAAATTATTATGATTGAAAAAAGTGTCTTAGTGCTTAAATTTATATTCTTATATAGTCAAACACTTGTGAGCTTAGTTGTTAATATTTGCTCAAGTGTATTAGAATTTAGGTGAGTGCTTAAGAGTGCAAACTAATACCTAAGAGAAGATTTTCAGTTTGCTTTTGTTTTTCTCTTTGTTGAGAGGATTTTTGCTTGGCCTTGGGGTTTAGTCAAGTGGTTGTAAGGGTTTTCTCTTGAGCCCAGGAAAAAGGGAAGATATTCAAAGTATTGAATTTGTGGAAATCTTTAGTGGGAAACTTAATGTAGTGGATGTAGGCTTTGGTTAGAAAGCCAAACCACTCTAAATTTTTGTGTTCACTGTCTCATATTTTCTTCCACCACCAACACCAAATTTGCAACTTCTCCACCACTTGGTAACATGTTTCGGTTGAAGATATCAAGCACAACAATTATCCATAGACAAGCCACCATTCTTCAACGGTGCCAATTATCCCTATTGGAAGAATAGGATGATGTTCTTCTTGAGAGCCAAAGATTACTATCTTTGGGATATCGTTCTCGATAACCCGTTTGTTCCTCAAAAAAGTAAGGCGGAATAGAGCGCAGATGATCGCAAGAAGATATAGCTAAATTGTAAAGCCTTACACATTCTATTTTGTGCATTGGGACAGATGAATATGCCAAAGTCCCTTCTTGTGAGAGTGCCAAGGAGGTTTGGGACAAGCTTGAAGTAATTCATGAAGGTACAAATGAGGTGAAGGAGACAAAGATTGGTATACTCAACCTAAACTACGAAAATTTCAAGTTGAGTCCGGATGAAGACATCAAGAGTATGTTCGATCATTTTTCTAGGTTTGTCAACTAGCTAAAAGGATTTGGAGATGAGATTTTAGAAGAAAAACTCGTTTAGAAGTTGATTTATTCACTTCTTGAATCATGGGATTCGAAGAAGACGACAATTATAGAAGCTAAAAATTTGAAGGGGTTCACCGGTTCTTTGCTAACCCATGAGTTGATACCCAAACCATTGTGAAAGGAAAAGGAAAAGAAGATAAAAGAGCTCAATTTAAAGATCTAAATATTGTGGCTCTTTAATCTCCACTAGTCATCAAGAAGATTCAAGTGAGGAGGAAAGTGAAAATGAAGAGATGACCCATCTCTTCAAGGAGTTCACTCGATTCATGAAGAACAATATGGATAAATCTTCAAGACATGAATTGAAGAAGAAGATGAAGGAGCCCCTCAATTACTCCAAATGCAAGAGGACAAGGCACACCAAATATGATTGCCCTCGCTTCAACAAAAAGGGATCATCTTCAAAGAAAAAGGTATTTGTGGCGGAATGGAGTGATGAAGACTCCACCGATGAAGATGAACAAGCCAACTTATGCATAATAACCCTTCATGAGGGGGAGGTAACTTCTAACTCATCTAATTCTAATTCTTATACTTTTGACGAGTTACAAGAAGCCTATGAAAAATTGGTTTTTGAGTTCAAGGCTTCATTTTCGAAAATAAAATGATGATTTCAAAATTAAAACCGAAAATGATTTGCTTTTGAAAACCAATTTGGAGTTTGAAGCAAAAATTAAGGATTTTGAGCTTAAAGTTTTGAATTTACAAAATTTGTGTTAAAGTTTGGAAAAATATCATCAAGAAGAAGTAGATGATCTTAAGAATGAAAAAAGATTTGATTTCCAAGGAATTAGAAAAGAAAAACAATTTTGGAAAATCAAATTTTTACCAAAGACAATCTAGTGCCTCTAGATTTTTAATGGAAAATGTTTTAGAAGTATTTGGTCCCAAAAGGACTAATTACTTCAAATAAAAAATGATGAAATTGAAAAATTGCTTCCTAAGGGGACTAAAGTTTGTGCTACTAATGCCTATGGATCCAAAGCAATTTGGATACCAAAATATTTGTGATTGTCTTTTTATAGGTGTGACGGAGCATTGATCAACAACTTGAAAATACAAGAAAGCTCTATACACACAAGGAAGATCACTTGAAGAAGAAAGGTTTCACATCATACCTTTGATTCAAGTGGTAAATTATTTGAATTTATTTGTTATATAATTTGATTTATTTATTTTAATTCTACTAGTAAATCGTATATTTGTTGGACTAACAATTCTTTGATGCTTTAAGTAAGGGGGAGCCTTGTAATATCCCATATATTTTGTTAGTGACCAAAATGAAAATTTTGAAAGTTTGGTGGTTAAAGTATAAACTTTGGAAAAGTTTAGGGAGTACATTGTAATTTTCAAATGTTATGTATTCTAGTCCCGTAAATGAATAGTTCACCCCCAAGAATGACGTTTTCGTGTTACTCAGATTTTTCGTACGGAGCTTGTATTTTTGGCTATTAAGCGATAAAGTTTAGAAAAATATTCGGATAATCAGATCGAATCAGATAGTCAAGATATTTTAAAGGATGATAAGGCAAGGTTAAAAATGTCATTTCCATGTCTTGAAATGGTAGGATTTAACATGGACCATTGGATTTAAAGTAGATTACCATGTTAAATATGAACCGTTGGATAAAAAAATGGCAAGATGGTAATTTTGAGAAATTACAAGGGTAAAGTTGGTAATCACTAGCTCCTTGGATTGTTTTGGACTTTTGGATTGGTAGGTAGACATGTGGAAAATTTTGAAACATTGGATTAAGAGGGCAACTTGGTCATTTCTATCATAAAAGAGGTTTTTTAGATTATTAAATTAGTGGACAAATGGCCAAATGGGAATTAAATGAAATTTCAAGACAACTCTCCATCATCTTTCTCTTATTCGAACCAAGCATCCAAGGTAAGAGGAAATTTTGTTTTAAATTTTCAAGCAATTTTAGTTAGATTTTAGATAAAAGGAAATGAGAAATTGATCTCCATAAAATTCTCTATCTTTTGGTACAATTTGTTCATGCTTTCCTTGCTTAGAACCTTGGTTTTGTGATTTGGTTGGATGCAGGGGATGATTATATATGCTATTTTAAGATGAGATTTTGATGTAGTTGTTGTTGTAGAATCATATCCAAGCTTGTATAATGATTAAAACTTCTTGGAAGTAGCTAAATCCTAATTTGTTTAAAGTTAGGGTTTTGTTAGGAAGTTGAAATTGGATTGATTTTGATATGAGAATAATTATAGAAGCTTAGAAATAAGGTTTAGAAGTTGAATTCATGCTTGAATCAAGTTGGAAATTTTGTCTAGAGTGACCCTTCAAATTCGACATTTTGGAAGAAATTAGGGAAAATTATGGAAAATTTTCCTTAAGGCTAGAAATCATGTGTGAATGATGTTACAAGGCTTAGAATGTTTTTTGGACCAATTTGGAACTTTGTTAAGTTTTAGGGACCTTTTTGCAAATTTTGGGAAAATTAAGGATTAAAGTAGAAATATTGAAGAGTTGAGGTATTATGCTGAAATTTGATGTTAGAAGGTTAAATTGGATCATTTTGGAAGTTTTTAAAGTGTTGAGGATCAAATGGCAAATTAAGGAAAAATATGGGATTGAAATGGAAATTAGTTAGAAAGCTATGTATTAAGCTTGAAAGTATTTTGGAATATTTGTTAATGATTGAATTTAAAGTCTAATGGAAAGGGACCATTTTGAATAATTTGGAAAAGTTGAGGTGAATTATAAAATAATTCACTTTATGGTTATTTTTAGAAATTTTTATTCCTAATATATGTTTATGTTAGACTGATACTAACATACACTTTGAAATGTATGTAATCGGTAAACGGTGATTTTATAGATCATGACCGTAATCAAGATCGTACCACGAGCAATTATAAAGACAAGGAAAAAGTTTGGGATTAAGGTTAAATCGACAGTAAGATTTCTAGTGAGGCATCAGGTGAGTGCAATACATACATAACATTATACATGGATGTTTTATACATCACTGGTAGGACTTGCGGTGAGTCTACCTGGTATATATATATATATATATATATATATATATATATATATATATATATATATATTGGCATGATATTTATGTCATTAATCATATATTCAACATATTTTAAATATGTCAAAGATTGAAAACAAATGCATTAATCACTAGTTATTGATGATGGTATGCTACGGATGTTATTTCGGGTATGAACTGCCCAATGTAATTTAAATTGATATACATTGCCATAGATTGATTAAATACGGAAATTATGCTCAAATAAGTTAATTGAGGGACATGATATAGTTGGCATGCCATAGAGTCCACCAGCACGCTGCATAACCGGGATAACACTATAGTGTACATAGAGGACACTTAGTATATGGTAAGCACAACCTTATAAATGTGCGAGAATTATGGTAAGCACAACCATATAAATGTGCGGGAAGCACTTTGGTGCATATTTGACTCGTGTATCCAGGGTCCTCATAGGTTTATATTTGGGCTATTAAATCGGGCTATAAAAATCGGGTTATGTAATCGGGCTATGAAATCGGTAAATATTTAATAAATTGGTTAAAGAGTTTATACAATCTTAAAATTATGGCAAGTATATTGGTAAGAAAATGTGCATCCGGCTTATATCATATTTATATTTGATTATCAGAATGGTAAGTTATATCTAGTGATTTAAATGCATGGAAACGGTTATATATTGTTAGTTATTGTTATGTTATTTGCATTGAATATTATTGTTGCCTCACTAAGTATATACTTAGCGTGTGATGATTTTCATGCGTAGGTAAAACGCAGAAATTGGAGTAAGGAGCAGGCATCCTACCTATCCGAGTTATAAAAATGGTATCAGTAATATCATCTCTTTATGTATTTTGATAATTCTAGATGGCATGTATAAGTCGAAGTTAGTCAGTTATATATTAGTTTACATATGGTTTGTATTATCTTCTAAACTAGTTTATGTTTATAGCAAAACATGAGTAGTTATATTATATTTAAAATCGGGTAATAACCAAATAGAGATGAATTAAGTAATCGGATAAAATTTTGTTTTAGGCAGTTTTTAGACAATTGTGTTCTATATACTTTATAGATAAGAATTGTTAAGTTGCTGCCTGAAATTGGATTTTATTCGATAGAATAAAAATTCGGTAAATGATTTTGCAAAAAACAAACTTGTGATACTCTAATTGGTATTTATTATAAAATATTGATTAGGGTGTTACAAGTCTATTTTTAAACAAAAATTATTTTGTAATTTTTTAACTCTCTATTGTTATGGGAATTAAAAGTTTTCAAACCAAGTTTGAATCATTTTTGATATAATAAAAAGTAGGAGAATGTTTTGAAAATTGGATTTTCAATTGAATAAGTGAGAGCTTTAATTATTTTTAAATTTTATTCACTTAATTCAAAATTTAGTTTTACAAAGGGGGAGAAACACAAAACAATTTTTCAAGTTGGTTTTATTATATCAAAAAGGGGAGATTGTTAGGATGTTTGTTTTGATATAATAATTGAAAAATAGTTTTAGACTAAATTGAAAAGATTTCAAAAATGATTTTAAGTCTAAACAACTTGAAAATATGTTTGTGATGTTTTCAAATGGTTTTGGAAGGTCTTAACATGTTTTCAAAGAGCTAAACCAGTATTTTCATAAAGCTCGTATCGATACTCCCAAAGACTTACTGATACTCCTTAGGGTTTCAGCTACAACATTTTTCCAGAATCAAAAACTCGTACCTGTATAGGCTTATGCATACCGATGCGAAAAGGGTCATACCAATATGCTCTTACGTGTATCGATCCTCTATATTTTAAAACCCCCAACGACTATTTCCATACAGGTGTACCGATACGCCGTATCGATCCCAAGTACCGAAATAGACCCAAGCATACCGATCCACTTTACCAATACGCCTCAAGGCGTATCTATACGCGAAGGTTGAAGCGAGCATAACGACTCTTTTTATATAAGGAAACGTACTGATACGCACACCCGCATACCGATACCGATAGGCCCCAAAGTGGAAATTTAGCATGGAAATGTGTCCCCAACGGCTCCAATCCAATCCCAACAGCCTCCAAAGGCTAGGAACACAATTGGGAAGATAAAAGGACCCTTGAAGCACCAGTAACAACTAATGATCTTATTGCCAACATTATTATGATTGAAAAAGTGTCTTAGTGCTTAAATTCCCATTCTTGTATAGACAAACACTTGTGAGCTTAATTGTTAATATTTGCTTAAGTGTATTAGGATTTGGGTGAGTGTTTAAGAGCGTAAACTAATACCTAAGAGGGGATTTTTAGTTTGCTTTTGTTTTTCTCTTTGTTGAGAGGGTTTTTGCTTGGCCTTGGGGTATAAGTCAAGTGGTTGTAAGGGTTTCCTCTTGAGCCCAAGAAAAAGGGAAGAAATTCAAAGTAGTGAATTTGTGGAAATCCTTAGTGGGAAAGCTAAGGTAGTGGATGTAGGCTTTGGTTAGAAAGCTAAACCACTCTAAATTGTTGTGTTTATTATCTCATATTTTGCTTCCACCGCCAACACCAAATTTGCAACTTTTTCGCCACTTGGCAATACGTTTCGGTTAAAGATCTCGAGCATAACAGTAACTTATATAATGACCCAAATTTTTGAGTCAACATTTAGGTGTTGACCCAAGTTATGTACCTTCGTATTGGATTGGGCCATTGGACCCATTGAGCCAAGTTTTGGCCTTATTGGATGAGAAATTGGTCATTTGGGAGTAGTGACCTTTTTGTAATAAGAGTAAGAAATAGAGGGTTTATGGTGCTATTTACCCTTTTGGAAATAAAGGTTTCCCCATTTATCTTGCTTTGTCACATAGGATTAGGAAAAAAAGCAAGGCCATCATTTTTCTCTTCATCTTTCTTCTCCCACACATCCCATCAAGCTTGGTTTCAAATCTAAAAATCCCACCTTTATGCATCATTTCTTCCAACCAAGGTCCAAGAATTGAGTATGTTGATATCCTCTTCATGGGCTTCTAGAAAAGTATAATTTTGGTGATAAAAAGGTAAGCTTCCATTGATGGGTTTATGGGTTTAAAGCTTGTTGGAGCTTTTCTTTGAGGTTTAAGGTTACAAATTCGTAGCTATGTCTTCTTTTAATGATTATCTCAAGTTTAATTTGATTTCCATATTTTTATTGCATAAGGATGTAATTTGGGGGTTTATTCAAGTTGAGCCAAAAAGAAGAAGTTGAGGAAAGTACGTGAATGAAGCAAATTCAGGATTTTTGGCTTAAGGTCAGTACACCTATGACTCCTACTCTTCTTGAAGATCATAAAGTAATTGACTTGCTTGGTTTTATGGTTGAGATTGCTAGATTTGGTGTTTATGGTTGTTTGGGTGCATTTCGGGTGGACGAGACTTTAAAATGGTAAAACTCAGATTTGATGTTAATCATGTGTAAAAATGGTAGTAAACCACCTAAATAACTTTCATAAGATGTAGGATCAAGATAAGGAATTTTTGGTTGAGATTTAGGGGCTTTGGGGAAGATTCCCAAGCCTAGAAAGCCATTTTTGGGCTCCGACATCTGTACGCGGGGAAGCAATACTGATACCATAGTGTTATGGGTTTAGAGAACAATGTTCATTAATATAAACTTTAAAAGGGGTACTGCTATGCCATTCAAGGAGGTATCAATACAGGTCGACCTGTAGTAGTACGCTAAGGCTCTGAGAAATTCCACTGAGCTATTTTCGTATCGGCACGCTGTGAGTACCGATACCTAGGGTACTATACCGATACGTGAGGTCTAGTACCGGCACCCATTGGGCAATTTGAATGTGATATTGTGTTTGAAGGGCTGATAATTTGAGGACGGTAGTCCAAATGGGCTTATAATTTGGTAAAATA
Source organism: Hibiscus mutabilis (assembly GCA_019671005.1). Taxonomy (NCBI): domain Eukaryota; kingdom Viridiplantae; phylum Streptophyta; class Magnoliopsida; order Malvales; family Malvaceae; genus Hibiscus; species Hibiscus mutabilis. The sequence goes on along the minus strand of CM033729.1, from coordinate 44,506,813 downwards.
AATTGTAAAACTGAGAAACCGAGATTTAACCCTCATTTATGAGCATAATATGTAATAACTTGGTCAGCTTTGGGTGACCTATTAATAATAGAAACCATAGAGTTGTGGTATTGATAATGATGATGTGTGCCACGTTGACACTTGCTTGGTCGAGTCACCTTGATTAAAGTGATGTTGTGGATTAATGAGAACAATTATATACTTCTCCATAATGTATTAACAACTCGATAATGTAAAATAAATGATGTGATGACGAATAGCAACGATATGGAGATCCTTGGGATCACGTTGTTTGTATACTAGGTAGGCATTTGATTGATTGAGTCTTTTGATTGATGCGATCTAGATACCTAATGAGAATATTGCAAAACCATGGTCACAGATGCCGAATGTACGTTCCCGATGCTATGTGGCCCAGGGTCTCATTCGAATATACTCAAGGAGGGATTTTGAGTACAGAGTGTACGTTCCCGATGCTGTGTGGCCCTGGGTCTCACTCAGGTATTGTAGAAATTAGAGCGTACATTCCCGATGCTGTGTGGCCTCAGGTCTCGTGATCAATGAATAAACGTCACACGAGCTGTGTAAACGTACTCTGCCTAGGCAAGTATTGTTAACAGATAGATCCTACGACGACATGTATTTAGTTGTATACTTATGTCTCTACAAGTAATTCTGAAAATCAAAGGATTGTAAGTGTAATTGTGACTGTAAAAAAAGAATAGAAGGATTGAATATAAGATTGATTTTGAAAGGAAAAAAGAACAACTACCAAAAGTAGAAGATATATCAAATTAAAGATCTGGATCCCCTCGACACAACTTGGCAGATTTTCAAGAGCAACAAGGCAACAACATATGATGATTCATTTTGCAAATAAAATAATAAGCTCGCTTACTGGCTTTCATTCAGCTCTCAATAGATGACTCAAATATGTAGATTAACTACAACTTTCATTGTTCGTCAAAACTAAACATCCTCGAACAAGTGGATCAACTTTCGTTGTATCCTCATCCAACTCTCGTTGTGTCCTCATCCAACTCTTGTTGTAATGGCTTGTTAATTTGAACTGTCACTGCATCTTTCAATGTCAGTGATTATGCTAAACACTCTCAAGCAAACAAATCTTAAATACAATAATTGATATAAGAAGAAAGCTAATAAGATTATAATGAACTTAAAATCCAAGTTAAAACAAGTTCATAACACAGCTAAAATAGTGAACCATCGTGAATCAATACAAGAAATATATTAAAGCTTCGATAAAAAATCTATTTCTAGAAAGCTTTAGAGAAGATAAACATATTTTCCTTGTTTAGGACATGAATCCTTGTTTCCTCAAAGGTTTTTGCCTTGTTTCACCTTGGTTCTCCAGATGGTGGGTTTAAGCAGCCATGGAAGGAGCTCAAAAGGTTGAAGATAATGGTGAAAAAAAGATAATCGAGTGATTGCCTTCTCTCCCTCCCAAAAATATCATTTTATGGACTGCCGAGATAAGGATACTTGTCCTTTAGGTGATTTTTTGACAGTCTACCATACAAAATCTGTTGTAACAGATAATCCAGCTAGCAGATTCGTTCTTATCCTTGGCAGTCTAGACAGCTGGCTACTGCAGTGTCAAACCTGGCTGCAGTAATGAGACATCCTCTGCATGGGCATTAATAATACAACGACAAAACAACAAAAAGACAGAAAGTTGTATAACAAGAGAAAATATGACTTAAGTTAATCGAAATGCAAATAACATAAAATGTAGAAATGAATGCATGAAATACTGATGTATGGACAAATTAATCCATAAGTCAAGGGGAAAACATGTTCTTTAAAGAGCTATCACATCCCCAAACTTGAGTTTTTGCTTGTCTTCAAGAAAAATTTGATGCAACAAGGTATAACAAAAGTTTAAAACCATGCTAGCTACTTAAATTATTCCAACCACAAATGAATCAACTGTATCAAGATGATAGAGGAATGCATTAACAACTCAAACATAAAAGAATGAACAAGCATTTCAACAATACATAGCATCATGCCTAATATTCTCAAATTCTTTTCACCTAACAACAATTATTTAATACAACACATAACACCAATAATATATAATATATAGATATATTTATTTATTTTAAGTAGTGAGAGATATTAAACAACGAATGCACCCTAGAACCTGATAAGTAAGATGTTATGCCATGAACCCCCCAGAAAGTACTTTATTGCCTTGACACACACTCATGCAGCGACAACCTTTGGCTATAATCATTTTTCTAATGCTTGCATTGGAGTGTTCCCCCTTAAGCTACTATCTTATTGCACTCACATTGGAATGCTTTTTATTTACACATAATAAGTACTAATAACATATATAAACACAAGCTGAACAAGGAAGAATTCATCCAAAATCAAAGAGAAGATACTAGATATCCATTACTCAAACAAGCACATTTATTCATGCAGAGTTATAATACAACCATCCAGCATATATATCCAACCAACTTATCAACAATCAATATGATTCAAGATTTAAGCATAGAATGTAAGCAATATTTTTAACACAAAAAACCTTGCCTTTGCTATTTTTTTGAAATGGAGGTGTATTTCAAATCCCAGGTGTATTCCCCCAAACTTAAAGATTGCATTGTCCCCAATGCAAAAATAGAATGCAATGATAGAATGCAGTTACAATGAGAAATGCAATGATAATAAAACTAAATACAGTTACAATGATAATGCAGATGTAATGACAATACAATTAACAAAAAAATTCCACTACATGGTATGCATGCCTACAAAATCTAAATACTAACTCAGTCAATCATGGCTCTTGAGTGGAGGAGGTGAAGCGATGTTTCTTTTTCTTGCCCCTCTTCTTCTCCTTACGCTTCTTCTTGTGCTTGTCTTTTGAGTTGGCTAGCACTTCTTCTTTTTTCAAGCATCCTCTTCGTTTTCAAGCTCCTCTTATTTCTTGGCATCATCGACCGTCATTATAGTGGGAAAAATTGGGATGGTGTTTTGTAGACCACCATTGCAAGAGGATTTTCATCTTGTCCTTTCATTGCAATAACCGCTTCCGCAAGTCTTACTGTATCTCGCTCTAGATCAAGTCCTTAACATGTTGTATACACAAACTTGGATGCAACATACTTATCTTCAACAGTAACTTCTTTAACATCAATCTTTAACATACTTATCAAGAGGTTTTATCTTTTTATGTGTCCTTAGCCTTGCTCACATTTTTAGAATAATTAAAAAAATTTGCTTGGACTTCTTTTGTGGTCGTATCAGAGGAAAAGTCATAACTGTGGATGATTGTTGGAAATTTTGGAAATTCTGGCAAAGAGACAGGGTAACTCTACTCATTGTAGGGAGGGCAGATTTGTGCCATGTCTTGACATATACATAGAACTAGTTCTGTGCAAGGTCGAGAGTTTGTACTGTGGTTGCAACTTTCCCCAATGTGCTTGTGACAACATCAATTTTGTCCTCAATCTCCAGAACCTTCAGCAATACTTTATTATTCTGAGGGATGTCCTCGTTAGCAGTTTCCACCTTGGCATTTCTTTTGTCTTGTCTCTTTGCAGCACCTAACTTGGATGTAGGAGCCTCATTGTTTCTCACCATTCTCTCGATGGATACTTTATTAAGTCGCCTTTTTTTGGTCGTCATCTATTTATTTTTCAAGGGCTTAATCCCTTTGAGACTGTACAGTTGCATGATCAATGATGAAAATGCCAGAATCCCCTTCTTCCTCTCAGTGTAGTCAACCAAATCATTGTAGATAATCTTATCCACGTCTATCTTTCTTCTCTTAACAATCGAATGTATCAGACACATCCGATCTAAGGAGACTATGGTGCTATGAGTTGGCAGCAACAACTTGGAGTTGACAAATTGAAACCAAATCTTCGCAAGCAAGGTTAAGAATTTTCTATACATAGTAAAATTTCCCACATTTGTCCCCGACAACTATACATCTTTAACACATAAATCCCTAACCAAAAAATCTAGTTTTGCATCATCAACCTCTTTAACAAATAGAGAGTGATCATCAATATTTACAGTCGTCTTTAACACCTTATTAATTGTAGCAGCACTCTAGGGTATAGAATTCTCCCTCACAAACACTAATTTCATATAGGGCTCATAAAGGTTAGAGTAGAATTTCCTTACCAGAGTAGAGCTGAAATTGCCTGGGTGAGTGTAAAAGGTGCTCTATTTGTGAAGTTCGATGGTTTGGTGAATCAACTTTCCAGGTTCTCGTTCCAGGGATAGTACAATCCCTTATTAAGGAAGTATATTCCTCTTGATGATGTTTTCATTGTGACGCTCCTCTACCATTTCTATAAAAAATACCTCGTAATCAATTTTCTCTATTGGTGCAACTAGTTCCTTGTCTTATAGGTTAGAAGCTGAACCTTGAGTCTCTTTGGCTGATGTATCCATGAAGATTTTTCTGGCAGCTCTTGTTTTTACCATGAAAGAATGTTGATAAAGAAGAGAAAGAAAAACTTCTAAAAAGATTTAAGCTTTGTAAAATCGAAGAAGAAAACAGAGAAGAACTAAGTGAAGAAGGTCAGTGAATTTAGGGTTATTAAATAAAGGAGAAAGAAAAAAAGAAATAAAAGGCGTAATTTTTTAACGTCTGGTACGATGAGATTTGACGGTTGTGATAGTGGTACAAAAATCATATCCATTTGATGTATCTCCCACTCTCACAAATCAGAGGACTGTGATTGGGTGGATAAATCAGTGTAATTAAATTACCAAAAATACCCCTAAAGTCATGCATAACATGGTTTTACCGTACAATTCTTTGCAAGAAGAGAAGATTTCATACCAAAACAAGGGAGAATTATTCTCGAAAAGAAAAGCTTAAAAATAAACATGGAAAGAAAAATAAACTAAATCTACGTCTATCAAATAAATTAAAGAAAACCATCAAAATTTTTTGACCAATTTAATGGTCTCAACACTTTTAGAATCAAAGTCACCAATTTAAAGCTTGAGTCTTTGTCCGTTAACATTGAATGGGATCCCTTCTTTACGATCCTTGATTGTGACTGCACCATAAGGAAAAACTTCTACAACTTCAAAAGGTCCCGACCAACGTGACTGCAATATGCTTGGGTGCAGCTTCAGTCGTGAGTTAAATAGCAAAACTAATTTTCCAACTTCAAATTCTCACTACAATATGATCTTGTCATGCCAGTGTTTACTCTTATCTTTGTAAATAGAGGCATTTTTATAAGCATTACGCGAGTTTCTTTCATCTTAGTGATATCCAAAAATTGTTTCTTCCTTGTAGCCTCATAATCCAAATTCACTTGTTTCAAAGCCCACATAGCTTTGTGTTCTAACTCAACAGGTAAGTGACGGGATTTTCCAAAGACCATCTGATACAATGACATCCCAAGTGGAGTTTTATACGCAGTACGAATAGCCCACCAAGCATCATCCAAGAGTGAAGACCAATCTTTCCTAGTGCCGTTCTCTACTTTTTCCAAGATATTTTTGATAGCCCGGTTAGAGATCTCAACTTGCCTATAAGACTAAGGATAATAAGTTGTAGCGAGTCTATGATTCACTCCATATTTTTTAATGCAGTTTCCACCTGACTGAAATGAAAATGATTTTTTTTGTCGTTGATTAATACCTTTGGTGTCCCAAAATGGTTGAGTATATGCTTGTGAAAGAACTTTAAAACCGTCTTGGCATTATCCTTCGGCACAACCACAGCTTCTATCTATTTGGAAATGTAGTCCACAACAACTAAAATATGGAGACTACCGAAAGAATTCGAAAAGAGACCCATGAAATCCAAGCCCCAAACATCAAATAGTTCAATTTCTATAATTGGTAGTTGTGGCATCTTATTTCTTCTAGATATTGATCCTGTGCGCTGACAACGATCACATCATTGAGCAAACTCCTGAGCATCTTTAAATAATAAAGGCCAATAAAATCCTGTCTGAAGGACTTTTGCAATAGTTCTCGTACCACCAAAGTGCCCTTCATATGGAGCATCATGACAATGCTATAAAATTGGTATCATTTCTTCCTCAGGAGCCGCAACGTCTGATGATGTTATCATTGCAAACCTTGAACAAATAAGGTTTATTCCAATGATATTTAGTTGCATCGCGAAGGAATCTTGCCTTTTTATGCCCAATGACACCTAAAGAAGTCTTTTCGCATACTAGGTAATTGACAAAATCTACATACCAAGGTGTTGTATCCACTGCAAAGAGTTTTTCATTTGGAAATACGTCGACAATTTAGAGTTTATTTCCATCTTCGCTACCTAATTCTAATCTTGAAAGATGATCGACAACTTGATTTTTTGAACCTTTTCTATCTTTTATTTCAATGTCAAACTCTTGTAACAGCAAGATCCATCGAATCAATCTTGGTTTTGTATCTTTCTTAGCAAAAAGGTATCTCAAGGTAGAATGATCAGTGAACATTGTAATCTTTACACCGACAAGGTAGGAATGAAACTTATCGAAAGCAAAGATTACTGCTAATAACGCTTTCTCTATGGATGTGTAATTAGTCTGAGCCTCAATTAGAGTCTTACTAGCATAATAGATTGCATAAAATACCTTATCTCTTCTTTGGCCTAAAATTGTCCCAACCGCGAAATCACTAGCATCACACATGAGTTCAAATGGTTATTCCCAGTTGGGCACAATGAAGATAGGTACGTTCACAAGCTGCTTCTTAATTCTATTGAATGAACCCAGACATGCATCATCAAAGATAAATTTCCTGTTTTTCTCCAGCATTAAACATAATGGTTTTTTAAATTTTCAAAAAAATCACGAATAAGTCTTCTATAGAATCCTTCATGGCCCAAAAAAATCTGAATGCCCTTTACATTAGTTGGTGGAGGCAATCTTTCAATAATATCCACCTTAGCTTTATCGTCTTCAATTCTAATTTTAGAAATTCGATGGCCTAAAATAATTTACTCTGTGACCATAAAATGACATTTCTCCCATTTTAGAACGAGATTAGTGTCCTTGCATCATTGCAGAACTCTTTCAAGGTTATCGACGCAGTGGTCAAAATCATTCCCATAAACTGAGAAATCATTCATAAAAATTTCCAGGGAATTGTCAATCATGTCTGAGAATATCACCATCATGCACCTTTGAAATATTGCTGGTGCATTGCAAAGAGCAAAGGCATGTGACGAAAAGCAAATATAGTATTTTTTATCATCAGGTGCAATAGCAATCTAATTGTAGCTAGAAAATCGTCTAGAAGAAAATAATACTCTTTGCCAGCAAGCCGATTGAGCATTTGATCAATAAAAGTAAGAGGGAAGCGATCTTCTCATGTGGCCACATTGAGTCTCTTATAATTCATGTAATACGCCACCACATAGGAATACGAGTTAAAATTAATTGATCAGCATCATTACGGAAAATAGTAATGCCACCTTTTTTAGGAACACAATGGATTGGACTAACCCATAAGCTATCTGATATTGCATATATAATACCATTGTCCAACCATTTGAGAATTTCTTTCTTGACCACTTCTTTCATCTTCTCATTGATTCGGAGTTGAGGCTCAATAGATTGTTGGTGATCATCATCCATCTTGATCATATGTATGCACAAAGATGGGTTAATGCCTTTAAAGTCTGTAATGGTCCAAGAAATAGCACGTTTGTGCTGCTTCAAAATATTGATCAACTTAGCCTCTTGAATTCCATCCAGAGTTACGGAGACAATAACTGGGTGTATATCCACATCACCAAGGAATACATACTTGAGATTAACTGGTAATGGTTTCAGTTTTAGAGTAGAAGCTTCTTCAATAGATGGTTTGAAAGTAAAAATTGTACGGTGTGCCAAATCTAAGGATCAACCTGCCATTTGTGTTGAACAACAACAATAATCACTTCAACAATACTGTCACAATTTGGGAGACCATCTTCAATAGTTGTCAGCGTAACATCCTCAACAATGAGTATACTATGTTGATGCAAGTCTTCTTGGATGAGATCATCTAGAACATTAGGATGATGGAATTCCTCTGTATTTCTCCCAAGATCTACATTAAACATCCCGAAGATAACTTGATTATTATCAATTCGTATTGTGGGTTCTCTTTTGGAGACATCAATAATAGCATTCCCAGTTGCTAAAAATGGAAGGCCAAGAAAAATAGCGATATCCTTGTCTACCTCACACAAGAATAAGAAAATCTGCTAGAAATATGAACTTATCTATACGTTTAACACGTTTTAATTTGTCCATTTGGATTAGTTAAAGATCTGTCTGCTAGTTGCAATGTGACCGGAATAGGTTTCATTTGTCTAATGCCTAATTTCTGGAAAGTTGATAATGGCATTAGATTAATACTGGCTCTGAGATCACAAAGAGCTTTACTGAAGTAGTGATTTCCAATGGAACAGGGAATGATAAAACTGACATGGTCTTTTATTTTCCTGGGTAAAGGATTAGAGATGAGAGTACTACACTCTTTTGTAAGGGCAATGGTCTTTATGGCACTAAGTTTTTTTTCTTAGATAGAATTTCCTTCATGAACTTTGGATAATTTGGAATTTGCGTAAGAGCATCCATCAAGGGAATTTGCACCGTGAGTTGTTGCAAAGTATCTTAAAAGAAATGAAATTGATTATCATGATCAGTATTCTTGAATCTCTGAGGATAAGGTGGAGATGGAGTATCTATTGATTGCACCGTGTCTAAAATTACGCCAACAACTTGAATTGCAAAACTTGTGGTAGAGGAGTAATAACTTAAGGTATGTCATATGCCATACCATCTTTCATTCCATCTTTCAGCATATGGTCAGTTTTCAAGGATTCTCCTCGCTCTGGAATAGAAATAGGCGAGTGTTCCATCGAATCAGCAGTTTTCTTGCCACTGCAGAGAGTGATAGCATTTCATTGTTCTTTTCCCTTAATTATCGAGCTTTTAGTATTACTAGAAAGTGTGCCCAGTTTTATAGAGTTTATATCAGTAGCTAACTGCCCCAATTGAGCTTCCAAAGTACAGATCGAAGAAGAGTAACCTTATACTATAGCTTCAGTCCGAGAGAAATGTTATCGCATCATTTCCTCAAAGAGAGCAAATGGGTTAGATATAGATGACAAAGCATAGTACTAGTCTGTGACTGTATCTAAGATGGTGCTTCATACTGTGATTGTGCACAGTACTACGATTGTTGAGTCTGTGAAGAAGAATATTGTTGTTGCACCTTGTTCTGTTGTGACTGCAATGGAGCTTGTAGAGTATACTACCGTTGCATATAACTAAAATTCCCTTGTCGCACACTAGAGTTTCCTTGAAAAGTATTATTCCTAGAGCAGAATACTCCTAAATTTTGTGCATAATTAGAGTTTCCCCAAGATTGTCTATTAGCTGCATTGTAAGAATTACCCATGGTATTGCCCCTCAAGTTGCTTACATAACTTGCATTTTCTGCATGCTGTGGGAAATCTTCATAACTGTAGTTCTCACCACAAATCTCATAAGAGAACACATGAGTATTAGTTTGTTAAGATAGCTGAATAAGAGCAAATTCACTTGTGCCTTCTATATTATTGATCTTATTATTTAAAGAAGAAATTTGAGCCTTTAGAGAAGAAACATCATCAGCTCAAAAACTCTTGGTGCAATCTTGCATGAAGTAGCTCTTGAAATAGGATATTGAGAATCATTTTATGCAAATTGCTCAAACACTCCAATAGCAATATTATAAATGCAATCAAGTAGAGGTCCATTAGATGATCCATCGACAAGATGTCTTATGGACGCATTCAGCCCGTTGTAGAATATCTCAATTTGAGTTTCTTGTTGAAGACCATGGTTGGGACATCGTCGCAACATCGACTTGTATCTTTCCTATGTAGTATGGAGAGTTTCATCATCCAACTGATAGCAAGTAGTGAAATCATTACGCAGACAAAAGTTTATTGTCGATGGATTAAAGCGTAACACAAACTGTATTGCAAGGTCATTCTAGGATATGATAGATCCAGCAGGTCATTCCAGGATATGATAAATATGGCAAAAAGTTTACGAAACCATGTACGAGCTCTTCCCTGCAATGAATATGAAAATAATTACATTCGTAAGGCATCATCAAGAACACCTTGTTGACTAAAAAAACACAAATTAATAAAAATGATTAGAGATGCTCTCTATCATCTTCATGTGGCAACCCCGCATATTACCCGTTCGAGTTGAACATTTGAAACATGATCGGCTTCAACTCTGAATTTCCAACTTGAATAGGTGGTCAAACAACTCCTGTTTTAAATCATCCAACTGAGGAGCAACAACCTCTCAGATTGTTTTGTTTTAAACTGGTAGATACAATGATAGGTTTTCATGATCTTGTGGGGCACCAACGGGTACCCTCATTGTTGAACTATCTTTCCATTTTATTTTGCTCTCGAAGTCTTCGTTTAAGAGTTCGTTCAACTTCTAGATCAGGTACAAGAAGTGGTGTGGCAAAAATTTTGGTTATACAACACCAAAGATGCTAATAAAAAGAAAAGAAAAGAACAAAAAGAGATTAGTAATAGTTACAAACTAAATAAAGAAAATGGAATTGCAAACAAAAACATAAACTTTAAATAATGCCAACCCCGACAATGACGCCAAAACTTGATCGGTGAATAAACATCATACGAACTGTACAAGCGTACACTGCTGATGCAAGTATAGTTAACAGATAGATCTTGTTAGATATCGATCCCACGAGGATATGTATTTAGTTGTATACTTATATCACTGCAAGCAATCCTGAAAATCAAAGGATTGTAAGTGTAATTGTGACTGCGACTGTAAAAGAAGAATAAAAGGATGGAATATAAGATCAATTATGAAAGCAAAAAGAACAACTAAGAAAAGTAGAAGATATATCAAATTAAAAATTTGGATCCCTTCGGTTCAACTTGGTAGATTTTCAAGTGCAACAAGGCAACAACGTAAGATGATTGATAAGTGTTCAAAAGTACTATTTTTCTTACCCTTTTTACTCATATTACTGTTAGACTTAGGCTCATATTAGTTGCATAGTTAGTCATTCATGCATTAATCCATGTTTCCTTCAAACGTTGAACTTGATTACATAACTTGGTGATTTTTGTGGAAATAGATGCTGCTTTGGTGTGTTTTTGTGTGTGTATGTGCAGGATCACTTGCCAAAGCAATGCCGAGCTAGTTGCCAGGGCAGTGCATGAAGGAGACGCCGAGCTAGTTGCCATGGCATTTGTCGACAAAGACCAAAAGCAATATGGATGTCGAAATTCATGACTTTACAAGCCCAAGATAACATGGAGCAAGGCCCAAGCCCAAAGGAATTTGATTGCCATGCAGAGATTAAAGAAGAATTAAATTCCAAGAGGATAGGAGAAGTTCTAATAGGAATAAAATTATAATAAAGAATTATATTCTTTAAAGATAATTTAATTCCAACTCAAACTCCTCCTCAAAGAAGGACTTTGGCCTAGCCCTATAAATACCAAGGAGATTTCGACAAGATGAATAGAGAGAGCAAGAGGGAAATTTCGCAAGTCCAAGTAGGGTAAGAGGAGAGAATTTTCGACAAGCATCAAGGGCAAGGAGGATTTCGACAAGCCTCTTCCTTCATCTTTGTTCGATTGGGTTCATGCTAGGGATTAATTATCTTGTGTTTCTTTGGAACCTAGCCATGAACTAAATTTACTTGGCTATGGTTATTGTGTTTTGTGGTTGTGAGAAACTATTGGTTTTTGTTTAGGTAATAAGAGTTTGCACTTTTCTATTTCAAGGTTTATTCATTCTTGATTCTTATTATTGTTTTTGAGTGTGAATTGGGAGAGGATCTCGTGATTTCATCCATTTATCTAATATCGGGAGAGTTAGATTCAAGAAACGAATGAATATGATCTTTATGCAATCCAATGATGGTGAAGATTAATCCGGCTTAGGAATAAGTTAAGGATTTCAACGGCTAAGAGGAGCGCAAGATTGGTTGTTGTTCACCCTTGATTCACGCAGGGATGTATTATCAAGGCATGCACAAGTAGCTAGAGTTTCGACTTAGGGATAAGAAGAAACCATTGAAGAACGCTCCGCCGAACCTTGAAGTTGCTGCCCAGTCGCCCAAGTAGTTGCCCAACTAGTCGCCCAAGCAACCATCAATTAGTTGCCAAGGCAACCCCGTTGTGCAAGTCGCCACGGCAACTGAGTTGCCCATGCACTCTTTTACCAAGACAATCCAATCGGCTATCACACCTCAACTCACGATAACCTAGCCTATCTCTCTCAATTGAATTCATCTTTTATTTTATTTTATTGCTTTCTAGATTAGTAATTAGTTAAACTTCGATAATCCTTTACTTGTGTTTTTACTTTTTACAGTGCAAGAGACTAGATTCTTGAAGTGGCACCAATCCCTGTGGAGACGATATCTTTTATACTATAACTTGCGACGTGTATACTTGCACATTTGCGTAGTACTTATTACGCGCAACAAGTTTTTGGCGCCGTTGCCGGGGATTGGCAATAGCGACTTTGTTTTTATTTTCTTGCACATTCTTTTTATTTTTCTTGTTTAAAATTCAAAGGGCTAACAAACTTTGGTTTTGCATTGGTATATGACCGTATGAGACCGACTTCACCGAATATCCCTTTGATCCGAATCGAACGAACCTTACAAAGACTTAGACGAAGGATAAGAGAAGCAATGGCAAATCAAGACGGCAATATTAATCAAGATGTTCGAAAGGGGGGAGGTGATTCTTGCACGAAATGAACGATTCGAGACTATCTTGAAGAAGATCTTGATGGACTCAACCCGGGAGTTGTCGCACCCGAAATTGAAGCCGACCACTTTGAGTTGAAACCGGTAATGTTTAATATGATCAACACAATAGGTCAATTTGGCGGCTCAAAGAATCGAAGATGCACGACAACATCTGAAATCTTTCCTCGAGATTTGCAACTCGTTCAAGATACACGGAGTCACCCCGATGTCTTACGATTAAGATTATTCCCCTATTCACTTTGAGGATAGGGCGAAAGCATGGCTAAATAGCATTCTGCCGGATCCATAGCATCTTGGACTGATCTTTGTCGTGATTTCCTTGCTAGATTTAATCCTACAAATTTAATCGATAAGCTTCAGAACAACATTACTTCTTTTCGGCAGTGATGGATGATGAATCCATGTACGAGGCTTGGGAGCGATATAGAGAACTTCTACACAAATGTCCTCTACACGGATTCCCGGTGTGGACTCAAGTGACAATGTTTTACAACGCCGTGAATACACCAACAAGGATGATGCTAGATGCCTCGGCAAACGGCATACTCTTAGATAAGTCGCGGAGGAAGCAATGCAAATTTTAAACAGGCTGGCCAAGAATGACTATCAATTCCGTCCACTAGAAGAGGAGGAGTTAGACGCTAAGCCACAATACATGAACTAGGATCATCGATTCAATTTCGCACAATTGGCCGCTTTAACCAAGATGGTCCGAACATGCAAAAACCAAACAACACACATGAAGTCAAGGTAATGGATTCTTTTTGTGAGTTATGTGGTGATAACCATAATTCTTCCGAATGTATGCGAGAATCCGAATCTAGCTTCTATGTGGGGAATCACAATCGGGGCAACAACATGATGTCAAATACATACAATCCAGCTTGGAAGAAGCACCCGAATTTTTCATGGAGTAATCCCAACAATGCTCTAAACCGAACAATCGAAATGCACAAGCATCGGGATTCCAAAGAGAATATGCCACGGCAATGATGCCGCAAAGAACAACCGACAACAACATCTAGTTCTTTGGAAAATTCTCTAAATGCTTTTATGATGAAAACTGAATCTTATATGGCTGAGAATAGTAATTTCATAAAAAGAATCGATGCTTTTATTAACAGACCGAGATGAGATTGCAAAACCAAGAGGCGGCAATCAAATCATTGGAAAATCAAGTCGGACAGTTTGCTCAAAATCTGAACACTAGACCACAAGGAGGTTTACCTAGCGATACTCAAGTCGCAAGAGGAACCGCCATGAGCAATGTAAGGCAATCACCACCAGTATGGCCAACAACTTAGAGAGGTTCAAACCCGCTCGTCAAACAAAACTCCACAAAAAGATCAAGACGAACCTAGCGGCAAAGTCTCGGATGCTGAACCGAGAATTGCTGCGGCAACGGGTGACGCCTCGGCAACTTGCGATAAGCACGCCTCGGCAACCCTGGTTGGTAACGCATCGGCAACTCCGGATGTCCCTGTAATGCCGTCAATCAGGTTTCAAACCAATGAAAGGATAGAAGATATCCGACTTCCACCACCATTCCCACAAAGATTGAAGCGACAAAAGCAAGAATACCAATTCAAGAAGTTTCTTGATATCTTAAAGCAAGTCCACATCAACTTGCCATTGGTGGAAGCAATTGAACAAATGCCAAACTATGCCAAGTTTCTTAAAGACATTGTGTCCAAGAGAACAAGGCTAGGAGAGTTTGAAACAGATTGCCGCGACAGAGGGATGCATGGCAATGTTGCACAATCGCATGCCGCCCAAGTTGAAGGATCCCGGAAGTTTCACAATACCCTGTTCTATTGGAAATCACTATGTCGGGAAAGCACTATGCGACCTAGGGGCTAGCATAAACTTGATGCCTAAATCGGTTTTCCGAAACTAGGAATCGGGAAGGCAAGACCTACAACAGATTATGCTACAGACTAGCCGACAGATCCTATGTGCATCCAGAGGGAAAAATCGAGGACATACTGGTAAAAGTTGATAAATTTATTTTTCCCGCGACTTTATTGTTTTAGATTGTGAAGCGAGATGAGCATGCGCCTATCATTCTCGGAAGACCATTCCTAGCGACAGGAGAACTTTGATTGATGTTGAAAAGGAGAACTCACAATGAGGGTGAATGACCAGCGGGTAAAAACTAAATGTGTTCCAAACACTAAGGCATGCAGATGATCCAGAAAGAATGCCAACTACTTCATGCCACGGCAGAGTTTAACTTCGATGAAGAATTTAGTTGCCTCAAAGAACTACATTGCCGAACACGAGGAACATGAGGAGTATGAAGAGTCGGTCGATGAGGAACAACCAGAAGAGGCAAATTGGCTAGTCAATCGACCAAGTACATACTTTGAACCACCGGACTACTCGGGTAAGGAAGGTAAGATCGAAAAACCCTCTATCGAAAATCCACCAATTCTTGAGTTGAAACAATTGCGAGCAAATCAAATATGTATACTTAGGGACCGATAATACATTACCTGTAATTATTTCTTCTAAGTTACAGCCTGAGCAGAAGAAGAGAAGCTGATCAACATGTTGAAGCTACATAAAAAGGCAATAGGGTGGACAATTGCCGACTTGAAGGGAATTAGCCCGGTGGTGTGCATGCACAAGATCTTGTTGGAAGATGATCACAAACCTTCAATTGAGGCCCGAGAGGAGACTGAATCATGCCATGAAAGGGGTTGTAATGAAAGAAATCATCAAGTGGCTTGACGCCGGCATTATATACCCTATCTCCGATAGTACGTGGGTAAGTCCGGTACAATGTGTGCCGAAAAAGGGAGGTATAACAAAGGTGAGTAATGAAAATAATGAACTTATCCCAACCAGGACTCGTGACCGGTTGGAGGGTTTGTATGGACTATCGAAAGCTAAACAAAGCCACTAGGAAAGATCACTTCCCATTACCCTTTATTGATCAAATGCTTGACCGTCTTGCGGGTAAACCCTTTTACTGTTTTTCTTGATGGTTATTCAGTTACAATCAGATTGCCATAGCACTGTAAGATCAAGAAAAGACAACCTTCACATGCCCCTACGGTACTTATGCCTTCCGAAGGATGCCGTTCGGATTGTGTAACGCCCGCAACCTTCCAAAGATGCATGATGGCGCTCTTTTTCGACATGGTCGAAGACTTCCTTGAGATCTTCATGGATGATTTTTCGGTTTTTGTAATGACTTCGACGGCTGTCTCGGCAATTTAGAGAGGGTGTTGGCAAGATGCGAAGAAACGGATTTAGTCCTCAATTGGGAGAAATGCCACTTTATGGTAGATGAAGGAATAGTGCTCGGCCATAAGATTTCATCCAAGGGAATTGAAGTAGACAAAGCCAAGGTGGACGTGATCGAGAGATTACCCCACCAAATTCGGTTAAAAGAATTCAAGTTTTCTGGACATGCGAGTTTTTACAGGAGGTTCATTCATAACTTTTCTAAAATCACTAAACCTTTGTGTAATCTGCTTGAACAGGATAAAGTCTTCGATTTTGATGATTCTTGCACTCAAGCATTTGAAACCCTAAAGAAAAAGCTTGCCTCGGCACCCATTGTTGTTCCACCCAGTTGACGCTACCTTTTGAGCTCATGTGTGATGCAAGTGATTTCGCGGTAGGAGCAGTCCTAGGCCAACGCACGCGAGTAAGACATTCCATGTGATATACTACGCTAGTAAAACTCTTAACGATGCTCAAGTGAATTACACAACAACGGAGAAAGAGTTACTAGCTGTAGTTTTCGCATTTGACAAGTTCGATCCTATTTAATTGGTACAAAGGTAATTGTTCATACGGACCATTCGGCAATCAAATACTTATTTGCTAAAAAGGATGCTAAACCTCGTTTGATTCGTTGGATATTACTTTTACAAGAATTTGATATTGAAATTAAGGACGAAAGGAAACAGAAAAATCAAGTGGCGATCACTTATCACGTTTGGAACGCAATAGGGAGGAGGACGCGGATCTAGAGATATGTGATGCATTCCCGATGAACAAATTCTAATCGCCTCGAAACCCTTGACGCCTCGGCAGCCCATGACGCCTCGGAAACCATGGAAGCACACGCCTCGGCAACTCTTGACGCCCGCGGCCGACTTTTGACGAGCACGCCTCAAAGAATTTTGGGAGCGGACACTACGACAAAGACATGCCCCTGCAATACCTTGGTACGCAGATTTAGTTAACTTCCTTGTTTGTGGTATTTTTCCGTATGGCATTACTCACCAAGGGAAGAAGCGGTTCCGCCATAATGCTAAGCATTACTTTTGGGACGAGCCTCTTTTGTTTAAACAATGTGCGAATCAGGTTATACGCCGATGTGTCCTCAAGAAGAGCAAAGAATGTACTCCGACAATGCCATTCTTCACCCTATGGAGGACATTTTGGAGGAACTCGTATCATGGCCAAAGTCTTGCAATCCGGGTTGTATTGGCCAACATTGTACAAAGATGCCCAAGACTTTTACAAGCAATGTGATCGTTGCGGAAAGACGGGCAATATCTCTAGCGACATGAGATGCCACTCCGAACATCATCGAGGTGGAACTGCTCGATGTATGGGGATCGATTTTATGGGACCTTTCCCATCTTCATTCGCAACCTCTACATCTTACTCGCCGTCGACTATGTGTCTAAATGGGTAGAGGCAGCTGCGGTTCCCAACGACGATTCCAAGACCGTGCAACGATTCCTGCAGAAAAACATATTTACACGGTTTGGGATGCCGAGAGCAATTATCAGCGACGGGGGGCAAGCATTTTGACAACAGACTAATTGCCAAGATGTTGCAACGCTTCGGCATATCACACAAGATCGCCACGGCATATCACCCACAAACCAACGGGCAAGCGTAAATTTCAAACCGGAGTTGAAGGGAATACTCGAGAAAGTTGTAAATCCCTCAAGGAAGGATTGGTCATTAAGACTAGATGACGACTTTGGGCATATCGCACCGCATTCAAAACACCATTAGGTATGTCCCCTTCCGGCTTGTCTATGGTAAAACATGTCATCTACCGGTGGAAATCGAGCACAAGGCGACTTGGGCAATCAAGACCGTGAATATGGATTGGGAAAGTGCGGACAAAAGCGCTTGATGGATCTCAATGAGATAGAAGAATTTCGTGCACTCGCCTATAACAATGCACGAATATACAAGGAGAAAACAAAGCGATGGCATGACAAGAAACTATTGCCACGGCAATTCACGCCAGGGCAACTAGTTCTCCTATTCAATTCTCGGCTAAAACTTTTCCCGGGAAAGCTGAAATCAAGATGGTCGGGACCATTTGAAGTCGTCAAACCATTCTCCCATGGTGCTGTGATAATCAAGTCCATCTCTGACAACCATGAATTCAAAGTTAATGGACAAAGATTGAAGCACTACAATGGTGCCCATGTGGAACGTAACAAGGAAGTGGTCAACTTAGGAGATGCATGAGCATGCTCTCCTCTCAAGATTTTCCTTTTTCTTTTTCTTTTTATTTTTATTTTTAATTTTAGGAGATATTTTATTTTTTCTTCATTATCTTTAGTTTTCAGGTTTTTTTTTATTTTCTTTTTCACAACAAGACTCACAACTACTATGCTAAGGAAATTTACTGCCAAGATCATTGCCCCGGCAACCAATGAAGAAGATGCCGCGACAACTTACTTCATGCATGCACAAGCTGATGCCACGGCAACCAACCCCAAGATGCCACGGCAACCAAAGTCAAGACATCCCGGCAACAAGAAAACAACCATTGCATTCAAGCAAGAAAATCAAGACGCCAACTAGAAGGAAACTAATCATCTACGATGACGAACTCTCAAGTAAGTCCTCGTATGCATTTTATTTTTATTTTTCGTTATTTTTATGCATGCATTGAGGACAATGCCTCACTCGAGTTTGGGGGGGATTGTTATTAGTAATTACCATGTTTAGTTACATTAATCTTAAGCATTACATTTAGGATACATAAATTGCTTGCCATGCCTTTAATTGGAACAAGAATTGCTTAGATTTGATGAATATTCAATGATGACTTTACCAATGCACTTAATTGATAGAATTTTTATTCTAGGATAACCATGAAAAACTTAGAATTTTACTATGATGCTAAATTTGATGAAACACTGTTGTGGTTTGATTGATTTAAGGAGTTCTAGTAAACTTAGGTTGATAATTAACTAATTGGGGATTAGAATAAAAATTGGATGAATGCTAGAGGTGCCCAAATTGGCTCTAGCATGTGCTAAAAATTGATCACTAGAGGTGCCCAAAACTGGCTCTAGGAGGCGTTAAAATTTTTTCGTTAACTAGAGGTGCCCAAACCGGCTCTAGTCGATTAAATTAACTTAAGAAAACTAAAAATAAAACACTAGAGGTGCCCAAAATTGGCTCTAGTTAAAACATGTTAAAAAGAACCCACTCAAGTAATTTGAAAACCTATTGTTTGCATAGAATCCGAAAAATCAACTTGCACACAACTCCGCACACACTCACAAGCATTATAGTTTGATTCCGAGTAATTCCTCGTTTTAAAAAAATAAAAAGCCAATCATACTTTGTGCCCCGGTTCAGAGAATTGAAATCAAGTTCAAAGCTAAGTTTGTGAAAATTTGAAGTCTTGGCGGTAATTATGAGTTTGCATTGCTTGAGGACAAGCAATAGTTCGAGTTTGGGGTGTGATAAGTGTTCAAAAGTACTATTTTTCTTACCCTTTTACTCATATTATCTGTTAGACTTAGGCTCATATTAGTTGCATAGTTAGTCATTCATGCATTAATCCATGTTTCCTTCAAACGTTGAACTTGATTACATAACTTGGTGATTTTTGTGAAATAGATGCTGCTTTGGTGTGTTTTTGTGTGTGTATGTGCAGGATCACTTGCCAAAGCAATGCCGAGCTAGTTGCCGTGGCAAAGGTGCATGAAGGAGACGCTGAGCTAGTTGCCATGGCATTTGTCGACAAAGACCAAAAGCAATATGGATGTCGAAATTCATGACTTTACAAGCCCAAGATAACATGGAGCAAGGCCCAAGCCCAAAGGAATTTGATTGCCATGCAGAGATTAAAGAAGAATTAAATTCCAAGAGGATAGGAGAAGTTCTAATAGGAATAAAATTATAATAAAGAATTATATTCTTTAAAGATAATTTAATCCCAACTCAAACTCCTCCTCAAAGAAGGACTTTGGCCTAGCCCTATAAATACCAAGGAGATTTCGACAAGATGAATAGAGAGAGCAAGAGGGAAATTTCGGCAAGTCCAAGTAGGGCAAGAGGAGAGAATTTTCGACAAGCATCAAGGGCAAGGAGGATTTCGACAAGCCTCTTCCTTCATCTTTGTTCGATTGGGTTCATGCTAGGGATTAATTATCTTGTGTTTCTTTGGAACCTAGCCATGAACTAAATTTACTTGGCTATGGTTATTGTGTTTTGTGGTTGTGAGAAACTATTGGTTTTTGTTTAGGTAATAAGAGTTTGCACTTTTCTATTTCAAGGTTTATTCATTCTTGATTCTTATTATTGTTTATGAGTGAATTGGGAGAGGATCTCGTGATTTCATCCATTTATCTAATATCGGGAGAGTTAGATTCAAGAAACGAATGAATATGATCTTTATGCAATCCAATGATGGTGAAGATTAATCCGGCTTAGGAATAAGTTAAGGATTTCAACGGCTAAGAGGAGCGCAAGATTGGTTGTTGTTCACCCTTGATTCACGCAGGGATGTATTATCAAGGCATGCACAAGTAGCTAGAGTTTCGACTTAGGGATAAGAAGAAACCATTGAAGAACGCTCCGCCAACCTTGAAGTTGCTGCCCACGCCGCCCAAGTAGTTGCCCAACTAGTCGCCCAAGCAACCATCAATTAGTTGCCAAGGCAACCCGTTGTGCAAGTCGCCACGGCAATCGAGTTGCCCATGCACTCTTTTACCAAGACAATCCAATCGGCTATCACACCTCAACTCACGATAACCTAGCCTATCTCTCTCAATTGAATTCATCTTTTATTTTATTTTATTGCTTTCTAGATTAGTAATTAGTTAAACTTCGATAATCCTTTACTTGTGTTTTTACTTTTTACAGTGCAAGAGACTAGATTCTTGAAGTGGCACCAATCCCTGTGGAGACGATATCTTT
Source organism: Hibiscus mutabilis (assembly GCA_019671005.1). NCBI lineage: Eukaryota > Viridiplantae > Streptophyta > Magnoliopsida > Malvales > Malvaceae > Hibiscus > Hibiscus mutabilis. Next base: position 44,485,870 of record CM033729.1, on the reverse strand, counting down.
TATACTATAACTTGCGACGTGTATACTTGCACATTTGCGTAGTACTTATTACGCGCAACAATGATTCATTTGGCAAATAAAATAATAAGCTCGCTTACTGGCTTTCATTCAGCTCTCAATCGATAACTAAAATATGTAGATTAACTACAACTCTCATTGTTCGTCAAAACTAAACATCCTCGAACAAGTAGATCAACTCTCATTGTATCCTCATCCAACTTTTGTTGTAATGGCTTGTTAATCTGAACTGTCACTACATCTCTCAATGTCAATGATTATGCTAAACACACTCACGCAAACAAAACTCAAATCCAACAATTGAAATAAGAAGACAGCTAATAAGATTATATTGAACATAAAATCCAAGTTAAAACAAGTTCATAACACAGCTAAAAAGATAAATCATCGTCAATCAATACACGAAATATATTAAAGCTTCGATAAAACATCTATTTCTAGAAACTTTTATAGAAGATAAACATATTTCACATTGTTTTGGCACATGAATCCTTGTTTCCTCAAAGGTTTCTGCCTTGCTTCGCCTTGGTTCTCTAGATGGTGGGTTTAAGCAGCCATGGAAGGAGATTGAAAGGTTGAAGATGATGGAGGAAAATGATAATAGCATAACTGCCCTCTCTCCTCCCAAAAGTATCCTTTTATAGACTGTCGAGAGAAGGATACATGTCCTTTAGGTATTTTGTATCAATCTACAGTATGAAATCTGTTGTAATAGATAATCCAACTGACATACTTGTTCTTATCCTTGGCATTCTGGATAGCTAGCTGTTGTAGTGTTGAACTTGGCAGAAATGATGAGACATCCTCTGTGTGGACATTAATAATACAACGACAAAACAATAAAAGGCAGAAAGTTGTATAACAAGAGCAAATATAACTTGAGTTAATCAAAATGCAAATGATAAACAGAAAATACAAAAATGAATGCATGAAATAATGATGTAGGAACAAATTAATAAATAAATTAAGGAAAAAAACATGTTCTTTAAAGAGCTATCATCTCACTCAGAGTGTATGTTCCCAATGTTGTGTGGCCTCGGGTCTTAATTCAAGTTTGTGGTCCTACTTTGTGTTCTTTTGGCTTAATGATATGATGATATCTCGTGTATGTTTGAGCCTTGTATGCCAAGTATGATAGCTTATGTATGTAACACCCTAATCCGAATTTGGATCCGAAGTGCCACATTCGGGTCACCCAAAATTCAACCCATCAAATTTCAAATTTAAAACCATAAGTTTAGCCTTATTTCAAAATATCAAATCATTCATGATGCATTTAATTAAATAAACAATATAAAATAGTTTACAAAATAAGAGCTCCAATTTTAAAATATTGTACAACAAAATAATATTCCGAATAGAGTTAACAGACTCAACCACTACAAGGTCTTATGAATACAATAGCCCAAAACTAAACATCAAGTATTGTACTATGAAACAATACGATGCTGGGAGATCCCTTCTCGATGTGCTCTTTGTCCACGATCAACCTACTCACATGTGATCGAAAATGATAATTCTGAACGCTGAGCTTACATTTCTACTCTACCACAATTTGTGATTATCATAAAATAAGCATGCAAGATAAATATAGTCTAGAGAGCATAGACAAGGCTTCACTATCTATGAGTCATCGACTGACCTACACAAGCTAGAGTTGTTAGATCACTTATCTGAAGGCATTATTAAATCTAAAAAAATCTTACATGATCTACGATGCATCAAAATACTTGAGGTCACAAGCCCCTCATGGCTAATACATCCATACATCATCATACATGGCACACAAGGCCCAACCATACCAGAGATCTCATCAGATCATCATAGCTAAAGCGCGCATATCAACAATAACACCTCTAGAATAAGGCCCGAGTCACACAGCATCGAGAATGTACACTCTTTGGGTAAAGCCGAGTCACGTAGCATCAGCTCATACACCTTGGGTAAGGCCGGATCACGCAGCAACATAAACATATACCCATACTCATAATCCCCCATCGAGTATCTTCGAATGAGGCCCGGGTCACACAACATCAGTAACCTTCATTAGATATCTCTAACCATAGTGTTGTAACACTCTTTCACTAGGTATCTAGATCCCAACAATCAAGAAGACTCAATCAATCAAATGCCTACCCGGCATACAAGCAATGTGATCCCAAAGATCCCCCTATTGTTGCTAATTATCAACACATCATAAAATTTTCATTACAAGTTATTAATCCATTATGGAGGAGTACATTAATCTCATTAATTGTCTCCATTAGTCCATGTTATCTCATCAATCATGGTGACCTAGCCAACAAGTGCCCACATGGCATACACATATCAATATAGTATCAAGTGACCCTACGGTTGCTAACAATTTACGAGTCACCCTTACAATTACTAAGTTCTTACATATTATGCTCATACATAAAGGTAAATTCTGAGTTTCTTGAATTTACAATTCATTTTCCCTATTAGTAGTTTATTGGACCAAAGCCCTCGAATTATCAGCCCTTCGAACTCAAACTTAACTTTTCGACCAGATTGTCCAGTGGGTACTAATCGGTGAAATGACATTACACGATTTGTGAAAGTGCACACGATCGATGATAGTAGATGTTGCGTGTGATAAGTGATACGCAATTGTGCAAGTATACACGTCGCAAGTAATAAAGTGATATGAGTATCGAGTATCATCTCCATAGGGATTGGTTTGGGCCACTTTGCTTAAGTTACTGCACTATGAAAATAAAAACACAATTGATAATAGGAATTCTAATTAACGAGTAAACTAAGAGCAATAAACTAAAAGAATAGATAAAATCAAAAGAGAGAATAGGTCAGGTTATCATGAGTTGAGGTGTGATAGCCAATTGGATCGTCTTGGTAAAAGAGTGCAAGGGCAACTCGGTTGCCGTGGCAACTTGCACAGCGGGGTTGCCTTGGCAACTAATCGATGGTTGCCTGGGCGACTAGCTGGGCAACTACTTGGGCATAAGGGCAGCAACTTCAAGGTTCGGCAGAGCGTTCTTCAATGGTTTCTTCTTATCCCTAAGTCGAAACTCTAGCTACTTGCGCATGCCTTGATAATACATCCCTGCGTGAATCAAGGGTGAACAACAACCAATCTTGCGCTCCTCTTAGCCGGATTAATCTTCACCATCAATAGATTGAATAAAGACCATACTCATTCGTTTCTTGAATCTAACTCTCTCGATATTAGATAAATAGATGAAGTTACGAGATCCTCTCCCAATTCACTCGCAAACAAGAATAAGAACCAAGAATGAGTAAACCTTGAATTGAAAGTGCAAACTCTTATTACCTAAACAAAATCCAATTGTTTCTCACAACAACAAAACACAATAACCCCAACCAATCAAGTTAGTTCATGGTTGGGTTTAAAAGATATACAAAGAATAATCCCCAAACCATGAATCTAATGGAAGCAAAGAAAAAGAAGAAGAAATCAAACTCTCTCCCCCTTGCTCTCTTGTCGAAATCTCTTCCTTCTTGCCCTTTGGAGTTGTCGAAATTTTTCCTCTTCTTGCTCTCTTCCAGTTGTCGAAATCTCCATCCTATTTATAGGGCTAGGGCAAAGTCCTTCTTTGAGGAGGAAGTTAAGTTGGAATTAAATTATCTTTAAAGAATATAATTCTTTATTATAATTGTATTCCTACTAGAACTTATCCTATCTTCTTGGAATTTAATTCTTCTTTAATCTCTGCATGGCAATCAAATTCCTTAGGGTTTGGGCTTTGCTCCACGTCATCTTGGGCTTGTTTAGTCATCAATTTCGATTGCCATATCACCTTTGCTCTTGTCGACAATTGCCATGGCAACTGGCTCGACGTCTCCTTCATGTATTGCCCTGGCAACTAGCTCGGCGTATCCTTCATGCATTGCCCTGGCAACTAGCTCTAGCCTTGCTTTGGCAAGTGATCCTGCATATACACACAAAACACACCAAAGCAGCATCTTTTCCCACAAAAACTACCAAGTTATGTAATCAAGCTCAACGATGGAAGGAAACATGGATTAATGCATGAATGGCTAATTATGCAACTAATATGGGCCTAAGTCTAACAATAATATGAGTAAAAAGGGTAAGAAAAATAGTACTTTTGAATACTTATCACACCCCCAAACTCGAACTATTGCCTGTCCTCAAGCAATGCAAACTCATAATTACCTGCCAAGACTTCAATTTTCACAAACTTAGTTTTGAACTTGATTTCAATTCTCTGAACCGGGGCACAAAGTATGATTGGCTTTTTATTTTTCGGAAAACTTCGGAGTTACTCGGAATCAAACTATAATGCTTGTGAGTGTGTGCGGAGTTGTGTGCAAGTTGATTTTTCGGATTCTATGCAAACATTAGGTTTTCAAATTACTTCATTGGGTTCTTTTTAACATGTTTTAACTAGAGCCAGTTTTGGGCACCTCTAGTGTTTTGTTTTTAGTTTTCATAAGTTAATTTATTCGACTAGAGCCGGTTTCGGGCACCTCTAGCGATCAATTTTTTTAACACATACTAGAGCCGGTTTCGGGCACCTCTAGGGATAAATTTTTAGCACATGCTAGAGCCAATTTTGGGCACCTCTAGCATTCATCCAAATTTTTTTTTCTAATCCCCCAATTTGTTAATTATCAACCTAAGTTTACTAGAATTCCTTAAATCAATCAAACCACAACAATGTTTCATCAAATTTAGCATCATAGTAAAATTCTAAGGTTTTCCATGGTTATCCTAGAATAAAAATTCTATCAATTAAGTGCATTGGCAAAGTCATCATCGAATATTCATCAAATCTAAGCAATTCTTGTTTCAATTAAAGGCATGGCAAGCAATTTATGTATCCTAAATGTAATACTTAAGTGAATGTAACTAAACATGGTAACTACTAATAACAATCCCCCCCCAAACTCGAGTGAGGCATTGTCCTCAATGCATGCATAAAAATAACGAAAAAAATGCATACGAGGACTTACTTCAAGAGTTCGTCATCGTAGATGATTAGTTTCCTTTTGGTCGGTGTCTTGATTCTCTTGCTTGAACGCGATGGTTGTTTTCTTAGGAGTTGATTCGGGCATAGGTGCTTTACCTTTGGCTTTTGCAGTGGTTGCCGGGATGTCTTTAGCTTTGGTTGCCGTGGCATCTTCAGGGTTGGTTGTCGTGGCGTCAGCTTGTGCAGGCACGATGTAGGTTGCCGCGGCATCATCTTTTGTGGAAAAGAAAACCTGGAAACTAAAGATAATAAAGAAAAATAAAATATCTCCTAAAAAGAATGAAAATAAAAAGAAAAATAAAATATTGAAAGGAGAGCATGCTCATGCATCTCCTAAAGTGACCACTTCCTTGTTATGTTCCACATGGGCACCATTATAGTGCTTCAGTCTTTGTCCATTAACTTTGAATTCATGGTTGTCAAAGATGGACTTGATTATCACAGCACCATGGGAGAATGGTTTGACAACTTCGAATGGTCTCGACCATCTTGATTTCAGCTTTCCCGGGAAAAGTTTTAGCCGAGAATTGAATAGGAGAACTAGTTGCCCTGGCGTGAATTGTCGTGGCAATAGTTTCTTGTCGTGCCATCGCTTTGTTTTCTCCTTGTAGATTCGTGCATTGTTATAGGCGAGTGCACGAAATTCTTCTATCTCGTTGAGATCCATCAAACGCTTTTGTCCGACACTTTCCCATTCTATATTTACGGTCTTGATTGCCCATTGGTTTGTAGGTGATATTGCCCGTCCTCTGGCAACGATCAGATTGTGTGGAAAACTCTTGGGCATCTTTGTATAGTGTTGGCCAATACAAACTAGATTGAAAAACTTTGGCCGCGGTACGAGTTCCTCCAGAATGTCCTCTATAGGGTGAAGAACGACATTGTCAGAGTACATTCTGTTGCTCCTCTTCAGGGACACATTGGCGTATAACCTGATCAGGGTATTGCCGAGGCATGTGTTGTCGTGGCGACTGCTCCCAAGATTGCTGAGTTGTGTGTGTCTAGAGTTGTCGAGGCATACGCGTCCATGGTTGCCGAGGTGTGCGTATCAGTGGTTGTCGTAGTGTCGCGGGTTACCGAGGTGTCAAGGGTTGCCGAGGCAACTAAAAGTTTTTCATCCAGGAATGCATCGCATATCTCTAAATCTGCATCCTCCTCCCTGTGAGTTGGCCTAGGACTGCTCCTACCGCGAAATCACTTGCATCACACATGAGCTCAAAATGTGGCGTCCAATCTGGTGGAACGACAATGGGTGCCGAGGCAACTGTCGAACTCATTACCAAAAACAGAAAAATCATCCATGAGGATCTCAAGGAGGTCTTCGACCATGTCTGAAAAGAGTGTCATCATGCATCTTCTAATGTTACTGTATATCTGAGAAAACTTGAGGAGAGTCATTTTCGATACTTCTTATAGTCCATCCATACCCTCCATCGGGTGACAATATTGCCCAAAAAGAGTTTGGCCAATGTGCTTGCCACTACTCCCTTTTGCGTTACCATGGTGGAGGTGTCTTTCTTCTTTGTTCGCTTGTAGTCCATGTATACTCTCCACCTTGCTACTATTCCTGAAGGCACAAATATATTAATAGGAAAAATTATATCCATTCTCAACCATTCAATTACCTCATTCTTGTCAACTTCTATCATGGTTGGATGTAGCCTTTGTTGTCGTGGCAATTGCTGCTCAAGCCAATTGTCGTGGCAATCAGTTGCCAAAATTTGCTGTAAGTCATGGGAAGAACCAATTTTCTGAAAAGCTTTACGAATCCAAACATCGTTTTCTTTTGGCCTCTCAAACATCTCCATCAGTAGAGATTTCGATGGCTTCAAATCTACCAACCTCGGTTCCTCAAGACATACCTGCAATGGACGAGATGAGTTTTTAAAGAATTCAAAAGGTTCAACTATTACCTGCTCATATTCCATTGGAAAAGTATTATTTTCTCGTTGATCTTACATGTGGTCATGTAATTGTCGTGGAAATTGTAGATGAGAGCAATCTACAGATTCCTGCTTCAGCATCAACGTTGTAACCTTCTGGGCATCAGGTTCCTCAGAATTTGCTGTAGTATTGTTTTTCTCAGCTTCATTGAGTGTTGTCACGGCATTGCTCTGTTCAGGCTCCTCAATCATTGCCGAGGCAATTTGTTGTTCAAGCTCATCATGTGTTGGGCAGTCTCTCTCATTGGCATCCTCTTGACTTTGAGGTTCTAGTTGTTCCTAACACATCGGAGAGATTTCTTTGTATTGCTCCTTATCCTCTTGCCTTGGGACGTCAGTATCCCTAGGAATGAATTGTTGGTGCATGTTATCCATGACATATGTGGATCTCCCCAATTGATCTTTTGAATCCCCTAAGGTTGCATCCCACTGAGCTATCCTCGTATCCATGGACTTTGATAGCTCTCGAATCTCTTCAATGGATCTGTCAAGTCTAGCCAAGGAAGCTAGCAACGTTTCCTCCAAAGAATTAGAATTCTCTTGAAAAGGACTACATTGCCATGGCATATTTGTTGCTGCGGCAAAATTTTGAGCTTTTTGACCATACCATGAAGAATTTTGCTGCTGGTTCCCTCTATGGTCCTCCATGTAGTTATATGCACCGAAAATGTGAGGGCAATTTTCAAACACATGATGTTCTCCACACATAGCACAAGATTTTTCCACTGTATAAGTTCTTTGGGCTTTTCTCGGTTGGTATAGGTAATCATCAAAGGGTGCAAGAAACTCTTGATTGGATTGATTCATATCTTCCAACTTCATCTCTCGACTAGATCGGCTTTTATTTCCCGACATGTTGATGTCCCTTAACTTGTAGCGCACCTAATTTTTTTTTGATAAACAAACAAAAAGAAAAGTTCGTAAAACTAGGAGAAAAAATGCAATAACAAAAAAAACTAACACCAATTGCCAATCCCCGGCAACGGCGCCAAAAACTTGTTGCGTGTGATAAGAGCTACGCAATTTGCAAGTATACATGTCGTAAGTAATAAAGTGATATGAGTATCGAGTATCGTCTCCACATGGATTGGTTTGGGCCACTTTGTTTAAGTTACTGCACTGTGAAAATAAAAACACAATTGATAATAGGAATTCTAATTAACGAGTAAACTAAGAGCAATAAACTAAAAGAATAGATAAAATCAAAAGAGAGAATAGGTCAGGTTATCATGAGTTGAGGTGTGATAGCCGATTAAATCGTCTTGGTAAAAGAGTGCAAGGGCAACTCGGTTGCTGTGGCAACTTGCACAGCGGGGTTGCCTTGGCAACTAATCGATGGTTGCCTGGGCGACTAGCTGGGCAACTACTTGGGCATATGGGCAACAACTTCAAGGTTCGGCAGAGCATTCTTCAATGGTTTCTTCTTATCCCTAAGTGGAAACTCTAGCTACTTGTGCATGCCTTGATAATACATCCTTGCGTGAATCACGGGTGAACAACAACCAATCTTGCGCTCCTCTTAGTCGTTGAAATCCTTAACTTATTCCTAAGCCGGATTAATCTTCACCATCAATAGATTGAATAAAGACCATACTCATTCGTTTCTTGAATCTAACTCTCCCGATATTAGATAAATAAATGAAGTTACGAGATCCTCTCCCAATTCACTCGCAAACAAGAATAAGAACCAAGAATGAGTAAACCTTGAATTGAAAGTGCAAACACTTATTACCTAAACAAAATCCAATTGTTTCTCACAACAACAAAACACAATAACCCCAACCAATCAAGTTAGTTCATGGTTGGGTTCAAAAGATATACAAAGAATAATCCCCAAACCATGAATCTAATGGAAGCAAAAAAAAAGAAGAAGAAATCAAACTCTCTCCCCCTTGCTCTCTTGTCGAAATCTCTTCCTTCTTTCCCTTTGGAGTTGTCGAAATTTTTCCTCTTCTTGCTCTCTTCCAGTTGTCGAAATCTCCATCCTATTTATAGGGCTAGGGCAAAGTCCTTCTTTGAGGAGGAAGTTAAGTTGGAATTAAATTATCTTTACAGAATATAATTCTTTATTATAATTGTATTCCTACTAGAACTTATCTTATATTCTTGGAGTTTAATTCTTCTTTAATATCTGCATGGCAATCAAATTCCTTTGGGTTTGGGCTTTGCTCCACGTCATCTTGGGCTTGTTTAATCATCAATTTCGACTACCATATCACCTTTGCTCTTGTCGACAATTGCCATGGCAACTGGCTCGGCGTCTCCTTCATGTATTGCCCTGGAAACTAGCTCGGCGTATCCTTCATGCATTGCCCTGGCAACTAGCTCTAGCCTTGCTTTGGCAAGTGATCCTGCATATACACACAAAACACACCAAAGCAGCATCTTTTCCCACAAAAACTACCAAGTTATGTAATCAAGCTCAACGATGGAAGGAAACATGGATTAATGCATGAATGACTAATTATGCAACTAATATGGGCCTAAGTCTAACAATAATATGAGTAAAAAGGGTAAGAAAAATAGTACTTTTGAATACTTATCAGTAGACAGATGCAAATATTTCGAATATCGATCTCCTGAGGATGATTATTTAAATGCTTAAAGTTGTTAGTGCAATAGTAAAGAAAATATGAGATAATTGTGAGAAATATTGTCAGAGCAATAACAGGAAAATAAAAATAAAATATAATAATAAAATCAGGATCCCTTTAGTGAAACATCAGCAGATTATTCAAGTACTTGCAAGAAAATATGAATAAATGATTGTCAGCGCAATAAAGCCCATGCATATTTTACCAACTTAACTTCTACCTTTGAATCAAAGACTTATATAAGCCCACTTACCACATCTTTCAGTGATAGCTATAAACCAAATACAAGAACAAGTGGATCAACTCTCGTTGTATCCTCATCCAACTCTCATTGTAATGGGTTGTTAATCTGAATTTTCATTGCACCTTTTAGTGACAGTGACTGCAATAAACACTTTTGTGCATAAAACATTCAAACCCAAAGATTAAAGATAAAGGAAAATATTGATAAAATAAACATTCAGTCAAAATCCATAAACTACTTCCATACTAAAGGAATATAAACAATAATCATCAACGTTTAAGCAAAAGAAATGCTAAGAACAAATAGAGAATTATATTCCTAGTTAACTCGAAATGTTATCACAAATCTTTCTTGCTTCGCACTTGGTTCTTCTTGTCACGTGAAGTTCTGCATCGATCTCACTTTGGTCCACCCGGTGGAGAGCTTAAGCCGCCATAGCCAAGAGGGAAAAGCTCCAAAAATAGAGGAAAAAGATTATAAGATATGAGCCTCCAAAAAATGATGGATCTTGGAAAATGTAAGGATAAGATGATATATATCAAGATGCCTCTTTTCTTTCCAATAGGGTAAATACAGGTGTCTCTCATGGATTTGCAACTGTGAAAGTTCGTACAAGGCAGTTGCACCAAATTGCCAGCTCATCGTCCTTTGATCTTATCTTTTTGATAGCTTTTAATACGCTAACAATCTTGGATGTAATTCGGTAATAATATTGTTTCAATACAGCGACATCCAGTCCGTACAACAACTATCGTAACTAACCGCCAGCTCATTGTCCTTTGATCTTATCCTGACAGTTGTCAATACAACAACAATTAATATTTCAATACTCCGACATCATGTTTAGAAAAATTTTGTTGTAACTAACTGGAAGCTCATTATCCTTTGATCTTATCTTGACAGTTGTCAATGCGACGATAGTCCTAGATGCAGTTTAATCAACACTTATGCAGTGACATCAGTATTGCAGCGACATCCCAATACGGTAACAGTCTTGGATGCAATTCTGGAAGAATTCATGCAGTGACATTAGCAGCAAAAATGTGATAAAATCAAGGATAATTCAAGAAAGAGCTACTGAGTTAAGGAAATGCAAATAAAAAGATAAAAAAAAGCTAAAATGCATACAAAGTTACTAAATGGGGATAAATTAACCAAAAAATAAGGTGAAACACGTACTCTTTATAGTACCATCAGGTATTAGTATTGGCCTTCGCGTATCGGAATGGTACCCTTGGCTACCGTTACTTACATCATACCGATACGAAATTAGCTCATTAGAATTTTATCCAGCCTTTGTGTATTGGTACGAATCGACTCATACTGATACTCCCTTGAATGGCGTATCGATATAGACTAGACTCCGTTGTAGTACCCGCTTTAAATTTCATATTAATGAACAATGTTCTTTAAACCCATAATACTAGGGTATTGGTACTGTCTCCCTGTGTGCTAATACCAAAGCCCATAAATGGCTTCCTAGGCTCGGGAAATCACTTCCCAAGCCCCCAAAACACAACCTTTAACCCTTAAACTCAAGCCTACATCTTATAGAAGTTATTTAGGTTATTTACTACTATTTTTACACATGATTAATATCAAATCTGAGTTTTACCATTTTAAAGCCTCATCCACCGAAAATGCGCTCAAACAACCATAAACACCAAATCTAGCAACCCCAACCATAAAATCAAGCAAGGTAATTAATTTATGACCTTCAAGAAGAATAAGAGTCAGAGATGTGCTGACCCTTAGAAACAAACCCAAATTCAAGCCCACACAAAGCTCCTTCAACTTTCCCTTTGACTCAAGCTTGGAGGAAACCCCCAATCACTTCCTCTTGCCATACAAACATGGAAAATGAAAAAAGACTTGAGATAACATATAAGGGAAGGTTTTACTATGAATTTACAATAAAGGAAATGGGTAAAAACTCTTGAAACCTCAAATCCTTCAAAAACCCATTAATGGAAAAGTTACCCTTTTCATAAAGCTCATAGAGAAGAGATCAACATACTCAATTCTTGAGTCTTGGATGAGAGAAATGTTGATAAATTTTGGATCTTTAGAGTTTAAAAAGAGAGAAAAATGAGAATGAATAAGGGAAGGGAGAAGAAAAGAGATGCATGATCTCAGCTTGTCCCCCTAATCACGTGAGAGGCAAAAAAGTAAAGGAAAATCATCCTTTAATTCAAAAAAGGTCTAATTGCAACATAGAACCCCCAAGGTTTTTCTCTTTTTCAAAACGATCAGCCCATAATCTTGAAAGATCATATACTCGTCCAATTAAGCCCAAACTTGGCCCATTGGGTCCAATTGCCCAATCTAACAAGAAGGTCCATAACCCGGGTCAACGCTCGTTCATTGACTTAAAAATCCAGGTCGTTGCAATGGATGTATTAACCTCAACAGACTGAGTAACCTCAAGTATTGTGAAGCATTGTAGATCATGTAAGACTTCTTATAGATTTAATGATGCCTTGAGATTGGTGATCTAAGAACTCTAGCTACTGTAGGCTAGATGATAACTCATAGATAGTAAACCTTATCTATTCTCTCTAGACTATATTTATCTCGCATACTTATTTATGATAATCATGAATTATGGTAGAATAGAAATGCACCACTGAGCTTGGTAAGCTCAGTGCTCGAAATCGTTGTTTCCGTTCGCAGGTTAGTAGTTTAATCGTGATCGAGGAGCACATTGACAAGCATCGTAATTTTAAAATAAATTATCCTTAATCTCAAATAAAATAGATAAGTACTGTTGTAATAGAGAAGAATGGTCAATCCACAGGGACTAAAGAGCTTCTGATGTTGAAAGGTTTTGATTCTGACTTTAGCGAGAAAATAAAAAAATGGGGAGTTTTAATCAAGAAAGTAAAGTAGGAAATAAATGTAAAACGATAGAAGCGAGTTTGGAAATAAATTTAGAGAAAATGACAAGATTAAATTTTGAAAAGAAATTCAACTAAATAGAATAGCCTTAAGCTCCACTTTGCCTCAATTCCAATTGATCATCGAAGAAGATTTTACTTCAGAATTCATGCCGGTTACAGTCTACAAGGCCCAACCCTTTTAACTTACTTTTCTCTCTGGTAAACAAACAATCCAAAGCCAATCTTTGGAATTCAGTCTTAACTTAGACTAACCACGACTATCGTCACTAGCTCTAATACAGTTTAAGTGTTGGAAAAGCTCGACTCGAGTTATGTTGTATCAATGAGAATTGAACCCAATCTCAATTTCCCTTAGCGGACCACCGTTAAGTGTGTTCACAGAAAGTCGAATATGCTACAAGCCGATCATTCCTCCCGAATTTAAATTGGAACAACATTCAAACCAACAAGCTCTTTTTGAATTGAAAGTGTAAAGATTTTAAAGGAAAGGCCGGTTGCCAATCCAAGTTTGCAGAAAATTGAGAAAGATATCTAAAGATGTTAGGCGTTTTTCAATTCTCACCATCGGAATTGAGTCATCGCTTTAAGCCTTTGGCTAATTGGAAAATTAGCTAAGCATGGTTGAAATCATACTTAGCATATTTTTAAAGAAAGAAAATTAAGAGCTTAAATAAAAAAGTTGTAAAAAAAACTTTTATAAAAGTAAAAACCCCAAGAACAAATAAAAGCCAAGTAAATCTTTCAAGCTTCACCCTAATGGGGTATTTATAGCTTCAGATAACCTAAAGATAAAGAGAATATTTAAAATAAAATACCCAAAGATAATCCTAAAAACATTCAAATAAAATAAAAAGATCAAATCCTAAATCATAAAGTGATATTCCCAAATATTTAAATTCAAACATAATCTTAAAATCCTAAGTGAATCCCGTCTGTTTGTCCTTCTAGATGATGCTGACTGGATCATCTTTTGGAAGCTACTGTAATTGGACTGTCAGAATCTGCCACGTCGAACATCGTCATGCCCCAACTCATGCCCATGTGTCCAGCCTGGATTCTAAAAAAATTGCAAAACATGTTGTTTTAATGTTGTTTTCTGGAAATTGAAGTCCTACGCAAAAACGAATAAAAACAACCCAAATCAGCAATATCAAAGAATCAACAAGGACTAATTAACGATAAAATAATAGCAACATAAATAACTCATCAAATTCCCCCTTACTTATTTGATGTTTGTCATCAAGCACGCCTTAATCAAATATGTCAAAATCTCAAGTTACAAATCTTCATCTTACCTCATATCCAAGAACACCAAGTCAATATCACATCAATTATCATAATCAAGAATAACGATCAAGTGAAAGGCATAAATAGGAATAAGTTAAGCAAAACCATGACATCCTATTAATCCATCAATTTCAATGTAACAAGGTGCAATACCTCACAAGGATTCACTCATTTTTGCTCAAAATGTTTCGAGTAAAAGAAAACGCTCAAAGCTAGAACCAAACATGACATTACCATAAGCCTATAGGAAAATCAAATCTCCACCACTAAAAAAGAACAAGATGCATTAATCAAAGGGTCTTTAAAAAGGATGAAATAGGGTTAGGTTAAGGTAGGGAAAAAGGCCAAAAATATGGGTTAATCATCAAGACAAGAGATACACAATTTATAAGTTCAAGCCATGAAATAAACAAAGTAAACAAATGCAAAGAAGTGAAACAAAAAATCAAACAACCAAAATGTTTTTGCTTTCCTTTTTTTGTATTTTTTCTCAAATCTTTTTCTTTTATTTTTTTTATTCTGTTTGAGCACAGTTCGAACCAAATTTTTTTCTTGAAATATTTCTTCTTTGTTGTTTTGTTTTTCTCGTATGTGGAACAAATCAATCTCTATCTTGACAAGGGTAACAAAAGAGGGTAAAATAAAAGGTTTCGGGCTTTACAATGTGGTAAAAGCAAAGAGAAGGGGTAAAGGCACAAAAATGGTTCACTAACGGATACAAACGGGTAGGCAATTTTATGTAGAGAAGTGGGTTAATCCTAAGTGTCCCTTATCATATTAAATCATCAAGTTCAAAACATGTAGTCTCGATATGCATTTACTCACAAGTTCTAGAATATCGATATTAGTCTGACACACTCAATCAAAAAAATGAGCAAGAATGAAAAAGAATGCTCGTCTAGGCTCAAATCTCACAAGAAAGTGTAATTTGTATCGAGTCAAGAAACATGTCAATCAACAAACGCATGTGATGTCAACCAAAATTTAAAGAAAATACTAATCATGTCATTTCACTATCATGCACCCTAATTCTGATAAAAGTGGGATCACAAACTCAGAAGGTAATCAATGAAATAAGGCAAAAGTCAGGATCGGTAACAAAACATCTCAAAATATCAACCAAGACAACTTAAATCAAAACATATAAACAAGAGAGAGAAAAAATGATGCAAATCTCTACCCCCTCCCTTAAAGCATATTGTCCCAATATGAAAATTGAAAGCGTAAGAGAAGGAATAGAGATACCCTCCGTATCTAATGACGGACGCGGACGTCGATTGAGATGAATTGGCAGTGGGCATTGGTTCAGGGGGGTTGTGCGACTGTTTTCGGCTGAGAACACTAGTTCGTGTAGTTTAGGTATTGCAAAGGATGACAAAGGGTCAATTAGTGTGGTCGGCTGAGTAGGTTTGTACAAAGGCGAGACCGACGGGTGGTGGCAGCGGCCATGGCATTGTGTGGGTTGAGGTGGCCAGGGCCTCGTCGTCTTGTGCGTACCAATGCGACGTGGCGGCTGAAGTGTGAGTTTGGTGCATGAACATAGGAGGTGCGATAGGAAGAAAGGGGTGGTGGTCGCGGTTATGGTGGCTGTGTAGGGTGTAAGACTGATGGCTTTAGGAGAGGGTTCAGCGGTTGTATGTTTGGGCTGTGGAGTCGTGGCCGAGAGTTACTTGGGTTGGTGATTTATGGGGAAAGAAGAAATGCGGCGTATAAGTCAGGGAATGAATTTTGGGATGGGAAATTAGGTTTAGCTTGGTGTGTGCGGTCAAGAATACCCCATTTATCTCCTTCATCCTTTGTTGCTTTAAGACTCCACTTCTCGGTCTTCCGAAACCTGTGCATTTTTTCATTTTTCAAGAATAATACAAAGAAATAAAATAACAATACAAAAAATGAAAATAAAAATAAAGTAAAATAAAATGAAATAAAATAGTAATTAAATAAAAGCGAGAATAAAAAATGGGTTGCCTCCCATTTAGCGCTTTATTTAATTCTTTAGCTCGATGACCTGATTCAGACTATAGGTACTACGACAAATACTTCCTCCAATTCTTGCGCTTTATTCAACTGATAACTTCCTGAAGAAAAATTCTACAATCATGGAGTTCTTTTGTTTTTCTCCTATAGGTTCGGGTATTCACGTAAGCTTTTTCTCATATTTCTTTCAGCTTTGAAAGCATGTTCGAAATAATCACCAAAAAGATATCTCTTTCACCTGAAATGTGTACTTCAAATGTTTCGGCATTGGTTTTGACTCAATATCCGTTGCATGCAAAATGCAAGGTAACATTTTAGTTTTCGAAGGAGTTAGGCACAAGTCATAATAAATAGAATAAATATTTTCCAACTCCCTAATTTCGTTGTCGTGACCCTCCAATTCCCTGTACAAATCATTGAATAAGTTAGTTTCAACAAACTCATATACCAAAGGCTTATAAACGTCAATGAAACTAATATTTGCAACATTATCTAGGCACTTCATCGCCTTGTAAACATCAAATTTAACAACCTCACAGTTAAATTCCATGGTAAGATTGCCACTCCTAACGTCAATTTTGGTATATGCCGTGCTTAGGAAGGGGCGACCAAGAAGGATTTCGGAGGAAGAATTGGTTCGGTCATTTTTCATGTCGATGACATAGAAATCCACCAAAAATTAAATCATTTACCTTAACCAGTACATTCTCAACCAGTCCTTCAAGATAAATGACGAATCAATCGGCGAGCTGGATTGTCACTCTTGTTTCCTTCAAAGGCTCTGCACTAAGTGAATTGTAAACGAACAGCGTCACAACATTTATGGAAGCACCAAGATCGCACATAGCACATTTTATTCCTACCTTACCAATTTTACAAGGGATAGCAAACATACCTTGATCATTGTAGTTAGGTGGAAGCTTACGTTGAAAAATGGTTGAAATGTTTTCTCCCAAGTTTACCTTCTTATTACTAGTAAGCCTTCATTTGTTTGTGCAAAGTTCCTTCAAGAATCTAGCGTACCGTGGAACCTTTTTAATCATATCAAGAAGAGGTATGTTTACCTCCACTTTACAAAACATATCAAGTATCTCTTTCTCCTCGGCTTCTTTGCTACGTTTAACTAACCTCGATGGAAAAGAAGGTGGAACAACATATGGTGAGGGAGTAGCAGGGTCCGTTTGAGCCTTCAGTTCTTTCTTCTTTTCCTTAGACTCTACACCATTTTTCTCTAGGATCTCAGTTTCGACTATAGTACCACTTCGAAGGGTGATGGTGCTAACATTTTGCCACAGATTCTATTTTGTTTGATATGGTAATTTCTATTTAGATTCTAAACGATTCACTACTAACGTAAGTTGACTCATCTATTTGTCAATTTCTTGAAATTGTACTTCGGTCTTTAGTTGAAACTTTTCCTGGGATAACGCCAAACATTCTATAATTGACTCCAACGACGGTTTTTGTAGTTGATATTGATGTGGTGTAGGTGCTTGATAAGCTTGATTTGGTCTGGGATTTGGTCCATAGTTAAAGTTTGGATAGTCCCTCCACCCCGGATTATAGGTGTTGGTGTGAGGGTTGTATGGCCCTTAGGGAGGTCCTGAAAAATTTTCCACTACATTTACTTGTGCGGTAGCATCTTCTTGTAACATCGGACAACAATCCGTAGGGTGGTCCGACATTGTGCATATCTCGCATAGTCTAGATGTACCTATTTTGCCTGTAATGAGAGATTGAACTACATAAGCTAACTTATCAATTTTATTCTCTAAAGAAATTGTACTTATCTTGTGAACTCATCGAGAGGGTTCACTGGAAGGGCAAAACTGTTGAGAGTTAGCGGCCATAGTAGAAATTAAATTTTTAGCCGTATTCAGAGTCATGTTTACAAGAGCCCCTCCACTTGCTGCGTTGATCATTTTCATCTCCATAGGGAGTAAGCATTCATATAAGTATTGGAAAAGTGTTTGTTCTTCCAGTCCATGTTGTGGACAATTTGCGCATAGTTTCTTGAACCTCTCCCAATAGTCATATAATGATTCAGTATCTTTTTGTCCGATTCCTAAGATGCTTTGCCTTAGTTTACTCGCCTTGGCTGTAGGGAAGAACCTGTCAAGAAAAAGTCGAGACATATCTATCCATGTATTAACCGAATTAGACGGTAAATCAAATAACCAATCCTTAGCCAAATCGGCTAAGGAAAAAAGAAAAGCATGGAGTTTAATTTGGTCTTTGGATACTCCTTGTGGTTTTGTGCTTAAACAAACCATATAAAATTCCTTAAGATTTTTGTGTGGGTTTTCACTGGGCAGACCATGAAAGGTTGGTAGAAGATGGATTAGAACCGTCTTAAGTGTGAATGGTGTTTCTCCATTCAGGAATGTGATGCACAACGGTTGTTGCTCCTCAGGTACTGCGGCAAGTTCTCAAATAGTTTGGTCATCGTCTGCCATCAGAATCTGCTCTACGTTGGCGTATTCAAAGTGTGTTTTAGCGTTAGAAGGTGTTTTTGTATTTGGCTTGGATTGTTGTTGTCGATGTTCTTGTTGTTGTCGTTGTCTTCTTTCTCGAAGTGTTTGTGCGTGTAGTCTTCGGGCTAATGCTTCGATCTCCGATTCAAAATCTGCTTGTTCTCCCAGATTCTTTCTGGTCATAAATCAAAACAAACTTTAGTCAGTAACTTTTTCCGAAGTCCCCAAAATAGCTCCAATTGATAAGCGTCGTAATTTTCAAATAAATTATCCTTAATCTCAAATAAAATAGATAAGTAATGTAGTAATAGAGAATAAGGGTCGATCCACAAGGACTAAAGAGCTTCTAATGTTGAAAGGTTTTTATTCTGACTTTAGCGAGAAAATTAGGGGTTTTAATCAAGAAAGTAAAGTAGGAAATAAATGTAAAACGATAGAAGTGAGTTTGAAAATAAATTTATAGAAAATGAAAAAAGAAAATTTTGAAAAGAAAATCAATTAAATAGAATAGCCTCAAGCTTCACTTTGCCTCAATTCCAACTGATCATCGAAGAAGATTTTACTTCGAAATTCATGTAGGCTACAGTTTACAAGGCCCAACCCTTGTAACTTACTTTTCTCTCTGGTAAACCAACAATCCAAAGCCAATCTTTGGAATTTAGTCTTTACTTGGACTAACCACACTATCGTCGCTAGCACCAATACAGTTTAAGTGTTGGAAAAGCCCGACTCAGGTTATGTTATCTCAATGAGAATCGAACCCAGTCTTATTTTCCCTTAGCGGATCGCCGCTAAGTGTGTTCATAGGAAGTCGAATGTGCTACAAGTAAATTGAGAAAGATATCTGAAGATGTTAGGTGCTTTTCAATGTTAGAGTATGCCCAAAGACCAATCATGAGATGATTGTAACCACATACTTACTTTACCAGTTCTATTAAGGCATTGCCATTTATTATTTTCGGTTATATTTCTGTGTTCTTATATATAAGTTGTTTGATAATAAATTCCATAGAATAATATGATTATTCTTAAAAGGTCCATAGCCAAATATTATTGTAGGCTTGGACAACGATAATACATTAAAGGCTATTGTGTAGTTGATTGATGGCAAAGTGTTGTCATTGCCATGGAGATGTCAAAATCAATACATGAGTATGTTTTAGAGAACAACATACTGGAATGACCCGCTATGAGCATATTTCTTGGATTATTATGTGACAGTCACAAACATGTTCATAGTGATAACTAATTGTATGATCCTCAGACTTGGGATCATTATTATCTCGACATCTATAGTCTTATGTTTTGATACAGTTGAAAGTGTGTCATAACTGGTTGCATCATAAAGACTGATATTAGACATGCCACAAAATAATTTAGTGAGATTTAGGTGATCAACATAGGATTTGTCCCTCCTACATAATAAGAGTAATATCACATGCCACTTGATCGAGTGAGACTAGAAACGCATGGCCATGCTCGAATAAGCTGATTTAAGATATCATAAATTATTCGTTTGTTATAGTCTACTCAAGATATCAAGAAACATTAGATGAACTATACAAGTGTGACTATTCCATGACTTGTGTCCAATCTAGATACAAAGGACAAAATGATGTAATGCAAGAAAGAGAGTTAATCACATAGAGGTTATGTCGAATCATGACTTCTTGTAACTTAGGTGACAATGATACATTGCTAGACGTCACTCATTGTTTGTAATATTTGAATTGTTCTAATATTTACTACTAATGTTACAAGAACCTACAGGGTCACACCCTATGGTTTGATCAAGCAAATGTTAAACGAATAATACACGTACAAAGTTGTTGTACATAAATGAAGATATAATTAAAATTTATGTATATTTTGATATATATATATATAGAGAGAGAGAGAGAGATTTTGATTATTCAAATTTAAAGTTTATATATATTTGATATATATAGAATTTAAATTATTCTGAATTTAAAGGATAAGCATTAAAGGAGAGTAATTAAATGTAATTATAACATATTAATGCATGAAATTCGGAAATAGTCAACAACTCTAATTCAAGTTGAATTAGGGTTATTTACATTATAAAAGGAACATAAGGGTCTAGCAGCCACTTATGTTTTTGCGAAACTCTCTAAACAGTTTAGAGAAGAAAATTATTTGCTTACAACCGGGTGAACTGAGTAGAGGTCGGGACGTTTTCGTTGCGACTAAGGATTCGAAACGCGTGATCGTGATTGCATCTCTGTTCTCTTCTACCTCTTTCCAGATGAACTAAGGTAGTTTTTCTGCATCATTCTTCCCGATTTCAATTAATCGTACATGGATCACTGGTGAGATCGCCTGAATAATTTTTTTGTTGCACCATAGGGTGTACCGGCGGTCCCCACATTCAATTCTCACAATCGGAATTGAGTCATCGCTTTAAGCCTTTGGCTAATTGGAAAATTAGATAAGCATGATTGAAATCATACTTAGCATATTTTTAAAGAAAGTAAAATAAGAACTTAAATAAAAAAGAAGTTGTAAAAAAACTTTTATAAAAGTAAAAACCCCAAGAACAAATAAAAGCCAAGTACATCTTTCAAGCTCCACCCCTAATAGGTCATTTATAGCTTCAGATAACCTAAAGATAAAGAGAATATTTAAAATAAAATACCTAAAGATAATCTTAAAAACATTCAAATAAAATAGAAAGACCAAATCCTAAATGATAAATTGATAATTCTCAAATATTTGAATTCAAACTTAATCTTAAAATCCTAAGTGAAACTCGTCCTTTCGTCCTTGTAGATGATGCTGACTGGATCACCTTCTGGAAGCTGTTGCTGACTGGACTACCAGAATCTGCCACGTCGGACATTGCCATGCCCATGTGTCCAATCTGGATTTCAGAAAATAAAAAAAAAACTACAAAACATGCTATTTTAATGTTGTTTTTTGTAAATTGAAGTCCTGCGCAAAAACGAATAAAAACAACCCAAATCAACAATATCAAAGAATCAACAAGGAATAATTAACGATAAAATAATAACAAAATAAATCACTTATCACACATTATGAAGGGATTTCCCAGCATCACATCGCTTCAGAGTACAGTTCTTGAGGTTTAGTTTAGGCTATTGTATTTATAGGACCTTACAGTGGTTGAATTCGTAAACTCTATTTGAAATATTATTTTGATATATAGTGTTTTAAACTCGGGGCTCTTGTTTTGTAAATGATTTTATATTATTTATTTAATTAAATGCATCATGAATGTTTTGATATTTTGAAAGAAGGCTAAACTTATAGTTTTAAACTGGAAATTTGATGGGTCAGATTTTGGATGACCCAAATGTGACACTTTGAAATTAGATCCAGATCAAGGTGTTACAACTTATTTACATCTAGTTGCTTCTGTCTATTAACTTGTAATCATATTGTTTTTAGTTGTTACTTTATTTTTAAATTAAAAATTATATATACGAGATATATTAGATAATTTTTTATTCTATTTATTTTAACCCAATCAATGATATTTTTTTAAATTCGCCACTGCCAAATGCCACCGCCCTAAGGGAGTGGGTATTGGACCCAGTGCCTTCCATAACTTATTCCGATGATATGAATTTGATAACTGTGGGAATGGGACCATGTCAGATTTTGCGAATCTCTATAGTTGCAACAAATATCCGTTCGAGACAAAATACGTTTATAAATTAATCAAAATTAACCAGTCCATTGGTGCATATAATTTGATCAAAGGTGTAGCAGGAAAAACATAGCTTTCCGGGAATTCAAACACTCAGAAAATGGAAATCACAAGTAATTTACTGTTATGTTTGATTCTTTTCTCGTGTGCAGCTCTAAGTAAGCTCTTAAGGCGAAGACAGTCTCGGAAAGTTAAAAATCTGCAACCACCAGGACCCCCAGGGTGCCTAATATTAGGCAACTTTTTCGACCTTGGAACTTTGCCTCACCCGACCCTATCCAAGCTCAGGGCAAAGTATGGACCGGTGCTAGGTTTGAAGCTTGGGTCAGTAAACACCGTGGTCATACAATCAGCCATGGCAGCCTCCGAATTGTTCAAGAACCATGACCATAATTTATGCGATCGTAAATGTCCCATTGCGCTGACTGCTCATGATTACTGTCTAGGATCGCTTGCATTCGGCAGATTTGGCAAGCCATGGCGCATGCTTCGTCGTATTTGCGCATGCTTCGTCGTATTTGCTCAACGGAGCTCCTGACGAACCAACAAAACAGCATATCAGTATTGGCCTTTGCGTACCAGTACAGTATTCTTGGGTACTGGTACTTACAGCGTACCGATGCGAAATTAGTTCACTGAAATTTTATCCAGCCTTTGTGTATCGGTACGAGTCGATTCGTACCGATACTCCTTTGAATGGCGTACCGGTATAGGTTGGAGTCCGTAATGGTACCCCTTTAAAGTTCATATTAATGAACAGTGTTCTTTAAACCCAAAACACTAGGGTATCGGTATTGCCTCCCTGCATGCCGATACCAAAGCCCATAAATAGCTTTCTAGGCTTGGGAAATCACTTTCCAAGCTCCCAAAATACAACCTTTAACTCTTAAATTCAAGACTACATCTTATGGAAGTTATTTAGGTGATTTACTACCATTTTTACTCATGATTAACATCAAATCTGAGTTTTACCATTTTAAAGTCTCATCCACCCAAAATGCACTCAAACAACCATAAACACTAAATCTAGCAATTACAACCATAAAATCAAGCATAACAATTAATTTATGACCTTCAAGAAGAATATGAGTCTGAGATGTATTGACCTTTAGAAACAAACTCAAATTCAAACCCTCCACACAAAGCGCTTTCAACTTTCCCTTTGACTCAAGCTTGGAGGAAACCTCCAATCACTTTCCTCTTGCCATACAAACATGAAAAACGAAACAAGACTTAAGATAACATCTAAGGGAAGGTTTTCCTACGAATTTACAACAAAGGAAATGGTAAAAAATCTTGAAACCTCACATCCTTTACAAACCTATTAATGGAAGAGAATACACTTTTCATGAAGCTCACAACATACTCAATTCTTGAGCCTTGGATGAGAGAAATAGTTGATAAAATTTAGATCTTTAGAGTTTAGAAAGAGAGAAAAATGAGAGTGAATGAGGGGAAGAAGAAAAAAAAAGATGCATGATCTCATCTTGTCTCCCTTATCACGTGAGAGAGCCAAAGAAGTAAATGGAAACCAACCTTTAATTCAAAAAAGGTCTAATTGCAACAAGAACACCCAAAGTTTTTCCTTTTTTCAAAATGGTCACCCCTTAAGCTTGCAAAATCAAATACTCATCCAATTAAGCCCAAACTTGGCCCATTGGGTCCAATTGCCCAATCTAACATGAAGGTCCATAACTCGGATCAACACTCGTTCGTTAACTCGGCAATTTGGGTCGTTACAATTGTTTTAAACTGAAAATTTGATGGGTCAGATTTTGGGTGATCCGAATGTGGCACTTCGAATTCGGATCGGGATCGAGGTGTTACAACTTATTTACACCTAGTCACTTATGTCCTTTAACATGTAATCATATTATTTTTAGTTGTTACTTTATTTGTAAATTAAGAATCATATATGCGAACTATATTAGATAATTTTTGTGTTCTATTTATATTAGTCCAATCAATAATGTTTTTTTAGATTCGTTACTGTTTATGACCATGGTAATGCCACAGCCCTAAGGGAGTGGGTATTGGACCCAGTGCCTTCCATAACTTATTCCAATAATATGAATTCAATAACTGTGGGAGTGGGGACATGTCAGATTTCGCGAATCTCTATAGTTGCAACAAATATCCGTTCGAGACAAAATACGTTTATAAATTAATCAAAATTAACCAGCTCCATTGGTACATATAATTTGATCAAAGGTGTAGCCGGAAAAACATAGCTTTCCGGGAATTCAAACACTCAGAAAAAGGAAATCACAAGTAATTTGCTGCTATGTTTGATTCTTTTCTCGTGTGCTGCTCTAAGTAAGCTCTTATGGCGAAGACAGTCTCGGAAAGTTAAAAATCTGCAACCACCAGGACCCCCAGGGTGGCCAATATTAGGCAACTTTTTCGACCTTGGAACTTTGCCTCACCAGGCCCTATCCGAGCTCAGGGCAAAGTATGGACCGGTACTAGGTTTGAAGCTTGGGTCAGTAAACACCGTGGTCATACAATCAGCCATGGCAGCCTCCGAATTGTTCAAGAACCATGACCATAATTTCTGCGATCGTAAATGTCCCATTGCGCTGACTGCTCATGATTACTGTCTAGGATCGCTTGCATTCAGCAGATATGGCAAGCCATGGCGCATGCTTCGTCGTATTTGCTCAACGGGGCTCCTGACAAACCGACGAACCTACGAGACGGCTCTTCTCCGACGAAAGTGCATGTGCATTGACAACATGATTCGATACATCGAGGAAGATGCAGCGGCGGCACATGAACGGGGAGAAGAAGGTAAGGTAAACTTGGCTCACTTTCTTTTCCTCGTGTCGTTTAACCTTGTTGGCAACTTGGTATTGTCAAGGGATCTTTTGAGTTCTCGGTCAAAGGAAGGGAAAGAGTTCTTTGACGCCATGAATGAGGTGATGGTATGTGCCGGGAAGCCGAACTAGGCCGATTTCCTACCGGTGTTGAAATGGTTGGATCCCCAGGGGATCAAGAGGAACATGGTTCGGAACATGGGTCGAGCCATGAAAATTGTGAGCAGCTTTGTTGTAGAGAGGATTGAAGCTAAAGCTCTCCAAGGAAAATACAACCAGGGACTTGTTAGATGCATTGCTGGAGCATACAGGGGATGGCAAAGAAGGGTCTGGCACAATATCGAATCAGAATGTTATCATAATCATACTGGTAAAACTGCATATGCAACAAGCAAATTATTGGGCATAATTGAATATGTATGTATAATTCTTTGTATAATGGGCATTACTGTTGTGTAGGAAATGTTCTTTGCCGGCTCGGAAACAACAAGCAGCACCATCAAATGGGCATTGGCGGAGCTGCTCCGTACTCCAGAGTCAATGGCAAAGGCGAAAGAAGAGCTCGACCGAGTTATTGGGGGGGGGGGGGGATAGGAAGGTTGAGGAGAGTGATATGGATAATCTGCCATACTTGCAAGCTGTGATAAAAGAAACGCTGAGATTACACCCTGCAATTCCTTTACTCCTTCCTAGAAATACCATGCGTGAGACCAACTATTTGGGGTATTTGATACCCAAGGAGACACAGATTTTTGTCAACTCATGGGCGATTGGAAGAGACCCGGAATCGTGGGATGATCCCTTGGCATTCAAACCCGAACGATTTTTAGGCTCAAAGATAGACTACAAGGGACAGAATTTCGAGCTGATCCCTTTCGGTTCGTTGAGAAGAATTTGTGTAGGCATCTCATTAGCTCACAAAGTAGTTCATCTTGCTCTGGCTAGCTTGCTACATTCCTTTGACTTGGAGCTTGGGAACGACATGTCCCTGTAGCGATGTCCCTCTCGCTAAAAATGTGGTTTTTTTATTTTATTTGTTTTGAAAAATAATGTCTTCCGTGGAATTTTGCAAAAACCGTATTTTATTTAAAAATGAAGTCGCCACTATCCACTCAAGGTGGACCGGACACCGTAAAAAAACCAGAGATTTCAAAATATCGGGTTCGGGAGTCGGTTACGGATGGGGAATGATTAGCACCCCACACCGCCGAAAATTGGTACTTTAATAATTACCGCTTTATTAGTATTAGACTTTCCGGATTAGAGTGATGATTAAATTAAAGTTCGGTTATATGTGCGAGTAAATTTTAAGAGCCTCGTTATTCAAGAATAAACGCCCAACCACTATCACTACGCCTGATACTGGCCCCGTTTACGCTCGGATAAAAGGGCACCGCATTGACAATTTATATTCGAAATGCAACTTAAAACATGGTATTTTAGCATAACACATACAAAAATAAAGGCATAAAACCATTATAAAAAACTGGAATTAAAAGCACAATAATTAAAAAAAATATGTGCATGTATAAAAACATAAGCATATATAAAGAGAATTAGAAAGATAAATAAATATGCATGTACATGGTGAAATGATAGATATATACAGAGATATGAATATCTAAGTATGCTAATATGTTAAACATAAATAGATGCATGAACATATAATATACTATCATGAATATAAGACGTAGATAATAAAAGTATAAACAAATACATACAAACATAAAGAAAATTATAATATGACACATGATAATACTATGTAAAATATATATATATATATAACATACCCTAAAAAATACATATTATATAGTATAAATATAATATCGACATAATATATATATATATATATGATAAAGTAAGATATACATTATACTAACAAAAATAACATGTAGTTCATAAGGTACAAAAACTTAAGAAAATTATAACGTAAAACGTAATATGCAGGGAAATGTACATAATACACATAAAACGACATGGAAATAACAAATTAAGGCCTAAAATGCACAAACATTAAATTATATAGCATGAGTAGCAAACAATAGGACTAAAATAAAACAAACGTAACATATGTGAGCACAAATATGAGTGACAATAAATAAAGGTGCTGAAAAATTAAATAAACGCAAAACATGTGACCAAATTAAAATGAAAAGCAAACTAGAGTGTGAAAATAAAGAAAAACAAAAATAAGGGACAAAGAGAAAAGCGGGAAGAAAGAAGAGGGACTGATGTGGTAATTAGACCGTATGCAAAAATAAAGGCGGGGTGAATCTTGGGGACTTATGTGGTAATTTGACCATTTTTATAAAACATAGACACCAAACGGTGTCGTTTGGCTCAGCAGGTTTAAAATATTAAGATGGGTTTAGTTTTTATTCGAAACTGATAATACCAAACCCTAAAATTTTTCCTCTCATCCTTCTCACTCACTCACTCGACGGTGCCGTATTTGGAAGGCCTCCATGCTTGGCCGGCCATAATATGTTGTTCAACGGCGGCTCGGCGTCACGGCGATGGTCACGGCGGCGGCGCTTGAACAACCAGGTATGATTCGAACTCCTTTGATTCAAAGATTCTAAAAATAAATCTAGGTTTCGTTTAAAAAAACTCTGATCTCAAGTGGATAAAAGAAACAAGGTTTTGATTTCGAAATATTTATTTCATCCAAGAAATCTTACAATTTTTTTCTTCTCGATCTGAAAATCCCCTTTTTCTCTCCTTTTTTTGAATATCAGCCCCCCTCTACATTTTCATTTTGGTTTCTTTGATAACCGATCTAAAAGCAATAACCACTCCACCATTTTAATCTTGCAGATCTGATGATGGATGGTCGGATTCTCAGGTTATGAGTAAGGGTATGGTGAGGGTGATGGTTATGGCAGAGGGTTGGTTAGGTTTTAGGTTTGTTTATTATATATTTTTTTGGATTTTTTGGATTTAAGCTGGACTTGGGGTTTAGGGTTTGTTCTAGAGATTTTTGGGGGGGTTATTTTGGTTCGAAATGGTGGCCGACCAGGCTTGATGGCGGAAGCAACGAAGGAGGTCAACGGCGGCTAGGGTTACCACTTTAGGGATTAGGGTTTTTTCTAGTTTTTGGGCCGGGTCGGGTTGGTCATGAATTCGGGTCAGATTAACGGGTTGTAATTTGGGTTTTCGGGTCTGGTTGGTCATAGTTGAGTTGGGTTTGGGTCTAAACGAGTCATTACAGTTGCCCCTCTTTGCTCATTGTTGTGTAACAACAATAGAGCAAAGACTAAAAAAGACCCGTTTTGTCTTGTCCGGCTGCGCTTCTTCCCTCTTGATACATGTCTTCTTTCTTCGGTAGATCTTCTTTCTCTTTGATGTAGGTCTTCTTTCTTTTCTTGGTTGATCTACCTTGTCACTCTTGGGAAGCAAAATCTTCAAAATAGGGGGTTGTCTGTTGGGGAAGCAAAATGAGTCCAACTTGCTACATTATTGATAATAAGCTACTACCTAAAGAGAGTTCGACCCAGTTGCAACACTGACGAAGAGGCAGGATCGATGGATGAAAGTTCTGATGTCTGATCCAGCTACAACTCTGACGAAGAGGCAAGATCAGAAAACTGACAACTTTTTCCTTCTCTTCTCTCTTTTTCTTTTTTTTTTGTTTTTTGTTTTTTTTTTCATCATGGTAATACGAGAGTAAAAATGACCTGGCTACAACACCGACTAAGAAACCGGGTCGAAAGATAGATGTTGGACACCACTACTCCATCAACGGAGAAGTAAGATCGGAGAACGTTGGTAACATGGATTCAACCACCCCATCAGCGGAGGGACTGGATTGGATAATGGCGACCTGGAACCGGCTACACCATCAGCGGAGAGCAGGATCAGAGGACGACTGCAACTTGGACCTAGCCACTCCATCAGCGGAGGACTAGATTGGATAATGACGACCTGGAACTGGGTACACCATCAGCGGAGAGCAGGATCAGAGGACGACGATAGCTTGTACCTAGCCACTCCATCAGTGGAGAGACTAGATCGGGCGATGAAAGTTGATAAATTTTCTTTTGATTTTTCATTTTTTTTTCTTTTCTTCTCTTTTTTTCATTTTTTCATTGTTTTTTTTTTCTTCTTTTTCTTTTTGCTTTGATTTTTTTCTTCTTTTTCTTTTTTCATTTTCTTTGATTTTTTCTTCTTTTTTCTTTTTCATTTTTTCTCTGATTTTTTCTTCTTTTTTCTTTTTTCTTCGATTTGTTTTTTTTAGCTACAACATTAATAAAGAGAACTTGAAAATCAGTAAAGTTGGATCTAACCTCACCATCAACGGAGAGGCAGAACATTAATTGGAACCCTACTACACCATCAGCGGAGAAGTAGGATAGCAGCAATTGGGACCTAGCCACTCCATCAGCGGAGGGACTGGATCGGATAATGATGACCAGGAATTGGCTACACCATCAGTGGAGAGCAAGATTAGAGGATGACAGCAGCTTAGACCCAGCCACTCCATCAGCGGAGGACTGGATCCGATAATGGCGACCTGAAATCGGCTACACCATCAGCAGAGAGCAGGATCTGAGGATGACGGGAGCTTGGACCCGGCCACTCCATCAGCGAAGGACTGGATTGGACAATGACGGCCTGGAACCGGCTACACCATTAGCGGAGAGCAGGATCTGAGGGCGATGAGAGCTTAGACCCGGCCACTCTATCAGTGGAGGACTGGATCGGATAATGGCGACCTGGAACCGGCTACACCATCAACGGAGAGCAGGATCTGAGGACGACGGGAGCTTGGACCCGGCCACTCCATCAGCGGATGACTGGATTGGACAATGACGACCTGGAACCGGCTACACCATCAGCGGAGAGCAGGATCTGAGGACGACGGGAGCTTGGACCCAACCACACCATCAGCGAAGAGTAGGATCTGAGGACGACGACAGCTTGTACCTAGCCACTCCATCAGCGGAGAGACTAGATCGGGCGATGAAAGTTGAAAAATTTTCTTTTGATTTTTCATTTTTCATTTTTTATTTTTTCAATTTTTTATTTTTTCGATTTTTGATTTTTTTCTTTTTTTTCGATGATTTTTTTCTTTTCTCTTGAACTGTACAAAGAAGTAAAACTCGAGAAAAAAATTAGGTCTGGCTACACCGTTAGCAGAGAAACAAGACCTGAATAGAAATTCGATCTGCTTGGGGAAAGGTTCAGATCTATTGCACAATCAATAGAGAAACGAGATCTTTAGGATGTCTATACTGCTACACCATCAGCGGTAAAGCAAAATCTAGAAATGTTGGCCTATCAACAATGACGAAGGCAAGATCTAAAAAAGGCTACTTCTGCTGCTCTACTGGCAGAGGGGTATGACCTGAAAATAAAAAAAAAACATTAATCAGTAAATGTTCACAAAATTTGTCGCTATTACCTTTTATTGAGGTTTCAGCATCCTCTTTGTGTTTGGCCTCCTCTAAGACTAAGGTTGGTCATCGTGTTGTTGCCCCCATGGCTGAGGCTCTTCGGTCTCTTCCCTGGACCTGTTCGCACGCACAAATAAATGCACCATGAGTGCACCTAAATTTGTGCCTAATACATGTGTCTAGTCTAAATGCATGACAACTTAAATGTATGTAAGATGTATGCATTTTATCCTACATGCAAAATGATTTGAACGTGTAAATGCAATTTTTGGTCCTCAGAGGGATGCTCCTGACTTCTTCATTGATCTTGTTGGATTTATGGTCTCTAACATGATGCCCCCAACCTCAACCGACTCCATATATCCTCATTTATCTCGAATGGATGCCCCAAAAAGGTTTACACATCAAACTTGATCCCTCAGAGTACATAGTGGCTTTTTCTTTTGTCCTTTTGTGGAAAATGTAATGCCCCCAAATTAGATCATAATACCATCCAAACATTTGTTGTTTTCGCAATTTCTGATTTCCTTTATCCATAAGTGCGATCACAGCAGTCTTCAAATCAAAGTCAACGTAGTTGAACAAAAATGTTCATTTTATTAAAACTTGTAGTTTTTTGCCCTTACAAAAGATTTCCACTATCCTCAGGCTTGAGATAGTGAAATTAATCCAAAAAGTGTTATCTTGAAAGAGAGAAAAACTACACGCGAACCTACAAGGGTTGGAATAGCTTAATATCCAGTATTTCAGAATAAGATCCTTAATAACGGGGCATGCCCTAATACTGGGTTTCAAAAATTCTCACTTGGGGTCTTCATGCTGTGGTAAGGGATTCCCACTTGTGGCTGAACTTGCAGGGTTTTCAATACTTATAACACCGAGCTTGAGGTACTTTTCTATCAGTCTCTTAAAGCCCCAACAATTTTCAATCGTGTGGCCCACCTATCCAGCGTGATATTCGGAACTCACGTTAGGATCATGCCACTTAGGGAATGGGGGTTGCGTCGGAGCCTAGTGGAAAGGTACCACTATATGGGCTTTTAGCAGATCCTTGTACAGATCTCCATACGACATCGGCAGGGGAGTGAATTCTATCTTCTCAGTGTTCTTCCTCTGACCAGAACCTTGGCTTGAGGCAACGTGAGCACTTGGCACGGCCTTAGGTTGCACAACTGTGATGGGCTTAGAATAATTGGTATTGTAAACTCCTGAAGAGTTCATTTCTTGGTATTTCCTTCCATGGTAAGGCTTCTTATGGGACGAACTACCCCCATCGTCAATTTTGCCAGTCTTGAAAGCATTCTCGGTGAGCTCACCGGATAACACGAGGTCGGCAAAATTGGTAGTCGCGTTGCCTATCAAGTGACCCAAGATCAGACCCTCTAAAGTTTGTACAAATGTGACCACCGTCTCCCTCTCACTGAGCGGGGGTTAGACCTAAACTACTATATCCCTCCAGTGCTGAGCGTACTGCTTGAAGCTTTTATTATGCTTTTGTTTCATCTGTTACAACGTCCACCGGTCTGGCATCATGTCATTGACGTGTCGGTACTCTTCCAGAAAAGCTTTGGCCAAGTCTCTCCAGGATTTGGTATGATGTCGGCTCAATTGATTATACCATCAGGTGACAGATCCCGATAGACTGTCCTAAAAGCAGTGAATTAACAGCTTATCGTCTCGGCCGTATCCTGTCATCTTCCGACAGAACATAGTAAGATGAGCGCGGGGACAGCTTGTCCTGTCATACTTCTCAAACTTTAGGACCTTGAATTTAGGAGGTAAAACCAAATTTGGGACAAGACTGAGTTCACTAGCATCGAATCCACTAAAGGTATCCTCTACTCCCATAGCCTCTAGCTTCTCCTCGAGTCTCTTACATCGATCTTCGATTTCCTTTGAAGCTTCAACCTTTGGCCTCTCAGTCTCAAACAGATGATCCATTTCTGAGATAAAATTTTCAGCTTGATTACCTCTGGGCTTAACTTCTGATGTAGATGGCTGATTTATAGGGATCGAAGTACCGACCTGATGTAGATAAGATTTTCCCCGAGAAATGATCACCTGAGGTTGAGTTTCTGGTTGTATCCTGGTTTGAGTGGGCGTGAACCCCGGAGGATATATAAGATCCTCTTCCTCAATAGTGGGTTTAGGATTTGCATTGGGATTTACAACAGAGGCCTCTCCAAGCTCGGGAAACTTTAATCCCAGCATTTGTGTCATTTGGCCCAGCATGTCTTGTTGAGACTTTGCAAGTTGTTCTCTCATATCCTGTTGGACTCTCGCCAACTGTTCCTCAACCTGCTTGGCTATGTTCGCTTGCAATTCTTTCTGATCTTGCTCAATTTTTTTCAAGCTTTCATCGTTCGTCATATTTGTTTTGTACCGGGTTCCGTATGGATGCTGAGCTGACTGATCTTCTATTTTATCCAGTATCACTGTCATAGGGTACCCCTAGAGTCAGTTTTCTTATTTTGAAAACGAATGTATATGCATGCAAAATATGTTCTAAATTGATGCAATGCAAAATCAAGATTGTGATGATGTTGTGCAATGATGCATGTGAAATCAATGCGATAAGAATAAAATGAAATGAGTTAGTACCAAATAAAATGATTAAATAAAACAAATGAAAAATAGAGTAATAAAAAAACTGTACATAAACAAGAAATAAGGCACCAGAGCCTAAATAGGGTAACCACTAACGGGTAGAGTACCGACATGGCTCTAAAGGGTTGGCTCCTACGGCTCACTATATGCAGTTTTGGTGCTAAGAGGTACCCGAATTGTCCTTACTGTCCTCTACTAAGAGTGGCAAGGCCCCCGATCATCACCCATTATAGGCTCCTTTCAACCGGGTTCAATTCAGGGACCCATTCGCTTATGCCTGCACGAAGGAGCGATATCCTTACGAAAGCATAAGGTACTCGAGCCCCGAAGGTACTTGCTAGACCTACACGGAGGAACGATATCCTCACGAAAGAATTAGCGTTTTCCCCCCACTTAAAAGATACAGGTTTATATACCAAATTTTAAATACGTTAAATTATAACCGAATGTTAGTTTAATAGTCACTTTAATCCGGAATTTCCGATAATAATAAAGTGGTAATTATTTGAAAAAAGCTCGACTCTTATTTGTTTTGAAAAAACAAAAATATCCCTAGCAGAGTCGCCATCTGTAGCGATGTCCCTCTCGCTAAAAAAGTGGTTGTTTTTTGTTTTATTTGTTTTGAAAAATAATGTCTTCCGTGGGATTTTGCAAAAATCGTATTTTATTTAAAAATGAAGTCGCCACCGGCCACTCAAGGTGGACCGGACACCGTAAAAAAAACAGAGATTTCAAAATGTCGGGTTTGGGAGTCGGTTACGGATGGGGAAGGATTAGCACCCCTACACCGCCCAAAATTGGTACTTTAATAATTACCGCTTTATTAATATTAGACTTTCCGGATTAAAGGACGATTAAATTAAATTTCGGTTATATGTGCGAGTAAATTTTAAGAGCCCCGTTATTCGAGAATAAACGCCCAACCACTATCATTACGCCTGATACTGTCCTCGTTTACGCTCGGATAAAAAGGGCCGCATTGACAATTTATATTCGAAATGCAACTTAAAACATGGTATTTAAGCATAACACATACAAAAATAAAGGCACAAAGCCATTATAAAAAACTGGAATTAAAAGCACAATAATTAAAAAAATATGTGCATGTATAAAAACATAAGCATATATACAGAGAATTAGAAAGATAAATAAATATGCATGTACATGGTGAAATGATAGATATATACAGAGATATGAATATCTAAGTATGCTAATATGTTAAACATAAATAG
Organism: Hibiscus mutabilis; assembly: GCA_019671005.1. Classification (NCBI taxonomy): domain Eukaryota; kingdom Viridiplantae; phylum Streptophyta; class Magnoliopsida; order Malvales; family Malvaceae; genus Hibiscus; species Hibiscus mutabilis. The sequence goes on along the minus strand of CM033729.1, from coordinate 44,451,694 downwards.
TTGCATGAACATATAATATACTATCATAAATATAAGACGTAGATAATAAAAGTATAAACAAATACATACATACATAAAGAAAATTATAATATGACACATGATAATACTATGTAAATATATATATATAGATATATAACATACCCTAAAAAAATACATATTATATAGTATAAATATAATATCAAAATAATATAATATATATATATATATGATAAAGTAAGATATACATTATACTAACAAAAATAACATGTAGTTCATAAGGTACAAAAACTTAAGAAAATTATAACGTAAAACGTAATATGCATGGAAATGTACGTAATACACATAAAACGACATGGAAATAACAAATTAAGGCCTGAAATGCACAAACATTAAATTATATAGCATGAGTAGCAAACAATAGGACTAAAATAAAACAAACGTAACATATGTGAGCATAAATATGAGTGACAATAAATAAAGATGCTGAAAAATTAAATAAACACAAAACATGTGACCAAATTAAAATGAAAAGCAAACTAGAGTGTGAAAATAAAGAAAAACAAAAATAAGGGACAAAGAGAAAAGCGGGAATAAAGAAGAGGGACTGATGTGGTAATTAGACCGTATGCAAAATAAAGGTGGGTGAATCTTTGGGACTTATGTGGTAATTTGACCACTTTTATAAAACATAGACACCAAACGGTGTCGTTTGGCTCAGCAAGTTTAAAATATTAAGATGGGTTTAGTTTTTATTCGAAACTGATAATACCAAACCCTAAAATTTTTCCTCTCATCCCTCTCACTCACTCACTCGACGGCGCCGCATCTGGAAGGCCTCCATGCTCGGCCGGCCATAATATGCCGTTCAACGGCGGCTCGGCGTCACGGAGATGGTCACGACGGCGCTTGAACAACCAGGTATGATTCGAACTCCTCTGATTCAAAGATTTTAAAAATAAATCTAGGTTTCGTTTAAAAAAAAACTCTGATCTCAAGTGGATAAAAGAAACAAGGTTTTGATTTCGAAATATTTATTTCATCCAAGAAATCTTACAAATTTTTTCTTCTCGATCTGAAAATCCCTTTTTTCTCTCCTTTTTTTTTTGAATATCAGCCCCCCTCTACATTTTCATTTCGGTTTCTTTTATAACCGATCTAAAAACAATAATCACTCCACTATTTTAATCTTGCAAATCTGATGATGGATGGCTGGATTCTCAAGGTATGGGTGAGGGTGATGATTATGGCAGAGGGTTGGTTAGGTTTTAGGTTTGTTTATTATATATTTTTTTGGATTTTCTGGATTTAAGCTGGACTTGGGGTTTAGGGTTTGTTCTAGAGATTTTTTTTTGGGTTATTTTGGTTCGAAATGGTGGCCGGCCAGGCTTGACAGCGGCGGCAACGAAGGAGGTCGGCGGCGGCTAGGGTTACCACTTTAGGGATTAGGGTTTTTTCTAGTTTTTGGGCCGGGTCGGGTTTGGTCATGGATTCGGGTTGGGTTAACGGGTTGTAATTTGGGTTTTCGGGTCTGGTTGGGTCACGGTTGAGTTGGGTTTGGGTCTAAACGGGTCATTACAGTCCCGAATCGATTGATATGAATGAAAGGGTCGGGATTACAGCTAGAAAGCTCATACCACTGGAAGCAATACCAAAGAAACGAGTCATGTATCGATAATCATGGATGATTAGTGTACTAATATGCAATAGACAAACTGGTATACTAGGCATGAATACATTCTATCATATTAATCATGTAATGCTTGAGTAATGCCGATTCTCTTGTGGGCCAAAACAAGCTAATGTTACTACGAGTATATTTGTAACAAAATGCCAAGCAACCAAAATTCAGAAACTATATAAACAAGGGATAATATAATTTTTGGCCTCTGCATTTGACAACTTGATCCATTTTGGTATCTCAACTTTTTTGAATTCAACATTGTTTCAGGAAGTTGATTGTTTTCTTAAGTGATATTTGGGCAAAAATTGCATACAGCCAGTGTCGGCAGAGTCTCAAATACTATTGTGCTCTCTCGATCCTACAACATAATTAAGGCACACAAGAAGCTCTGTAATAGCTGCTTCGGTTTTTGCTCGATTTGCAAAGTGGAGTGTCTGTACCAAAAGTACATTGGACTGGGAAACCATATGATGTTCCGTGAAATTGCGTTCGGACTGCCACCTAATCACGTTGTGAGCAAGAGGAGCCAACCATCCCAATATCCAAACAATTACCAGACTCCATTCTGCAGCGATGGAAGCACTAGAGATGAATGATGCCAAAGTCTTTGCCTTAGACTTCAGTTTAGCACGCAGAGCATTTCTCAAAGTCGAAGGTAACATATTGTACAGGCCATCTCTTGCATCGAGGCCGATCATGTGAGGTGCTGAAGCTAGCTTCTCTATCAAGATAATAATGTGTGCATAGCGGAGAGCTAACGCAGCATCACCGAGTGTTGATGTTGGAGCATCCAACAAGCGCTTGGTATTGAAAACAGATAGTTTAAAATAAATTTTATCGCTGCCAAACAATGACTCCATCTTTGAATTGTTTAGTTTGTCGATCTTTATGGTGTAAGCATCAATGAACAGTGCCAATCTGCTTGCAGCTGTCTACAATCGGAGAATTACTTCCGACTGACACACATCTTTTAAAAGGTACATGGCTTGACCGTTTGGATTTTGAATATGGCCGCTTGCCGTGTAATGTAGTCAACTGATAACGAGAGATTAGTTGCTTGCCCTGTTCAGACTTCGAACATGAGCGGCCAAGAGGTCCGGAGTTGAAGCCACAAATATTATTATCGAAAGGGTATGGTATTAGAGAAGAAAACGAATCGCTGGGCAAAAGACAGGGACTATTAATAGATTCAAGATCGTTGTTTCCATCTATGGATACCATTTGGTTGGTCCGAAAGACATATTTTATCCTCTCAATTATTGTCAAAAAGTGATCTCAACAGAATCCGGACAATATAATCATATGTTCGAACCCACAGAGACATTTCCCGTAGATTTTTTACTTCCTGGCGCTGCGACATTACTTTCTTTTGACACTCAAGTAATTTCACCCGATTCCACGGGCATTTCTCCGCATAATCCTTAGAGTTCGCTCCTGTTCTGCCAGTACTTCCAACTCTCGAGTCAACTGCATTGTAACTGCAACGAATCTCTCCATCTTCTTCACTTTCCTCTCCATCTTCTTCAATCGATATTCCCACCCGAGCCAATCGAAATTGTTTGAAATCATGTCTTGTACGAAGAATTCGAAACAGTGATACACGGGGTCGGTGCATTTTTTCCCAAGCCTGGCCACGGATGTTGCCAGATTGCCGAAATTCTCGACTATCTCATTTAGTGCAAGATCTATTAGGCGATTTCCGTCGTCGGATACAAGTCTTCGAATTCCGGTCGAGTTCGTGATTTGTTTCCTCAACTTCAAGATCTCTCCATCATCCAAAAAATGCCATAAATTCACCACCTTAGACATCAAACTGGTGACTTCAAATTCCAAGATTCCAATCACCTTACCATTACTCTCTGAACTACTCTTCCTTGGATTCAACCATGAGCCAACAAACCACGACTCCATCGCCATCTCACGTCCCATCGTCTGATAAATTACAGGTTAAGCACTAAGCAAAGATCCTTCCTAGTCCATGTGAGGGAACATAAAACAATGGCAGATATTAGACAACGATCTACAATTGAAAGAACTCAATTATACATAAACATAGCAATAAGTAAACCAGTAAAAAATGTTGCACTTAGATTACAAGGCATAAAAACTTACCGGTGAAAAAAAAGAAAATTTGAAGTTTCATCCCCCAGAAGCAACAAGGAAACGATTTGGTTGGACCGGTTTCCATCAGCGAAAAGCTGCGACCGATAACTTAGAGAAGGAAGAAGAGCAAGAAGAGGGGGTGCTTATAAGCGTGAAGAAGGTAGAGACAAAAAGTGACAGAAAAACTCGAAATCGGTCTAACCGAAGCTAAAAATGGGACGGCAAAGTGCGGATAGTTTTGGGTTTATGCTGGTCGATATCAACGAAGATGGTATAAAACTAAAATGTTCGATAAATAAATTAATAGATGGAATTCGTCCGCCCGCCACAGTCCCCAAATCCTGATGTAGGTTCTTTCCCGCTCTTCCTTGTTCCCCTTATCAAAACTTACCACGTAAGGTTAAAACTTAATTCGATTGTTTTAATTTTTTTTGGTAAAAAAATTATTACCATGTGTCTCGTTAAACCTTTTAAATCTAATCAGTAAAAAATATATATATGATAATAATTCTAAAACTTTTACGAGAAAATCTTTGACTAACATCATATCAATTAGATGGTCAATCTGCCTAAAAAGAGTCAAGCACGGTTAGAGGAGAGTTGGACATCCAAATTTGTCGAGTTGGCATACTTTACCATAGCATCAGCGATTCGGTTTCCTCTCGTAAAATATGTTGAAATCGAACAATCCAATCCCTATTACAGAACTCAAAAGATATGACGTAAGATGGAAGGCATCCCATGACGAACAACCTTGACGTTGAGCATACGAACTGTGTCCAAACAATCCGTCTCTACAATAAGACGGTGAAACCCACGATATACCTACAAACACACACCATAGTTCAGCTTCTGATAATCGAACATATTCCCACAAATTTAAAGAACTCAAACTGCCAAAGCCCCATATGGTCCCTCACACCACCACCACATGCAGCATTCCCATCCGTCAAGCACCGGTAATTGTTTTGATTTTTTAATAGTTACTAGTGTCATTTTCACTCCTTATGATCAAGTTTTATTTTTATTTCCTGTAATTTATATATTTAATTAACAATAAAAATTGAGCAAACACATTTGGTTGGTTGGTCAAGTTATTCATATTTGTTACCTCATATTTTATTAGGTCACGGGTTCTAGACTCACTAGAACACTCATTCCTTCTCCTAGAGTCTCCATTCCCCTTCCCTTTAGGGTAGGATTAGAATTAGGTTTTGTAAAAAGAAAATTAACATTGAAAATTAAATTATTTTAAATAATAATAATTTATTTTTTACTAATTTTAAAAATTAAATTTATGATATAATTCAAAGTTAAATAAAATTTCAATATGATTCAATTAAGATCTCTATTTGATTACTTGGTTTTTTTTTAATAATGTATATAAATCCACACATTTTTACAGAATGGTCCCTCACAAAAAAGAGAGGAGCAATTCAGTCCAAGTTAATTTTGAAAGTGACAATTAAGGATAGCTAATCATGATTTTAATGTTTTTGTCAATTTTATATGATTTTGATTGATAAAATAATAAATTTGACCCACAACATTTACACATTATGTGTTATAGCTTTTAATATTATCGAGAGTACTCTTTTTCTCCAATTAGATTTAGGGAGGTTTTTAACGAGGCTCTTGAAAATATTTTGTATGATTTTTCCCCAGAATAAAATCATACATGCATTGATAAAAAAATATTTACACATTATGTCAATTTTATAATGATTCTAAACAATTCAACTCATAATTTACACAATTTTGTAAATGGTGAGTGTTAAGTTTGTTTATTATTCTTAGAATTAAGACCAAATTGACATAATGCGTAAACATTAATAGTTAAGCTTATTATTTTATCAATCAACATTGTGTAGAATTAACTGAAGATATTGGCCCTATGATTAATTGTCCTTAATTGTTATTTTTGTAATTAACGTGGACAAAATTTCTCTCATTTTTTAAAGGAACCAATTTATCGAGTTTTAAAATTGAAAGGACTTAATATGTCTTTTTACCTTTAATATTTATATATGATTCATTCAGAAAGCATTTTTTCGTTTTAAATGATACACACTAACTTTTGAATCATCTGAAATTCTACTTAATCCTACATTATTATCATAAATTTAAAAATTAAAATTAAAAAGTAATTATTGTTTAATATAATTAAATTAATTTTTACTATTAATTAAATAAACAGTTTTTTAAAAACAAAAAATAAAACAAACCGCGTGATGGGGAGAATAATGCTAGTAGCAAAAGCTAAAATGTTTAAAAAAATCAACAACATTTTGGTCTAATAGGTGAGGCGTTAGGTCTTTTAAGTAAGGTTGGAGGTTCGAATTTTAATGTTCTGAATGAAGAAAACTGGTTGGGAGGGTTGTCCCTAGACCTGACAAACTTGACCCGAGACCCGAATCGATTTACCCGAACCGAGACCCAAAATCGACCCGAACAGGATGACCCGAATTTGACCCGAAACCCAAAACTTGAAACAAACCGAACCAAAACCAACCCGAATTTTAGTTGACCCAAAAATAGACCCGGGCCGATTTTCAATCGAACCGAATGGACCCGAACTGATTTTCAATCGAACAGAATAGACCCGAACAAAAGACAACCCGAAATAAATAAAATATTTTAAAATAAAGAAAGAAAGATGAGATGTAAACTGGCGCACAACTCACGAAAAAGCCAAATATACATGCTATATAAAGTGATATATAGGGTGTAAAAACCAAATCCGGCCTGAAAATCCGACTGAAATCGGTCGATCTCCTATTAACCCGATATTGACCCGATCCGAAAATCAACCGACCCGATTTGATACCCGAACCGAAATCACCACAAACCTGAACTAAAACTTAACGTTTGAACCAGACTCGAACTGACCCGAAATTAAATCGAATGTAATCAAACCCGAAATGACCAAACTGATTTACCCGTTTGCCACCTCTAGTTGTCCCATTTAGGCCTTTGCAAAACTCGATCCAAATTAGTCAGACAATTAGTTGAATACCAGTAATTAAATCATTTTTAAAGAAATAATTAAAACAACTAATATTGACATATGTGGCAGGTTTGAATAGAAGGGGCATCATATGGATTTTTATTCATAAATTTATGCCATGGAAGGATCACTTCATTCTGTTGTATACTTTGTTTCACGTTAATCTCGAGTGAAGCACTTTTGAAGAGCATATGCGTTTTTTAAGCATTGGAAATGGATCATTCAGTTTCAACTAACTGTAAACACATACAGTTTCATCATCTTCATCGTAATAATTGTCATTACAACTTTGAAGTCCAAAGAGACAAATCTAAAACATTATAATGGTCTTTTATGATAAGTTCAAGGCTTAAAATTGTTATTAGATCAAAATAAATATATATATATATATAAGAGAAAAATATATAAAAAATGTTGTGTAGTTTAGATATGAATTTTAAAGATGCAAAATGTATCCTTTAAAAATAAAATAATTAATTCAACGTGAAATTTTAATTATTAAAAATGAAGTAATCTTGAAGTACAAATAATTAAATTAAAATCTAGGCTACATAGATCTAAAATACCAATATTAATTAAATTCAATTGTTAACTAATATTTAGAAGACAAATATAAAAGTATGAATGACATTAAAAAATAGTTTCAAATGTAAATTTAAGATGAAAGTTTAATCATATATATATGGGTTATAATACACTCACACTATGTAAAACTCAATTAATTTTACACTAATTCATGGTCATTTTTCGATCAAAAAAATCATGACCAATTGAACGTGTGTTGATAGTTAACTTTCATGATTTTTTTTTTAAAAAATAATTTTTAGCATATGTCGCTCTAGGATTATGCTTCATGACCTTTCTATTTTTTTTAAATTTTATTCTACATATTATTTTAAAAAATTAAAAATTATATACATACATATTATTACGGGGTTGTGTTGAAAAATATGAACATGTCGAAAATCTTCATGGGAGGTGAGGTCAGCCGTCAGCAGTGGTGGACCATATTCGTAGGGAACTTATCGGATCACATCCATTGGAAGTGTTTGTGACAGGTATTCGATCACCATGGACATGTGATGGACGTTTTTGTTCCTTTAAACGAGCAACAAATGGTGAAAGATTTGGTTTCGTGCATATGGCGTCGGAGGAAGAGGCAGCGAGAGCAATCGAAAGATTAAATGGTCGATGGATCTATTGCTCACATTTACGGGTCTCACTGGCTCTCAAAGTGATGAGAGATTTTTCTTGGAGGCGGCAAGAGAAGAGATATTTCTCTTGGAAACAGCAAGAGAGGGATATGACATGAGGGAATCGGGAGTTGAAGAGTAAGGATGGGAACCGACAACTCAGAGTCCTAATCGTATAATACAAGGGGTGGAGGATGGTGAAAAAATTGAGATCCTCCAATGTTGTGCAGTGGCGTGGTGTCGAGTTTCAATGGGGATTGCATCCTTAGCTAAAAAATTGTATACGGCTGAGGTTGTGGCATTCTCTATGATGCATATTTCAAGATCGAGATTGTTGTTGATATTCTATAGTGTGGAAACTTGATTGAAGATTTTAAATAGTGTCTCATTAGATAGATGGTTTACGAAGGACCAAATATGGGAATCAAGGATTGATAGGTAAACTGTACTATAGGGTGTTATGATTAGATGTGATGGGACGATTTTAGATGCACGTATGGTCACGAGGGACGTTTGACAATTTGACTACACTATGAGGTGTTATGATTAGATGTGATGGGTCAGTTTTGGAGCCAAATTCATTTGAGAGGGGATAAATTATGAGCGAAAGAGGTTAGTTTGCGAGAATCGACGAGATGGTGGAACTACAAGTGCAGGGGTTGGCATATCGTGTGCGTGTAGCAAAGTTTAAACCATTGGTGGAATCATAGTTGTGCTCCAATTGTGAGAGGATAAGTTGCTCGAATGATGAGAGTGATGATCTAGATTCCAAATTGGAAATGGACATAGAGAACTATAGAAAGATGAAGAATAAAAAATTTGTCGAATCAGGTATTGTGGCGACACGGAAGGACAATGGGGGCTTGTTGGTCTGGCAAGCAAATAAATTATGGGAAGAGTAGGATCATGGTGTAAATCAAGGGGAAGAGCATAGGCAATGTGGTAACCGAGAGGTGATTGTGAACGAGAATTTGTAAGATATAGTAACAGACGAGGTTGTAGGGATGATGGCGAGAGACGGGGTTGGTGAAGTTGGCTTGGATAGGTTGGGAGGATTCAATGATTTGGCATTGGTTGATTGCCCAGTGATGTTTGCTACATTGTCATGAGGGACCGAGAAAGAACAAGTTGGTAAAATGAATGAGTTAGTGTTGAAACAAAGGGCTAATTCCATTAGACAAGTAGAAAGCAGTGAGAATGAGAGGTGTAAGGACAATTGTGGGCCGAATGTGGAGGCCTCGGGTTTATATATTGTAGTCTATAAAGAGTCTCAACAAATCAAAGACTACATGCCTGGTGCTTTATGGAATTATGTGTTGATAGAGGATAAGGCAAATGCTCCATCAAAGACAAAAAAAAAAGAGATAGAGGAAGACCACGAAAGAACAAGCCTTACTTCTTTAAGAGCTGACGAGCGATCTATAGTGGATGCAAAGTTTGTGCATTCTAGATCGGCAGTGTTGCATGAGGAAGAAGAGACATTACGATTGGGAAGATTCATAGGCGTGAGTACTATTGGAAATGAAGAAGAGATTATCAATGATATAGCAGATATCATTGCGAGAAGGGATTGCGAATAATTAACGCGAAGGTATTGTCTTGGAATATTTGGGGGCTAGGAGCAACAACAAAGAAGAAGGTAATTCATGGTTTATTGAGGCAACACCGTTGTGAGATGACCTTCATTCAAGAATCAAAATTGGAGAAAATCTCAAAAGGTATGATTCGAAAGATTTGGCATTCAGATAAGTTTAGATTTGTTAATGTTTATTCGTAGGGACGTTTAAGAGGCATTGTTGTGATATGGGAGGAGGATCATTTTGTGTTGGCAGAGACAGTAATAAAGTCAAATTACATCTTGATTCATGTTCGATGGGTGTATGATATATGGGACTATAACATGGGTGCGATTTATGTGCCATGTGATATCACAGATAAAATCGATCTATTGATGAAGTTGCATGAGGATATGGTTCAATGGGATGGGTGGTGCTTAGGGGGGATTTTAATTCAGTGCGTGCTGAGATATTGATTTTGATATAACTTAAAAAGAAAAAATGTTTTGGACTTAACTAATTTGAAAAAATATTTCAAAAGTCCATTAACTTGAAAAATATGTTTGATAGGTTTTTAAAGGGTTTTTGACATGTTTAAATACTTTCAAAATAGCCAAAGTGTCAAAACCAGGCTTTAAGTACCAATACGATATTCCTCGTATCGATACCCAATGGCTCGTACTGGTACAGTCGCCCGTGTATCGATATGCCTTTTGTTCCCCAAGTTTTTAGGTTTTCTTCCAGTAGCTAAACATTGTACTGATATGGCCTAGTCCATACAGATACAAGTGGTCATGTACCGATACAGAAGTAACACAAACTAGTACCCAATGCAAAAATACTTTAATGACTCTTTTTATTTTAAGGTAGGTATCGATACCCAAAGTTACGTACCGATACAAAAAGTTGCAAAACTGCATTTAATGCTGGAAATAAAGTCCCCAACGGCTCTAATTAACCTCCAACGGCTAGACGGTCAAGAAGCTATTAGAGGGTTTAAAAGACCTCTTCAAGCAACCATGAAACAACAAGAAACTCAATGCCAACATTCATTGTATAGAGAAATTGTTTTAGTACTTAAATTATCAAATTTCTTGTAAAAAAACACTAGTGAGACAAATTGTCACATTTGCTCAAGTGTTAGGATTTTGGGTGAAAGCTAAATTGTGTAAAAACTTTTCCTTGTGAGGTTTTTCATTGTTTGCTAATTTGTATTCCTTTAGTGGGAAGTGTCTTAAAGTTTTGGGGTATAAGCTTTGAAGGTTTGTAAAGGTTATCTTCTTGAGCCTAGAAAAAGAAAAGACAAGTTAGTAAATTTGTGGAAAATCCTTAGTGTGGATAGCTAAGGTTGTGAAGGTAGACTTGGTTGAGAAGTCGAACCACTATAAATCATTATACAAATTTTTATTTTCATATTGCTTCCACCATAGTCACTCAAAGGCCAATTCACCCCCTCTTGGCGTATTCAGTTGATCGATTCGAGCCCAACAATTGGTATCAAAGCTTCGTCTTTATGTCGCTTTAATATTCTAGAGTCGATCCTTGAAGTGTTCAACCTTTCTATGTCAACCGGAGCTTATGACGCAATTCATCACCAAGCATCCATACTTCAATGGTGCCGACTATTCTTATTTGAAGAATAAGATGATGATCTTTATCCAATCCATTGATTACAAGCTTTGGGAGATCATTGAAGATGGCCCTAATTTGCCACAAAGTAGGGTTAGAGACATTCTTGTCCTCAAGGATAGGAATGAATGGAGTGATTAAGAAAGGATACAAATGCAACTTAACTCCAAGGCCTTGTATGTTCTTTTATGGGCTCCTGGTCCAAAAGAGTATTCCAAAGTTTCCTCTTGTGAAAACGCCAGGGAAGTATGAGACAAGCTTGAAGTCACATGTGAAGAAACCAACGAGGTGAAGGAGACCAATATTGGACTTCTCAACCTCAACTATGAGAACTTCAAGATGAAGCCAGAAGAAGACATCAAAGCTATGTTCGACCGGTTCTTCATCATTGTGAATGAGCTTAAAGGATTCGGAGAGATGATCTCGAAGGGCAAGCTTGTAAGGAAGTTGATTTATTCACTTCCTGATTTATGGGACTCTAAAAAAACAGTAATCATTGGAGCAAAAAATTTGAAGACGCTCAAGCTTGACGAGCTAATAGGATCTTTGCTAACCCATAAAATGATGGTGTCAAAGGGGAAGAAGAAAGAATAAGAGGACAATGAAAAAATGAATATTACTCTTAAATCCTCCTCAAGCTGACAAGAAGATTCTAGTGGAGAGGATAGTGGAGATGAAGAGATGGTCAAGCTCTTCAAGAAGCTTAAAAAATTCATGAAGTGCGAGAAAGAAGAAGCTAGACATGAATCAAGAATGAAGAGAAAGGATCCCATTATATGCTTCGAGTGCAAGAAGCCATGGCACGCCAAGTATGATTGCCCTCGACTCAAGAAAAAAGGGATCAAGCTATAAGAAGAAGGCATTTGTGGTTGCCTGGAGTGATGAAAAGGACTCCATCGACGATGAGGTAGCCAACCTTTGTCTCATGGCCATCGAAAAAGATTCAAGGGTAACTTTTAATCCATCTACTTCAATTTCATATACATTTGAGGAATTCCAAGATGCTTATGATGAATTGGTTTTAGAATTTGAAAAACATATTTTGAAAAATAAGAAAATGGTTTCAAAATTGAAAGTTTAAAATGAATTGATTTCTAAAATAAAATATGAACTTGAAGCAAAACTCAATGAGTATGAGAAAAAGAATTTTGATTTACAAAATTTGCTTCAAAAAGATCATCAAAGAGAAATCGATGATCTTAAAAGGAATTTGTTTCACAGAGATTTTCAAAGAAATGAAAATGGAGTTAGCTCCAAAACAAATTTTGTTAAAACAAATTTTTATCAAAGACAATCTAGTTCTCCTAGATTTTTTTCAAAGGAAAAAAGATTAAAAACATTTGGGTCCCTAAGGGACTTGTTTCTTCAAAGAAAAAGGGAGACATTAAAAAATGGATTTCAAAGGGAACTAATATTTTTTAGACTAATTCCAATGGATCCAAAGCAACTTGGATAAAAAAAACAAAAATGATTGTCTTTTGTAGGTGTGCTTGAGCATTGATAATCAAAGTCAAAATTTTGGGAGCTCTTGACACACAAGGAGAAAGACACTTGAAAAATGATAGGTTTAACATCATACCTTGGTTCAAGTGGTAAAATTTTATTTCATGCAATTGCTTGATCATGTCTAAACTATTTAATCTTTTTATGATTCAAGCATGTTTGTGTGACTTCATGTGGTGCATAATTGCATATAGTTAGGGGGAGTTTCAATTGCATGAGTTACATGTTTTTGGTCTCTTATGCTCAATTCTATGTCTATGGTCATTAACTTGTAATGTTTGGTTGAATCTTATTTTGAGAATCATATTGTTTATTTGTGGAAAAAATGATCAAAATATATATCTAAGATATCCTAAATCCTTTGTATGAACTTAAGTCTTTTTGAGTTGATTTTGCTTCATATTTTCACCAGTTCGTGCAATCGTTACTGGTACAGCCCATATCGTATCAATACGGTCAATATCGTACCGGTACGCACAGTCAAAAAGGGACTTTTGGGTCTCCTTTTTTCCATGCCTTGTATGTTTTTTGATTTAATTCATATTTATGGCATGTTTAAATTGAATTTCTTGATTTAATTTCATTTATTTATTTGAAATTCAATTTTATTTCTCTTGAATTTCTTGATTTAAATTCTTTCATGTTAATTTTTTTGTCTAACTCACCATTGTTATTTTGTACTAATAATTGGTATAAAACTTTTGATTTGACTCTCCATTGTTGCTTGATTAAGGGGGAGAGATATGTTTGAAAAATTAAATTTCAAAAAGAAAACGAGGGAGCTTTAATATTTTTCTAAAATATTCTCTTTTTCTAAAATTATTTTTTTAAGGGGGAGAAATTTCAAAAATATTTTTTCAAGTGGTTTCGTTATATCTAAAGGGGGAGATTGTTGAGATATTGATTTTGATATAAATTAAAATGAAAAATGTATTTAGATTTAAACTAATTTCCAAAAATATTTCAAAAGTCCATTAACTTAAAAAAATATGTTTAAAAGATTTTTAAAAGGGTTTTTGACATGTTTAAATACTTCCAAAATAGCCAAAGTGTCAAAAGCAGACTTTGAGTATCGGTACAGTCTTCTTCGTACCGATGCCCAATGGCTTGTACCGGTATGGTCGCCCGTGTACCGATATACCCTTTGTTCCCCAAGTTTTCAGGTTTTTCAATAGCTAAACATCGTACCGATACAAATGGTCCCGTACTGATATGGAAGTATTATGTATAGGTACCCAGTGCAAAAATGTTGTAACAGCTTTTTCTATTTTAATGCAGGTACTGATACCGAAGGTTGCAGAACTACATTTAATGCAGGAAATAAAGTTTCCAACGGCTCTAATCAACCCTCAACAGCTAGAAACGGTCATGAAACTATTAGAAGGTTTAAAAGACCTCTTCAAGAAGCCATAAAACAACAAGAAACTCAATGCCAATATTCTTTGTATAGAGAAATTGTTTTAGTGCTTAAATTGTCAAATTTCTTGTAGAAAACACTAATTAGCCAAATTATCATGTTTGCTCAAGTGTTAGGATTTTGGGTGAGAGCTAAATTGTGCAAACACTTTGCCTTGTGAGGTTTTTTATTGTTTGCTAATTTGTATTCTCTTAGTGAGAAGTGTCTCAAAGCTTTGGGGTATAAGCTTTGAAGGTCTGTAAAGGTTATCTCCTTGAGTCTAGAAAAGAAAAAGACAAATTAGTGAATTTATAGAAAATTCTTAGTGTGGATAGCTAAAATAGTGGTGGTAGACTTAGTTGAGAAGTCGAACCACTATAAATCATTGTGCAAATTTTTATTTTTTGATTACTTCCACCACAAAAACCCCAATTTACCCCTTTTGGCATATTCGGTTGATCGATTCGAGCCTAACAGTGCATAAGGCAGGTTAGAGGAAAAGATGTGTGGCTGATTTGAGGGGCATGGCTGAGTTCAACAATTTTATTGAAAATATGAAGTTGCATGATTTGCCGATGAAGGGTAAATTATATACATGTTTGGACCGGGCAATCGTTGTAGCATATTGGATAGGTTCTTAGTATCGAGTGAATGGGTGGCTCGATTCTAAACTGGGGGCCGCATTCTTTTCGATTTCTTAATTGTTGGTTAGAAAAAAAGAGACATGTGCTACGGATGGAGGCTGAATGGCGAAGAATTTCCCAGGAAGATAGTGAGCTTTGTTTAATTGAAAAACTGCGTTCATTTCATCGTTTCCTTTGTGAGTGGAATCGCAAAGAGTTTGGAAGTGTGGAGAGTCAAACTAATGTCACGACAGCTCTAATTGATGATTTGGATACGCGAGTGGTAAGGGGCAATGTGGCAGAGAATTGTTATGATGAGAGGCATCAATTGATGCTGAGTTTGTGGAAATTTGAGTCATTTAAGGGAAATGATTTGGCGACAGAATTCTCGTTCCTTATGGTTGTGTTGTAGGGGATCAAAATACAAATTACTTTCATAGAGCAGCAACTATTAGAGGAATACATACATAATCAGTTACGGGGGTTGAACATTAACAGAGTATGAGTGGAAAAATCGGATCCCATAAAGCACGTGTTTGAAAATTTTCGAAAACACTTTGTTAAGTCTCATACATGTTGTTTGCTGAATGCAAATTTGAGCTTTAACAATATATCGACTGTGCAAGCTAGGTTGTTAACGGTGGAATTTTTGGAAGTAGAGGTAAAGGGGATGTATAGAGTTGTGATGAAGCTAAAGCACTAAGTCCCGATGAATATAATTTTGAGTTTTATATGATGGGATGAGAATTTCTTTAAGACGGCATCATGGGAGTAATGAATGATTTTTATACTACTGGTAAGATGTAGCATGGGTTGAATTCATTATTCATTGTTTTAATTACTAAAAAGGACAATCATGTCGTAATTGGGGATTTTTGACCCATTTGTTTACTGAACTACGTATATAAGATACTTGTAAAGGTTTTGGTGAATCGATTTCAACAGGTTATTGGTGATTTGATTAGTGATACACAGACTGCATTTATCAAGGGTAGGAAAATCATTGACGGGATTTTTCTTGTTAACTAAGTGGTACACTCGTTAAATCATGAACGTTTGGTGATGGCGGGGTGATTGTGAAATTGGACTTAGCTAAACCCAATATTTGTGTTGATTGGGATTGCCTAGAGTTTTTTTGTTGCACATAGTATTTGGTAAGCGTTGTGTTCAGTAGATAGCTATATGTGTTCGCTCGGCTAGGCTTGTGGTATTGGTCAATGGCAGTGCTACTCACAGTTTGGGATAGAGCGTGGAATACGTCAAGGTGACCCTTTGCCGCCTCTACTCTTTGTTGTCATAGCCACGGTTCTTTATCAGTTTATGAGGAATGCTAAAAGTTTAGGGCGTGGATAGCTACATATGTATTTGCTTCGAACTTCTATATGTCCCACTTACAGTTCGTAGATGAAACGATAATATTCTTGTCGGGTAATGTAGAAGTGGCGAGTAACTTGAAGAGAATCTTAACGTATTTTCAGTATGTTTCAGGATTGAAGATCAATTTTTCCTAATCATCGTTGTATGTGATTGGTGTAGAGGAGCTAGTGGCGATGGACATGATGTTGGTTTTAGGTTGTTCGTATGGGGAATTATTGTTTAAGTATCTAGGCATGTAGATTGGGGTGAATCTAAGGTCGCATAGTGTGTGAAAGCCACTGTTGCAAAAATTTCGAGTTTGTTTGGTGGGTTAGAAACGTAATTCCTTGTCATTTGCGGCAAGGGTGGTGCTTGTTGATTCAGTTTTGTCAGCATTGTCGACGTATTATGTGGCTATCTTTGCCATTCCCAAGGGTGTGATGAATAAGATATATCGCATTAGGCAAACATTTTTATTGGGCAAGAAGGATGAGAGGAAACGTATTAGTCGAGTGGGTTGGGAGTGAGTTATCGACCGAAACATCTAGGGGATTGGGGTAGTCAATTTGAGAACAAGAAATGCAGCGTTTCTTGCCAAATGGGCCTGGCGGTTCTCGACTGATGATAATTCTCTGTGGATGTCTTTGATCATCGCTAAATATGGCGAAGTAATTCTCAAATGGTGGCTTAATATTCGGAGAAAGAATATGATTTCGAATGTGTGGTGCCAAATTGTTGAAGTTCAGGAAGATAAAATGTGCATCGTTTCATGGGGTTTTAATTTTTTTGCGGGTAGTTGGGGCTGGTTCCAAGACGTTGTTTTGGCATGATTTATGGTGTTTGGATGTGCTGCTTCGAGTTTTATTCTCGCGCTTATTCCGTGTGGCCTTGTGTAAAGTGGCATTGGTGGCGGATTATGTGTATGAGGGGAGCTTCATACATGTGGCTGGACACATTTCTTTAGTAGATGTCTGCATATTTATGAGGAACATCAATTGAAGGATTTAATCTCCATTATCGCAGGTTATAGAGTGGTTCGAGAGATTGCGGATAGGCTTATTTGGAGACCAAATATTAATAGGCAGTTTTTGGTGGGTGATTTGTCAAGAATGATATTGAATGAGAGCTTTGAGTTTTTTTCGGAATAGGGGTGAATGTTCCTCCTATGTTAAGAATAAAGATAAGATAACTTTTATCTCATTCAAATCCATAAGATAACTCTTAGTCAAATCTCATTCAAATCCTATCTTATCATATCTATATCTCAATCTTATCTTGTATTTAAATATTTGATTTGTATTTAATATTGATTTCCCTTATCCTTGTATATTCATTTGTAAGCCTATATATAGGTCAATTGTAAACATTATCAATTATCAAATATACAAATCTTTTACATGGTAATCAGAGTCAAGTAGAATTTCTCTACTCATTTTTTCCCTCTCATTTCTGCTATTCTTTAAACCGGATCTCCTTTCATGGCTCCGTCTTCTACTTCCAATGATCTTGTGCATTTTAATGCACCAACCAACTTCCCAATCAAACTTACGTCTGCCGACTTTCCTGTTTGACGTCACTAAGTGGAGGTTACTCTCATTGGTTGTGGGCTACTCGGTTATATTGATGGTTCGCAGCCTTCCCCATCTTAGTTTACCGATGTCACAGCAACAATTGTCAATCCTGAATATCTACGATGGTATCGTCAGGATCAAATTCTTATCAGTGCTCTTCTTGGCAGTTGTGATGATCAAGTTCAACCACTTATTTCATCCGTTGTCACTGCCAAAATTGCAAGGGATGTTCTAGTTGTAAGTTATGTTCGGGCATCTCGCGGTCGCATCCTTGCTCTCAAGTCCAAATTGGCTCACAATCCGCGTGGTTCTAGGTCTATCTCCGACTACATGAAAAACATGCAGGATATTGCCTCTGATCTTGCCTTGGCAAACTGTCCTGTCTCCGATGCAGATCTCTTGATTTCTATTGTCAATCAATTAGGTGATGATTATCGTCCAATTATTGTTGCCCTTCGTGTAAGTAACACATCGACATCCATGCTTGAGTTGTCTGAGATCTTAACTGACCATGAGAGACTCCTACAAGAGTCTGAACAAGCTACACCTCTTGCCACAACATATTCTGCGCAGCGAGCTAATTCAAATCATGGTTACTCCACCAACCGTTCTTGAGGGAAGGGTGGTCGCTTTGGCTATTCGTTTTTTGGTGGCGGCCGCAGTCCTATTCCTCGATGTAGTCATTCTAGACGACAAGATGTTGTTGAAGACAAGGTGGAAGAAGGGTTACTCAATAATGATAGAATCGGTTTCACAAGTGGCAATTCATGGGTGACGCATTTGGAAAAACAATCGTGGCGTCTATGGCAATGTGTTCAGTTAATTGATATGGCCGGGGAAAGTATTCTGTTTGTTTGCTTTAGTAACGTGCTTTGTGAGGCGAATGGTATGGCAGACGCTTTGGCTAAGGGGGGTCAAACGGAATGCTTGGTTGAGCGTATGGTAATAGCGGTCACGTTGGATAGTTGGTAGTGCGGCAGCTAAGGAGGTCTTTTGTCTCATCCTTTGGAGTTTTAATTCTGCAGCTTAGTGTTATGGTTTTGTTGGGATGCTTTAGCTTTGGTGGTTTATACCTTGTCTTGGAGTTTTGTTTCTCTTTTGGGTATATGATCATTGGACGTACTCTTTTCCTCCATATTAGGTTAGGAAGATTTTTAACGAGGCATTCATATGGTCTCATTTGTATATTTTTATCAATCGAAATCATAATTTTTTTATAAAAATAATATAAATATTAAAATAAATAAAAAATAAGTATTATTAAAAACTGTAATGTTTTGCTAATTCTTTTAAAAATTATAAAATATTACAAATTTATTTTGAAAAAAAAAACTATATGTAAATATATTGTTATAGGAAACACAAACTCAAACTGTCCTATTATAAAATTTTAAAATATTACACTTATTTTAAAATTTCTAAAATATTATGCAAATTAATTTACAAAATATCTTTAATCGACCAAGCTATAGACAACTGACACTCCAAGTATATTATCCTATCAAAATTTTAAGATATATATTATAATTCTTAATATTTAAAAATTAAAATATTTTTACATTTTTAATAATAATTTAATATTGTAGAATAGTTATGTTATACATTTATATTGTTTTACATAATTTTGTAACATTTTAGAATTTTCATAAATTTCTAATGTTTTTGTAAAATTTTATAATTTTTAAATAAATTTTCATATTTTTTAAAAAATAACTTAACACTTTTTATAATTTAAATATAATATTTAACATTTTAATAAATTTTTAAATAAAATTTTAAAAATGCCATCTGGGCAGAGGTCCGATATAGAGGTGATCTTCCCAACCCAATTTTCTCTATTCATAACGACATGATTCGAACTCCCGACTTTGCTTAAGAGACCTAACGTCTTATCCGGCTAGTCTAACTGGCTGTTAGTTGATGATTGCGTAGAGAACCTATATTTTAGGCCATTTTACTTAGCATATTGCATGTGTTAGAGCACATTTAGTTGCATTTATGAGTAGTTTGCATGTAGTTATGAAGTTTTGGTGCTTAGCTTAATTGTTGTATATATTGATGCTATTAACGAGAAAGGTAGTGCAATTAGTGGTGCTTGTGCAGGGAGCAATGAAGTGGAAGGAAAGTAGAAAGCATTGGAGCTGCATATATCTTGATGGACTCGACGCCACAACATTACAACAGAGTTGAAGACGAATCTTGACTCTTGACAACCAAATCATGCGTGGACCCCTTCTCCTTTATAGACTTCATTGAATGATGAGGAAAGCAAGATTCTCATTAAAGGATTACGTACGCTTTAGGGTTTCTAAACCCTAGCTTTGCCGACTATATAAAGACAACTTGGGCAACAATACAAGGGAGCTGGATCGAGGATATAATAGCCCTTTGTCTTCAACTATCAGAGAACTACCATCGTTGAGGTCAAGATGAGTCTCCACATGACAAGAGCTATCAAGAGAGGCTTGAGGAGTGCGAAGCGCTACAACGCAGTTTGAAGGCTTGAAGGAGAATTCGAGGATGCTTGATTTTCTTTTCTCTCTTGCTTTACAAACTGACATCACTTACATTATTTTTATTATGGATGATATTTGCTCAGACATGAGCTAAATACTCTTTTGTTGGGTTTATTGTTTTAAGATGCTATGTTTTAATTATTTGTTCAATGCTATAACACTTATTCCTTATCTATTATGTTCATTGTTCTTAATGGTTAATTATTGTGAAAGTTGTCGAGAGAGGCCTTTAATTAGTGATTTGTGACTTAATATCGAGAGAGTTAAGTTAGACCGAATAAACATTGGAACTTAAGCTGTTAACTTAGGTTCTAGTCCAGCTTAGATATAAGTTTAGGATTTCAATGACTAATAAGGGGAACTTGAATAGATAATAAGTTGTTAGGGTTTACGTAAACATGTATTACCATAGCATCCTATTATCAACTTCTAGATATCGAGAGAGTTTAGGAGTTTATTAGAAAACTCTGTTGAGTAGATAAGTGCATCTCACTGCTATAGCATTCTAATGGTAATTGACATAGTTCTTAGGCAATAATCCCAACATCCAAAATCACTAGACTTTTGCTACATCATCTATTTGTTCTCTGATCATTGCTACAATTTACTTTTCTTGCATTTACTTTATAATCCTATCACCACACCGATATTATTTTACTAACTCTTAAGTATAATTGCTTTGAGTTTATCACTCTAATCTTTGTGTGTTCGACACTCTACTTATCACTTTATTACTTGAGCAACGAGTATACTTGCTCTTAATTGTGCATCCATTATACACGCATCATTAGTCTCCTAAGGTATTATTTTGACAAACAACAATGCATATATTCTATACATACCAACGAATGCAATCACCAGGCATGCTTGTCCACTTCGTTTTTTATTTTCAGTAGAAGCAACCTTAAATAGAAAAAAAAAATGGGAAATTGTTGCAATATTGTAGTTGAGGAAAAAAATTTGTCAAGTATTGCACATGTCATTTTATTTTCAGATCTATAGTATTTTGAATAGTGAAAGGTGAAGTCGATTTTTTTACAATCCGATTTCATTGTAGCTTTCTTTTTTCATTAAAAAAATTAAAATCAGATGGAAAAGAATCCGAATTTAAACAGTAAAAGCGAATGCGGCTTTATTTTTGAATCAAACACTATCCAAAGTCGACCTATAAGCAATCATTTTTCTAATTTTTTTATTGAAAAAATTAGAATGAATAGTAAAGTCAGGGTGAAAGCAATCAGATATTACTTTTACTATAACAAATATTATAGATTATAAAATAATCTAGCATGTGTTATACTTTGAAAAAATTTCAAGTTCAACATTCAATCAAAGAAGCATGAAAAAACGAAACGTCATTATTCTTTTAAAACATTTCATTTTTAAATCATCGGCGGTCTTCATATTTATATACCATTATTAAAGATTTATAAAATATATGTGTATAATATAATCTCTTATTTTTTATAATATTATTTTTAGGTCGAAGCTTTAGAAATTTAAAGGTCTTAAATTTAAGTCTAGTTATAAAATGGTCTCATGGTAGTTTCTTATTAATTTTTTAACTCTTAAGAAAACTTAAACACGTTTTATATACAATAATATTTGAACCTAAATCTCCTAAAAATACCATCAAACTCTTTTTAAAACTATTTCATCAGGTTTAAGTCTAGCAAATTGATGGGAATCATGAAGTTTTTTTCCTAATATTCTTGGGGCAGCGTGAGCGTGCGGAGTCCTGAGAAGAAACAAACCTTGGCTTCCGTGAGTCTCTTTTGCCTCTTCCATCAAGAGAGAGAAAAGTTTATAAAATAGATTATATTTTAATACATAGTTCGTGTAGAAATTTTTTACATAATTTATTAAAGATTTGGTATACGGCAAATAATCAAATTAAAATCAACATAAAATAAGACATACACAAAAGACGAGATTTAACGTGATTCAACCTTGTTTAACTTCACGGATGAGAGAAACGAATAATCCACCATCAATGTAATGAACACTATGAGTGGTATACGACAAATACATGATATCCCATATAACTCATTATCCGGTGTAATCAAAATACTCTTCTCAACGTCCCTACAATACACATCTTTACAACATAGGCACAATAGTTGCAGAGATCCTAAAAGTAGTTACATCTCTCCAAAACAATTCTCTCTATCTCTCATAATTATGAAGGTTAAACCTGGTTTATATTTGTAGACTCAAATACTTGGTAACCAAGAAACCTTATTCAATAAGATTGCTTACCTAATATGAATATTTACTCCTTATAGTAAACCCTAATTATCATTATCAAGTAATCTTTAACCACTAGATTTACAATAAAATTCAACCTAATTATGAATTAGAATTTAAGTCAAAATATACCACAATTCTTTCTTAATATTTAAAATCTAAAACTCTAACACTAACACCCTAAATCCTAAGCCTTAAACTCTAAATCCTAATCCATAAATTTTAACCTTAAATCTTAAACTCTAAACCTTACAACCTAAAACCCTTAACTTTAAATGTTAAACTAAACCCTTAATCCCTAAATTTGACAAGTACGTATAAACTTTAGTTTATAAGATTCGTGTATTAAAATTTTTCTCTTGTAAAATCTAGTAGTATAAATTTCTCTTAGTTTCTGTCTCTCTTTCTCCTTCCTCACTAGCGCACTTGAAGCAATCTGCAATCCTATCTCTGTTCCACACTTCACCTTCTTTTCTTGATTCTCTCCACCTTATCACACATGAACACGACTATGAATATCAACATGAACTTGAAAAGCCTCCGCAATGCGGCAACAGCTGAGGAACGACAATTAAAGGAGGATTAGTGGGCCATGACCCTCAAAAAATATTAAAAAACTGTTGGAGGCAACTTCACTCAATGTGGTCACAGTTAACACTGGGGAGGTCATTTGTATGTATGTATATTTTGTACTCATTCCGTCCCAATTATATTGTCACATGTTAATTTTTTTACAAATTTTAAAAAAAATTATGTAAAACATGTGATGTAAAAAAATTTAAATGATAATTTTATCCTAAAAAATTAATTTTTACTTTTTGGAAAACTAAAAAAAAGGTAGAAAAATATGTGTTTAAATAGTTGTTGGTTTTTCAAGATAATAATTTATGTGGGATAATTTTAAAATACAAAAGTGATAAATTTATTGCGACAGAGGGAGTACATCTTTCTAGAACATGCAAATTAATGTCTTCAATTTGCATGATCTCACAAGCGACACCCAGTGGCGGAGCCACATGTAAATTAGTGGTCAATTAACCCCACTTGATTTATTTTGGTATAAAATTTTTAAATAGTTAAATGGGGTTTTCAAAGAGTTACTATAGAATTTTTCATTGGAAATATTAGAATTGACCCTACTTAATTTGTTGGGGTATGGGGTCAACAATATTTATATTGTAGTGGTATGAGAATCATCCTACTATATAAAAATCCTGACTCCGCCACTGGCAACACCTGATCTGATGATGATGAGAAGTACAACATGAAAACTACTTCCCCATTTGCAAGGGAAAACCTTGGGGAACCAAATCATGGAACAATTGATAAACATGCAAATGGTGAATACTGTCTGTGCCAAGTGAATAGGGAACATTTTATGTGTACCGTTTTCAATTGTGGCAATTTGAACTTTTTGTTTTATGTTTTTCCCATTTCGGGTTCAATTTTTTTTTCAAATTATTATCATTTGAACAAAGATAAACTATACTAGTGACCACCCAATTATGGGGTCGTTACTATTTCACCGAACTAACAAACTCGTCAATCAGACCACCAAATTATTAAAGTGCTTCTATTTTGACCATCAGGCATTAAAATCTAACGGAATAGATGACGTGACAATTAACCAAAATTTGTATAATTATACTTTTTAGTCCATGCTACTTATATATTATATCAATTTGGTCATGATTGGAAGAATTTAGATTAATTTTATTTAATTCAATAAGTTTTTTTTCAATCAAATGGTGATACGTGTCATCACCTGATTAGTGAGAAACAAATAAAAGAAAGAAAGTGAGCTAGGTGGGATTTGAACACACGCCAGTAGATTAGAAAGGAAGAAAGGGTTTGTAACATTATTTATTTAAGGCATACTCTTTATGAAAATTAAAGAGAGTAAATATTGTGTGAGGGGTAGGGTGAGCAAAACTCGACTCGACTTAAAAAAATTGAATAACTTGACTCGAGGCGAAAATATTAGACTCGAAATTTCATAAACTCGACTTGAAAAAATTCCAAATAAAGTTTGAGTTGTAAAATAGAAACTCGAATAACTCGAAATGTTTAGTAATTAATAGATTTATTTTTAAGTTTGAGACGAGTCCCTCAATTTTTTATTATATATATACATACCGATATATAAAAATATGAAAAAATATTGCAACATATGAAGAAATATATATATATATATATATATATATGCATATCTTATATGATTAGAGAAATTGATTTAAATTGGAATCAAACCGTACTATAACATGATAAATAATTACAATTAAATTTTTTTAGGAACTCGAAAACTCGACTAGAATTTCTTAAACTCGACTTGAATTGAAAAAATTTCAAATAAAGTTTGAGTTGTAAAATATGACGCGTCAACTCGAATAACTCAAAATTTTTTGACTCGACTCGATCGAACGGTCACCCCTAGTGAGGGGATTCGAATCCGGTTTTAATAAAAAAATAAAAACGATGCTTGATCGTTGGACTAAAGTTAATATTTGATTAAAAATAATGAAATATTATTTATTAATAAATATGCAATTAAATGGAATATTAATAATAACGTTACTGCCTTATACCGCAATGAAATTTGGCTTCATTAATAAATTGAATGTTTTGATAATATTTTCCATTTGTAATATTATAATAATTAGTTTTTTTATTAAATTGTTATTAATAGCATATAAATCGGTTAAGTATGTTGATATGGTATATTTTATATGCTACTAATAACAATTTAATAAAAACTAATTTAAATTTATTAAATATAGTGTCATCCTCATATAATATTTCATCATTTTTAATCAAATATTAACTCTGGTCAAGCGATTAAGCATCATTTTTATTTTTTTTATTAAAACTGGATTTTAATCCCCCTTCACACTATATTTACTCTCTTTAATTTTCACAAAGAGTATACTACTTTAAATAAACAACGTTACAAAGCCTTTACAAGAATGAAGTGATAGCCGAGTGGGTTTGCTCTAACTTATTGGTGTGGGTTCAAACCTCACCTAGCTTAATTTAAACTTATTGAATTAAATAAAATTAATTTAAACTCCTTCAATAAGATTGTGATATGTGTCATTATAAGATTGGATAATTAAATTCTTTAAATTAAATTAAAATCATGACAAAATTGATATAATACCTAAGTAATAATGGTTAAAAGTATAATTATATAAATTTTCGTTAATTGCCACATCATCTCTTACATTAAATTTTAACGACTGATGATCAAAATATGAACACTCTAATAATTTGGTAGTTCGATTAACGAGATTCTTAGTTCAATGGTCAAAATAAGAAAGATTTTATAATTAAATGGTCATACCCTTTGAACAATTTATAAATACTAATTTTATTTTTACCTAGAGAAAGAATGATGAAATTTTAGGAGAAAAAATACTTTTGCTGAGTCTTGAACTTTAAATCTAAAAAAAGAAAATAAGAATAAATAAGTAGTTTTGACCAACCGAATATCAACTTGCGCTGAACAATTAAATCCAAGTGAGAAGCAAGGTTTTCTACAATTATGTCTTAAAATGTATTGCCGTGATGTTAAAAGATAAGTGTGACTTCGCAACGCCAGGTGGCAAAAATCCAGAGTAACAAACGTGGCGGACAGAACAGAACCTCCCAGCACCATGTCTTCAATTTCTCGATGCTTCTTTCAAGTACCTTCTAGTATATGATTCCAATGACTGTACTCGACCAATATCCACTTTCTACTACTTTCGCTTTCTTTATATAAATAATCAACTCTAATCCAATCTTCTATATTGCAGGAAAAACATAAGAAAAGCCAAAGATATTTCAGATAAGAAAAAGGAAGCGACTAAGGGTGAAGAAATGAAGCCTGTCGAGAACAAAAAGGAAGACAATAAAGCTCCCGCCGTGCTACGAGCAGTTAGCCACGACGAAGAGGGTCGAAAGAAAGTTGAAAGGGCGGAAGTGCCGTCTCGGAACATAGACACCATCAAGTACTTAGAGAGGAAGTTGGAGGACAAAGGGGTACAAAGGATGGAAAGACACCCGGCTGACGGGATTGGGATCGGTCGGCCGCCTCCGAAGTCGGGTCATGGAGGGAAGTACACGTGGGAAGGACCAGATGGAGTGGCGGAGAACGAGCTGACGGCGGTGCCACCAGCTATTGACGAGAAGGATCCAAACTACGTGGACGAGGAGGAAGAAGAGAAGATGGCGAGGGACGAAAACGCCGACGTGGGTGAGCTGGTGGTCGGAGAAGTGGAGGTTGCAAAGGCTGCAGAGGGTCGAAAAGGGATGGGTAGAGTTGAGGTCGATCCTCGCTTCGAGGTTTAACTAATTTGATATGATGCAAATTAAAAGCTTTGCTTGTGGTTTAATTGCCTTTGCTGGTACTACCAACTGTTGCTGTTGTAATAACTAAGGGCCAATTTGGCGTTGCCCTTGTAATAATTAAGTGATAATTTAACGTTACTTTTAAAAAAATAATTTTAAAAATATTGTCAAAAATTAATTTTAAAAATAATTTTAAAAAATTAATGGTATGATTTTAATGTATTGCAGTTAAAAAATATTTTTAAAAAATAAAATATTTATTTTAGATATAATATTATAAAATAAAAATAAATGAACGTAAGTATTGTTTAAATTCGTTAACTTAAAATTTATTAATATTATTATATATAAAATAAATTAACTTAAATTATAATAAAAATATGTTAGCTTAAAATTTATTAATATTATTATATATAAAATAAATTAACTTAAATTATAATAAAAATATAAAAGTCATAATAATTTATTAGTAATTTTTCATATATAAAATATAAATTTTAAATATTTTTAAATAATTAATATAAATTATTGAATTAAATAAAAAATAGTTTTTAAATCATGCATTTTTCATATTATCAAACTTATTATTTTTATCATTAAACAGATTTTATAAAGTTTATTATATTGTTATTATTATAAAAACACTAGTTTTAACAGAAAAAGTAACTAAATTATTTAAGAAATGAAGCTGAACATACAAATTATTTACTTAGGCCAAACTATGACTCTAAAAGTAAATTTTAGACCAAAAAGCTAGAATTTTCCAACTATGACACAAAATATATGAAATATATTACAAGCTATAACACCAAATATAATTTTTTATATATAAAATATATTTTAAATTATAAGTTGTAGCACTTAAAATATTACAAAAAAATACATTAATGTTTTCAATTTAAAATGAATGCATTATATTTCAAGCTATGACACCAAATATAACTATTACAAAAAAATACATTAGTGCTTGTAATTTAAAATGAATTCATTAAAATACAAGTTATGACACCTTTCAAGCTAAAGTGGAATTTATTAAACTAGAAGCTATGGCATCCCTCATCATTTTCATTTCATTATCAACTGAAATGTTTAATTCACCATCATTATCACTTGTTCTATCTTGCACATCTTTGTGTCAATAATATTCTCATGTCTTATCATTTTTTTCGTATTCCATAAAATTAACATCCTCAAAACCTGCATGTTTTCGAATAAAATTGTGTATCGCCATTGTGCATACAACAATCATCCTTTGCTTTTCAAAACTATAATTTGGCATATCCCTTAAAATGACCCATTTTTTCTTAAGTACGCTAAAAGTTCTTTCAATCATACTACATAAAGAAAAATGTCAATGATTGAACATCTCTTCTTTACCAGATATAGGTCTATCTCTACGAAAGTCCGGTAAATGATATCGTTATCCTCTATAAGGGCCGAGAAAACTTTTCATTTGAGGATATCCAGAATCAACGAGATAATATTTTCTTATATGTTATAATACAAGAAACAATTAATTGAATAATTTATACTTAATTTAAAATGAGTAGATAAAGAAATTTACCATTTGGTAGGTGTGGAAATCTTAATTGTGGATCTCGAATTGCATCAAGAAAAAATTTAGTATCATGTGTCGTTCTTTCCCATCCAGCCACGACAAATGTGAAGCACATATTAAAATCACATACTGCGATGACATTTTGAGTTGGGACACATTTTCTTCCTATATAGGGAATTTGTTTATTTGGTGGAAGAACGACAGA
This sequence comes from Hibiscus mutabilis, assembly GCA_019671005.1. Classification (NCBI taxonomy): domain Eukaryota; kingdom Viridiplantae; phylum Streptophyta; class Magnoliopsida; order Malvales; family Malvaceae; genus Hibiscus; species Hibiscus mutabilis. Next base: position 44,423,242 of record CM033729.1, on the reverse strand, counting down.
AATATGTGTACCATCAATTGCACCTATGCAATCCTATAAAATAATCTTATTATTATACATGCATATAAAGTAAATAAATATCCACTAAATATAAAATTAAAATATTAAAATTTTACCTTAAAATGTGACATATATCGAGAATCGTTGCATATTTGTTTCGGTACTGAACTAAAAGAATAATCATCTTGTCTAATTATATCAATAGCCATCTGGGAAATTTTTTCGAGCATAAGTGTGAAGTACTGACTGATTGTTGACCCAGACCTTTGAAATCTTTCACGGCATTGAGAAACCGATGCACCAAGACCCAAGATATACAAAAAAAAAAATACCCAACATTTCACGAGAAGAAATGCTTCTTGCACTTTGTAAATTATATCGTGTTTCCAGAACTGTCAATAAACTTGTGAACACAATTTTTGACATTTTAAAATTTATCATACAGCGCGATTCGTGACCATTGAGAATCTCCCGAATCCAAACTTCACCAGATTGTTTCGAATCCATGCACGATTATTTCAATAAGTATTTTTCATAATATAACTTAATAGAACAAGTTGCAGCCTTAAACAAGGTATTAAAACTCTGCTCATTTTGTGAAATATTCAGTTCCCTTTCATCATCAACTGTATCACCATTAAAACTATTGATGTTACTCATCCTATGTTGCCTTGATTTTCTCGCCACTTGTGTCAATATGTGAAATACTTTTCATCTATCAATTAAGATAGAAAAATATATACTAAAAACCTATTCATTTTAAACAACCTTTTTAACCTAACAGCTTGAACTAGAAAAGATGACAAAATAAAACTAAGTTTTAACAAAGGCACAATTTACGTACATGAAATTAAAAATAAGTTGGTCTTTGACAAAAATCATGCAATTGAAATTAACATTTAAGGTTCAATGACTATCAAATAACTACAAACTCTTTAAACAATACAACTTTCTCACCTTGAATTGTTAACTTTGACAGTCTTTACGTTTCCAAATGCTTCAAGAAGAGGATTTGGCTGCAACATGCCATTTGCATAACTTTAGAGCTAGCTAAACTATATTAGAAAAAGAATGATAATAACTTGGTAAATTGATTGAGTAGATAAATAACACTGTCTAATATATTTATATGATTAAATTGTACAAAAATTTAGGGCTGTGATGTTAACTATATAGTCATCAAATATATAAACTTTATCCAAACACTATAACTGAGCAAATGTTTTCACAGGGTAACCAAAATTTCAGAGTAACCAAAAATTCACATTCCAGACAAATTACTGAGTAACCAAAATTTCACAGGGCCTCATCCAACTAAAGATGGGAAGAAGAAAATGAAATCCCAGAGAACTTTCATTATTCTATGAAATCATGCTCCCATTTATTATGTTTATCTCAGAGGAAAATATTTTACAGAGTTTTTTCTAACTAAGGAGTTGATGAGTTCTCTAGAGGAGCCTTTCATGGTAAACATTGTAGCATCATGGTCATTCATGGATATAGATAGCTATCCACGTGTAGAATTTTCATGTGTGAAATTAGATTAAAACAGATAAGTATTTACTCCAAAAGGGTATAGAAATTAACATGCAACTAAAAGAGATAACTGACTTTAAACAAAGAGAGGTTTGAGAATTGAAGGGAAAATCCTCTAGCACAGTTACCATTGTTCTGTTGCCGGAGTAGAAGGTAATAAGAAACTTACAATCTTGCAATCTCTCTTTGCTTCAAACAATTTCTGATCCCAATCTAAAAGAAAAAGAACAATGGATGAAATCAGATAAGAAATTTCTTTAAATAAATTTATTAACAACATACCTTTCAGAAAGAAGAACAATAGATGAATCCAACTTGAAGATTAGCAGAATTTTTTCTTTACCCACGTCAATTTTTGAGAGAAAATGAGATTGGAAAACCCATTTTTATGTGGTTATTAGCTCAAGCATTTACAGCAGATCAGAGTACCATTGGAATACTTTATGAGGGGCAATTTTGGGTTTTCCCATTCAACCGAGATTATCCACCATAAAAGCTCCAAAATGTCAACTTCTGCGTTTGACTCTTAAGCACGTTTCCACTGCTAATTTTCTATTAAAATTATGCTGTTTGGGAATGCTTATCAGCTAAAACGTGATTTTTGGAGCTTAAATGCTCTCTCGAACAGGCCCTAAGGAATCATGTAATAAGAAAATTTGACCCGAATTAACCCTTTCCTTTTTCCACTTTTTCTTCTATATAGCAAGCGGTACCGTTCGAAAATGTTAGTGTAGTAAATAACAATATGTCATTATTGTAATATATCTATTATTATTTGCAATTGTAATAAAATACTGTAATCGAAAATATAATCTTACTGTATTTTGTTTTATTTCAAAGTAAGTTTACAGTATTTTATTTTATTTCAAAGCTTATTTCAACTGCTAAACCTTTAAAGAATTTGTATCGAACTTCAACCACTAATTCAAATCTTACTGCTTTTACTAAGTTATGCAATCCCACATCTAATATTAAAAAATATTTTGGATATTTTTACTATTGATTTTTGTGTTTGAAGGCAACAAATACTGAGATATCAATTACGGTTGATGCTATTTTCTATTTTTGGTATATTAAAAGACATACATTTGCAATTAGCTCTTTAATAATAGATCTAAATTAAATATCCATTATCAATAAATTTTTATGAAATTTTCAGCCCTAAAACAAAAAAAAAATATTTTTGTTATATTTTAATACATAAGTTGTATAAATAAATTATACAATCTTTTGTATTTAAGTTATAAAATTTAAAATTTAAATCTCTGCTCTTAATACTTTAAAACCTAAATTTTAAACAATAAATTTAAAATTTTAATTATAAGCCTTAAATTTTATATCTTACACATTAAATTTTAAATTCTAAACTTTAATTTAAATATCTAAATTTTAAATTTAAAAAAATTGTGTAAATTAAAATTTATATAAATTTGTGTATTAAAATATTTTTTATTTTTGAAGAGACCTCTAAAATAAGTTATACACCACTAGACATAATTAATATTACACACGGTTAGAGATTATTATTATTTAATGTCTTTTAAATGAATATTAAAATCATTAGGAGCTAACACGTAATTAATCATATTAGGAGCTAACAGTAATTAATCTTATTTTAAATCAGACTTGACAATCTTCTTTGATTTGAATGTGATTAATTGTTTGTTAAGTTTCAGATAATTTTTAATATTCATTTAACATTAAAAAATAGTATATGGCCGTGATTAGCATTAGTAGTGTTAAGCGGTGTTTGTTACTCATTTTAGGATTCTTACTTTTCATTATTTAACAAAGAAAACTCTCATATCTATATATAGATTTTAGTGATTATTGGATTGTTCACACATATTAACATCTTAACTATTGATCTTACAAGCAGGGGTGTTCATGGTAGGTTAACCGTACCATTTAGCCTAAACGGTCGGTTAACCGTTATAACGGTTATTAAATTTTGCTAACCGTAACCTAACTGTTAAGAAACGGTTAACCGCTAACGATTAACCAATAAGACACGATTAACCGACGGTTTGGTAATAGGTTAACCAATAACCTATTAGATTGTTTTTCACATGTTCTTCTTTTGAGAATAATAAAACTATCTCTTCGATAAATATTATATAAAAATGTTCAGAAAACTTAAATAGTGAGATTATAAACACTAACTTCATACATAATGTAAAAAAAAAGTACCTACATACTACAAAGTTCCAACACAACACAAAATACAAAAATTTCGTATTTAGTTTAAAGTTTCAAGTTTCAACAGTGTTCAACACATAGCAATACACCATCAAAGTTCAGGACATAGAAATACTATCAAAGTTCTAAAGACAAATGTTTAACTAACATAAAAAACATAAAGTAAATGAAACTTCAATGAGTTAGAACCACAAGATACAAAAGTTTACTCTATGATCAAATCACTCAAGACCTTCATCGATTTATATATATAAATAATTTTAAAATGGTTAACCTATAGGTTAACCAGTTGTCAAAATTCGTAACCGTAACCATTAACCACCATTTTTAGCGGTTAGATTAACCGAAACCGTTTAATTTTAACGTTCCGGTTAATTAACTTATAAAATGCAACGGTTATACCGGTTAACGGTTACAGTTAATTATGCACACCCCTACTTACAAGTATCTAAATTCTTATATATATATATAATTCTAGGTATTATTCTAGGTATTATTTATATATTAGATCTAATTCTAAGTATTATTCTATATATAATATTAAATATTATAAATACTCAAATTATTTTATGTATAATTTTAGATCCATACTATAAGTATTATTTTAATAATAAATATTTAAATGATTATTAATAATTATCTGGGAATAGAAAGTTGTGGACAATGGCGATGGCGTCTCCTTCAACCGCCACCGAGGGCCAGCCGTTTGCGACAGCAAGGGACACCCGGCCCTCATGAAAAGCACGAGCGTCCACTAGCTCAGCTGAACACAGATCCGTTACTTGTTTCACGGATGTAGGCTCCATCCACATTAACCTTTATGGTCCCAACTGGGGGTCGAAGCCAGCGCAGCATCCGAGGGGGGAGGATACCGCGTTGAATGCGTACGTTTGCCTGTCCGAAAATTCCATAGAAGGACAACAAGAAAGATAAAATGCTCAGAATCAAGAGTCAAAACAGCATGTCTGTGTTCCATCTATCGATCACCATGTCTGGTTTCAGACCACTCAAATGCAAGGCTTCCCTGCATGTCCACGATCCCGCGTGAATCACGGTTTCACTCTCAGCGCGCCACAACTTGCACCGACCAGCTATTTAATTCTTTTACAGCCGCACATTTTGACGTTCGAAACTAAATTTTATGAAAATAGAAATAAAAATAACAAGAAATAAACGACAACACAACGACCAAAGAGCATATAAAACACCCTGTTATCTCTCTAATTCTTTCGACTTTTGCTCTCATTCTTTGAGCTCGTTTCAAGTATTCTGCTTCTGTTCATTTTCCCAGATAACAGAAGCAGGAAAACGAAACATTGTCTTTTTCCTTTTCAAGATTTCAATCTTTCTTTCTATTGGCTAATCATGTTCATTTCTTAGCTCCATTGTTTCACGTGAAGCAGATGCAGATTCACAAAGAAAAAAACAAGGGAAATATTCCATTTCTTTTTCAAACAATGTCCTTTAGTGCCTAACCAGATCTAGCGTTTTTGTTCCCATTTCCTGTTTACAACCACAATTTCACTCCTGTTGGTCTTAGCTTCCCATTTTTGCTCTGTTTTTTCTTCTAACTATGAAAATGGATCGGTTTACCTGGGCGACGATTCTTCCCGATGCATTAATCCAGGTAACGGCGGATGATATCTCCATACAAATTGCATTGATTTGGGAACAAATCAAAGCGCCATTGATCGTGCATTTGTTTGATCATGTCATTGATGCTTTTTATCGAGCGGGTATACATGGGAATCGTCATAACGTTCGTCAAGCTCTTCGGTCGAAAACCAGAGAAAAGGTACAAATGGGAACCATTAAAAGAAGATGCCGAGTTGGGAAACTCAGCTTTTCCCATGGTCTTGGTTCAGATCCCAATGTTCAATGAAAGAGAGGTCATTTTCCATTCCCTTGTTTGTTACTTGAGAACAATATTACAACATCTCTTTTTTTTCCATTTCCAATGATTAATTTACATATAGCAATGCAGGTTTATAAACTCTCCATTGGAGCTGTATGTCGCCTCTCATGGCCTTCTGATAGGATCTTTGTTCAAGTCCTTGATGATTCAACTGACCAAGCAATTAAGGTGAATTAATTCGAGATTTGTCGTTTCGGGTTATCATGTTTCTTGTGTGGGAAGTAACATTACAACTAAAAATAATGAAGGATATGGTGGAGTTAGAATGCCAAAGATGGGCAAGTGAAGGCATCAACATCAAGTATGAAATACGAAACAACAGAACTGGGTACAAAGCAGGGGCTCTAAAAGAAGGCCTGACACGCAGCTACGCTAAAAATTGCGATTACGTAGTCATTTTCGATGCCGATTTCCAACCGGAACCTGATTTCCTTGGGCGTACCATTCCTTTCCTTGTTCATAACCCTGAACTAGCTTTGATTCAAGCTCGCTGGGTATTCGGTAAATCCTCCTCTACTAATATTAGCATTAACAAAAGATGACCGTGCCTCGTAGATCTATCGATGGACCAAAATCTGTTTGAAAAACTGCCCTGGGAAAGGGATTGTTTGTAGGGACAGACACAGGATTTTATGTTAGGGGTGCAAACTGAGATTTTCCATTAATGAATTGCAGTGAATGCCGATGAGTGCCTGCTGACAAGACTGCAAGAAATGTCACTGGACTACCATTTCACTGTCGAACAAGAAGTGGGCTCTTCCACATATGCTTTTTTTGGCTTCAATGGTAATGAAAAAATGAAGAGAGTTAAAAGAAAAGTGGGACACGTTGTATCGAATTTAATTCGGATCCTGTATTGATTGAACTTGTATAGGAACTGCTGGAGTGTGGAGAATTGCTGCTATTAATGAAGCAGGAGGATGGAAAGATAGAACTACAGTGGAAGACATGGATTTGGCAGTTCGAGCTGGTCTAAAAGGCTGCAAATTCCTTTACCTCGGAGACCTACAGGTATTCTAAAATCGGGTTGAGATCAAGGCCGAATACAACACTTTCACAGCTAAACTGCCCAATTCATTTTGTTAATAAATAAAAGACACAATGTTTAGAGTTTTATTGCTGTGACTATAGGTGAAAAGTGAATTGCCTAGTACCTTGAAGGCCTTTCGCCACCAACAGCGTCGATGGTCTTGTGGTCCTGCTAACCTTTTCAGGAAAATGATGATGGAGATTATTACAAACAAGGTTAGCTACTTTTAAGGAGTTAAAAAGTGCTCAGAAATTTGTTGGTGTACTGGAATTTAACCCTTTTACTGGTTAAATTTACTGCAGAGAGTTTCCTTATGGAAGAAAGTATATTTAATCTACAGTTTCTTCTTGGTCAGAAAGATTGTTGGCCACATTGTTAGTTTCACATTTTACTGCGTTGTTTTACCTCTAACTGTTCTTGTACCTGAAGTTGAGATTCCCACGTGGGGAGTTGTTTATATTCCTTCTATTATTACCATTCTCAATGCAGTTGGAACTCCAAGGTCTGGTAATATTTTTCTCTGTTGTTCCCAGACCAATGTTAAACAATTCAGCATTTGGTTACCTTACATATGTTTCTGTTTTCAGGTCATTCCACTTATTGTTTTTCTGGATTCTCTTTGAAAATGTGATGTCAATGCATCGGACTAAGGCCACCTTCACCGGTATATTAGAAGGCGGTAGAGTAAATGAATGGATCGTCACCGAGAAATTCGGAGGTGTTCGCAAGGATAAACCTGGCACTAAAGCACCAAGGAAATCTCGTCTCAGGTTTGGGGAAAGGTAAGGAAAAAAAACCCCTTAAATTCTCGCTCAAATTAGCAAACTATTTTTTAGGTATAACGTTTCATTTGTTACTCAAATAAATTTTTTTTATCAACGATTGTAAAAACGAATCGTCATCTAATAAGAATATGACACGTGACCTATTTTTTAAATTTATAAATTTCTTTAAACAAATATGAATTTCTTAAAAGTTTTAATTTCTTTCAATCAAACCCTCAAATCACATCTCTCTCATCGTTCAAACGTCGTGTATGTCATCGTTCAACATCCCCGCTCTCTAGTCATCGGTCAAAAACCAATCGACCTTTTTTTCTTCATTATTCAATGTTCGTCGACGGTACAATCGATGATTCATTCATCAATTTTCGACGATAAAATGATAGGGTTCTCAGGCGTGGGGTCCACAAAAGCAAAAGTGGCCGATGGTGGTTAAATTGGTGGTCGGATTGGAGAAAATTAGGGATTTGGGTATTTAGGGTTACGGTTTGAGACATTTTAGAGAAATTAAAGATTTTGAAGCTTTTTTTATAAAATTAAAGGTTTTTTATTTTTTAAAATAAAGATTAAAAAATAATATAGATAAGTCACATGTTATGTCTTTAGTGGATAACAAATATATTTTAACAACTGTGATGAAAAACTTTATATGAATAAGGGAATGAACTTAGGCGCATTAACTAAAAAAATTATAATTTGAACACTTTTTTAACCGTTATTGAAATCTAATTTACAACTCTCATTTCCCCGTTGGCAGACTCCATTCGTTCGAGCTTCTTATTGGAGCTTTCCTCTTCTTCTGTGGCTGCTATTATTATGCGTTCGGGAAATACCATTATTTCATTTTTCTTTTGTTGCAATCGATTGCTTTCTTCATAGTGGGAATCGGGTATGTCGGCATCATTATCCTTAATATCGGGGATTCAAATAATAGTCCGCTATTGCAATAACGAAAGCGTTATTGTTAGAAATTGTTGTTGCGAAAAATAACGGTTCACAATAATTACAATAACATTCATTATGTTTGCAACCGCGATGGAAGACGCGACTGTAATCGCAATTTAAACCCATACCCAACACGTAAAAGCAACTACAAAGGTTGTCGTTGGTGTTGGTGTGATTCTTTTCGCTGCAGGCGAAAGCCCTCAGCAGGTCGTTTCTCTACTTCAGCAACTGAATACGTGGTCTATAGAAAGACAGGAACAAAGGGTTATTGTTGCAACTCGAAACATGTTGGCTCTTTTGTGAATATCAAAGAGGTCAAGGAAAACAAACAAAAAATCTTATGTTGTTATGCCAATGCTTCATACAGAGATAGATAGGAGCAAATGGAGGCAGTTTCATGGTTTTGACCCAAAATAGATACCGGGGAAGATTTTGAAGTTTCTGGTTTGCAATTGTGATTTTTTTCCTAGTCAAACTACTATTTTCAGTGTTTACTACAACAAACTATGAAATGAAATGACCTTTTCAACTTATCCAGGCTTTCTTTGATCAAGAAAATGGCAGGTGAGCAAATTTCGTTTTATCTCAAAAACAAATTTTGAATTTCGAATAAATCGTGTCGATTTATTTGATTTTATGAATGTTTTTTCGAGTTGGTTTAAATATTATAATCCAAATCTTTGAGAATGAAGTTATGGTGGCGGGAAAAAGTGAACGGCAGTGATGTTTGACAAAGAAGAGTTACGGTAACTTTGATTTAGAGAACCACGAGAGGGGAAAAGAAGACAGAGAAACAAATGATATGAAAATGAGTTAAGGTGTTAACCCAATACAATGACTAGGCTTATATGGCCCAAATATAAAAGACTTGGTAGCTATTATAACAATTGAAACAACCCAACTCACTCTAACCAATACAATTCAATGACACAACTCTACTATTCTCTAACATTCACCCTCTTTTCTTCTCTTGTTGAACTTCTTTAATCTTCTTCATTGAGTTGAGTCTATAAGCTACTAATCGGTGATCTATTATTCAAGCAAAGGGGAAAACATATTCATTCTTTAATCTTCTAAACTTCTTGAAGTTGCTTCTCGAGCAAAAAGAAAAAAAAGTAACCATATTAAATTGGTTAAGTGAATTGGTCTTTTTTCACAATTCTTCACTCTTCGTTCATTCTTACTTTCCTACTTCTTCTTCATCAGCACAACATTACTAATTCGTCCATCTTTTTCTTGGAAGCAAGGTTGTTAGGCTTCGAGCATTCGGATTAAACCTCTAGTTCCATGTATTCCACCTCTAAATTGTTGTAGATTGTACATCACAACTCTATAACCAACTTTAATCAGCTTCCATTAGCACTCAATATATCACAGATTGTAATCAACTTCCGGTAGCAATATTCAATACACAAAATTCAACAAATGAGGATCTTGTTCTAACAAACATCATTAACTCACAAAAACATAACCTATAGCAACCAAACTAAACAAGAACTGAAGAAGCCAACTCAACAAATGACACAAGCAATGGTTCAACTTCAAAAAGTCCAAGCAAGAAGTTTGTCATTAGCATTATGTTGCCAAACAGACGTGGGCAGCCCCATTACCTATCAAATCCAATTGAGACTTTCGTACTCCCACTACAAAAAAATTACATATATAGACGTTTAGTTATACCGACGGATAACACTCGTCGATATAGACAATATATACCGACGAAAAATAAAACTATCGATAAGAGTTTTAATTTCTACAGACGGATATATTAATTATCAGTATAGATGTAATTTACAGTGACGGAAGATAAGAAACCGCCGATATAGATATAATTTATACCGTATAACTATAGTAACTGTCGGTATAGATGAAACATATACCAATGGTTGATTTTGTGAGTCGGTATAGATACAATTTTTACAGACAAAAATTATATCTGTCGGTTTAGGTTATAGTGTGTACCGACGGTGAATATGTTTATTAGTATAGGTAAACCGACAGATGTTTCCCACCGTCGGTATAGGTATGTTTAAAATTTTCTCAAACTTGATTTTTTTAATATTTAATAATACGTTTTCCGGTTCACCCAAAAATTAAAATCCCTATTGTTAAAATACAGACTCTCTCAAGCTTCTTTAGTTTTTTCGACTTCTCTCTTCTCTGGAACTGCAGTGACGAACTGACGATTGAAAATGAGCAAGAAAGAGACCGACGCTGAAGTATTTCTTGTTCAAAATTCAGACTCCATCTTTGCAAGTATTTCTTTTCTTCTTCCCTGTTTCTTATCTTCTTTTCTCCCAATTGTTGGGTTTAAGTTTATCAATCAACGATAGATTTGGGTTTAGGTTTATTAATCTTTGATAGATTTAGGTTTAGGTTTATCAATCTTCGATAGATTGAGTTTAGACCGATCAGATGGTGGAGGAAACAAATGTTGTCATTTTCACTTTTGAATCATACCGTTTAGGGATAAGCAGAGATTCCTAATTCCTTTATCATAACTATTTTTTGATATACTTTTGTTCTAATCCTACCTACATTTATTTGCAATTATAGAAAATTGGTTTAAAATCTTGCATGCTCATTTAACCTGTTATGGTAGGTTTTATAAATTTGATCAGAAAAGGCCCAAGGGACATAAAGGTAGGCTTGCAATAGAAAAATATATATAATGCTATCTGGTATTTGGTTACTGTTGAAAATCTAGCAATGGTACTTTGGTTTCATTGTGCTTTTTATTTTTGGGAAAAATTAGTAACTTCTTTGTGAGTTTGTACCAGTTGTCTTTGATGTTCACTCTGTTCTGTTTGTTATTTTAATTTTTTCTTCTGCACATGTCACTTGCATCTTTTATATTTAGATGATGAATAAAAACTTACTATTTTTATAGGTGCATGGACCTGGGGCTGACATAGACACTGTATGTTGGGTCATCTTATGTAAATCGAGAGGTTTCTTTAATCTCACTAATTCTTTTGTTTACCTTGAAATTAGTTGTTGGTCATTTAATTTGAGTTTTATTTATGTTTAATTTGAATTTCTTCAAGAAAATTCTTTATCATTTTGCATGATATTTTGGCTGAGATAGAAGAAGTCACTGAAGATGCTCATGTCCCAGTAATGAGATTTAAGTTCCAAGGGATATCTATTGATCTTCTTTATGCAAGTATCTCTTTTGATTCATTTTTTGGATCAACTCTAGTCAAATCTATTGCATCTCTTATAATCAAGTGAAAGTCAAGAATGATTACATGTACATAGTGCTGCTGCTGCATGTTGCAAGCAATCTTATGTCAAAGAATTCTATTCGTCTCTCCCATTTTTGTTTTCTTGGTTTTTTGATATATTGTCAGCTAGCATTAATAAAAACTTTTTTTAATAATTAGTAACTTATTTTAAGTATGGTGGTATTCAAATATGATATTCTTTTAATTAAAACATCTTATTATTATTCTTAGTTGATGGTCAAAATAATTTTCTCCTGTGACCTTTCAATTGGTGTTTTCCTAAATAGTTTCAAAATGCAAATCAACTTCGGGCATAGATTAAATTTTTTAGAAAAACAACATATTTGGATGATTTTGTTTGTTCACAAACAAAATGAAGTGGGCCAAGGAGCTGGGACCGACCTATGTAGATTTCCATCATGTGAAATTTGCTATGTATGATGAAAATGTAAAACATGTAGTGTAATGTCTCTAGTAAAGCAGTGCATGTTTAGTTGCTATCTACTTTGATATCTATTTTGTTTTAAACTAATCAACAGGACCTTGACATCTCACGTTAATATGTGCTGCATAATGTTGATGAGCAAACTGTTCGGAGTCCTAATGGGTGTAGGGTTGCTGATCAAATCCTTAAACCTGTACTAAATGTCGAGGTGAATATTTCATATGCCTTCCCACACTTGTTTTATTATTTATCTGATTTTGCAGTCTTCTAATCTATCTCACAATTGTAGCACTTCCGTATGACGCTTAGATGTTTGAAGTTCAGGGCAAAGAGGCGTGGAATTTATTCCAATGTAAGTTTGGTATTTATTTATTTTTCTTCATCATCTTATTTGCTTTAAAATTATGTTCCTAATTTTCTGTTTTTACTTTATAGATTATTGAATTCCTAGGAGTTTAAATTGGGCACTTCTAGTTGCACGTGTGTGCCAACTTTATCCCAATACAGTACCTAGGTTTCTTGATTTTTTAGATTATATACTCAATGGACGTGGCCAAACCCTGTTATGTTGTGTTCAATAGTAGAGGATGAACTTGGCTTTCCTGTCTGGGATCCTCACAAGAATCATCGTGACCATTTTCATCTAATGCCTATAATAACTCCTGCATGAATTCTAGTTACAATGTCTCTTTAAGCACTCTTCGTGTTATGATGGAACAGTTCCAATTTGGTAATAGAAAAATTTGTTTTTTTTTCTTCAATTACTAGTTATTTGGGTTGAATTAAACAATAGTAAATAAAAAATAAAAAAAAATACTCCTTTTGTCCCACTCAATATGCCCCTTTTGTGTTTTGAAATTGTCCCACTTAAAATGTCTCATTAAAAAAGTCAATAACTTTTATAAGACACATTTCCCTTTATACTTTTTTTAGTTTTCCAACAAAACAAAATTTAACTTTTTAAGGATAAATTTGTCGTTTCAATTATTTTACATCATCTTTCTTACACATTCTTACACAAACTTTTTCTTCCTAAAACTGTGTGAAAAGTCAACAATGGACAAAATAAATGGGACGGAGGGAGTAAATTAAAAGGTGGCGATGCTTTAAGTTTCAATTACTAACAAATTTTAATATTTAAATAAAAAATAACAATAGTATTAATAATTATTAATATTTAAAAAATGCCAATTAAACATATATCGATGGACAAAATCGTCGGTATATGCATCTTATACAAATCTACATGATACATATACCGACGGAGATTACTGTCGGTAAAAGTTCGAATCAATTGGGACAAAAATTTATTGTCGGAATAGATACACTAATCTGTCGGTATAGGGTCATAACATCTATACTGACGGTTTTGTGTCGGTATAGAGATATACCGACTAGTATTTTACCGACGACTACTTGTCTGTTGGAATATCACTTTTGACTGTCGGTAAAGGGTTTTGGAGTATATATTGATAAATTTTAGATGTTTTACCGACGATTTTCTGTCCGTCGATATATATCATTTTGAAGCATATACCGATGAATTGCCATTCACTCTTCAATCTCAATTACAAACCATAGAACAACTAATCAAAGCTAAATAAAGTTGAAACTAAACTATTAAACAACTAGGTAATCCACGCATAGCAGAATAACTATTATCACCTCAAATTGATTTTCTATCTTAGTATCCTCCTCCCAATCCACACAATACTTTTTCTATCCCCAATTTCAACACGATTATCAGAGAAAATCAGACAAGAAATCAGACAACCAATATTATTCAACCAACTAGTGAGCAACAAATCAACAAGAAAAGAAAATCGAGTGGATCTCACCAAGAATTAAAGTCGACTTTGAATAAGTGAGCAACTTGTTAAAATTAGAGAAATTTGAAACAAAATCATAGAATGATGAACTATAGCAGTCACCAGCGATGCTGACGTCATAATCGCAAGAGAAAGTTGACAAAGAAGCGGTGGTGAATCGACGACTAAAGAATAAATCGACAGAGACAAGCGGACGACGTCAAGAACCTTGGTCTCTAATACCATGTGAGAATAGGGTCATGATGGCCAAAATAGGTGAACGACAGTAATGTTTGATAGAGAAAAGTTATGGTAACTTTGATTTAGAGAACCAAGAGGGGAAAAGAAGAGAATTTGATTTTATTAACTGAAACAAATGATATCAAAATGGTTGATTAAGGTGTTAACACAATACAATGATTAGGCTTATATAGCCCAAATATGACCGACTTGGTAGCTGTTACAACAATTGAAACAACATCAACTTTAACCAATATGTTAGAGTTGTGATCCAAATTCTTTTGGGATTTGGTTTAAAGTTAGAATCCTACTTTTAGTAGATCTTGTTACTTTATATTAATTAAAGGTAGAAAACTCAGTTTGAGTAGAATTTGTTTCTATGCAAGTTTCCTCTGTAAGCAAGGAATCTATCCCTATAAATAGATACTAGGGATTAGGGGTTTAGACAGAACATCATAAATCAATTGTAATCCTTTTCTCCATCATAGTGAAAATTCTCATCCTCTACCCGTGGTTTTTCCCTTTTGGGTTTTCCACGTAAATTCTTGGTGTTATTTTTCTTTTTTGCATTTGCGCTTATTTACTTGTCTCGTCATTATCGCTCCTATAGTATAACAAATTGGTATCAGAGCTTTTCAGGTTACTTAGGATAATGACGGCGGTGAAGTATGAAATTCCGCTGCTGGATCGCAACATCAGGTTTTCGCTATGGCAGGTGAAGGTTCGAGATGTTCTTGTTCAGATAAATTTAGATGCATTAGATGGGTTTGATAATATGCTGAAAGAATGGTCGGATATAGAGAAGCGCCGCAAGGATAGGAAAGCTGCTTCCCAAATCTCTTTGCACTTATCAAATAGTATTTTGTAGGATGTTCACAAAGAGAAGACAGCTGTAGACTTATGGGCAAAATTGGAACAAATTTGCATGAAGAAAACTTTGACCAGCAAGTTGCTCCTAAAGCAACGCCTGTACTCCTACAAGTTAGAAGAAGGTTCGTGTCTTGACGACCACCTAACTGATTTCAAGGAGATCGTCTCAAATTTGGAAACGATGGAGGTAAAGTACAATGAGGAAGACTTATATTTGATTTTACTTTGCTCATTGCCCGCTTCATATTCGTCTGTTAGAATAACCCTTTTACACAGCTGTGATACCCTTACTCTTGAAAAGGTATATGATAATTTGAATTCACATGACAAAATGCAACATCTTACCGGCTCCGAGTTCCAAGTAGAGGGTCTCATGGTGCATGGATCGACTAGTTCAGTCCGCGGAAGAAAAGGTGATCGTAATTTCGGCAGTCAAAATAGAGGCAGGTTCAAGTCATCAAATCTAGGTAAAACATGTTATTTCTGCAAAAAGAAAGGTCATATTAAATCTAAGTGTTACAGATTACAGAATAAGATAAAGAGGGAATCTGAGAATTAGAATTCCAGTGAAGATGAAGCTAATATTGTAGATGAGTATAATGATGGTAAACTTTTAGTTGCTTCCGACAAAGACTCTATAGCGAGTGAGGAGTGGATTCTTGACTCTGGTAGTAGTTTTCATATGAGTCCAAATTGGGATTGTTTGCGACGTATAAACCTGTGTCTACAGGTGCTGTCTTGTTGGAAAATAATGTCTCTTATAAAGTTGCAGGTATTAGCACAATCAAGATTAAGATGTTCGATGAGATTGTTCGAACACTTGGTAATGTGAGGTATGTTCCAGATTTAAGAAGAAATATCATTTCGTTAGGTACTCTATATTCAAAAGGGTACAGATACTCCAATGAAGGTGGAGCTATGAAAATTTGCAAGGACGTTCTCGTAGTTGATGAAAGGGTATAAAAGAAGAGCCAATTTTTATGTTCTGCAAGGTTCAACTATTTTAGGTGATGCATCTGTTGTTTCCTCCTGCGTGTCAAATGACGATGTTACTGGTGGAAGCGTCTTGACTGAATCAAATAAAAGATGATTTTGTGTTGAACATGACAACGGTGGGCATAACGGTTCTGTTAGGTCGAAAAGAGTTTGATTTCGTAGGCATAACGAATTTGAAAAGAATAATAAAGTTGAATTCTATGGGTATAACGGATTTAAGAAGCTTAAGAGAGTTCGATTTGCTTCAAAGATAAATAATGAGAAAGGTAGTAGTGCCATTGATGATCGGGGTCGTGTTATTGCTCGTGGTGATATAGTTGTGAGCAAAGCTGGCGCTAATGTTGATCTTACAGACGTGAAAACTAAATTACCTTGTACATCCAAGCTTGGGCAAGGCTTGGATTCGGTCGGTGTTCATTGCTAAAGACTACCCTTGAAGGGGTTTTGTGGAAGAGGTGGAGATATTGTTCGACATGAATTTGTCTCAAGGCGGAGATTTGTTAGAGTTGTGATCCAAATTCTTTTGGGATTTGGCTTAAAGTTAGAATCATACTTTTAGTAGATCTAGTTTATTTTATATTAATTAAAGGTAGGAAATTCAGTTTGAGTAGAATTTGTTTCTATGCAAGTTTCCTATGTAAACAAGAAATTTATCCCTATAAATAGATACTAAGGATTGAGGATTTAGACAGAACATCATAAATCAGTTGTAATCTCTTTCTCCATCATAGTGAAAGTTCTCATCCTCTGCCCGTAGTTTTTCCCTTTTGGGTTTTCCGCGTAAATTCTTGGTATTATTTTTCTTTTCTGCTTTTGCGCGTATTTACTTATCTCGTCATTATCGTCCTGGTAGTATAACATAATACAATTCAATGACACAACTTTACTATTCTCTAACAAAATAAATTGTAAATATCTTTGCATTCCATGCTAATTTTGAAAATGCATAAATTATTCTCTTTCAAAAAAATTACAAAAAAAGTGGAAAAAAATCCTCAAAACTTGATACAAAATCCAGGATTTGAGAATTTGAGAATAATCTCAAAATCTAGGAACCCTCTAGATCGTAATTAATATAGCAACACCATAATATGATCTGAGAAAACCTCAAAACTCCAAGTTCAAAAAATCGGCATGAAAGCGTGATCTCAATGTAGAAAACGTGATTGTCCTATGGATCCCTCCTAGCCACAATTGACTACGCAACCTCCACTAGCTCTAACCGACCATTCTAACCGTAATTGATTAGGCAACCTAGAGTGTGAAGACAATCTTTATCGTGTTGAAGAAAATTTTAAAGGCACGATGTGAATCAATCAACCTTGAAAAGAAAATGGCTCACGACCAACGTTTTTATTTCAAATATTCATGATGTGTGTTTTCAAGAGAAGAGGCTGTCGCCTTTAATAGTATAAAAGAGGCTAAATAGAAAAAAAATAATTTCCTAAAGTAAGTCCCTAAATTAAGGAATAATTTCCTTAATTAAGTGCCTAAATTAAGGAATGAAAATAATAAACTAAAAATGAACATGACTAGCATTGTGAACTAGTGCATGAACCAGATTTTATAAGGTAATAAACATTCATTTTAATTTAAAAGATAAATTCTTAATTAAATATTTGACCATGTAAATCATCTTCCTCAATCGTCTCATATGTTTGCTCCCTTGTGAAATAGTTTCATTGGAAGGTTCAAATCAAATGACTTTTTCCTCATCTGTGCTTGTATCATTCTCCCCTCTTGAAAGAATTAGTCCTCGAATTTTGGCTATTGTTGGACTACAAAATAGAATGTCTATATTTCTAACAACTAATAAAACAAAAAAATAATAATTGTTTTAAACACCTGAACCAAAGCTTCGATGCCAAATGATATGGAACCCAAGATTCGAGAATAATCTTAAAATCTAAGAACCCTTCAGATCGCAGTTAATCTAGTAACCTCCATAATATGATCCAAGAAAATCTCAAAACTCTAAGTTCAGTAAATCGACAAGAAAGTATAATATTGATGTAGAAACTGAGATAGTTGTCCCATGGAAACTTGCCGCAATTGACTAGGCAACCTCCACAATAATAGCTGTAACTAGGAACGACAAAATAACATGTCCTCGTCGGGTCCCAACCCGACCCGATAGGGGCGAGTTTTTTTATTAAAATTCTAGTTCGGGGTTGGGCGGGTTATTGAAAAAATAAAGTCGGGGCGGGGTGGGTTTAAATTTAGGGTGAAAATTCCCCAACCCGACCCGACCTGATATATTTATATATTTATTATATTTAATAATTAATATTTAATATTTTTATTATTTTTTGGGTTGAGTTGGATTTTTTATTAAAATATTAGGGTCGGGTTATGTTTTTTATTATGTCAAGGCGGGTCTAGGATACAATATGTTAGAATCAGGGTGGGGTGGGATTGAAGTCGGGGTGGATGGTTTAAATTTCAGGGTCGGGGTGACCAAAAACTCGCCTCGACCCGCCTCGTTGCCATCCCTAGCTCTAACTAACCCACCTAACTACAATTGATTAGGCAGTCCATAGTGTGAAGACGATCTCCATCGTATTGAAGAAGGCTTCAAAGGCACAAGGTGAATCAATCAACCTTGAAAAGAAACTGGCTCGTGCCCAACGTTTTTTTTATTCAAATATTCATGAGGTGTGTTTTCAAGAGCAGATGTTTCCCCTTTTATAGTGTAAAAGATGTAGAATAGAAAAGATTAATTTCTTAAATTAAGTCCCTAAATTAAGGAATAATTCCCTTAGTTAAGTGCCTAAATTAAAGAATGAAAATAATAAACTAAAAATGAATCTGGCTAGCATTGTGAACTAGTGCATAAATCAAAATGATAAGTCATTGGTTAGATGTGTAAATTGTGAACAAAGGACTAAATCGTAAAGTTTACAAACATGAAGTCTTTGGCTAAAATATGATAAAATGACATAGAATGTCTTAAGTCTAAGACATGGAAGCATACAAGGGCTACATGTATAATAAGACCCCTCAATGACTAAATCGAAAGAACTAAAAGTATGATTAGTGACTAAAGTGTAGACAAAGTAAAAGATTAATGACTCATGGCTAATTAACCCAAGAGGTTTCTTCATGTGAAGGAAAAAATAAATGAAGGACTATAGAATAAATTATCCATTTTTTTAAAATAATGAATGGGCTTGCCACATGTGATGACTATGTCTTGGTGACTATTAATAATAAAAGAAGAAAAGATGGCTATTAAGCCATAGCATATTCGGCAGACTAAAAAAAAAGGAGAAGATGAGAGAGATGAAAATTTCATCTTCTCCACCATTTTTTTTCACTGCCGAAACTACATTGAAGATAACCTTGGGAAAGCTTAAATTGGAGCTTGGAAATATCATGAATTTGGCTCTCTTTTTTTAGAATTCTTCCTGAAACGATAAGCTTATCTATCGAATATAAAAATTTTAAATTAATTCATGAATTTTAGAATTGAAATTAGACTTTGTAATGGAAATAAAAAATTGCATGTGTTCAAGTAAGATGGTTGGTAAACCTTGTTATGATTCTATCTTAAGATTGAGTAGCTTAAAGACTTATGATAGATGACAACTGATGTACGTCATATTGATGTTTAGGATAAAATGTACTGCTCTGTTTTGAGGTTATTGCAAGCTTCTTGTTTTTATATTGATGGCTGAGTGAGTTACTTCAAATGTCACTTAGTTTGGCATTCCTTACTGTTCTTTATTATTGAAATATGTTATTTGCGCTTAAGTTGATAATTTTATTACTTGGACTCGGTGGGATAATCAGAACTTCACCTGCTGCTGTTGTATGATCGGCACATATAATGGATTTTCTCACAAAGTTAAAAGGGCCATGTCCTCATTCAATCTATTAAGCTTGCAAATCATAATTGAATCATGGACAGAAATCAAGGGAGGATCTTAGGTGATAAACCTACCAGAATTTATACATTAGCAGTAAGGTCAACAATTTATGATAAATTTTATAAGTTAAAACAGAGAGTGAATCTTATACGAGTAGAATTATGTGTGAGTATAGCTTCTTTTAAAATAAACGGTGATTGATTTCGAGTCCTATATCAAAAGATATGAATTTTTATTCGAAAGTAGGTCAGAAGAACTGGAAGCAGTTTCTACTCTAGACAAGTTCTGTTATGAGACTTCTATAAATTTTCATATTTTTTGTAGATTTTATTAATTTATGTGGCCTATACCGTTAGAACCATAATCGAATCTAGTTTTTAACGGGGTAAAGAAAGTTAAATTCCAGTTTCTATTCTGTCCTGTAGAGACAATTCTTTGAAGGTAGCGCAAACTGCCAAATACTGGAAATAAGAAAAATTGGTGTCACGAACTTGAAACAGATTCATTTTAAAGGGGTTGTCAAATGAATTGTAATGCATGCTGTCTCTATGCTTTAATATGTTTAGTTTTGAATTGAAATGAATATTGTTTTGAATGTTGTTTGGATTAATAAAGAAAACAGATTTAAAGGTAAATGAACTGCATTTGGTTTATATGAATATGCAAAATAGTTAGTGTTCATTGAAGATCAACTTGATAGCTATTACTATAGAAATCATTTTGGTTAATTATAAGACGTATAAACATGAATATCTGAAATGTATAGGAGTATGTATGGTTATTTGCATTACTAATGCTTCGAATGGTTTGTTATTTGTTCCGAGGTACATTTATTGATAAGAAAGGATATGAAAGGAATTTAGTTGAGAAGCAAGATGTGATTGTGGTTTAGGTATTCCGTAACTTCGGCATATAAGGTGAGTGTAGTTCATGATTTGAGTGACTAGGTGTCATCCTTGATTCATTGATTTTCATGGTTTATTATATTGTTGTTATAAAATTGTTTATTGGCTCACATAGAGCATTTGGTGGCTATATTCTTGTCATTGGAAAGCATTAGTGAGTCCCTTTGTGTTGCCTTGTATCATGTTGCATTGGTAAGTTCATAATATTGTCATGAACATCGCATTGATAAGTTCATTAACATTGATAAGATCATTGTATTGGCAAGAACTATTAGAGCTAAGGCTCAACTACCGAACAAGAATGCTTCTCTATTATTAAAGAATAAACTATAAGTTGCCTTACAATGGAACCCCTTGGACACTTTGGCATGGTACTCGGTATATACATTGGGACTACGGTCCATGACCTGCGGCTCAAGGGTGACAACCCTAGGCAATGTTGAGGGGCTTGGTTGGAGGGTGCGGAGAAGAAGGAAGCACCGATTCATTGTTATTTCATCAATACAAGCCATTGCTTTGTGCCTTGAGCTTGTTTAAATCGGGCCAAAGCTACCTATGTCCAGACGTGATCCAAGGTGAACAATGTTAAAAAATAAGTACAGATATTGGTAGGACTAATGAAAGAACAAGAAAAAACAAGGCACGTAAATGAACTCATCACATCAAGCATTGAACATATATGATATTATATATATTACTTATATTGTTCTCATGATATTCATTTTTATTGTTTAGCCTCTACCTCACTAGGCAAAGTATGCTTAATGCATCCATTTTCCATGCATATCACATGTTTAAAGAGTAGCTAAGGATCGATCGTGGTTGGAGGTTGCAAGTCACATCTCAAGCTCCCAAGTAAAGCATTTGTTCTCCCTATAACTCCTAGAATGGTGGCACATGACATGGATAAGTTCATTAAAATAATAACAAGGATGTATTGTGAATTTGTTTTGAATCATGACAAATTAGTTCCTAAACTTGTAAAATTTACAAAATGGTCCATGAACTATTTATCGTAGCTTGTTCTGATTTATTAACATTCATGTATCGAATAAGTTTCATTAAATCATTGCATTGCATCAAATCATCGTTAGATCATCTGAATTATTGTATCGATCACTATTATCGTTCACCGGTAATATTTTCGACCTAGTTTCCTACCAGACCAGGAAGGGGATGTTACAAACCGAAAGTGTGAAGACAATCTCCATTGTGTTGATGAAAACTTCAAAGGCAGAAGGTGAATAAATCAACCTTGAAAAGAAAATGGCTCATGTCCAACGTTTTTTATTCAAATATTCATGTTGTGTATTTTCAAGAGAAGAGGTTTCCCTTTTTTATAGTGTAAAGGATGTTGAATAGAAAATGTTAATTTCCTGGATTAAGTCCATAAATTAAGGAATAATTCCCTTAATTAAGTGCCTAAATTAAGGAATGAAAATAATAAATTAAAAATGAATCTAGCCAGCATTGTGAATTAGTGCATGGAACAAATTTTACAAGGTAATGAATATTCACTTTAGTTTAAAAGATAACTTTCTAATTAAACATTTGACCATGTAAATCATTTTCCTCAATCGTCTCATATGTTTGCTCCTTTCTGAAATAATTTCACTGGAAGGTTCAAATCAATTGACTTTTTCCTCATCAGTGCATGTATCAAAACTTCAAATATATATATAAAGGGTAAAGTTAATAAATATCACTAAACGATCTCAAAATGTTTATTTTGGTCACTCAACTTTCAAATGTTACATACTAGACATTAAACTGTAGATTTTGTTATAAAATGAATGCCACGCTATTAATTGATGTTAAATGGGTGACATGACATACTACAATTAATGAGGAATATCTCATTTGACTTCTAATTATGACTAAAATTCCATTGCAGAGAAATCCATTAATCGGTCGAGCGGTCAAGAATGTTCATGTTGTCCTTCTTGTATGTGTTCGAATTTTGGTTTTTACATTCATAATGTTAAAAGTTCTCTATTTAATAAAAAAATTCATTTGGATTTTTTTCTTCAATATTTCCAAGTAATAATTCAAAAAAAATAAAAATAAATTTATAATTAAAAAAAACTATATGAAAATTCAAAATTTATTTTTTAAATTATAAAAATATGTTTTAATGTTATAATTTTGTAAAAAATTTAAAATAAAACTAACAATGAAAAAAATTCTTCATGCTCAATCAACCATTAACAAAATTCAAAATATTAAGTGATATAACGTGCTAAAGATCGAGGCTCTTCAAATTCTTAAAACCATTAAATGTTAATGGTGGTTTTATCAAACAATTAAACAACTCCAAATGAGTTGTTCGAACCTAATCTCCAAGGGATAACAACGCTACTACATAGTGAATAACACTATAAAAAATAGCCATTTGCCAAAACTTGTCCTAATACCCTCTTTAATCTCTCTTCGTTCTAAAACATATTAGTTCCCTATGAATCTCATTGACGATTGGCACAAATTAAACCGCCGAATCTCGCTATTTCAAACATGGCAACTGACAAGTATGAAAATGCAAGCATTTTTGAAGTAAATTGTCTGAAATAACAGTACATAACATCATAAAAAGCTAGCCATCAGCAATCTTTAAAACATGATAAAATTAGTCATAATACTCGCTTTATGTCCATTGTTTTAAGCTCAGATATACTTCAAGTAAGAATGTCGGAGAGTTTCAAACAGACAAAACTAGGCAATTCACCTATATGGTTTATCCCATACAAGTCCAATCCAACACCACCATTGTTATTTTTTTACTACGTGTCATTTAATTATAGATTTGGTAATAAATATGTAATTTTTTAAAAGTAGTCATTTAGTTAATTAGAAATTTGTGCCAAACATGTCATTTCGCCGTTAAACTTCTAACATGACCTAATATAATAATAATTTTAGTCCTAAAACTTTTATATTCTATTAATTTGTCCTAATTCAAAAAGTAATTCATCAAATTTAACCTTTCATATTAAAAAAAATTGACATTGCACCCTCTTGTCACATCTTTTAACCACTTGTCACATTCCATGCTATTGTCTCTAAGCTTGATAATCAATAAACATAATCACTTCATTACTGGACAACCAACAGACTAATGGAAACCCATTATAACCTTAATGTTGTATGCTAGTAGACACAATCACTTCACTAAGAAAATTTTTAAATATAAAAGGTTAAAATTATTGAATTATTTTAAATTAGAATGAAATTAATACAATGTATACATTTTGTGGACCAAATTATTAAATTGTTGGTGTAACAGTTAAATAAGTGCCCAAACTATACCTTTTTTCTAGTTAGGTGCCTAAACTTTATTTTGGGCCAAATAGGTGGCTAACGTTTTCAACGTTACTCAAATAGGTGCCCCGCCGTTATTGACCATTAATTTTCACCACTATCTGGCACGTGTCATCTTCTTAAATTTCTAAAATTATATTTAAAAATAAATAAAAATTAATATAAAAAATAACCTCAAATTTCACAAAAATGGCCCCAAAATTTTGAAATCCCTAATAGCCCAAAACCCAAATCCCGATTTGGCCTGATTTTGCCGGCGATTGCCACGCCGCTGCCCATCACATCTGTCTCCTGACCATCACGGCCATTTACCTTATTACCTCGTCGCCGAAAATCGACCGACGCAGTGTGAAACGCCAAAATCGTCGAATGGTTCATTCGAATGATTCGCGATGAACGAAGGCATAACGAACGATGAACGGTATGTGGGTCATCCGACGAGGGGAGTGCGCTTCATTTCGTTGTCGGAAACGCAACCAACGCCGGTGTGAGTGGCCAGATTTGGGGGTTTAGGGATTTGAGGATTATTTTGGGATTATTTAAAAATGTTAGGATATTTAAAAATTCTAATTTATTTTTTAAAAAAAGAATTTAGAAAATATTTAATATTTTCACGTGTTCGATTTTGATTGGATAACGGAAAAAAATTAACATCCGTCACGGCCAAACCTTAAATGGGTCACGGAATGAAGCGTTAGGCACCTATTTGGCCCTAAGTATAATTTGAGCACCTATCTGGAAAAAAGGGTATAGTTCGGGCACTTATTTGACGGTTAAGCCTAAATTATTTGTTGATAGACTTTTAGCTTCAGCCTTCAAAGGATGAATATTTTAGGAGATTATTATCAAAAAAATATTTTAGGAGATGGGCAAAATGTAGGAAGTTCATATTTAAGCCAACTCTAGGCCTTTTTCATATTTGATTGAACTTCAGAATCGCTTAGACAATATTTTCCATCGAATAAACTTTTCAGCGTTACCTCATAGGCTTTGCTTTGAGTTCTAGAGTCTAACTTATGGAAAAAAAAATACACAAGAAAATAAACACAAAGAAAATTTTTGTAAAAGTTAATTTTTCACATTTTTTTTTATCAAAACACATGATTTCATTATAGAAAATCATACATGAGAGATATTTCTATGTGCCTCATTAAAAAATCTCTAAACCTATTCAGAAGAAAAAAGTACACATGAAAATAAACACAAAGGAAAACGGCAAAAAAACATACTAAAAATAAGGGCGGTGTTAAAGATTTAAGGGATCTTGTGTAATTTATTAAAATGTGACCCTTAATTTATAATATAAAGGAGGTATAAGTTAACACCCCAAGAACCGGCCTAGTTTAAAATCGGATTCCGGTGACCAGGAATTTGAATTTCGGTGAGTCAAAATGAACATTGACCATGTGTCTAATTTCACATATATGAATGATCAATTAAGCATTTTCATTGACTTTGGGCCATATCGTAAGTATTGAAAACTTAAGGAACATTGTATAGTGGCTAAATTATAAAGATTGAGTTTTAAATGGTCAAAGAGCAAAGATTGAAAAGTTGGAGGACCAATTGAGTAATTAACCCCTCAACGGATTAATCACCCTTGTACGTGAACTTTGGAGAATGAATTCCTTCACCCAAAGGATTCCTAAATTTCGTATAGTAATTAAATGAAGAAAGAAAAGAAGAAAAGATGATACAAAATCAATCCATCGGGTAATGTTAAGCTAACACCTTTCTTCCTCCTACCTAAGCTAACACCTCCTTTGAACAAGCACACACCTCCATTGAAGCTTTATCCAAGCTTTAATTTCTCTTGATTTATTGATTCTAGCTAGTTTCTAGAAATTAACCAGGGTAAGCCCAGTTAATTCCTATTGATTTTCATAAGAATTTCATAGAGAAATCAAGAAATTGAACTTACCGAAACCCTAACTAAATTCTATGGATTCCTAAGCTTATATGTTGTGTTTTTATAATTGAAATAGTTAGGAAACTAGTTATTGAGTATGGAAATCATAGAAATAGATTTTGATGAATTTCCATGTTTCCTTATATAGCTCAACCTATTGGTGAAGGGGATTCACCAAATCCTTCCAAGACTCCTAGCAAGAGCATTGTAATCCGAGAGCCATAATAGCTTTAAAATCATCGGTGAGTGTAGTTGTGTCATGGGATTGGCTAAGTGTCATCCCTTTGCATTGTGTATCATTGTGGTAAGCATTTTTCATTATTTTGGTAAGCTTCGGTAAGCTTGAGTTCATTGATACGTTGATTTATAATCGAATTGCAATATAGCAGTTTCATTGTCATTGATTTGATAGCATTGAACATTGATACAAGCGATGAATATTGTACATTGGCATTGTAACGCCTCGGTTTGGGGCCTAAGAGTTTTCTAGGTGGTTTAGACGGTCTGTTGGATCGGATTAGAGGATTCAAGTAAGCTTCGAGATTTATTTTGGAATAAATATTTTTAGATAAGATAAAAATATGGAAAATAGTCTAAAATCATTATTTAATATGGAAATGATTTTGGTACAATCAATTTTACAAAAAGGTGTCTCAAAATTGGATTTTTTGGTTAGTGACCAAAATGTAAAGTTTAAAAACTATTTTTAATGATTGTTTTGTAAAAGGGTCAAAACTTAGAATCCTTAAGGAGTTATTTGGCCAAAGTCTAATATCAGACTTTTCTCTTAAAATTAGATATTTTAAAAAGGTTTTATAAAAGATAAAAAGGTTTGGGGATATTAATTTCGTAATTAGACTTTAATAAAAATATCACGTAACTAACTTTTCATCAAAAGCTTTTCTCTCAAATTATCTTCAGGAAAACACTCTTTCCACTTCAATTTTCTCAGGTAAACACTTGATTTTAATCTTATTTTGTTATCAAATGGATCTTTAATGGTTTCCTAACAAAATCTATTTGATTTGGTCTTGTTTTCTCAAGATTATTCATCCAATTAAGAGGAAAGCCAAATTTATAGGTGAGCTCATTTCTTCTCCTCTAATACAAGGTTTTTTTATTGAAATTCCCAAGTTATTGATCCTTTACATATGTTTTCTAACTTGATTTGATGATTTAATTCTGAAAGATTTGTTAAATTGAGGTTTAATTGGTTTAATTGATGCATTTTCGTATGGTCTCTGTTTTGCTGAGTTCTTGATTGATTTTAATCATGATTTTGATGTTTATTAATGTTAATAAGTGGGCTTTAACATTGGAATCCCGAAACTATGTGAATCTCTAATTTTCTAAGTTGTTAGTTGTGAGTTTTTGGAGTGTTGTGGTAATTTAATGAATGCTGGAGGTATAAGGTTATTGTTGTTTTGTTTTGGTTTTAGATGTTAATTGATGATGATGAGTTAAGATGTTAGATTGTGGCTGGGTTAAGTTTGGAAGATGATTGATGTTGATTTTGGATGTTGTGGAGTGAAATTGAGTAGTAGATGTCGAGGATTTATGTTGTTGATTGCATTTCGATACAATGTATCCTCTATTTTTGTGTGGATAAAATAGGGGAAGTAGATCCTCAAGCTTGAACGATTGTTTCAGAAGCTTTGGAGGTGAGGTTACCGTATCGGCAAGCAAGGCTTTGCGTGTCAGTGAGTGAGAATATTTTTAACAGCTTTTCAAATGTTTGAAAGTTGTGTTTAACAATTTAGATCAAGCTTGAAATGTTGGTCTAAGCTCAGAAATAAGTAAATGATAAATTCTCTCTCGATCTCGATTTGGCAATTGGTTTTTGTGCACTTGTTTAAATGGTTTAATTACTCACTGTATATGCATGTTTTGAGCATGGTTTAATGCTGGAAATTGATTACATGATGAGTTTGATGCATTTTGGAAGTAATGCATGTTTTGTTAATGTTTATGAACATTGGTTAATGCAAGGTGTATTTTATTGGTTAAATGATTTTAATGATGCATATGAAAATAGTGAGTTATTATTAATGAAATGAATTATATTGGCAAGTGATGGTATGAAAATGTTTTTGTAAATGTTACTGGATATAGTTGGCTAGCTATAGGATTGATTGTGCACTATAAAAAGTCACCTTGGATGTTATGGGGTTTTGATCCGTGTACCAAAAACTCCATCTGAGTACCCTAACGGTCGAGGGGTTTAGATCTTTGTAACGAAGACTCTCGTTAGTGGGTTATGCGTCCAATCGATGTGTGGGGTTATGAATGTACCTGGTTGTAATGTACCAATGATTTCAGTTGTGATGGCATGAAGTGTTGGGAACACTTGTTGAATATGTGTATCTGATGTTATGTTTTGTAAAGTGGAATTTGGTTAATGATCACTTGTAAGCCAATATAATTGATGATGTATCATGGGATGAATTATGTTGTTTAATGTGGTTTAAACATGTTTTGCACTTTAAGCCTTGCATTGGTAGTATGTATGGGAAAGCTTAAATTGAGGGTAGTAAATGAGACTTTGTTGCTTAATTCATGATACATGTTGCATATGGTTCAATATGATGTTTTAGAAATGTTAAGTG
This sequence comes from Hibiscus mutabilis, assembly GCA_019671005.1. Classification (NCBI taxonomy): domain Eukaryota; kingdom Viridiplantae; phylum Streptophyta; class Magnoliopsida; order Malvales; family Malvaceae; genus Hibiscus; species Hibiscus mutabilis. The sequence continues at coordinate 44,394,645 of CM033729.1, read as the reverse complement.
CATGGTTTTGATAAGGCATGATGTTGTGATGTTGATTTAAAAGCGTTATGGAAAGTGGTTTTCAAAAGGATTGTTAATAGTTTAAAGTGCATTGACGGTGGTTGGTTTTTTTTAGCATTCCTCACTAAGCTTAGTGTGCTTACGCTCTTGTTTTCCATCAATGCAGAGAATTAAAGGTTGCGGGCAGCGAAAAACCAAGGAAGGATTTCCAATGACTTGTTTTCAAAGTATGGTTTGAACGTTATATAGTAGTAATAAGGGCAATGTGTCAAATGATGTTTTGGGAGGGTTTTGATGAACTCCTTATTTGTGCAAGTTGTAATTGTTGGTTTGGTTTTGTAAGTGAATTAACGTGCTTAATTTGTGGTTGGTTTTATGTTTTGGATGTTGACTAGGAAGCATGACTATAGACTTTGTGGTTGGTTGCGATAGACTTGTTATGTTGGCTTAAAATGATGGTATGTTGATGTTTAAGCATGTTAATGATGTTATATGATGTTTAGTTATGTGTTAATATTGTTTGGAATGAGCCAAATTGTCATATGTTGGACCTAAAGGTCATTACAGGACTCTGAGTACCGGTACGGGTACCCAAGGATCGATACGCGGGGTCTGGTTGAGGCTCAAAACATTGGATTTAAGTATAGGGTATCAGTACGCTTAGCCACCGTACCGGTACACCTTAAGGAAAAACATGCACTGGTTTCAGTACACGAGTTAACGTTCCAAAACGATCCCTTCAATTTTAACATTATATATCGATACGAGGGGTACCGTATCGGTACGGGCTTTAGCTACTGAAATTTTGAGTTTTGAGATAATAAAGGGGGATCGATACGGGGCCAAGGCCGTATCAGTACAGGTGGGTCAACACACCGTATTGATATAGTTATATGTGTATTGGTACTGATAGCCATTATGTTAGTTAAGCCGTATCGGTACGGCCATGCCTGTATTGGTATGCTCTGTTGATTTTGTATAATCTTGTTTGCTGAAGTTTGGGAATCTTGTAATTTAGTCCCTGATTGTTATGAATACAATTGAACGAGTTTGGATGATTGTTTTAGAATGGAATTAAATCTGTGAGCATGAAATTGAATTAATTAAGGATTGGTAATCTTTAATTTAATGGAAACCCAATAATTTATAAAAATTACATTTTGGTCCCTAATATGAGTTGTCGAGCAAATGAACCTTGTTTTGCAATCTGATTTTAATGTAACATTTCTGTTGAAGCATGTTAACTTAGGATAATAATAAAAGACATTTAGACAAGATAAAAACGAAACAAATGGGCTCAATTTGGGTTAATAGACCATTTTGCTAGTACAGTTTTGGCTAGACTAGGCTAATGGGGTTACATTTGGTGGTATCAGAGCCAGGTTTACGAAAAATTAGGATATTGGTGTTTGTATAATGCTGATTACTATGCACGATGATTGCTTATATGTGTGGTGTTTGAAATGTGCCATGTTGGGGTATTTTTGGGGGACACATTGCCTTATTACTACAGTTATGAAATGATTTTGGTTTGAAATGGAAGTTTTGGATCCTTGCTTGAAGTTGGCCTGATTTTTTTGTTTTGGTGTAATTATCATGCCTTAGATACGTTTTTATACGATGCCATCGAGGAGAGAATTGCGATCTAGAAGAAATGATGTTGCTGGAGGGCAGGGAGTAGAGGGCGAGATTGTACATCCTCAGGGATTGCCGCCTCCTCCTCCTAATCCTCTTGAGGGAGTGGAACAAGTACCACATGTACCACCTAGTCCAGTGTTTGGTGATATGACGCCTTTGGTTCAAGCGATGACGGGAGCGTTTTAGGGCACCATAGCTGGAGTTCATGTACACGCACTGGCATCTGCTGCTACTAATCGGGGGTTGCTGTTGGAACATTTGCACAACCTTAAAGGAGTTAAGTTTAGAGGTTTAGCACCTGAGGCATACGAGGAGTTGTTTGCCAGTATAGAGCGCATATTAGTTCAGATGAGGTGTAGTGATGACCGTAAGCTGGGATGTGTTGTGTCTCTATTGTAGGGTGATGCATACTGTTGGTGGACCACCGTGATCACAGGTGTAAAACCCAATGATGTGACATGAGAATTCTTCCAAGCTGTCTTTAGAAAGAAGTATTTGGGAGTTAGATACTTAGATGAAAAGAAACATAAGTTCATGGCCTTTGTTCAGGGTAGTATGATCGTATCAGAGTACGAGGTACAATTTATGAGGCTTAGCGAGTATGTGCCTAAGTTAGTGCCGGATGAGAGGTAGCGCTGTGATCGATTTTGTTATGGTTTGGAGCAGGCTGTTAAGACCTACATGATGGCTACTGATTATACAAATTTTGACGTGTTGGTTACATGGGCGAAAGATATTGAGCAGAGTTTTAGTTTATCTCATCGTTCTGGATGTTTTGGCTTAGGAAGAGAGCTGCAGATTTTGGTTCTGGGGGCAGTCAGTCTAAGAGGCACCGTGATAAGATGTTTTAACCGGATATGAGATGCAATGAAGATGGTACTGGTCGAGGATCGTATGGACAGAGTACCCAGGTCCGATCAGTACATAATGTTTGTTGGGTTTGTGAATCGCGAGACCATTTGAGGCGAGATTCCCTACGTTTGGTCAGAGAGGGGAAGGCTCATGCAGTTGTGGCTGGGAATTCTTGTTGGAGTTGTGGATCGGTGGAGCATATGAGACGTGATTTTCCATTACTTGCTATGGGTAGGTAGGCACCTGCACATGTTGTTACAACACCTAGAGGCCGTGGGCAAGGTCGAGGTAACTTTAAACGTAGAGAGGAGGGACAAATGACTGTAGTGCATATAGTGGCAGTTCAACTCGAGAATGGTGGACCGGTGAAGATCTATGCTCATCGTGAGGGAAAGAATGACACGGATGTGATAATAGGTACTTTCACCTTGCAGTCTATGTCATTACTTTCTCTGGTAGATTCTGGTTCTACACATTCATATATTTTGCATGAGCATGCGCATTTGCTTGGTATACCGATGGAAATGTTAGATGTGGGTATGCCAGTAACGAGTTCTTTTGGAGAGATGGTCATTACATAGAAAGTTGTATCAGAGATATCTTCTGATGGTTCAAGGTCACGTGTTTGCGACTGATCTGATGGAGCTTATGTTTCATGGTTTTGACGTGATCTTGGGTATAGATTGGTTGTCCGAGCATCGGGCTATGGTTGATTTTGAGACCAAGCAAGTTTTGTTGAAACTTGCTGATGAATATGAGTTGATAATTGTGGGTGAGAATGTTAAGTTTGTAACGCCTCGATTTTAGGGCTTAGCGGTTTAGTGGTTTATTAGATGGCCCGGTAGACCGAAGTAGAGATTCGAGTCAGTTTCGGCATTGTATTTTTTGGTGTTAGAAAAATTATAGAAAAATGCTTAAAAATCATTATTAATTATTTATTTAATAGTGGTGGAATCAATTTTGAAAAATGGGTTTCGAAAGATGAACATTTTGGTTAGTGACCAAAATGAAAGTTTTGAAAACTGTGATTTTCTAGTGACTAAAATGAAAATGGTCAAATACTTAGAATCTTTAAGGAGATATTTTACCAATTGGTTTCTGATGATTTCTCCCTTGATTTGACTTTTTTTAACATGTGGTTTAATTAGTAATTAAAGAGGATTTTGTTAAAAAGTTAGTTATCTTTTCTAAAACAAAAATCACGTCATTTTCTCTCAACTTTTTCTCTCCATTTTCTCCTCATCCAAACACTTAGTTTTTCATCAAATTTCCAGAGGTGAGGTGGTTTCTAACTTGATTTTATTGTTTCAAATTGTTTTATAAAGATTGTTTATACAAAATCTTACAATAATCTTGTGTTTTCTTAGCTTTTCACAAATCAATTGAGGGAGAAACTTCACAATAGGGGTAAAGTCTGAGATCTCCTCTATTGTATGGTTATTTATTGAAATTCCCAAGCATTTGATCCTTGTTTTTGTGTTTCTAATCTAATTTTGATGATTTTCCAATGTTTAATTGAGTTATTTGGGGAAAATGGGTTGATTTGCGGATTGGATCTGATTTCCAGTAAGTGAGGTTGCTTTGATTCATATTTTGGATGTTTAATAATGTTGATAAGTGATTTTTATAAATGGAATCCCAAAACTTAAGAATCTCTATTTGTTTAGGTTGTTAGTTTTGAGGTTTTGTGGTTTTATATGGTTGTAAGGTTGCTGGAGGTGGTAGGTTGTTTTGAATATGTTTTTAGATGTGTTTTGGTGTTAAAAGTGATGTTAGTTTGATAAACGTTGGCTAGGTTATGTATCGAAGTGTTTTGGTTATGTTTTCGGTTGTTGTGGAAGGTTAATTATGAAGGTGTTGTGGAAATCTGAGAAGGATTGTGGTTGTTGTGTTTAGAATGCATTATGATGCATTAATCCTCTGTTGTTTTGTGGTAAAATCAGGGGAGGTTGATCCGGAAGTGATTGAAGAAGTGTTTGAGGCTTCGAATTCTTGATTTCGCGTCGGCGAATCGAGGTTTCGCGTATCGGTGAGTGAAAACGTGGTTTAAAGTGTTTTCATGTTTGGGAACAAAGTTTTGGGAGTTAAGGTAGAGCTTGAAACGCTTACCTAGACTCAAAAGTAAGTATAAAGTGGCTTTCTCTCTTTGTCGTAGTAGTTTGAAATGGTTTTATGCACTTGTTCTAATTTACATGTTACCTATTGTTTAAGCATGTTTTAAAGTATTTGATATACTGTTTTTAAGCATGAAATGCTGAAGGATGCACATGGTAAGTGATCCTTGTAAGTATGTGGTTTATACTTTAATTTTAAAGCATGGTTGTTGCTTTGGAAATGGCATGGTTTAATGCTTGTTAAAAACAGTGAGGTAAATGTTATTTGGTTAATTATATTGGCAAGTGATGTGGTTTTAAAACTTTTATCGGATATAGTTGGTCGGCCATATGATTGAGTGCACTGTAAATAAGTTGCCTTGAATTTGAGGGGTTTATATGGCGGACCGAATACTCCATCCAAGTACCCTAATGGTAGAGGGGTTAACAGTACCGAATACTCCCGTTAGTGGATTAAGCGTCTAACCGATGATTGGGGTAGATGTCCTTGTGGGTTGTTATTGTACCCGGTTGTTAATGTACCGCGATTGTGATTGTATCGCTATTTCGGTTGAGATGGCTTGAAGTGTTTGGTTAACACTTGTTGAATCTGTGTATCCGATGAACTCTTTTGTTAATGGACTTGTCTAATGATCACTTGAAAGCCAATATAATTGTTAATGTATCATTGAAATGTTTATGTTGTATAATGTGGTTTATACATGTTTCTCCTTAAACTTCGCATTTGGTAGTAATGCATGGGAAAGCTTAATTGGAGGGTTAGCAATGTGGCTTGCTATTGTTAATGATACATGTAGCATACGGTTTAATATGCTAGTTTTAATGGTGTAAAGTGCATGTTTTAAAAAGGGCATGATGTTTTAAAGGATGATGTTATGTAAATGGTTTTAAATGCATTGATGGTGTTTGTTTTCGAGCACTCCTCACTAAGCCTTGTGTGCTTACGCTCTCGTTGTCCATCAATGCAGATAATTGAAGTCTTGGAAGGCAACAAGAAGCAAGGGGATATTGGCAAGACTTGTTTCCAAAGTATGTTAGAGACTAGACTATAATGAATAAGGTGAATAGGGTACTTGTGGTGTTTTGGGAGATGTTTTGTGAAACTCCCTGTTTGAGCATGTTTCTTTAGCTGCTCTTGGGTTGAAAATGGCCTTTAAGGTTTGTTTTTGGTGCTGGTTTACCTTTTGATATGTTGGTTGGATGCATATTAGGAAGCACGCCTATAGATTTCCTATTTGATGCATGAATCCTTGTTGAGTTCTTAGAATTGTGATGCTAGTTAGCATGAGATATGTTTGACATGTTAGTATTGTGTTTAAGGCATATTGGAGTGGTTTGAGTATGCTTTTGGGATGAAAAATCAGCCAAATGTGACATTACAGGACCCAAGCGTACCGATATGCGGGGGTTCGTATCAGTACAACTGGAATTTTAGGCTTGTGGGATCCGTACGGGTCTTGTGGTTTCGATACGCCTAGGAAAATTTAGCCTGGCGTACCGATACAGGGATGGGCATTTTGATACAAGTTTTAGCCTCTGGAATTCACTTTTGCAACTTGAACCCGCGTATCGAAACACACGATAAACTGTATCGGTATGGTTTAAAATATTTCAAAAGTTTGGTATTTCAGTTAGGCGTATCGATACGGCTTGGTGGTGTATCGAAACGATGTGTTTCAAATCGTATCGGTGCGGGCTTACCTGTTTTGATACGGATGACCGTTTTTCATGTTAATGTCATTTTTGGGCAGTTTTATTTTCTTTGCATTTTAGTCCCTAATTCTTGTCGATGCAACTATACATGGTAGAATGATCGGTTTGAGATGAAATTTGAGGCAAAAGTTTGGAACCTGGTTAATTAAAGATTGGTAACTTAAAAATGAGTTTTAATCATAAATTTTTTGTATTTGCAATTGGGTCCCTAATTTGCAAATGTGATCAATTGAGTGTCAAATTGATGCCTGATTGAGTTGGGGTTGCACCCGATGTCTGTATGAACATGTAGGGTTAATAATTGATATATAGATAAGATAAAAGGAAAAAAATAGACCAGGTTTGGTTGTATCTCTTCCATTTTCTATGGAAAACCTAATGTAGTCTTCTTGACTCGGTTGGGCATCTAGGCCGGGTCAAGAGGGTTATATTTGGTGGTATCAGAGCCAGGTTTGGTTCGTTTGTTGTGTTGTTTTCGTGAGTTATGCTCTATTGTATGATGTGTACGGTGATTGTTGTATGTAGCCGGTTGATATGTACGGTGATTGATATATGAATATTGGTTTTTGTATGCTATGTTGAGGGTGTTTTGGGGTACCCATTGCCTTATTATTATAGTCTAGAAAGTTTTGATTTTTGAAATGAAAGTCTTGGATCCTTGCTTGAGGCTGGCATGACTGTTTTGTTTTGAAATGACTATCATGCCTTAGATATATTTTAGCACGATAAGACCGAGGAGAGAGTTGCGATCTAGTACGATTGTTGTTGTTGCTGGGCAGGATGATGAAGGAGAAGTTGTACCTCATTGAGGGTTGCCACCGCCCCCACCTAATCCACCAGATGGGGTAGAACAAGGACCACTTGTGCTAGCTGGGCCAGGGATAGGTGATAAGGCACCGTTGATACATGCCATGACCGGTGCTTTATAGGCAGCAGTTGTGGGTGTTCGTGTGCCAACACCACTGGTCGAGGGGCAAGGTTTGCCGCTTGAGCGTCTTCATTGTTTGAGAGGAGTTGAGTTCCGAAAGTTGTCGCCCGAGGCTTCTAAGGGTTGGTTGGCCAGTACTGAGAGGATACTAGACCAAATGGGGTACACTGATGATTGTAAGCTGGGCTGTGTTGTTTCCCTACTATAGGGTGATGCTTATACATGGTGGACTACCACGATATCCAGTATGGCGATGGATGATGTGACCTGGGAGTTCTTTTGTGAAGCATTCCATAAGAAGTTTTTAGGAGTCTGATATCAGGACGAGAAGAAGCGTTAGTTTATAGCTTTGGTGCAGGGTAGTATGTCTGTTGCAGATTATGAGCTACAGTTCATGAGGTTGAGTCGGTATGCACCTGAGTTGGTTCCTGACAAGCGTACTCGATGTGATTATTCTGATATAGGCTTGTGCAGGATGTTAAGACATACATGCTTGCTGTTGATTATATCAACTTTGATGTGTTGGTTTTGCGAGCTAAGGATGTGGAGAATAATTTGGGTTTGGCATTTGGATTGTAATGTTCTAGCTCGGGTAAGAGAGCTGTTGATTCGGGTTATAGCGGTGGCCAGGCCAAGAGATACCGTGACATGAGGTTTCGCCCGGAGCTGAGGTATGGTGGAGGTGTTGTGGGACGTAGAGTCTAGGGGAAGGTTGTCCAGGTTAGAGCCTCATTTAGCACTTGTTGGGTTTGTGGATCCCGAGATCATTTGAAGCGAGATTGCCCCAATTTGGCCAGGAAAGGTCAGGCACCTGCACATATGGTGGCTAATGCTTGTTGGAGTTGTGGGTCAGGCGACCATCAGAGGCGTGATTGTCCATTGTTGACTCGAGGTAGATAGGGTACTGCACCTATTGTTGCTCTGCAGCGTGGTCGTGGTTGTGGTCGCGGATCATTTTAGCATCGAGATGGTGGACAAAGGACTGTATCTCATACTGTTGCTATCCAGCCTGAGGAGGTGGACCGGATTGGGTGTATGTGCACCGTGAGGGTCGTAATGACACTGATGTGATTGCAGGTACTTTTACCCTACAGTCTTTGTCGTTGTATTCGTTGGTTGATTCTGGTTCTACTCATTCATACATTTTGAGTAAGCATGCTGAGCTGCTTGATTTATCTTTTGAAATTCTCAATGTGGTTGTTAGAGTGACTAGTTCTCTTGGGGAGATAGTCGTGGTTAGAATGTTATATCGTAGGTGTCCGCTGATGGTCCAGGAACATGTATTTGCTGTGGACTTGATGGAGTTACCATTCCATAGTGTTGATGTGATTTTGGGTATGGATTGGTTGACCGAACATCGGGCCGTGGTGGATTTTGAGACCAAACGGATATCCTTGAGGTTGTCGAATGATTATGGGGTGGTGGTTGTTAGCGAGAATGCCAATATTTTATCTAATGTTGTTTCAGTTTTGGAAGCAAGACGAATGTTGAATTCGGGATGTCAGGCTTATTTGGCCTATGTTATGAATCTTGGATCAAAGGAGTTGAGGGTGCAGGATGTTCGCACCGTATGTGAGTTTTCGGGTGTTTTTCAGAGGAATTACCAGGGTTGTCTCTTGATCGTGAGGTAGAGTTTGGCATCGAGGTCTTTCCGGGTACGGTACCGGTATCCATTGCTCCGTACCACATGGCTCCGAAGGAATTGAAGGAGCTAAAAACGCAGTTGTAGGAGTTGCTTGATCGTGGGTTCATTAGACCTAGTATTTCACCATAGGAAGCGCCAGTGCTGTTTGTTAAGAAGAAAGATGGTACGTTGCTGACGTGTATAGATTACCGGCAGCTGAATAAGTTGACAATAACGAACAAGTATCCTTTACCGAGGATTGATGACCTGTTTGATCAATTTATGGGAGCTTCGGTGTTTTCCAAGATAGATTTGAGGTCAGGGTATTACCAGTTAAAGGTGAATAAGGTGGATGTGCCCAAAACAACCTTTCGTACGTGGTACGGGCATTATGAGTTTCTTGTGATCCCGTTTGGTTTGACCAATGCTCTAGTTGCTTTTATGGACATGATGAACCGTGTGTTTCATGAGTTTTTGGGTCAGTTTATGGTTGTGTTTATCGATGATATCCTTGTGTACTCTCGCACTAAGGAGGATCATGATAGACATTTGAGAATTGTGCTTCAGACGCTGTTGGCTAATCAGCTTTATGCTAAGTTAAGCAAATATGAGTTCTGGCTTAAGGAAATTGTGTTTCTTGAACATGTGGTGTCGGCCGAAGGAATCCGTGTTGATTCGCATAAGGTTGAGGCTGTAATGAGTTGGAAGGAGCCCAAGCCGGTGACGGAGGTTAGGAGTTTTCTTGGTTTGGCGGGTTACTACCGTAGGTTCGTAGAAGGGTTCTCCAGTTTGGTGGCTCTGTTAACAAAGTTGATGGGACGGAGGATAAGCAATGAGCTTTTGAAAAGTTGAAGGAAGCCTTGACGCGAGCTCCGGTCTTGGTTCAACCAAAATCGGGAAAGGAGTTTGTTGTATATAGTGATGTGTCGTATGTAGGGCTTGGTTGTGTGTTGATGTAGGAGGGTAAGGTATTGGCGTATGCATCTAGGCAATTGAAGGTGCATGAACGTAACTACCCTACTCATGATCTTGAGTTGGCCGCGGTTGTATTTGACTTGAAGATCTGGAGGCATTATCTTTATGGTGAGAAATGTGTGGTTTATACGGATCATAAGAGTTTGAAATATCTGATGTCATAAAAGGAGCTGAATCGTAGGCAACATAGATGGTTGGAGTTGCTTAAGGATTATGATCTGACCATTGAGTATTATCCGGGGAAAGCCAATGTTGTGGCGGATGCTTTGAGCAGGAAAGCAGCTGTGGAGCTGAGAGCCATGTTTGCTCGGTTGAGTGTGACGAATGACGAAGGTTTGTTGACTGAGTTGCAAGTGAAGCCGTCCTTGTTCAGATGATTAAGGAGAAGCAACCGTATAATGGGTGTTTGGTATCTCATGTGGAAGATATCAGGTATGGAAATCCTACGGAATTTCATTTCAACGATGATGGGGTGTTGTGTTTCAAGGGTCGAATAGTGGTGCATGAGGACGAAGAGTTAGGGCGTACTATTTTAACTGAGGCACACGCCAGTCCTTTTGCTATGCATACCGGTAGTACTAAAATGTATTGAAGGTTGAAGGAGGAGTACTATTGGGTTGGATTGAAGAGGGACGTGGTTGATTTCGTTACACAGTGTATGGTTTGTTAGCGGGTAAAGGCTGAGCATCAGTTCCCTTCCGGGTTGTTGCAACCTTTGAGGATACCAGAATGGAAGTGAGAAAAATCACCATAGATTTTGTGTCTAGGCTGCCTTTGACGACGACCAAAAATGATTCCATTTGGGTGATTATGGATCGGTTTACGAAGTGTGCATATTTTGTGCCAATGCATACTACGTATACCTTGGACAGGTTGGTTGAGTTGTACATCTCTGAGAGAGTGCATTTGCACGGGGTGCCCAAATCTATAGTTTCGAATAGGGATTCACGGTTCACCGCAAGGTTTTGGGTGAGTTTCATCGTGCTTTGGGAATCCGGTTGAGTTTCAGTACCTCGTACCACCCTCAGTCGGATGGCCAGTCGGAGCGCGTGATTCAGGTTCTCGAGGATATGCTAAGGTGTTGTGTTATTGAGTACCAAGGAACATGGGAGAAGCAGTTGGAGTTTGCTTACAATAACAGTTATCATGCTAGCATACAGATGACATCTTATGAGGCGTTGTATGGTAGGAAATGTCGTACGCCCTTGTGTTGGAAAGAAGCGGGGGAAAAGTTTGTGTCTATGCCCAACGTTTTGAAAGGCATGACCAAAAAGTTAAAGTTGATATGTGAACGCTTAAAAGCGGCTGCAGATCGCTAGAAATCTTATGCGGATTTGAAGCGTAGGGATATAGAGTACGCTGTGGGTGATAAAGTGTTTTTGAAAGTGTCGCCCTGGAAAAAGGTGTTGCGTTTTGGGCGGAAAGGGAAGCTTAGCCCGAGGTTTATCAGACCATACGAGGTTGTCGAGCGTGTGGGTCCTGTTGCATACCGTTTGAGGTTACCTTCGAATTTGAGAAAGATTCATGATGTGTTCCATGTTTCGGTGTTACAGAGGTATAGGCCGGATCCATCGCATGTCATGTCGGTGGAGGAGATCGAGTTGAGACCAGACCTATCTTACGATGAAGACCCAGTAGAGATTCTTGATACCAGCAGTAAACTGCTACGTGGTAAAAAAGTCGAACTAGTTAAGGTGTTGTGGAAGCACCGCGGTGTTGAGGAGGCTACGTGGGAACGCAAGTCGGATATGGTGAAACAGTTTCCGCACCTGTTTCCTCTAGGTAAATTTTGATGACGAAATTTCTTAAGTGGGGGAGAGTTGTAACGCCCCAATTTTAGGGCTTAGTGGTTTAGTACTGGTAGAGGATCGTATGGACAGAGTACCCAGGTCCAGTCAGTACATAATGCTTGTTGGGTTTGTGAATCGCGAGACCATTTGATACGAGATTCCCCACGTTTGGCCAGAGAGGGGCAGGCTCATGCAGTTGTGGCTGTAAATTGTTGTTGGAGTTGTGGATCAGTGGAGCACATGAGACGTGATTTTCCATTGCTTTCTAGGGGTAGGTGGGCACATGCACCTGTTGTTGCACCACCTAGAGGTCGTGGGCGAGGTCGAGGTAACTCCAAACGGAGATAGGAAGGACAGAGGACTGTACTGCATACAGTGGCAGTTCGACCCGAGAATGGTGGACCGGTGAATATCTCTGCTCATCATGAGGGAAAGAATGACACGGATGTGATAATAGGTACTTTCACCTTGCAGTCTATGTCATTACTTTCTCTGGTAGATTTTGGTTCTACACATTCATATATTTTGCTTAAGCATGCGCATATGCTTGGTATACCGATAGAAATGTTAGATGTGGGTATGCAAGTAACGAGTTCTTTTGGAAAGATGGTCATTACGTAGAAACTTGTATCGTAGATATCTTCTGATGGTTCAAGGTCACATGTTTATGGCTGATCTGATGGAGCTTCTATTTCATGCTTTTGACGTGATCTTGGGTATAGACTGGTTGTCCAAGCATCGGGCTATAGTTGATTTTTAGACTAAGCGAGTTTCGTTGAAACTTGCTGATGAATATGAGCTGATAGTTGTGGGTGAGAATTTTAAGTTTGTAACGCCCTAGTTTTAGGGCTTAGAGGTTTGGTGGTTTATTAGATGGTTCGGTGTACCATAGTAAGGATTCGAGTCAGTTTCGGGATCGTGGTGTTGGAAAATAATGGAAAATGCTTAAAATCATTATTAATTATGTATTTAATAATGGTGGAATCAATTTTGAAAAACGGGTTTTGGAAGATGGACATTTGGTTAATGACCAAAATGAAAGTTTTGAAAACTGTGATTTTCTAGTGACTAAAATGAAAAGGGTCAAATACTTAGAATCTTTAAGGAGCTATTTTACCAATTGGTTTCTGATGATTTCTCACTTGATTTGACTTATTTTAACATGTGGTTTAATTAGTAATTAAATAGGATTTTGTTAAAAAGTTAGTTATCTTTTCTAAAACAAAAATTACGTCATTTTCTCTCAACTTTTTCTCTCCATTCTCTCCTCAGCCAAACACACAGTTTTTCATCAAATTTCCAGAGGTGAGGTGGTTTCTAACTTGATTTTATTATTTCAAATTTTTTATAAAGATTGTTTATACAAAATCTTACAATAATCTTTTGTTTTCTTAGCTTTTCACAAATCAATTGAGAAAGAAACTTCAGAATAGGGGTAAGTTCCGAGATCTCCTCTATTGTATGGTTCTTTACTGAAATTCCCAAGCATTTTATCCTTGTTTTTGTGTTTCTAATCTGATTTTGATGATTTTTCAATGCTTAATTGAGTTATTTGGGGAAAATGGATTGATTCGCGGATTGGATCTGATTTCCAGTAAGTGAGGTTGTTTTGATTCATATTTTGGATGTTTATTAATGTTGATAAGTGATTTTTATCAATGGAATCCCGAAACTTAAGAATCTCTATTTGTTTAGGTTGTTAGTTTTGAGGTTTTGTGGTGTTTATATGGTTGTAAGGTTGTTGGAGGTGGTAGGTTGTTTTGAATATGTTTTTAGATGTGTTTTGTTATTAAAAGTGATGTTAGTTTGATAAATGTTGGCTGAGTTGTGTATCGAAGTGTTTTGGTTATGTTTTCGGTTGTTGTGGGGGGTTAATTATGAAGGTGTTGTGGAAATCCGAGAAGGATTGTGGTTGCTGTGTTTAGAAAGCATTATAATGCATTAATCCTCTGTTGCTTTGTGGTAAAAGTAAGGGAGGTCGATCTGGAAGTGATTAGAGATGCGTTGGAGGCTTCGGATTCTTGATTTCGCGTCACCGAATCGAGGTTTCGCGTATCGATGAGTGAAAATGTGGTTTAAAGCATTTTCATGTCTGCGAACAGTGTTTTGGGAGTTAAGGTAGAGCTTGAAACGCTACCTAGACTCGAAAGTAAGTATAAAGTGGTTTTTTCTCTTGGTCGTGCTAGTTTGAAATAGTTTTATGCACTTGTTCTAATTTACATGTTACCTACTGTTTAAGCATGCTTTAAAGTATTTGATATACTATTTTTAAGCATGAACTGCTGAAGGATGCACATGGTAAGTGATCCTTGTAAGTATGTGGTTTATACTTGTGTTTTAAAGCATGGTTGCTGCTTTGTAAATGGCATGGTTTAATGCTTGTTAAAAACAGTGAGGTAAATGTTATTTGGTTAATTATATTGGCAAGTGATGTGGTTTTAAAATTGTTATCGGATATGGTTGGCTGGCCATAGGATTGAGTGCATTGTAAATAAGTTGCCTTGGATGTTGAGGGGTTTATACGGAGTACCAATACTTCATCCAAGTACCCTAATGGTAGAGGGGTTAAACAGTACCGAATACTCCCGTTAGTGGATTAAGCGTCTAACCGATGATTGGGGTAGATGTCCCTGTGGGTTGTTATTGTACCCAGTTGTTAATGTGTCGCGATTGTGATTGTATCGCTAATCCGGTTGAGATGGCTTGAAGTGTTAGGTTAACACTTGTTGAATCCGTGTATCTGATAAACTCTTTTGTTAATGGACTTGTCTAATCATCACTTGAAAGCCAATATAATTGTTAATGTATCATTGAAATGTTTATGTTGTATAATGTGGTTTATACATGTTTCTCCTTAAGCTTCGCATTTGGTAGGAATACATGGGAAGGCTTAAGTAGAGGGTTAGCAATGTGACTTGCTGTTGTTAATGATACATGTAGCATATGGTTTAATATGATGGTTTTAATGGTGTAAAGTGCATGTCTTAAAAAGTGCATGATGTTTTAAAGGACGATGTTATGTAAATGCTTTTAAATGCATTGATAGTGTTTGTTTTCGAGCACTCCTCACTAAGGCTGGTGTGCTTACACTCTCGTTGTCCATCAATGCAGATAATTGACGTCTTGGAAGGCAGCAAGAAGCAAAGGGATCTTGGCAAGACTTGTTTCCAAAGTATGTTAGAGACTAGACTATAACGAATAAGGGCAATGGGGTACTTGTTGTGTTTTGGGAGATGTTTTGTGGAACTCCCTGTTTGAGCATGTTTCTTTAGCTGCTCCTGGGTTGTAAATGGCCTTTAAGGTTTGTTTTTGGTGCTGGTTTACCTTTTGATATGTTGGTTGGATGCATATTAGGAAGCATGGCTATAGATTTCCTATTTGATGCATGAATCCTTGTTGAGTTCTTAGAATTGTGATGCTAGTTAGCATGAGATATGTTTGACATGTTAGTATTGTGTTTAAGGCATGTTGGAGTGGTTTGAGTATGCTTTTGGGATGAAAAATTAGCCAAATGTGACATTACAGGCCCAGGCATACCGATACGCGGAGGACCGTGTCGGTACGGCTAGGCAATTTCATGCTTTTGGGATCGGTACGGGTCTTGTGCGTTTCGATACGCCTAGGAAAATATGGCCTGGCGTACCGGTACGGGGATGGGCATTTTGATAAGAGTTTTAGCCTCTGGAATTCACTTTTGATAAGAGTTTTAGCCTCTGGAAAATATGGCCTGGCGTACCGGTACGGGGATGGGCGTTTCGAAACACATAAGAAACCATATCGGTATGGTTTAAAATATTTCAAAAGTTTAGTATTTTAGTTAGGCGTATCGATATGGCCTAGTGGTGTATCGAAATGGAGTGTTTCAAACCGTATCAGTACTTGCTTACCCGTTTCGATACGGATGACCGTTTTTCCTATGAATGTCACTTTTGGGCAGTTTTGCTTTGTTTGCATTTTAGTCCCTAATTCTTGCCGATGCAATTATACATGGTAGAACGATCGGTTTGAGCTGAAATTTGAGACGAAAGTTTGGAACCTGATTAATTAAAGATTGGTAACTTAAAAATAAGTTTTAGTCCTAAAATTTTCTGTATTTTCAATTGGGTCCCTAATTTGCAAATGTGATCAATTAGGTGTCAAATTGATGCCCGATCGAGTTAGGGTTGCACCTGATGTCTGTATGAACATGTACGGTTAATAATTGGCATCTAGATAAGATAAAAGGGAAAAATAGACCAGGTTTGGTTGTATCTCTTCGGTTGCTACGGAAAACCTAATGTAGCCTTCTTGGTTCGATTGGGCGTCTAGGCCGGGTCAAGGGGGTTACAAAGTTCTTGTCCAATTTGGTTTCAGCTATGGAAGCGCATAAGTTGCTAGATTGTGGGTGCCAGGCATATCTAGCTTATGTTATGAATCCGAATGTGGAAGAAGTGCGGACAAAAGATATTCGTACTGTTTTTGACTTTCTGGGTGTGTTTTCGAAAGAGTTACCTAGTTTGCCATCGGACAGTGAGGTGGAGTTTTGTACTGAGACGTTAGGTGATTCAGCTCCGCTGTCGATTGCACCGTATCAAATGGCACCAAATGAGTTGAAAGAGTTAAAGATGTAACTCTATGAGTTGTTGGATCGTGGCTTTATCTGGCCTAGTGTTTAGTTGTGGGGAGCACAAATATTGTTTGTGAAAAAGAAGGATGGCACTTTGAGGATGTGTATTGACTATTGACAACTGAACAAGTTGATGATTAAGAACAAGTATCCTTTGCCACGAATTGATGACTTGTTCGATCAATTCTGAGGTGCTATGGTGTTTTCCAAGATCGATTTGAGACCTGGGTATTATCAATTGAAGGTTAAAGATAAATATGTGTTGAAGACTACTTTTCGTACGAGGTACGACCATTATGAGTTCTTGGTAATACTGTTTGTGTTGACGAATGCGTCTGTAGCATTCTTGGGCATGATGAATCAGGTGTTCCATGAATTCTTGGATTAATTCATAGTACTGTTCATTAATGATATTCTTGTGTACTCTCGTACTGAGGAAGATCAAGATCGACATTTGCGAATTGTGTTATAGACCTTATTGGATAACCAGCTTGATGCCAAGTTGAGCAAGTGTGAGTTTTGGATTAAGAAAGTTGTTTTTCTTGGTCATGTGGTTTCAGCTAAAGGTATCCGGGTGGATCCTAAAAAGGTTGAGGCGATTGTGAACTGGAATCAGCCTAAGTCGGTGATAGAATTCTGTAGTTTCTTGGGTTTGACGAGTTATTATTGTCATTTTGTGGATGGATTTTCGAGAGTTCCTGCTCCGTTGACCAAGTTGTTACAAAAGAATATACAGTTTGAGTCGACAGAAGCTAGACATCAAGCTTTCGAGAAGTTTATAATGGTTTTCTAACAAAATAAACTTGATTTCTTATTGTTTTGGCTTTGGAAATCACCTAATTAAGGGGAAAGCTGCATTAGAGGTAAGGCTCGTTCTTCTCTTCTACTACAAGGTTCTTTATTGAAATTTCCAAGTTATTGATCCTTTAAACATGTTTTCTAACTTGATTTAATGTTTTAATTGTGAAAAATTGATTAAATTATGGTTTAATTGATTTAATTGAAGTATTTTCATATAGGTTCTATTTTGCTGGGTTCTTGATTGATTTTAATCATAATTTTGATGTTGAATAATGTTAATAGATGGGTTTTAACTTTGGAATCCCAAAACTATGTGAATCTATAATTTTCTAGGTTGCTAGTTATGTGTTTTTGAGAGTTGTGGTTGTTAATTAAATGCTGGAGATATAAGGATGTTAGAGATGTGTTTTAAGATGTTGATTGATGTGTTGAAACGTTAGGTTGTGGTTGGGTTAAGTATAGAAGGGGTTTGTTATTAGTTTTAGGTGTTGTAGAGGGAAATTGGATAAAGGATGTTGAGGTTTATTGTTGTTGTGATGTTGATTGCATTTTGATGCAATGTACCTCTGTTTTGTGTGGATAAAAGCAGGTGAAGTTGGTCATCAAGCATGAATGTTTGTTTCGGAAGCTTTGGAGGTACGATTATTGCATCGGCAAACGAGGCTTTGCGAGTTGGTGAGTGGAAACGTGTCTTTAACTTTGCAAAGGTTTGAAAGTTGTGTTTGGGAGTTTAGATCAAGCTTGAAACGCTAGTCTAAGCTTGGAAGTAAGTAAAGGATGAATTCTTTCTCGAACTCGGTTTGGCAAAATAGTTTGATGCACTTGTTTTACATAATGCTGGAAATTGGTTACAAAATGATATTATTGCATTTGGAACAAATGCATGTTTTGCTAATGTTTATGAACATTGGTTAATGCAAGGTTTATTGTATTGGTTAAATGATTTTGAGGATGCATATGAAAATAGTGAGTTGTTGATGTTAAAATGAATTATATTTGCAAGTGATGCTATGAAAAGGTTTGTAAAAAAATCGTATATAGTTGGACGGCCATAGGATTGATAGTACACTATAAAAAGGTACCTTGGATGTTGAGGGGTTTATACGGTGTACCAAATACTCCATCCAAGTACCCTAACGGTTGAAGGGTCTATATGTACCAAAGACTCCCGTTAGTGTGTTAAACATCATACCAATGAATGGTGTTGAGGGGTTTATGTGTACCGAAGACTCCACCATGGGTGTCACAATAGTGAAGGGGTTTATGTGTATCGAATATTCCCGTGTGTGAGCTTTGTGTTACTGGTAGATTGTTTGTTAAGTGTTGATGGAACACTTGTTGAATCCGAGTATCCGATATTATATTTTGTAGTTAATGATCACTTGTAAGCCAATATAATTGTTTATATATCATGAGATAGATTATGTTGTTTAATGAGGATTAAACATGTTTTACTCTTTAAGCCTTGCGTTGGTAGTATGCATGGGCAAGCTTAAATTGAGGGTAACAAATGGGACTTTGCTGTAGTATCCATGATACATGTTGTATATGGTTTAATATGTTGTTTTGGAATTTTTAAGTGCATGGTTTGTTAAGGCATGATGTTGTGTTGATTTTTTAAAGAGTTTTGAAAAGTGTTTTTCAAAAGAGATGTGAAATGATTTAACTTGCAATGATGGTGGTTGTTGTTTGAGCATTCCTTACTAAGCCTAGTGTTCTTACGCTCTCTTTTCCATCAATGCAAAGAATTGAGATTGAGGAGGGAGAAAGCAAGGAAAGGAATTCCAAAGACTTGTTTTCAAAGTACAGTTTGGAACGTTGAAAAGTAGTAATAATGGCAATGTGTCCTTTGGGGTTTTCGAAGAGTATTTGATGAACTACATGTTGTTGCAAGCTTTGATTGTTGTTTTAGACTTGCAATAAGTTTTAAGTGGTTGAGTTGTGATTGGTTTAATGATTTCAAAGTGGTTTAGGAAGCATGCCTCTGATTGAGTATGCTAGACAAGCTAGGTAGGCTTATATGGTTGATATGTTGATGTTCAAGTATGTTGATGATGTTAGTTATTGATTTGTTAAGTGTTAAGGTTGATTGAAATGAGCCAAAGTGTCATATGTTGGACCTAGAGGTCACTACAAACCTCTGCGTACCAGTACGGGTACCCCAAGGTTCGGTACGTAGGGTCTATATAAGGGCCAAGTTGTCGAAAATAAGCCTAGCGTAACGGTACGCCTAGCCATCGTATCGGTACGCCTTGAAGGAAAACAGGCATAGGTGTCAGTACACGGGATAGCGTATCAAAATGAACCCTCAATTTTAAGCTTGCAATAATGGTACGCGAGGCACCGTATCGATACGATCTCTAGCTACTGGAATTTTGAGTTTTGAAATTGCAAAGAGGGGATCGGTACGGGGTCAAGGTCGTATCAGTACAAGTTGGTAAACAAACCGTATTGATACAGATATGTGTGTATCAGTACGGGAAGCTATTTTGTTAATTGGTCTGTATCGGTATGGGGTCTACTTGTATTGGTACGTCTTGTTAAATCTGTGATATTTTGTGCTGGAGTTTGGATATCTTGCAAATTTGTCCCTATTTGTTATGAATAAAATTATTTGATATTGAGTGATCGTCTTAGAATGGAAAATAACCTACAAGCATGTAATTGGATAAATCAAAGGTTGGTAATCATATTTATGATTAATTCTCTGTAATTTGTGATATTTACGTTATGGTCCCCTACATGAATCGATGTCAAATTGGAATCTGTTTTGTGATCTGATCTAAATGTAACACATCCGCTGAAGCATGCTCACATAGGACATTATTGAAATACATCTAGATAAGATAAAAGAGAAAAAATAGGGCATGATTTATGGTTTTAGCTCTAATTTGCTTCAACAATCCTAATGTGGCACTTTTAGTCCAGTTTTAGCTAAGCCGGGTTAAGGGGGTTACATTTGGTGGTATCAGAGCCAGGTTTACGAAAATTAGGATGTTGTTGGTGTTTGTATCATGATGTTTTCTATGCACGGTGATTGATTACATGAGTGATGTGTGAATTATGCTATGTATGGGTATTTTGGAGACATATTGCCTAATTACTACGCTTATAAAATGATTTTGGTTTGAAATGAAAGTCTTGGATCCTTGCTTAAAGCTGGCCTGATTATTTTTGTTTTGGTGTAATTATCATGCCTTAGTTATGATTTAGACTATGCTACCAAGGAAAGAGTTGTGATCTAGCAAAACCTTTGTTGCCGAAGGGTACGGAGTTGAGGGCAAGATTGTACACCCTGAGAATTTGTCACATCCTCCACCTAATCCTTCTGAATGAGTGAAACAAGTACCACTTGCACTATTTTGTCCAGTGTTTGGTGATATAACGCCTTTGGTTTAGGCAATGATGGGAGCATTCCATGCCACGATGGCTTGAGTTAATGTACCTGCTCCGGCACCTATTGCTGCTAATTTAGGGTTGTCGTTAGAGCATTTACATAATCTTAGAGGAGTTTAGTTTAGAGGGTTGGCACCTGAGGCATCTGAGAAGTGGATGGCCATTACAGAATGGATCCTGGTTCAGATAGGATGCAATGATTAACGCAAGTTGGGATGTGATGTGTCCCTGTTACAGGGGGATGCGTATAGTGGGTAGACCATTGTGATCACGGGTATAGAACCTGATGATGTGACGTGGGAATTCTTCCAAGCTGCCTTCAGGAAGAAGCATCTGGGAGTAAGATACTTGGATGATAAGAAACCTGAGTTTATAGCATTGGTTCAGGGCAGTATGATAGTATCCGAGTATAAGGTGCAATTCGTGAGGTTTAGCTAATATGCACCTGAGTTGGTGCCAGACGAGGGGCACCACTGTGATCATTTCCGATATGGTTTTGGTGCAGGATGTCAAGACTTATATGTTGGCCACTGAGTACACTGAGTTTGACGTGTTGGCATCGCGAGCAAAGGATATTAAGCAGAGCTTAGGTTTATCTCATCGTTCTGAAGGTTCTAGCTCCGGGAAGAGAGCGACATACATTGGTTCTAGTGGTGGTCAGTCCAAGAGGCACCGTGATTGGAGGTTTTGACCGGATGTAAGGCGTATTAGAGATGGTACATGACGAGGATCTCGGGGACAAGGTGACCAGGTCCGGTCTGTGTATAATGGTTGTTGGGGTTATGGTTCGAGAGAACATTTGAGGCGAGATTGCCCGCTTTTGGCCAGAGAAGAGCAGACTCCTACAGTTGGGGCTGTGAATTCGTGTTGGAGTTGTGGGTCAACAGATCACATGAGACGTGATTGTCCTTTGCTTGCTAGAGGTAGGCACCTGTACTTTTTGCTGCACGACCGAGGTACCTTCTAACGGAGGGAGGAAAGACAGAAGACTGTAGCACACACCGTGGCAGTTTGTCTCGAGGATAGTGGACAGGCGAGGATCTACGCTCACCATAAAGGGAGGAATAACACGGACGTGATAGCAGGTACCTTTACCTTGCAGTCTATGTCATTGTTATATTTGATAGATTCTGGTTCCACGCATTCATATGTTTTCCATGAGCATTCGCATTTGCTTGGTATATCGATAGAAATGCTTGATGTTGGTATGCAAGTGATGAGTTCTTTTGGTGAGACGGTTGTTACGAGGAAGTTGTATCGGAGAAGTCCTTGATGGTTCAAGGACATGTGTTTACGGCTGATTTGATAGAGCTACCGTTCTATGGTTTTGACGTGATCTTGGGTATGGATGGGTTGTCCGAGCATCGAGTTGTGGTTGATTTTGAGACCAAGCAAGTTTCGTTGAAGCTCGCTGATAATTATGAGGTTGTAGTTGTGGGTGAAAATGTTAAGTTCTTATCCAATATGGTTTCAGCCATGGAAGTGCATAAGTTGCTTGATTGTGGATGTCAAGCATATCTAGATTATGTTATGAATCCAAATATGGAAGAAGTGTGAACCAAGAATATTCGTACTGTTTGTGACTTTCCGGGTGTGTTTCTAGAAGAGTTACCTAGTTTGCCACCGAATAGGGAGGTAGAGTTTTGTATCGAAACATATACTGATTTGGCTCCGGTGTCGATTGTACCATATCTCATAGCACCCAAGGAATTGAAGACGCGGCTCCAGGAGTTGTTGGATCATGGTTTTATTCAGTCTAGTGTTTCTACGTAGAGAGCGACGATGTTATTTGTAAAAAAAAGATGGCACCTTGAGGATGTGTATTGACTATCGGCAACTGAATAAATTGACGATAAAGAACAAGTATCCCTCATCTCTGATTGATGATTTGTTCGATCAATTTAAGGTGCTACAGTGTTTTCCAAGATCAATTTGAGATCTAGATATTATCAGTTGAAGGTTAAGGATAAAGATGCGTTGAAGATTACTTTTCGTACGCGGTATGTCCATTATAAGTTCTTGGTGATGTCGTTTGGTCTGACAAATATGCCTACAGCATTTATGGATATGATGAACCAGGTGTTCTAAGAATTTTTGGATCAGTTCATAGTAGTGTTAATTGATGATATTCTTGTGTACTCTTGTACCGAGGAGGATCATGACCGACACTTACAGATTGTGTTGCAGACCTTGTTGGATAATCAACTCTATGACAAGTTAAGTAAGTGCGGGTTTTAGATTAGGGAGGTGGTTTTCCTCGGACATATGATGTCAGCTGAGGGTATCCGGGTGGATCCTAAGAAGGTTGAGGCAGTTGTGAGTTGGAAGCAGCTGAAGTTTGTATTAGAAGTTTAGAGTTTTTTAGGTTTGGGTTATTACTGTCGCTTCATGGATAGGTTTTCGAGGGTTACTGCTCCGTTAACAAAGTTGTTGCAGAAGGATGTACAGTTTGAGTAGACAGAGACTAGGCAGCTGGCTTTTGAAAGGTTGAAGGAAGCTTTAACCCAAGCTCCAATCTTGATTCAACCTGAGTCAGGGAAGGAGTTTATGGTTTATAGCGACGCATCCTACGTTGGATTGGGGTGTGTGTTGATGCAGGAGGGGAAAGTTGTGGCTTATGCATCAAGGCAGTTGAAAGTACACGAACGCAACTACCCTACGCATGATCTTGAGCTTGCCACGGTAGTGTTTGCGTTAAAGATTTGGAGACATTATCTCTATGGTAAAAAGTGTGTTGTATACACTGATCATAAGAGCTTGAAATATTTGATGACGCAAAATGAGTTGAATCTCAGACAGCATAGATGCCTGAAGTTGTTGAAAGATTATAATTTGACCATTGAGTATCATCTGGGCAAAGTCAATGTTGTGGTTGATGCTTTGAGTAGAAAAGCAGTTGTGGAGTTGAGAGTCATATTTGCGAGGTTGAGTGTGACTCGTGACGGTGGACTGTTGGCAGAGTTGCAAGTGAAACCGTTACTATCGCAGTTGATTAAAGAAAAACAACCGTATGACGAGGCGTTGGTGTCGCACGTCAAGGACATCATGGATGGAAGCCCTACAGATTTTCACTTTAATAATGATGGGTGTTGTCTTTTAAGGAGCAGATTATGGTGCCAAATGATATGGAGTTGAGACGGATGATTTTGAGTGAGGCACATACTAGTCCTTTTGCTATACATCCTGGTAGTACTAAGATGTATCGAGGTTTGAAAGAAGAATATTATTGGGTGGGTTTGAAAAAGGATGTGGCTGATTTTGTTGCCAAGTGTATGGTATGTTAGCGTGTGAAAGCTGAATTAGTTTCCTTCCGAGCTGTTGCAACTGTTCAAAATTTTAGAGTAGAAATGAGAGAGAATCACCATGGATTTTGTGTCGGGGTTGCCTTTGACACCGACTAAAAAGGATTCTGTTTGGTGATTTTTGATCGATTTACGAAGTGTGCACATTTTCTGCCAGTGCATACGACATACTCTTTGGATATGATGGCGGATTTGTATGTTACTGAAATTGTGAGGTTGCATGGAGTACCCAAGTTGATTGTTTCATAGAGATTGGCTGTTTACAACAAGGTTTTGGGGATGTTTGCATCGAGCTTTGGGTACTCATTTGAGTTTCAGTACATCGTATCATCCTCAGACAGATGGCCATTCTGAGCGTGTGATTCAGATTGTGGAGGATATGCTGAGGTGTTGTATCATTGAGTTCCAGGAAACTTGGGAAAGGCGTCTTTGGTTGAATTCGCGTACAATAATAGTTATCAAGCAAGTATAAAGATGGCACCGTATGAAGACTTGTATGGTAGGAGGTGTCGTACACCTCTGTGTTGGGCTGGGGCTGGGGAAAATATGTTTCCATGCCTGATGTGTTGAAAGACACAGATGAGAAAGTAAAGCTTATTTGTGATCAATTAAAAGAGGCCTCGGATAGGCAGAAATTCTATGCGGATTTGAAGCTTAAAGAGATTGAGTACGATGTTGGTAAAAAGTTTTCTTGAAAGTTTTGCTTGAAAGAAGGTGATGCGGTTTGGGCGTAAAGAAAAGTTGAGCCCAAGGTTTATCGAACCATATGAGGTGCTAGAACGCATTGGTCATGTAGCTTGTCGGTTGAGGTTGCCTCTTGAGTTGGATAAGATTCATGATGTGTTTCATGTGTCCATGTTACGAAGGTACAATTCAGATCCATCACATGTTATGCCAGTTGAGGATGTTGAGTTTTTACCGAATTTGTCTTTTGATGAGGAACCGGTGGAGATCCTTGACTCCAGTAGTAAATTTCTCTGTGGCAAGACGATTGAACTTGTTAAGGTGTTGTGGGGACATCGTGATGTTGAGGAGGTCATGCGGGAGAGTAAGTTGGAAATGGTTGTTCAGTTTTCGCATCTGTTTCCATCAGGTAAATTTTAAGGACGAAATTTCTTAAGGAGGGAGAGTTGTAACGCCCCAGTTTTGGGCCTAGGAGGTTTTCAATTGGTTTAGACAGTTCGTTGGATCGAATTAGAGGATTCAAGTCGATTTTGTGATTTTAATTGGATTAAATATTCTTGGAAGGGTTAAAATATAGAAAATTTATCTAAAATCATTATTTATTATGGAAATAATTTTGGTGGAATCAATTTTACAAAAAAGGGTCTGGAAAATGGACATTTTGGTTAGTGACCAAAATGTAAAGTTTCAAAACTATTTTTAGTGACTGTTTTGTAAAAGGGTCAAAACTTTGAATCTTTAAGGATCTATTTACCCAAGGGTCTAATACCAGGATTTTCCCCTTAATTAACTATTTTAAATGATTTTAAAATAAGTAAAAGGCTTGGGGAAATAATCTGATAATTAAAAATGTTTAAAACAAACTTTATATAACTACCTTTTCACAAAAGATTTTCTCTCCAATTCCCTCCAGCCAAACATCTTTTCTCTCTTCAAAATCTCCAGGTAAAATCCACTTTTAATCTATCTTTTGATTTCAATTGAGTTTATAATGATTTTCTAACAAAATAAACTTGATTTCTTATTTTTTGGCTTTGGAAATCACCTAATTAAGGGGAAAAGCTGCCATTAGAGGTGAGGTTCTTTCTTCTCCTCTAATAAAAGGTTCTTTATTGAAATTGCCAAGTTATTGATCCTTTACACATGTTTTCTAACTTGATTTGATGTTTTAATTGTGGAAAATTGATTAAATTATGGTTTAATTGATTTAATTGAAGGATTTTCGTATAGGTTTTGTTTTGTTGGGTTCTTGATTGATTTTATTCATAATTTTGATGTTGAATAATGTTAATAGATGGGTTTTAACTTTGAAATCGGTAAACTATGTGAATCTCTAATTTTGTAAGTTGCTAGTTATGTATTTTTGAGGAGTTTTGGTGGTTAATTGAATGCTGAAGATATAAGGATGTTAGAGATGTGTTTTAAGATGTTGATTGATGTTAATTGATGTGTTGAAACGTAGTTTGTGGCTGGGCTAAGTATGGAAGGGGTTTGTTATTAGTTTTGGGTGTTGTGGAGGGAAATTGGATAAAGGATGTTGAGGTTTAGTGTTATTGTGATGTTGATTGCATTTTGATACAGTGTACCTTTGTTTTATGTGGATAAAAGCAGGGTAAATTGGTCCTCAAGCTTGAACCTTGGTTTTGAAAGATTTGGAGGTGCGATTGTTGCATCGGCAAGTGAGGCTTTGCGAGTCGGTGAGTGGAAACGTGTTTTCAACTTAAAAAGGTTTGAAAGTTGTGTTTGGGAGTTTAGATCGAGCTTGAAATGCTGGTCTAAGCTCAAAAGTAAGTAAATGATGAATTCTTTCTCGACTAGGTTGGCAAAATAGTTTGATGCACTTCTTTTACATGGTTTAATTACTCATTGTATATGCATGTTTTGAGCATGGTTTAATGCTAGAAATTGGTTAGAAAATGATGTTATTGCATTTGGAAGTAATGCATGTTTTGTTAATGTTTATGAACATTGGGTGATGCAAGGTTTATTGCATTGGTTAAATGATTTTGATGAAGTATATGAAAACAGTGAGTTGTTAATGTTAAAATGAATTATATTGGCAAGTGATGCTATGAAAAGGTTTGTAAATAAAATCGAATATAGTTGGTCGGCCATAGGATTGATAGTGCACTATAAAAAGGCGTCTTGGGTGTTGAGCGGTTTATACGGTGTACCGAATACTACATCCAAGTACCCTAACGGTCGAGGGGTTTATATGTATCGAAGACTCTTGTTAGTGGGTTAAACATCGTACCGATGAGTGGTGTTGAGGGGTTTATGTGTACCGAAGACTCCACCACGGGTGCCACAACGGTGGAAGGGTTTATGTGTATCGAATACTCTCGTGTGTGAGCCTTGTGTTATCGGTAGATTGTTTGTTAAGTGTTGAGGGAACACATGTTGAATCCGTGTATCCGATGTTACGTTATGTAAAGTGGGACTTGGTTAATGATCACTTGTAAGTCAATATAATTGTTTATATGTCATGATATGAATTATGTTGTTTAATGTGGATTAAACATGTTTTACTCTTTAAGCCTTGCGTTGGTAGTATGCATGGGAAAGCTTAAATTGAGGGTAGCAAATGGGACTTTGTTGTAGTATCCATGATACATGTTGCATATGGTTTAATATGCTATTTTGGAAATGTTAAGTGCATGGTTTGTTAAGGCATGATGTTGTGTTGATGTTTTAAAGAGTTTTGAAAAGTGTTTTTCAAAAGAGATGTGAAATGATTTAACTTGCATTGATGGTGGTCTTTTCTATTAATGTAGAGAATTGAGATTGAGGCAGCGAGGAAAAGAATTCCAAA
Source organism: Hibiscus mutabilis (assembly GCA_019671005.1). Taxonomy (NCBI): domain Eukaryota; kingdom Viridiplantae; phylum Streptophyta; class Magnoliopsida; order Malvales; family Malvaceae; genus Hibiscus; species Hibiscus mutabilis. The sequence continues at coordinate 44,367,410 of CM033729.1, read as the reverse complement.
AACTTGTTTTTAAATTACGGTTTGGAACGTTGAAAAGTAGTAATAATGGCAATGTGTCGTTTGGGGTTTGGGGAGAGTATTTGATGAACTTTATGTTGTTACAAGCTATGATTGCTGTTTTGGACTTGTAATAAGTTTTAAGTGGTTGAGTTGTGATTGGTTTAATGATTTGAAAGTGGTTTAGGAAGCATGCCTCTAGATTTAGTGATTGAGTATGCTAGACAAGCTAGGTAGGCTTATATGGTTGATATGTTGATGTTCAAGTATGTTGATGATGTTAGTTATTGATTTGTGAAGTGTTAAGGCTGATTGAAATGAGCCAAAGTGTCATATGTTGGACCTAGATGTCACTACAAGCCTCTGGTACAAGTACGGGTACCCTAAGGTTCGGTACGCGGGGTCTATTTAAGGCTCAAGTTGTCAAAAATAAGCCTAGCATATTGGTATGCCTAGCCATCGTATCGGTACGCCTTGAAGGAAAACATGCATAGGTGTCGGTATACGAGATAGCGTATCGAAACGAACCATCGAGTTTAAGCTTGTCGTATCGGTACGCAGGGTACCGTATTGTTACAATCTCTAGCTAATGGAATTCTAAGTTTTAAAATTGTAAAGAGGGGATCGGTACAGGGTTATGGCCGTATCAGTACAAGTTGGTCAACAAACTATATCGATACAAATATACGTGTATCGGTACGTGAAGACATTTTGTTAGTTAGTCTATATCGGTATGGGGTCTACTTATATCGGTACGTCTTGTTGAATCTCTGATATTTTGTTCTGGAGTTTAGATATCTTGCAAATTAGTCCCTGTTTGTTATGAATGAAATTATTTGAGATTTTGTGATTGTTTTGGAATGGAAACTAACCTACAAGCATGTAATTGGATTAATCAAAGGTTGGTAATCATAATTAAGATTAATGCCCTATATTATGGTCCCCTACGTGAATTGCAATATTTACGTTATGGTCTCATACGTGAATCGATGTCAAATTGGATTCTATTTTGTGATTTGATCTAAATGTAACGCAGCCGCTAAAGCATGTTCACATAGGACATTATTGAAATGCATCTAGATAAGATAAAAGAGAAAAAAATAGGTCTTGGTTTAGGGTTTTAGTTCTGGTTTGCTTCGGTAAGCCTAATGTGGCTCTTTTAGTCCGGTTTCAACTAGGCCGAGCTAAGGGGGTTACACTTGTTCTTGAAAACCTCTCTCCGATGGAACTTCTTTCCCCGATTGGATTTCATTAACCTTATGAATCTATTGGCTAATATAGCCATTTTTCATCTTCTTCCTTACTAGAATTGCTCTCCTCTTGTGAAAACTTGAGAGCAATTCTTATCTTCTTCTCTATCTTCTTCTTTTTCTTCTTCTTCTTCTCTTCTTCTCTTCCTTTATTCATTATCTCATGTGTGAGAAAAGACCCAAAAGAGCATCAAGCTTTAAGGTCTTGTGATCCTTGGCTTTGATGATTGTGGTTCTTTTTCCATCCCATGACTCAGGGAGAGAGTAGATAAGCTTCCAGACAAGCTTGCCTTTCGGGATGACTTCTCTATATCTCTTAAGCCCATTGACGATGATAGAGAATCTATCAAACATCTTGGTGATGTCCTCATCTGGTTCTATCTTGAAATTCTTATAGCTCAAGTTGAGGAGTCCAATCTTGGTATCTTTTACATTATTTGTGCCTTCATAGTTAGTCCCAAGCTTTTCCCATATCTCCTTTGCACTTGTGCAAGAAGACATCTTTGCGTACTCTTCCGATTCAAGAGCACAAAAGAGTATGTGCATAGCTTTGTCGTTTATTTTCAACTTCCCCCGATCTTCATCGGTATACTCTTGTCTTGGGGAGTTGCCTTTCTCTTTCTTGCTTTATCATAATGGATGGATCATCTTCTACTACATCCCATGGGATGTAGTCATTGGACTTGATGAAGAGCCTCATCCGATTCTTCCAATAGGGGTGGTTTACCCCCATTGAAGAAGGGTGGCTTGGTGATGGATTGTGACTTGTAGAGGTTGGTTCCGAAAGTAGAGGCCATGGCTTGATCGAAAATTGATTGAATCACCTTAGGATCGACTCAAGAAGGTGTTAATCCTTCCAATAAGTGTAGCTTTGATACCAATTTTTAGGATGATCAATCAATGGTGCAAGGCCAATAGGGGGATGAATTGGCAATTTAAAAAATTGTGGAAGCAAATTGGAAAGATAAAAAAATAGGAAACAAGAGATTTATAGTGGTTTAACCTTCTAACAAGGTTTACATCCACTACCTTAGCTTCCCACTAAGGATTTTTCCCAAATTCACTAAAAATTTCTTCTTTTTTCTAGGTTCAAGAGGAAACCTTTACACACTCAAAGCTTCTACCCCAAAGCTTTGAGAAAACACTCTTTTACAAGAAGAAATATAGCAAACTGAAAAATCCTATCAAAGGTAGAATGTTTGCCCAATACAAAGTTCACTCAAAAACCAAAACTTGAATCAAAAGATTACAAATAAGCTCTATCAAGTGGATTACAAGATTTGACTCTAAATGGCTCAAAGATTGTTGGATGTGTGCTTAAATACTTTAGACTTGATGAATAGTTATTATTAAAACTTTGGAGACTTGCATTTATATCCCTTCATTGAATTCCAATCGTTTGAGTAGCTGAGATCATCAATAGAGTCGTTAGGCTACATTTTCCCGCAATAAATGTTGTCTGCCAACACTGGGTATCGATACTCGGGCTTCAATATTGTTACCTACTATAAGAAGAAAAATTCATTATACAAATGGGGTATCGATGCGCGATAATCCGTATCGATATGAGGAGCTCATTTTACAAAGGCGTACTTGTACGGTCCATACCGTATCGGTACCGATTTTGCTCATTGGAATCTGAGAAAGTTGTGAATGAAAAATTGTGTCGATATGCCTAAGAGGGTATCGGTACACTATAACCAATTTTCAAAGTTTGTGATTCTAATAAACTGGCAAGGCAACGGTCGAATATTTATTAAAAAATATTTGAAAAATCTTAACACCCCGTATTTGTACGCATATATCTGTACCGATACTCGAAGACCAATTTGGTTCCCTTGTTGAATGGAATACCGACAAGGCTAGATGTGTATCGGTACCCTATGGCCATTTCGTTTAAATTGAAATTCCAATAGCTAAAAACCGTATCGATACAAACAAAGGTGTATCGATACTCCTGGGCCAAACTTGGGTATTTCGAGCACCAAAACACTTAGAAAATATCCGGGGCTTACGTTTTTGACTTGGAAATATTTTTAAGTTTGAATCGTTGTCAATTTGTGAGTCTTTTGAGTACTTAAAAATTTATCCAATTTTACAAATTGGTCCTTGAAATTTCTTGTTATATCAAAATCAAATATTAGTTTTTACAGAATTAGAAGAGATAATCTCTTTATCTTTATCTGCAACAGCTCTTGATTTAAATATGGCATTTATCTAATGCGATATGGATAAGTGATAAGTCTTGAAAATTTTGCTCTTATCTCCGACTTGCCCTGGAAATCGCAGCGATTTCTCCACGAAAAGAACAAAACAACAACTATTTCTCTACGAAAATAGCAAAATACAAGGCCAAGCCCCATAAACGGACGAACTACGAATTTATGCATAAACAACTAAAAATGCAACTAAATGGGCTTAAGTCTAAACAATAATCTAAGTAAAAGGGTACAAAATATAGTACTTTTTCACACTTAACAATAATAAATTAATTAAATTAACCGGACCATAAATAATACGAATCACACCTCAGTGCAGGTCACTGTAAGGTCGTAAGCGAATCATGATCGAGCAATAAATGTATGATTATAATAACAAGAACAATATAAACCTAAATCGAGGTAATAATATACAGAAATTGCACATCCAAAAAGAAACACACGTACATAACTATAGCTGAAATACATACATATAACTATATATATATAGGGTTATATATATTACGTACGTAATCCAATATTATGAATATACAAGGGATATCACTTATATAATAATATTAAATGGGTATGCAAGGATGCAAATGCATGAAAACAATGATCTAAAGGACTGAAATAACATGTAATCAAAAGACATAACTTAAATGAGAAGTAATTAAAGAAAGGACGAAATTGAAAAGAATGTAAAACACGTAAAAAAAAGTATAAGGATTTATTTAAACAAGTAATGATACTTTAAGGGTTTTTTTAACACATTAGCCATTTTTAAATAACAACAATTGAACAATAATTTCTTCCATTAGCGAAAGAAAATTTTTGTGGTAGTCAATATTTTAATTGACCAATTTTAGGCACAAGCCTACTTTGTGCATACTATGCCTCGTTTTAAACTTGTAACTCTCTTGTTAAAATCTACAGTCAATGCAACACTGTGACCCCGCCTGGTTTGGTTATACTTATGCCCTCTTGATGTTTCTTGGAGTGGTATGATCCCTATTCTGTGTTTCTTTATCAGAGCTTCTGGTTTAAAACAAATCAAAATTCTCTTGTTTGGAAATTTCCTTTGTACAAATTATTTCATAGAATAATATAATATCTGCTATGGATTATGATTTTTCAACAATTTCTGTATCTCAGTGGTGCGTTTCACCTATTGAATGATCGTAGAGCTTTATTGAAATTAGACGTTCATTATGTCTGTTATTTGAATAGCAGTGTTGGAAATGGAATCACTGCTTTTAATCCATCTGATTGTTGAGAACTATTCTATCTTTTCATTCCATAGAAATCGTTACACACATTAGGTCAGGTATCTCCCATGAACAAAATAGGTTCTTAGTTCTCTCTGCAAGATAAAATGTTATTGCTTCTGTTATCTCTGTGGTTTTGTGGAGAATAGGCGTTGCATATAAGTGTCTATAACAGAGAATTATCGACAGGGATTCGAAACAGAGAAGAAAGAGAATTCTCTGGGTTTTCTTATTGAAAAATGATGCAGGGTAAAGCCTTTAAATAGGCTGCTTACAACAGTCCTAATAGGACTAAAACTAGTCTAATTAGTCTTCTATTTCTACTTTACTTTATAGAGTAATATAAATACTAACTAGTATTTACATAGGAATTAATATTGTAATCTACTAACAACACATTAAAGGTACTTCTCGGAAGGGCCTTGTGAGCGGGGATTTAAATAGCGTTCGCGATTGCGTTTGCGGTCGCGTCGCGTTTATCGCGGTTGCGGACATAATGAATGCCATTGCAGTTATTGCGGATGTCGCTGTCGTGATTTTTTTTAAATTCACACAGCTTATTGTAAAATATAATAAATGTAAGTGTAAATATAAAAAATTCACTTTTGATGACTTTTAGAATGTTTTGTAATGTTTATGAACTTTTATTAGTATGAGGACACAAATTTTACAATCATTAATTATTATTATATTTCTTTACAAATTTCCCAAAAAAATTGTATTAACTATAACAAAAATAAAATAAGAAATATTAAACATTCAACTTCTTTAATAAGTTTGAATATTTTATAAATAAAATAATCAAAAATCCATATATGAGACTTGAGATAGGTTTTCAATGTTTCTTGAAAAATATCTAGTCAAATTATTCGTTTTCATTGCTATTATTTGTAAGATTCACACAAATTATTATAAAACATAATAATAACGATTATAATTATAAAAAGTTACTTTTTATGATTTTTAGAGGGTTTTCCAACACTTATGAAAGGATTTAATTGAAAGAAAATAAGACTTAATGGGTCAATTGGAAGTTTCATTATGGATTTAAGGACTTAATTGGAATAAAACTAAACATCCTAATTAAACTAGAAATCTAAAAGGACTAAACTGTAAGCGGAGTAAAACTTTTAAGTCTCTCCAAAAATCACTAAAATTTGAACCCTCCACCCGCAATTTACCCTTTTTTATTTTTCATCTTTTCCTCTCCCGCTCGCGAGCTCTACAACTTTTTTTCCCTTTTCATTTTTATCTTCGGCCACCAGGTGGTGCCGCGATTGTTTTGATAACGGGGATAGCGTCCCGTTATTGCCGCGACAACCGCAATCGTGCTATTTCGCGTCCGCGACAGGCCGCAACAGTCGTGATTCCGTTGTCCAGCGCGAATTTCACCAAATGCGATTTCGGACGGCGGCGCGACCACAATTTCGCAGCCGCAATCGCGTTAGCGGTCCGCGATTTAGAACCCTGCTTGTGAGTACATCAGCAATTTGTTTCCGTGTAGGAACAAAGTTGATTTTCACAGTCCCATTGTTGACCTTCTCTGATATTCTGTCTATCTAAACATGTTTGATTTTGTCATGATGGACGCGATTCTTTGCAATGTCGATGACAGATTGGCTATCACTTTGCAATTCAAACCTTTCACTGGAATTTAGTTCCAGTTGTTGTTGCCATTCTCAAGAAAATAGAGACTTCTGGACTCTAGCATTGCCTATCGTTCTCCTCGGAACCTTGTCCTGAAATACACATGATATTGAGTCAAATATAGCACAACTAAGGGATTGAGTCAATTTAGTGATGGATAGAAGATTGCAAGATAACTTTGGGACATGAAGAACATCAAAGAGTTAAAAATGAATTAATTTGACAGTCCTTTTTCAACAATTGCTGAGAATGAACCATCAACAATTCTGATTTTTTTTTTTATTTCCTGAACAAGGAGTGTAAGTCGAGAAAAAAATTGGGAATTTCCTATCATGTGGTCACTAGCCCCTGAATCTATGATCCAAGAACTTATTCTATTCAAATTTTTACTCATAAAAATAGATGGTGCAATACCTGTTTGGGCAAAAGAACAAGTTGAATTCGACAAATTAGGTTTACTGTTTTGGTGGGGAGATTGGAGAAGTATGTGCAGTAGCTCTAATTGCTCCTTGGTGAAAGGTAACATTTTCGAAGAAGGTTGTTGCCTTGATTTGTCGCTGGTTGTTTGAAAATCGTGGCTCATAGTTGTCTCAACCGAAGTTTCACTAACAGAACTCTCGGCTTCTGTTGATGCCGCTGGGTTTCGTTGCCCAGTAAATGTTGATTTAGCCATAAAAAGTTCAAGAAAAGAGTTTTAGCCTGATACCATATAACTTTTTTACTGTAATAGAAATGTTGCGTTTATTCATCTTATAGAGGTACAATTTTATAATAAAAAGAAATAAGAAAACTAGTAAACTTATTCCTTAATTCTAGGAGATGAAATCGGATGATTATTAGCCTATTTCTTTCTTAAAAAAACTTGACATCCTAACAAATCCAATCTTATCATAATTAATCACAATTGGATTCTTACAAGTCTACAATCCACAAAAAAACAAATTAAGATAGCTCTAAGCTATGTGGTTTTATGACAGAAAGTTAAGGATAAATCTTATGTTCTAGAACAAAAAATTAAAGATAGAAAGCTTAGAGCTGAAGATGTGAATTTTATGCATGATTGATTCTAAAATTTGAACATAATTTATAGGGAAAGCATACCACTTAACATGCTAGGGAATTCCTTTAATTGATAGGCATCCTTACTTCAAGTGATCTCTTTATTATGAAATTAAAATTTACTCAACGAAGTAAAATTTACTTTACTAAACTCGCTCCAGATTCCTAATTGACAGTTGCAAATACCTTTCTAACTGGATTGTGTTAATTACACAAGACAATGACTTATTTTTTCCCCAAATTTTTACAATTTCTGTAATTGATTATAATATAATTCAAATAAAGCAGTAATTATTAAAGTATCAATTTTGGGCGGTGTGGGTGCTAATTCTTCCCCATCCGTAACCGACACCCGAACTCAAAGTTTTTGAATCTCTGGTTTTATGGTATCCGGCTTACCTAAGTGGCCGGTGGCGACTCCATTTTCTTAAATAAAACACGGGTTTCTAAAACCCCACGGAATAAATATTTTTATATCCGAAAAACCATAAACACTTCGAAAACTCATTTTTTTTAGCGAGAGGGACATCGCTACAGAAACTTTCATACGTAAACCCTAAAGCAGCTGAATTTTACATCAATTCTGCTTGAGATAGGCATATAACCTATTTTCTTTTACTGTTTTGCAGGCATAAGGATGCTCTAGGAGGCCTATGGGTGGTTATGATACTTTTTACATTCTACTTTTCAACTGAAGTTCTTAGAATTTTAAGCAGCATGTGGTTATGCTTTTGGACAGATCAAAATGCTTCAAAGAGTTATAAGCCTGGACTTTACGTTTTTATTTATGCTCTTCTAGGATTTAGTCAGGTTGGTACACTTTATCTGTATCTAATAGGTGGTTTGTATCGATATATTTATACTAGCTGCGCATCTTGTCATAAAAGTTTATAATGGTAGCTAGTTTTCATTATGATATTCAAAGAACAAGAGGTTCTCCTTTTGAATGGACAGTATATAGTAGTATATATCTTTTATATACCATAAAAATGCTATGAATGCAATGTTATTAGCTAAGAGAATAACATGTTTAACGTTTTCTCTGGTCTGTGCCTGTCTGCCAGCCACAACTGAAAAATTAATTCCTACAGCGCTATCTATTTCATCTCTTACTTTAGTGCTTATTATAAGGAGTTACTTACCATTTTACTGGATTCAGGTAACTATGATGCTGACGAAGTCCTTTTGGTTGATTACTTCAAGTCTTGGTGCAGCTAGAAGATTGCACGATATGATGCTAAATTCCTTCCTAAGAGCTCCAATGTTGTTTTTCCAGACCAATCCGTCTGGGCGAGTAATCAATAGGTTTTCTAGAGATCTAGGTGATATAGATTGTAATGTTTGCAATTTTATGGATGTGTTTATGAATCGGGTGTGGCAACTTCTCTCAACCTTTACACTCATAAGCTTTGTGAGCATATTTTCATTGTGGGCCGTACTACCACTTTTCATCTTGTTTTATGCAGCCTATGTATATTATCAGGTATGGTACATATTTTTCAGTCACATATGGAACTTTAAGAAAAAAAATACTTTTTAATTATCAAATGGTCTAATATTACCTGGACTCGGGGTGCGTGTCTGATATAGGAGTGTTTTTCCATATATTTGGAGGATCAAACCTCATACCATGTTTATGTATTTGTCAGACTCTGGTACTTTAGGAAAATGAAAGCCCAGATAGCATAGGCTGAGAGTTGAGACTTCTTTCCAGCATCATAGGTTTCACTCAATTTGCGACCTATGAGTGCCAGTTTATTTTCCTAGTTTGGTAGTTAATATAAAAAGTATTCTACCTTAGTTTCTTGACATGTAAATACCCTTTGATGATTGTTATCTTTCTTTCAGCCCATGTATTCTCTTCAAAAGTTTCAATATTGCTTTTGCAGAGCACAGCTCGTGAAGTGAAACGCTTGGGTTCTATTACCAGATCACCTGTTTATGCGCAATTTGGAGAAGCATTGAATGGTTTCTCATCCAGTCGTGCATACAGAGCTTATGGCCGGATTGCCAGTGTTATTGGGAGGTCCATGGACAATAATATTAGATTCACCCTTGCAAATACTAGTTTAAATCGTTGGCTGTCATTAAGATTAGAAACACTAGGAGGCCTTATAATTTTGTTTACAGCAACCATCACAGTCCTGCAGAACGGAGGAGCAGAGAACAAGGCGACATTTGCATCAACAATGGGTCTACTACTCACTTATACATTAAATATCACTATGCTATTGAGTGGTGTTTTACAACAAGCAAGCCGTGCTGAGAATAGCTTAAATGCTGTGGAACATGTGGGTGAATATATCAATTTGCCTTCAGAGGCTTCAGATGTAATTGAGAGCCATCGTCCTCCACCTGATTGGCCTTCAGCTGGATTAATTCAATTTGAGGATGTTTTCCTACGTTATAGGCCTGAACTTCCACCTGTCCTGTATGGATTGTCCTTTACTATTGCTCCAAGTGAAAGGATAGGGATAGTTGGAAGAACTGGTGCTGGGAAATCCAGCATGCTGAATGCACTATTTCGGATTGTCGAACTGGAAAAAGGAAGAATCTTGATTGATGGTTGCGACCTTGCCAGATTTGGGCTGACAGATTTGCAAAAGGCTCTTAGTATCATACCTCAATCTCCAGTTCATTTTTCAGGTACTCAATTTTTACTTTTGATAATATACTTCATGAAGTGCTCGGTTTAACTTTTGATTTCTAAAGTATTTTGCTTTTATTCCACAATTTTTGTGTATTATATCTTCCAACACTAAAGTTTCTCATTTTTATGGTCATTTTTAATTTATCCAGGAACTGTGCAATTAAACTTGGATCCATTTAATGAGAACAATGATGCTGACCTTTGGGAGGCTTTAGAAAAGGCAAATCTGAAGGATGTCATCATGAGGAACTCTTTGGATCTGGATCCTGAGGTATTAAATAGAAAAGAATCAAAAGTAAAAATGAAATCAAGTATTACTGATAACATCTGCTTGAACTCCATATCTGTTAAGTTTCGTATGGTATTTAGAGTAAGCTTACTTTATAATATGTTTCACCATTGGTGAATGAAGAAACTTATAACTTTTATATGTTATTCAAAATAAGAGAATTAAGTGTTGAAAAAATTCTCCATCGTATGTCTGTCTCAAGGTTTTGGACGGTGGGGAGAATTTTAGTGTTGGGCTGAGACAATTGTTGTGTCTTTCTCGAGCATTGTTGCAAAGGTCAAAGATTCTTATTCTTGATGAAGCAACTGCAGCAGTGGATGTTAAGACCGATGCTTTTATCCAGAAAACCATTCGTGAACAATTCAAATCTTGCACCATGCTAATCATTGCCCACAGACTGAATACCATCATCGACTGTGATCGGATTCTTCTACTTGATGCTGGTCAGGTGGGGCTTCTCACTTATGTTATTACAGGATATTTCTTGTTTCTTTTCCTTTCTGCAGAATTTGCAGCTATATGATATCTGCAAGGCAAGATGGACTTGGGCAAATTATTTATCTACTGCTTGATTATGTCATCATTTGAAGAAAAAAAGAAGATACTCATTACTGGTGACTTGATTCTGATATTGCTCTTTCAGGTGCTAGAACACAGTACTCCAAAGGAACTGCTGGCTAATAAGGAAAGCACATTCTCGAAAATGGTTCAGAGTATGGGACCTGCAAATGCCGAATACTTGCATAGCTTAGTTTGATGATGTGAAAAATAGGTTTGAGTACAAACATGCTGCGCAGTTAGATGGTCAAAAGAGATGGCAAGCTTCATGCCTTGGGATTGTTGTTGCACACTTTTCTCCACCTGTCAGCCTCTTCTCAAAATGATCTTCAAAGATTTTATATTTGAGATATGAGCAATGTAGTAAAGAAAATTGAAGCAGTCATTACACTACAGATTGATTCGAATAGAGAGCGTTGTAGAAAATTTCAAATTCTTAGGCAAATAAATCTGGTTTAGAATTTTGATGGGAGTATCTCATCTAGAAGCATGTAGTTAAGAGCTAATGGTTAAAACAGGCATGACCAGAGAGGATTTCAACATTCTCAGGTGTCGATACCAATTGTACTTTGGTGAATCTTGTGGTCCAATTAAACTTTCATAAATTGAATGGGTTGGCGGATTAGTAACTGCAACCCCTTATTTTATTTAGGCTTAAGGGTTTAATAAGCCTTTAAACTTTTGCAAAAAAAATTAGTTAAGCCCTTAAACATTTTTTTGCACCCAATTAAGTCCTCAAACTCAAGAAAAAAATCAATTAAGCTCCTAAACTTTTTTTGCACTCAATTAAGCCCTCGAACTTAAGAAAAAAAATTAATTTGGCCTTTTGACCTATGTTAACTGTTAAATTTAACGGTTTTTTTAATCTTCTTAGCATATGTCGCAACAGAATAATGTCACTTGACATTTCTAAAAAATTTTAAACTTTAATTTTTAAAAAATATATAAAAATCCTAAAAAATCTAAAAAAAATTAAATATATAAAATTCAAAAAAATTAAATATATATATATTTTTTAGATTTTTATATATTTTTATAATTGTATAATAATATTTAGGGTAAACTATACTGGTAGTCACTGAACTTTTAGGGTGCTTTCAATATGGTCACCTAACTTTTAAAACTTTCATTACAGTCACTCAACTTTTAATTCGCTTTCATTACGGTCACTCAACTTTTAATTCGCTTTCATTACGATCAATACCGTCAACTACTATTAACAAAGCTGACATGGCATGTTAAATTTAAGGGTTAACTACACTGGTAGTAATTGAACTTTTAGAGCACTTTCAATATGGTTACTGGACTTTTAAAACTTTCATTACAATCATTTAACTTTTAGTTAGATTCCATTACCATTAAAAAACTGATGTGACATATTAAGTTTAAAAATAAACATTTTCCCACACTATTTTCTCCCCCCCCTCTTATTTTTTCCATTTTTCTTTCATCCAAACATGTTTATCTTTCTTTTTCATCATCCTCTTCCTTCTCTCTTTTTCCTCTGTAATCTTATAGCTTCTGTTGGGTGAAACTGTCCTACTACTTGTACCATTAAAATATCTCTCAAGGGTATAGTTATCATAGAGTTTTTTTTTGGACTGTAACAATCACTTAAACTGGTTTTAGTGTTACCAAAAAATTTCCATCTCGCCTTTAGAGTATACAAGTTGCTCAGATTTTTTTATTTTTTTAGAATATATTTGTTTGAAAAATATTCTAACAAGACATGAAATTATGGTCATCTAAGATCCTCCCAATGCGTTAAAAAGTGACATGCCAATATTATATATACTTATATCTAATTTCACTCCCCAATTTTAAGTACCTTAACCACAATGATAGTAGCATAACAAATAATCTTTATTTTTGCATCATTTTCCCCAAAACTTTAGGATAGCTATAGCTTTGAGAGATTTCTTAATGGTGCAGGTAGTAGGACAATTTCACCCCACAGAGGCTATAAGATTATAGAAGGGAAATGAAGGATGAAGATGAGAAAAAAAAGATAGACATGTTTGGATGAAAGGAAAATGGAAGAAAATAAGAGGGGGAAGAAAATAGTGTGGTAAAACGTTTATTTTTAAACTTATCACACCACATCAACTTTTTTAACGGTAATAAAAGCGAATTAAAAGTTGAGTGATTGTAATGAAAATTTTAAAAGTTCAGTGACCATATTGAAAGTGCTCTAAAAGTTCAGTGATTACCAGTGTAGTTAACCCTAATATTTAATATTTTATTTTTTAAATATTTTAATCTTTTGAAAATTTATTATTTATTATTTTTAAATAAATTTCGGAATTAAAGATATTTTTTATATTTTTAAAATAATTTTCCAAAAAAATTTTAGATTTTTTTTCTTCGGATTTTTATATATTTTTTAAAAATTAAAGTTTAAAAATTCCTAGATGACAAGTGATATTATTATGTTGCGACACATGCCAAGAAGATTAAAAAAATCGTTAAATTTAACTGTCAAATTGGCAATTTGATTTTTTTTCCTGAATTTAAAGACTTAATTGGGTGCAAAAAAATTTAGGGGCTCAATTAATTTTTTTTGTAAAAGTTTAAGAGCTTATTAAACCCTTAAGCCTTTTATTTACTTCTAAGCTGCCTTTCGTAAAGAAAAATAAAAATTATAGATACGAGTGAAATAAACACTGTAGTCGTACCGTAGACCTTCCGCACTTGTTGGGTTAATTTGAATTTTTCTTTTAAAGCTGTATGATTTAGGGGAAATATGAAGAATGAAATGGAGACATGTCCAAATTGGCAAAAGAAAACGAGTTTGTGTCTTTCCTTTTTCTCTCGTTTTTGTTTGTCTTCGATGGTCTCCTTTTTCTTATTCGATGAAGTTTGAAGCTTCCGGCGAATAAGTTTTAAGCTTGAGTCTGCTTTTGCGAGGAAGAGTGCAGATCCTCCCTTCAGTTTAGGATCGCATCTGTCAGAGGGATGGTCTTTAGGTGGCTTTCGTTCTTCTCTTTTCTTTTTTTTTTCGGTTTTAATTTTCAGTCTTCTCCTATTTTTCTTTTGCTCCGGCGACACGGTGTTCCTTCGACGTTCTAGCGGTTCTTTTGGTGACCCTTGTTGCTTCAGACGTTGTGTTTCAGGTTTGGTGAAAGCTTCACGGCTGGTGTCGTTCTCTTTTGACCCTCCTGACGAGTTTATTGTCGATTCGGTAGTAGTTCAGTCGAGCGAGTTTTTAGGTTAAAAACTAAAATTGTGTTGGCCTATTTCTACGCCGTCATATCATTTCGGTCCTTATCTAATTTTTTCAAAATATATTTATTGTTAGCTTATGACCCACGACTGTTTTTCTTTGCTGATGATACTTTCCGCCGTCTGTCATAACCTGTGTCTTCATAGGACTGTGTCACTGTTCTTGTTTTGGGTTGCCTATACCCTTGTTTTCTGTGGGCCGTGTTGGTTTCCTACATTGTCTGTTGAGCTGTGATGGTTGAATGAAAACGTCTTTTATTGTAAAAAAAAAAAAAGAAGAAAACGAGTTTAAACCGAGACATCACGTGCAGAATAAATACTGAAAATTTTAATAAAAATGATTGGTCGGAATCCCTCTGACAAGACGACGTCCCAATCGAACAATGCACTCACCTGATTGGCCTCTTGGATTTAGCTTCGTCTCTAAGTATTTTGACCCATTCGCCTTCAAACCCTGACCTAGCTGTAACCCAAAAATATCTTCCCCAACACCACACAAATGATTTTGATTTTTCATCCTTCAACACAAACCCAGACGAAGCAATTGCCTGGAAACAACCCAAACTCTTTGGTCGGCACTCCTTTTCGCTTTTGCAGAGCTTCCATAAGCAACGGGATCTAAATCCCCCACGTACAAATCAACAACACTTAACTTTACCATGGCCGTTCAACCTCCCTACACCGACTCTCCAGATTTTTTTCTCTACCTACAGTTTGTCGGCTTAAACCCTTCAAAACCCCCCGCTTCCACCCCTTCCTTTCACCTTAATCCACCCTTAAAACGAAAACCCACATCTCTTTTTATACCCTTCGTCGTTATCTTCAAAAAAAAAAAAACGAAATGAACCCAGAGGAAGAAAAACACTCTTCTAATCCCCCTCCAAACCCTCCCCAAACGTCGCCATTCCCTTCCCCGTTCATGGAATTGGAAACATTTTCAACGGGCGGGACGGAGTTTATCGGCGTGCCTCAGCCTTTGGAAGTTCTTCAGGGGAACCCGGTGCCGCCGTTTTTGTCGAAAACGTTTGATTTGGTGGATGACCTGTCGTTGGATCCTATCATCTCTTGGGGTCCGACCGGAGAGAGCTTCGTGGTTTGGGACCCGGTCGAATTCTCTAGGCTCATACTCCCTCGGAATTTCAAGCACAATAATTTCTCCAGCTTTGTTCGTCAGCTCAATACTTACGTGGGTATCATTGCAATAACACAGCCTACATAAAACCCCAAATAATATTAAATAAATAATTAAATGAAAAATCGCTGGTGGCATTTGGTTTTTGTAAATTTTGTTTCCCTTTCTTTGCTTGCTTGATTGTTTGTTTGTTTTTGTTCTTTGTATATTTGATTTTTCTGTATTTTTTAAGGCTTACTTTGTAGACTGAAATCTATAATTTCAAAAGCCCGATTTGTACACTTTATTTGTAACATTGTAAATTATCACACTGTTGTACAGAAACTTTGTAATTGGAAAAAGGGTTAATTGAATTTCTTATGTTGAATTTGTATATATAATTCTCATGGATTTGTTGTACAGGTTAATTGTAGCATTAAGCTGTTCATGTTTTGTTCCTTTGAGCTTCTGTAAAGTTGATAGATGTGTTTATTTGTATTGTAATCAAATGTAAGATATGTCTGTAAACTTGGATGTATGTAAGATTAGTAAATTCTTATATGAGGAGATTATTTAGAAGCTTGGTTAAGCTTCTTCGAGGTCAGCTTCATTTGCTGAATCTCTGCTGGATTTGGGAGTATCCGTCTTAAAGCAGGTAGAAACTTGGATTCTGGTGGAATATTTGTTATCTTGCTAGTGTGTTTTTCTAACTATTTCTTAAATTTTCTTTTTTGAAGAAAGCTGATGTTATGAAGATGGTCTATGTAGTGCAACCTAGATCCCTCTGAACAAGCCTAGTGAATTATACCCTTTGATGTTTTCTTTTTTCTGAAATCTGAACGATCCTGCTTTCCTCATTCATTCTTGAATAATCTTGTGTATTGTTTTCAGGGATTTCGCAAAATTGATACTGAGAAGTGGGAATTTGCTAATGAAGCTTTTCAGCGAGGGAAAAAACATCTTTTGAAGAACATTCAGAGGCGTAAGTCGCCACAATCGCAGCAGGTTTGTAACTATCTCGGACCTTCTACTGAAGTGGGGAGGTCTGGAGTGGAAGGTGAAATAGAAAGGCTGAAGAAAGAGAAAAGCATGTTAATGCAGGAAGTAGTGGAACTGCAGCAGAAGCAGCAGGGTACAGCTCGCCATGTCGAAGTAGTGAATAAGAGGCTTCAATCAGCAGAACAAAGGCAGAAGCAGATGGTTTCGTTCTTAGCCAAGTTATTTCAGAATCCAGCTTTCTTAGCACGCCTTAGACAAAAGAAGGAACAGGGAGAAATTGGTTTTCCGAGGATGCGGAGGAAGTTTGTTAAGCATCAAACAGTTGAACTGATTGATTCAGAAACACCTGCTGAAGGACAGATTGTGAAGTACGACAGACCGGATTGGAGAAACATTTTTATTGCCTCTTCATCCCCAGATATAAATCCGATTTGTGTTGAACAATCTCCGGATTATCTACCCAAGGGTGTAGCTGGAATTGATTTAGGTGCAGAAGGCTTTACATTTCCAGTTGATGATGAAGTAGTTGCATCTGATGAGTTGGCGGCTTCACATGAATTTCTTGGAACCCCAGAGCTGGCCAGAGAAGGTACTTCTGGCATGGAAATCAAAGATCTGAAAGGGAAGAATGTAATAGGTTCAGAACAAGTGGTTAATCCAGGGTATTTTATATTTTCCCCTGAGGATTTAGTGAAGCAAAAAAACACCCCTGAGTTCTCATCTCCTATTGGTGGAAGTGTTTCAAAACAAGATGCATGGAGCATGGATTTTGATGCTACTGCTGGTGTGCCTAATTCTAGCAATGAGTTATGGGGTAATCATGAAACCTATGACATTCCGGAGTTGGGAGTAACTGGTGGGTTATCTGATGTCTGGGATCTCGGGTTTTTGCAATCAGCAGAAGATTTAGGCACTGATAAATGGCCAGCTGAGGAATTTCCTTTTGATAATCCCAACACTCAGAATCAAGCTGGCCAGCTAGAAGCTAATAGGTCTAAGAAGACAGATCCATAAGGGTTCATTTGCCTTGGTAGATAATGATGCCTTTGTGGATCATAGTGATCTTCATTTACTAGGATGAATGGTTGATTGGACAATTGATTTAAGAGCATACTAATTAAATGCCATTTTTTCCTCTAATGTCATTTTTGCATACTCTGTTCCTTTG
This sequence comes from Hibiscus mutabilis, assembly GCA_019671005.1. NCBI lineage: Eukaryota > Viridiplantae > Streptophyta > Magnoliopsida > Malvales > Malvaceae > Hibiscus > Hibiscus mutabilis. Next base: position 44,349,994 of record CM033729.1, on the reverse strand, counting down.
TATTTGTTTTGAATTTTTAAAAGGAATCTTGGTAATTTCAATTATTAGCCAACTCTTGTGAATTGAGGTTCTCTTTTGCTGTGAGCTTGCTATATGATTGGTTGCACTTGAAATTGCAGGTTTTCCACTTTATCGGTGTGTTTTTAGCTATGAAAAATATTGCAGGTTGATTCGAAGAACTTTACATCCATTCAGCTTGGTGGCATAATCTTTGATTCGAAAATATTGCAGGTTATGATGCTTGTGTTGAACACATCTATATCTAAAACTCATCTTCATTTTATCACTTTGCTTTAGGGAATCTATGCGTTGAATTGCTATATCTTGGTGTTTGAAATTGGATAGTAGTATACTGCTTCTGTTAAAATCCGCATAGCATATTTCCTTTAGATGCAGGTCGCCAAGCTGCGCCGTAAATAGGGTCAATCGGAGACGAAGGATCTCCAGCAACACAGGTAATTACTACAATTTTCATTGCTTTTGCAGGTATCTTGTGTCACGGCCATGTCGTCTAGGCCCGGGTCGGCATGCCGTACGGCACTTGAAAAGGGACTCTACCCAAACAAGTCAGCCTTCAACAAGCCCTTTATCCAAGGACTTAACTCGGAAGCGTCGTCTCATGATCCATCAGGCAACATGCGCGTTGAATATCGTATGCCGTAGGGCCTAGCGAATGCTAGCTGCCAACCCCTGACTCTCGCTACGAGCTCGATATGGGGCCCTCTGGCCCCAAACCGTCCCTAGGAGGTCCTCCTAGAGAGACATTGTGCCACCCGCTTGGCTCCAATGCCCGCACACCTAGGCCCCACGTGGGCCTAGGAGAAGGTCACTTACACCAAGGCAGCTCGGCTGCTAGCGCTTGGCGAGGAGGATGGTGGAGACCCAACACCAGACCACTTTCCCTTAAAGAGCTAAATAAACTTACCAAGTATAACGCGAGTAGACGTTTCTTCGTCCCAAACGATGACGCTTTCTGAACAGGACCTTCATCGCCTTCCCAAAGCATCCTAACTTGCATCCTTGACTTGGTAGCTCTTTAGGGATTGCTCATATCATCGCTCGGCCCGCCTTTGCTCGGTCCTGAACAGGCTTGTCAAGGCAGGATCGTAATTACAATAAGAGACAGCCTTGCCATTCTCCCACACTTCCTCTTATCGATGTCCTTATCGATACTGACACTCGTTCCTCATCACTTGATGAGTCGATATGGACATCGAAGGCAGTTCATCTTTGATCTGTGCTTGACTTAATACGATTCTCTAGTCTCATCGTCTGAACATTCAAGTAAATAACTTAAGCCATGATCCTGGGTTCTTTTGATTCCCTTATGACCACGTTGCACATGCGTGACCATCTACATCGATCATGAACTCATTATGACCCAGTTTTGCTCCTTCAATGTCAAGTGCTAGATTCATGCTCACACACTTTTACTCTGATTGTGGCTCGTGCGAAACACAAGTAGCGAATTATTGACTCAACTAACGTGTGCCTTGTAGTGTCTTTGAGTCTCACGATCTAGCCATCGACCTACAAAACAAAAATAGCATACCTGCCCATATGCAAGAGAACTATGACTCGCCACACAATGACTTGCTCTTTGGCACTAAGCCCATTCGCCAACTGTGTCCCCCCGTATAATGAGACCTTCAAAGCAAAGAATGTGTCACAATATCGCCATCACCTTATCCATTCCAGCGCCAACTGTCACGACCATGTCGTCTAGGCCCGGGTCGGCATGTCGTGCGACACTTGAAAAGGGACTCTACCCAGACAAGTCAGCCTTCAACAAGCCCTTTATCCAAGGACTTAACTCGGAAGCGTCGTCTCATAATCCATCAAGCAACATGTGCGTCGAATATCGTATCCCGCAGGGCCTAGCGAATGCTAGCTGCCAACCCCTGACTCTCGCTACGAGCGCGATATAGGGCCCTTTGGCTCCAAACCGTCCCTAAGAGGTCCTCCTAGAGACATTGTGTCATCCGCTTGGCTTCAATGCCCGCACACCTAGGCCCCACGTGGGCCTAGGAGAAGGTCACTTACACCAAGGCAGCTCGGCTGCTAGCGCTTGGCGAAGAGGATGATGGAGACCCAACACCAGACCACTTCCCCCTAAAGAGCTAAATAAGCTTACCAAGTATGATGCGAGTAGACATTTCTTCGTCCCAAACGAGGACACTTTCTGAACAGGGCCTTCATCGCCTTCCCAAAGCATCCTAACTTGCATCCTTGAATTGGTAGCTCTTCAGGGATTGCTCATATCATCGCTCGGTCCCGAACAGGCTTGTCAAGGCAGGATCGTAATTACAATAAGAGACAGCCTTGTTGCATGTGATGTTAGGAATTTAAAGAGTCATGGTCTGGCTACAACTTACAAGGCCTATGCCTTGTTTCCTCAATTGGTTTTAGCCATGGCTCTTCTTCTGTACCATGAATTTTCAGTAAATTCCATATGCAATTTTTTGCTAGATATTAACCAATACAGCTCAAGAATGATATGTCAAAAATTAATGCTAGAAACTTATGTCGTTCGATCTCATTGGAGCTATAGTATTACCAAGTCCATGGAGTCGCATGCTTTAACCAGTTGAATTCTATTTTATTTAATTTTAATTTTTATGATATAAAGTTAAATATTTTATGCTCAAATCAGTGGGAAAACTTTTAAAATAAAATTTAAAAATATATTCAAAAGTTTTTTTTTAAATTGTGATCAAGCCTGTAGAATGTGGTTTGGTTTGATTCGGTTACCTTTGATAGTTAGCTCAAATTTTGAAAAACCAAAATACTTTTATTGACCGTAAATTTCTCTCAAAATCACTCTAATTCAAACCGCCGTCGCTCTTAAAATAAATAAAAAAAATAGAACTCAACAAATGTCATAGTGAAAAAGCGGATGATGTTCATCTTAAGAGATACAGGTTTAAATCGCTATGTCTACAAGGATTAAGAATATTTATGAACAGATAGTTAATCACTTTTAGACCATTCAAAAAAATAAATATAGGGTAAATTATTGGAATTGTCACTTATGTTTAGTAAGTGTACACTTTTAGTCACTAATTTTAAAAATTGACTGTTATGGTCACTTACCTAGATATCTTTCCCACCGCGGTTAAAACCATCTTTCCCTCTACCATCATCCACAGAGCCGAAGTTGGTTTATGGATATAGATATGCCATAGAACATACGACAGTAAATGTTTTTTAATCCATGGTTCGGTATCAAACTATTCAACATTGAAAGAGCAATTAAACTGCAACAACCCAAGAAGTAATCTGCATCAGTATTAGAACAACTCATAGTAGAAAATATTACTTCTGGTCTGCCAACTTTTTCATCTGCAGTAGCACATGTGGTATATATATCATGGATTTGCTAAAAACCAGGCCATGCCGATCATAGCTAGCATATATTACATGCAGCTTTGTGTAACAACAAATGTCGAGTATAGAAGATACCGGTATCCCCATTGATTTGTCGCAAGGGGGGACTTAGCTAATTCCTGACTCGATTAGAAAATTGAAAATTCTAATACCACTGAATCAATAATAAAATCAGTTGGTTTTCCCTACTTCTAATTCAAAGTCTAAAAAGTTACAATTCTAAGCTGACTAATATTACTAGCAAGGCTTCATCATTCTCATGCCTCTATTGTTTCTTCCAGCTCCTGAAATTAAACATAATCTAGACCGGCAAACATGTCAAAATTTATGCAACACAAGTTATAAGAAAAACTCAACAAATTTAATCAACCAAGTACAAAGAAAATAGGCAAAAAGAGTAAAACACGTGTTCGATGTCTCTTTTCACGAGACCAGTTCTGTTAAGATCGGAAGCCATCCTAGCAGTTCTTGACATAGCCAAAACTAAAGCAAACCCTCCCCAAAAGAACAAGGGATCCAACAAGAAAAAAAAAACCCCAGTTAAGAGATGTTGAAAACAAATTCATCCATTTTCAAAGCCAAATCCTTTCATCCAAAAATACCTTTTACTTCTCCCTCCACCCCATAGCTGAGCACTAACTTCGACCTTCAAATCCCATCCAATCTCCGAATAATTGGGATTCTACCATTAAAAAATGTCACCGATCCAAATCGTACTTTCAGTTTCTACACCTCTTTTGAAGCTTCAATCATCGTAATCTAAAGCAAAAATGGAGAAAATTGATGACTAAAAATGTACACTTACTAAACATAAGTGACCATTCCAATAGTTTATTCATAAATATAATAGATGTTATAATTATTGTTACGCTTATTAGAAAGAGAAGAGTTAATTGTACTACATGCTCCTAGTTTATGATATTCATTTTAAATTGGTCTTCAAAATTTTGAATATTTTAATTTTATCATCAAATTAGGACTCTCAATCTAATTTGACCAATAACTTTTAAATATTTCAATTTCATCCCAAACTATTTCTCTTATTCTAAATGGTCCCCAAAATTTTGAATCTTCTATTTTCATCCACAAATTATTAGTATTAGTATATGCTAATCATATCTAGTTTAATAAAATCATTATAAAAATTTTCAATTGTCATGTAAATATTGATGTGTATTGTGTAATAACATGATATGGCATAAACATTAATTTGAGGATTAAAATTAGAATGCTCAAAAGATGAGAGACTGATTTTGAATGAGTGTCATAATTTAAGGATGGAACTGAAATATTTTAAAGTTTGGAGATGGATTTAAAATGAATGATATAATTTGGGATATATGGTGCAATTAATTCAAAAGAAAAATTAAATTGATGTGATTTTTGGGGCACACACATTTACATGAGTTCGTTTGGGTTTATTAATCCCAAGGCCTAAAGCCCAGCAGCCAGCAGACAACTTTTTATGAGCCAACCAAACAGAGCCCTAAAATCCTTTTCTTTTATATGGCTATTTACCCCCCCCCCCCACCTCACTAACCATTTTAATCCCCCAACGTTCTCAGAATTTACAGTTAAACCCCAGCCTTCCTCGTTCAGTTTCTCCGTTCACTCGCCGCCTCTCTCTCCCATCCAAACAATCCCTAATTCCTTTCTCTATACTAATTTCTTAGCTTCTTTTTTCTTTAGAAGTTTGAATTAATTCTGTTTTTATTGTAATTAGCCGTTGGTTTTATCTTTCCCCCTCCTTGTACGATAGGGTTTTGCACTTCTTAGTTAAATTTTCGATTTAGATTTATGATTGTATTCTTTCAATTATTTTTTTGGGTGTTTTTGGATTTGCTATTTTCATGTAAATGAGAAAAAATAGTGGTTATCAATTTAGGGATATAGGGTCTTGGATTTGCTTGTATGCTAATTGATATGGAGAATACGCGTAGACCTTTCGATAGATCAAGGGAGCCCGGATTGAAAAGGCCGCGGTTATCTGAAGACCTAGCTCCGAACCCGAACGGCCGGCCATTTCCTAAACGGACGAACCCAGTTGGTCCCGCATCTGCCTTAAGATTCCCGTCCAGTGGTTCCGATAACAATGACTTGAGCGGAGGAGCTTACGAGCCACAACCGTTGTCTCATCAGCAGCTGCAACAGCAGCATCAAGAGTTGGTTAACCAGTACAAGACGGCGTTAGCGGAGCTGACTTTTAACTCTAAACAGATAATAACCAACTTGACAATAATTGCTGGTGAAAATATTCAGGCTGCCAACGCGATTGCTGCTACTGTCTGCAACAACATTCTTGAGGTGAACTCAGTTTTAGCTGTACCTTATGCATTAAAGCTTTTCTTTTCTGTTTGAAAATGAATTGTACAGGGAAATAAATTAAAGATTTGCTTTCTATAATGTGGGCAGAAAGAAATAAATGGAAATGGACAACATAAGTTGGATGAAGTGTAAATTGGGATCAATGTATTCGATTATGTTTCGGTTCTATCAATGTGTCTCCATGTGGTTTTGTTAAAATGGTATGCATGGTTATTTTAATTTATATTTTTGTAATGGATGATGAAAGTGCAATGATGTTGGTAAATTGTTGGGTGAATTGTCTTTTTATCTACAAACGAAGCCGTAGATGGTAACAATGCGATACAATTTCATAGTCTTGCAGTATCAACCTAATGTTGCCTGCAGAGCTTATGTTTCTATTGACCCCAATGTTTGCCAACAGCTAGCTACTGGATTATAGAGATCATAAACTTTACAGGCATGTATTGAAATGGAATATAAAGAGAGTCAGTGACCCATGAAATTATTGATTTCGTGGAAAATGAATTGCATTGCTTTGGATGATAAAGATATTATACCCTTCTGGTTTTTACTAACAACAATATTATTTTATGCTCTGCTACTTTTTCCATCTCCATTTCCTTTTTCCTTCATAAGTGAGTATTGCACTTCCGAAACTTACATGTTATAATCTCTTGCTAGAGCTTCTTTTATAGAACTACTCAAATTTCATTTGGGTGCTGATATGAGTAAATAGACCTAGAAATGTGAAGGCCATGGTAAATGCTTAAGGTGAGTTCCCTGTTACTTCCTTCTTGGCTTTTCCATTAGCTTTCTAGGTTGACTAAAAGTTTATATTGGTGCCTCAGGTGTGAATTACTTGGATGCGAAATGATGTATAATCTGTGATGGAGCTAATTTATTAAGGTTGCTGACAGAAGATAGTCATGAAAAAACAGGGGAAAATGACATCATATTTAACCAGATATGGTAAAATCAGATTTTGGGCAAATAAATTAAACACTTAAGTTGATGAAGGTAAAAAGGTTGGCTAACTTTGATAGCTGGAATCATTCCAAAACATGTTATACTGATGGAAAATAGAAATTAGTGAAACTTCTTATTTTAATTTTTCTTCATTAGGAATTTAATTTTTCTGTTTTGCAATCCTTATTCCTTCCTCGCCTGGCTTACTTTTCATTACAGCATTTCTGGTATTATGGATGTGATTAGCATTATGAAGAAGAATTAGTCTGACAGGCTTGCTTTTTTGGTTTGGGAGCTGATAAAGAAACTGGCTTTGCAGGTTGCCAGTGACCAAAAGCTGCCATCACTCTATCTTTTAGACAGTATTGTGAAGAATATCGGGAGAGATTACATTAAATATTTTGCTTCCAGATTACCCGAGGTTAGGTTTCATTCCTGTTTTTGGCTTTGTTAATGCTCACTGTGGCATCTGAAAAAATGTCTGGTAATATGACTATGTTTGTTGTCTGAACAAAAAAACTGTAGAAGACTATGTTATAAATGAAAGATGATAATATCCCTTAGCAAGTACATCCATCTTCTTATGTGCTTAGAGTCTCGAGTTCTTCCAAATGCTGAAAACGTCGTATATTTCGTCTCTGTTCATCTAGAATGTGGCTGTTGCTCTTGTAACAATTCTTACCATTTTGATTGCTGGTTTAGGTATTCTGCAAAGCATATAGACAAGTTGATCCTCCTATGCATCAGAGTATGCAACATCTTTTTGGAACATGGAAAGGAGTATTCCCTCTTCAATCTCTCCGGGTCATTGAAAAGGAACTTGGCTTTGCTCATTTGATAAATGGTTCATCTTCAGGAACCACAGCATCTAGGCCTGATCCACTATCTCTGCGTCCACAGCCTAGCATTCACATAAATCCGAAGTATCTAGAGAAGCAACGTCTTCAACAGTCAAGCAGGGTAAATTGGACAATGGCATGTTACCAATCGGATTTTTTTTATCCAGAATATTTCTGAAACATTTATGGAGGATGGAGATCTTCCCTTGTTTATGAAGATATTAACTAAATGTTTTTTATCAACCAAATATTTCCTTCACCATCTTTAAAGATTCAAATCCAAAATTTTGAGAATCCCTTGACGTAATTCCTTCTACTCGATGGAATCATCGGAATCAATAACTCTATTCGTAACTTTTTTCATATCATAATCATCAACAACATTAATTTCTCTTTTGTGTAGTGATCTTAATGTTTACATTGTAAAGGATTTACTATTGATTTGGTTTTTCATGATGAAGGTGAAAGGTATGGTTAATGATATGACTGGAACTTTGTCCGACTCAAAGGAGGACTCTAAGAGGCCAGATAGAGCAGCCATTACAGCTGGACGACCATCTGTAGATTCTTCTATTAAAATGAACGTAAGTGAAATGTTTTAAACTTGCTATAATCTGTTTATTACTTTTTCCCTTTCTGGTTATTTTCCAAAATTCTCAGAGCATTCCATGCTCTTATAGAGGCATGTTTGATGAGTCTGTTCATGAGAACATTGGTGCTACTTTTGGTGGTTATGACCAACTTTGATCTTTCACAGACTGCTTGCATGGGAGTTGGAAGAACCAGTGGGAAAGTTACTGATCAAGGGCATATTAGGGCTTGGTATGGAGGTAAAAGCAGTGTTCCTGAGACAATTTCTGGTCAGAGGAATGGTTTCAATATTAAGCATGGATCGCAAAATTACTCAACGTCCAAATCTGTGACTACTGGTTCTCATATACGGGCAACACAGAACATTGCTGGTAGAAGCAGTAGTGGGTTGTCTAGCAGCTGGAAGAACTCCGATGAAGAAGAATTTATGTGGGATATGCACTCTAGATTGTCTGAATGTGATGTAGCCAACCTCTCTAATAACTCAAGGCAAGATCCTTGGGCTCCTGATGTTTCAGAAAAAATGGTAAGCTTGAAAAATGAACATGGATTTTAATTGGATTTCTTAACTTCACTGAACATTTTTCTAGTTTTCTCAACTTGAAAATGATGAATTTACTAATTATCTATAAATTAGATTGACTCGAAACACTTAGAATATGTATGTTTATATTCTTTAGGTTTTCGATACCTTGTATACAGTTAGACTGCTTCTAGCTTGTATAGGGTAAAGATTTAAGATTAACTACAATTATCAATATGCATATAAAAATCTAAATATAACACGTTATCAGCTAGCTGTGATGATTGGCGAAGAATGTTATACGTGTTGGATCGTTTTGACCTTTCTTATAGTTCTCTTTCCTCTAGGAATTCATTTTCTGGAGTATTTGTATTTACATGGGTTACATCAATTATAAATGGCAGGATCTCGAAAGCCAGCTCCGCAAAGCACAAAGCATTCATGATGTGGGGCCATTTGATAAAGAAACTTCTGACTCATTATCCACTGAGCAGAAGGACGAACCTTCTTATGAACACCAGAATTCATCTGCCACTATTGGCGGGTTGCTTGCTGGTTCAAGTTCTTCCCTGGCCAGGATAGGAGTGCGACCAAAAGTAGGTTCATCTCAATTGGGAACCTCGGGCTTTGGGAGTTTGGCAAATGTGGCATCAGGATCCGCAGGTACTTTTGAACAGCGGCATTTTCAGTCCCTAAGAGCTGCATCACCACTTGAACAGTCTCCTATGCACCAGCATTCACTGTCACCTTCACTTGCTGCACACAATCCCCGTCAACAGTTACATAAATCGGCTGAGCAAGACTATCTACAAGCTCATTCTTCGGGAAAGTTAAATGTTGGGTCTCAGAAACGCTCTCCTTCTGCGTCAATTTCTTCTTTTCAACCTAGCCATCATACTACCTTTTCACGGCCACCGCAACCAGAATCTGTGCAGTCCGAACCTTCTGGCCAGTATCAGAAGCAACTTCTATCGATCTCCAAAGTTGGAGCAACATCAACAATGGCAAATGCATCAGAACATACCGACCCACTTGCTGTTGGAACTTCTGAAGTGTCAAGCACAAGTAGCCTATTGGCAGCTGTAATAAAGAGTGGGATCCTCTCCAGCAATTCATTTACTGGTAGCCTTTCAAATAAGATTTCTCAAGATGCGGGGCAAATGCCATCACTACCTTCTCTTCCAAATGGGCCTTCGCCTTCTGGTTTTGCAACCTCGGGCATTATGGTATCAGGTTCTTCATCCCATGATGCACTAGCTGCTACTACAAATAGTTCTCTTGGAGAAGTGGAACACCTACCACTGCTTCCTGGTCTACCACCTCCTGCTCTTGTTAGTTATGCTCCATCGATAATTTCAGATGCAGAAAGCAGGGCTTCAACTCCAGTATCCAACCTTTTGAGCTCATTAGTTGCCAAAGGTCTAATATGTGCATCAGAGAAGGATGCATCATCTCTCCCATCTCTTCAGATGCCTACTCAAATGCAGAAGAAGAGCCAGGTAATGGAGAAGCCAACTCAATTGCTGAACAAGAGCTTGGACGTTTCTACCAGTAGCTCCTTGCAGGCTTCTCCCATTCCCAGTTCATCGGCTGTTCCTCGTTGCTCCACCATGGATGAGGTATCATTTGCCAAACCTTCTACAGAAAGTTCAGTTGCCTCACATAAGTCCACATCAGTGGTAGTAGAAAACCTCGTAGGAATAGAATTCAGGCCAGATATAATCAAAGGATTTCACTCATCTGTGATCAGTGGATTGTTGGATGACCTTCCACATTGTTGCAGCTTATGTGGTCTTAAACTTAAGCTTCAAGAACAGCTTGATAGACACTTAGAGTGGCATGCCATGAGAAAGACTGAATCAGAAGGGTCTGATAGGGCATTGAGGGGATGGTATGCAAGGTCAGATAATTGGATTGCTGGGAAGCCTGGTGAATTGGTATTTGAATCTGCTGGTTCTGTGAAACAGTTGGAAAAGACAACAGAAGAGGCTGAGCTTATGGTTCCTGCTGATGAAAATCAGTATGCATGCCTGTTATGTGGGGAGCTATTTGAAGATTACTTTAGCCAGGACAGGAGTGAATGGATGTTTAAGGGAGCAGTGTACCTGAATATCCCATCAAAGGATGGGGATGTAGGAAGTATAGATGAGAGTGCAGAAAGTGGTCCTATTGTGCATGCAAACTGTATGTCGGAAATATCAGCTCATGACTTGGGATTGGCCGGTGGTATTAAAATGGTAAGGTCCTTTATCTTCAAATATGTCTATTACCATACGTTTGGATTAGATAACTTGTTTCTGCTTTATTTGAATTTCATTTCTCAATTTTTTGGCACCTGATATTTTACTCTCATTTCTTGTCAGGAAAAGAAAGAATGATGATATAAGGTGAAAAATCGAGCCTTCATTTGCTGTACCAGTATTAGAACCTGATGAAAGAATCTGGATATGATGATTTTTCATAGCTTAAATGTCTAATGGCCCTTGTATGCATAGTTTCTACTAGTTGTGTCGTTGCTCTCACTTTTGGCATGGTATGCTCGTTTTGTTTTGTTTTGTTTCGTTTCAAAAGCTAGAGGATGACAGAAATACAAATGAATGAATAGCAGATAAGTAAATGCCTTTTCCCCTATTAAGTCTTCAACAATTGGTTTATTAATGTGTAGAGGTATATTATTTTTGTTGTTTTGAATTGGGTGGATTGGATTTTAAATAAAAGATTAAAAGGAGAAGACAGTCAATCAGGTAATGTTCATCATCATCAAGAAGAAGAGTTTAGTTTCTTATTTTGTTGTTTCATTTTCTGCTCCATCTTTGAGAGAGGTGGTTTTGGCTTTGTTAGTTTTGAGCACTTTACATCAACGACAAAGTAGTATGTGAGTCGGAAAAAAAGACGGATCCTCTCCTATCTTATTTGTACTCGAATAAAATATTAAAAAACTTCTTAAATAACAACATGAATAATAATTGATTTATATTATTGGATTCACTCTTTTAATATTAATATTTAATTGAAAAATTACATATAATAATAAGATGGCTTAAATGAAAAATAAATGCTTAAAGTATGCTTTTTTTTTTAACTTTAGGTGCCTAAAGTATTTTTTTGTAAAAATGGGTGTTTAAAATTTCAAAAGTTATAATTTTATGTGCATGGTCCTACCGTTAAAAAAATTAACTAATGCAGAATCGACACGTGTCATTTTTAATTTATTTAAATTATTTTTTTAATAATTTAATTTTTTACAAAAAAAATCTTGAAATTCTAAATTTTTTTAAAATAGTCCCCAAATCCCTAAATTTTAAATCTCCAAATCCTCATCGTTGTTGTCAACGGTTGCCATCGACGGTCTCACCCTTTCGATCGTCGGACTCAGCTGATAATTTTTCCCCACTCGCCGTCGTCAGAAATCGGCAAACGGTGTGCCAACCGAACATTGAACGTCGAACGTGAAATAACCGTCCGATTGGCACACTATTCAGCGATTTCTAGCGGCGACGAGTTGGGGGAAATGACCGATTGGATCCAGTAACCGAATGGGTGGGGTCGGTGACGATGGCCGATGGCGACAGCGGTGAAGATTTGAGGATTTAGGACTTAGGGATTTTTAGGGATTTAGGGACTGATCTGAACATTTTTATAAATTTTGGGATTTTAAAAAAAAAAATTTAAAGTTTTTTTTTCAAAAATAATTATAAAAATCAATATTCATGCCATGTGTCGAGTTTTAAATGAATAGCGATTTTTTTAACATCCGGACATTTAAAAATACAACTTTTAAAACTTTAAGTACTTATTTTTTTAAAAAAATACTTTAAACACTTAAATTTTAAAAGTAATATACTTTTAGCACTTATTTTTTATTTAAGCGTAATAAGAATGGCATAAAGAGGTGAGGTCAGGCTTTGAGTCGGCTAATCATAATGCATAGGAAAACAAAATCATTTTAGCTGAGCTGCTTTTGGTTCTTTATAGAGTCTCTCCTCCTTTGTCTCAATTAAATGGATACATACAAGAAAAGGGGAAAAGGTTATATTATACAGTACTACCAGTCAGTCCAAAGGACCTATTATGTAATGTAAATTATTTTATTTAAATTTAATTATTAATGTTGGAAGAAACTTTCAGACCATTATTTAGTATGGTCTGTCCATGAACATTGAACATCATTGTCATATACAATACTAAATTGAATAAACTGACGAACAGTGTATTAATTAAACGATTATTTTACGTTCGATGTTTGGCTGGCACATCGTTCGTCGGTTTCCGGCGACAGCGAGTAGGAGGAATGGTTGTATGGGTTCGACGACTAAAAGGGTGGGGTTGACGACAACGGCTAGCAACGGTAGCGATGAAGATTTGGGATTTGGGGACTATTTTAGAAAGTTTTAGAATTTTAAGATTTTTTTTGTAAAATTTTAAATTATCAACAACAAAAGATTAATTAAAAGAAATTAAAAATGACAAGTTTTGAATTTTTATTGGCTAACGGTTTTTTTAACGGTAGTTAACTACTAGGCAGCTAAAATTATAACTTTTGAAACTTTAGGTACCTATTTTTACAAAAAATACTTTAGGCACCTAAAGTTCAAAAAAGTTAATACTTTAGGCACCTATTTTTCATTTAAGCCTAAAAACAAAATAAAAATTAATTCAATGTCATAAATCCTAATTCTAGTATTTTTTTAATATTAATATTAAATAGATTATAAAACTAATTTTTTAATATAATATTACTAAGCATATTTGAAGCATCTATGTATTAATTTATTGTTTATATAATTATTTTTAATATAATTTAATTAATTATTAAATTTAAATACAAATATAAATAAAAAGAAAAAAGTATTAGTTTTCAAATGTCACAGTGTAAATATATGATATCGAAGAATTAAAATAGAAAAAGGTTAAATTTAAGTTATTTGGAAATTTTTAATAATTGTTAAAGGGTAAAAAGGTTTTTATAACTCTTAGGTCAAAACCTCTAATTTTAAAAAGCTCTTCTTAGCATCTTTTTCAAAATTAGAAATTTCACCACAATCCGTTATTTTAATATGTTATTCACCGAGTATCCAAATTAATAGATTTGACCGATCAAACATTTAATTTCAGCTCAAACCTCTTATTTTAGTTCAAAATGTTATTTACCAAACATGACCTACATATATTAACGGATTTGACTAATCAAACATTTAATTTTAGCTCAAATATCTTATTTTAGTTCAAACTATTATTTACCAAACAAAGCCAACATATATTTTGTCGACAACTTAACTAATAAAACATAAATATATATCCAATAATACATAACTATATATGAAATCCACCGTGCATGATGCATTGGCATTCTTCTTGGAACCCCTAATTCCATGGGGAAGGGAAGAGAAGAGAAGAGAAGAGAAGAGAAGCATGGGTTAAAATACGGGGTAAAATTTTGATATGCAGTCTGTATAAAATTTAACTCGGGATAAAATTTCGATATACAGTCTATAAAATTCAAATTCTAAATTCCTAATCATAACCTTAAAACCTAAACCTTAAACCCTAAACCTTAAATTTTAAATACTAACTTTAAATTCTAAGTCATACAACCCGTTAAAGATTAACTGTAATCAGTTTTAGTCTTTGTTATTAAAATGTAATTAGTTAGTTGGATCATGTTGGGCCGTTTAACATTGGATTATAAATGCCCATGTTATTGTAATAAGGCAGCACCCAATTTTACTTAACCATTTTTCTAAATACAAGTTAATATTTTCTTTATTCTCTGTTTGGAATATACAATCCCTAATCACCGTTTTTCCTCGTTCAATACCACCTCTGTTCATCTCTATCTCCGGCCACCATGCCAGCTTTTTTACACAACCTAAACTCTTAAACTAAAACTCTAACCCATAAAACTAAAAAACATGTGTAAACTAAATTTTACACGACTTGTGTATCAAAATTTTTCATGGATAATCTCATTCCAAGATTTGTGCCAAAGGAAGAGCCACATATTATTTCTAAACAATTGTCAAGATTCAAACTCATATAAAATAAGATAATATAAATATTCTTAATCACTCAATCAATTAATAAATCTCATGTATTATTGGCTTTAAACTGAAGTTAAGCTGACATTTGCCGTATTAAGGCTCCGTTCGGCGCCGCTGCGAGAATCCACGTTTGGGTCGAGAATTCGCGTTGATGGAGAAGTTGGAATTTCTGGCTTCTCCAAACGCAGTTGTTGTGAGCAATCTCGGCGAAAAAGTAATGTACGGAGACCTCAAAAACAGCTTATTCGGTGTCGCTCGACAAAAGCTAGAATTTAAGCTCTCCCAAATATAGCCGAAGTAATTTCGGGTGTGAACTTCTATAAACGGATAGTTGTATTTTCAAGTTACTCGACCATTTTGTCAAACCCTTCACTTAAATTGTCCACGTAAAGTCAATTCAGTTCACATCTCTACATTCATTTCCGCCCTTAAAAGTCAAAATTCACGCTACTCTGCAGTATTTATTGCTTGCAAATGGGCATGTCCTCTGCCCAAAGCTTTCCCTTTGTATTTCCTTTAAATCCTAATAAACAAATAACAAAAAAATTAATTTTTGATATTTAAATCATTAGTCAACCAATTCAAAATGAGTACTACAAAGATATCCATAAAATAACCATCTCAACTTAATTTATTTCGTTCACAATATCAAAAGTCAAAAGAAAAACAATCTGCAGTGAACATCACTCGTCGATATACGTCACTTTAAAACTCTCACCATTAGTCTTCTATCAATCTCAACCACAAAATTAATTTGATTCATGGCTTAGTAATTAGCCTTTATATGCACCGATGTTTAATAGAACACTTGGAAGAAGAAAAGTTAACCGGAAAGTGCAGAAATAATAAAAGAAAATGAAGTGAGCACCTATTTCAAACCCTCGGGGAGATGGTCATTAATGGGTTGTTGAGAGGGAAATTGAATGAGGTTGATTCTTTTGACCTTGCTCCGTTTTGGTTTTGACTTCTCTTCATTTTCTGAACTTTCAAGAAAGTTAATGCACATTGCTTGTTTTATATACAACACAATATATATATATATAACTATTTGATACACAGGTTATATAAGCTGTAATCTGCACAAGTTTGTCTATTTTAAAGTTTGATATAGGAGATCCACTAATTGATTAAGTGGTCAATAATGCTCATATTGTCTCGTCATGTATGAGTTCGAATCTTGACATTGCCTTAGAAATGTAATATTTCTCTACTCAGTGGCGGATCCAGAAATATTTTTTAGGGTGGGCACAAGTCAAAATATTTTTGAGGGTGGACACAAGTCATAAAAATCTCAAAGTTTCATGGTGAACACAAGTTATAAAAATTTTAAAAATTTAAGGACTAATTCATAAATTTTTAAAAATTAAAACCAAATGTATGAATTTTAAAATGTTTAAGATGGGCACGAGCCCACTCACCCTTTCACGTACATCTGTCACTATCTCTATTTAATAAAAATATTTAATTTAAGAGTTAGGGTCAAACTTTAGAGTTTAAGATTAGAAGTACATATTTGCCCTTCAAATCATCTTTAGAGTATTATGCAAGGGTGGCTAAATTTTTGCAATATTGTGATTGACTTTTTTTATTTCATGATCTATGATTTTTTTTATTTCATGATCTATTATTATTGCTGCAGTAAAAGTGAAAGTTGGCAGGATTGCACAGTAACTTCAGGAAAGTTGGTAAGAATACATGGCAATTTCAGTGAAAGTCGGCAAGAATATATGGCGATTTCAATGAAAGCCGACAATATTACATGACGACTTCATTGTAAAATATGTGCCTTAAAATTTTGTTCAAGTAAAACTTCATTGGTTACCCATTGATTTGACAATATTCACCATATATCATGAAATAAAAAATAAGAACCATATATCATGAAAAAAAAAATTCAACAACAATATTGTTGCAATATTCTCATAGGTCATCTTCACACGTGGACTGTCACATCAGCATTGTTGGTCGCTATGTCAGTATTGTAGGTCGCCGTGTCAGTACCATAACGTTAACATTGGCTTAGTCGGTCAGGGAGTAACGTTGATGTAAATTCGACTAGTTCAAAAATTAAATTGATAAAAAAAAATCAAACGTAAAATTGATAAATCAAGACTTCTACGTAAACGAAAATAGTCCTTGAGCAAAAAAATAGGTATTATATTGCATATAAATACTAAAACTAGATATCAAAAATCATATCAACCCTTTCTAGAAGCTAATTATAAATCGATTCACGTACGGCTTACTCTCGAATCCCTTGTGAACTCCCGTGTTTATCAAACTTGAAACAAATATAACAAGTTGAAATTTTTGCCTACCCATGCTTGCAGATCAAAGGATTAAACAGTATATATACATATAATAATCTGTGTATTTGTTTTATGTATATGGTCACGTGTTATACTTGTATATTTTATATAAAATTTATTTATATCTCTATAAGTTTGATGTAATGTGATGATATAGTAGACTTACATTTCTCTTTTTTCCTTGATTTGAATCATAATGGAGTAGTCAAAACAAAACAGCCAAATATGAGGAGGTTGTTAAACAAAAACCATCAATTAGGTATTTTTTAACAAATTTTCTAATCCTATCTAGAGAAAAGGGGAAGAGGGACTCTAGAAGAAGGAAATGAGTGTTCTTAGTAGGTCTAGAACCATGGACGAATGTAAAATAGAAATTAGGGGTGCAATTGACCCCACTTGATTTGTTGGGATATAGAGTTTTCAATGGGGTAATATAAAATTTTTCATAGAAAATATTATATTTGACCCCACTTAATTTATTGGGGTATGAGGTTAACAATACTTAGTGTAGTGGTATGGATATTTTGACCCCACTATACAAAAACCTGGCTCCGCCACTGTCTAGAACTCATGACCTAAAAAAATACGATGGAACGGAGATGAGTAGCTTGGCCAACCGGCCAAATGTGTTTGTTCATGAATTATGTATTTTTTGAATAATCTAAATGTGATTATAAGGTAGTATCTGTTTATAGATATTTTTAACCATTTGACGATAGCATATACCTTGTAGACAAAACAATTTGAACTCATGTCTCCTAGGATGAACATCATTTGTTTTTTTTTACTGAGACACTTGTTGGGCTCATGAATTAGGTACTTTTAAATGTATTGCCTCTTTTGTTAATTAATTCTTAAATTATTAACTATTATTAAATAATTCTTTATCGTTTACTACTAAATTTCGGTCTTAAAAAGCATTTTTAAATAAATAAAAATCTTTATTTAAAATAAATAATTATTTGAGTATATATGTATTTGAACGGATCAATTTATCCGGTGAACAACTCTACAGATAACTCAAAAGTCAAAACTCACAAGTAAAAATTCAGACCCTGGTTGATATTATTTTGTATACCATATTGAAATATAAATATAATTATTAACAAATTTACTGACAATAAAAAAGGTTCATAAATAGTGTAACAATTATGATAAGTGTTCAATTAATTTATCTTTTAAATTTATAAATAAATATAAATGACAGTAGGATAGCAGCCGCCTCATTTTCTCTCTCTTTTTTTAGTTGGTTGTTTTTTTTAGTTTTATCTTAATCGATGGCGATGCTAGTTTTAGTACTGATTATCGACCATCGATGTTCCGTATCCTTCATACTTTTTATATCTCATTTTAATTTGTTACTTTCCTTCAGTTTTAACTTATATTTTTAATAAAAATTTCTTTTATTTGGTTTTTTTCTTTTCGTATATTGTGTAAGTTCGTCTGTCTTTGTGGCACACTTTCACTCTGCTTTTGTGGCACGATTCATTTGCCTTATGGCACGTTGTTCGCTTACCTCTGCGGCAAATCTTCAATTGTGTGGAGATTCTCACGTCGCTCATATCTGATTTGCGATTGTTGTCGTTCTTTCAAGGTTAGATCCTCTTTTCGTGGTTGTTTGCCGGTGTATTCAGATATGTTTTTGCGAAACAACCTATAAATTTGCTTTGGTTCGCTCGCCACTCCTTCATCATCTCAAAAACGTCTAGCTGAGTAGAGACAAAGGAATACTATTGACGGTTAGTGGATTACTATAGATATGAGCGTCAAATTCAAAAGAAGGTTTCAACTGTCATTGCGACTTTAGGTTTCTTTTAATTGTTTGTTTGAATTTTTAGTGGACATAATCCTCAAATTCTTCTCTTTTAGTAGTTGCATTGTCAAAGTTATACTTCTTTTGTTTTAATAAAATTTAGTATCATTTTAAATTTTTTAAAAATAAATAACAGTTGACATGATTTAAAATCTTCTAGTGAAAATTTTTCAACTGTAAGTACACTAAAATCTAAATATACATTACACAACTTTCAAAAAAAAAGAATACACGAAATATTTATACAAAATTATTGTAATAGTTTAGGGATAATATTTAATGTATCGTTAATGTATACGTTTTGTGCATTAATTTTAGGCTTAACGTCAAAATAAGTTTTTAAACTATTGTATTTTTTTATTTTAGATGTCTAATTTTTTTTATTATTTTAAGTGTTCAAACTATTTTATTTTTTTTCTAGGTGCCTAAACTTTTATTGCCCTTTTTAGGTGCCCAAACTATCATTTTTTTTATCCCTTTTAAGGTCAATCTGAGGCATATACTTTGACCAAAAAATGATAGTCTGAACACCTAAAAGGGGAAAAAAATTAGGCACCTAAAAGAGAAAAGCGGAATAATTTGTGTAATACCCCCTACCCAATCTGGAAGAAAAACGGATCGAAAGTGTCATCGAAAAACAATACAGATCATAGTAATATATGTTTCAGACAATCAAAGCATAAGTTCCATGTATTTTATTTTCTTAAAACATATTGAAAACAGAGATCAAAGCATGTCATATAATTCCAAATTTACTTAGTTTCTTAATTCAATTGTAAGCAAAAGAACCAGTTTATAAGATTTTCGTAATATAAATCTTCTAGTACAAATAAGGATATTCATACCAACTCATGCCATAACATACTTAGTCATGTTCATTTATTTTAAGCCTCGATTCCCTGAGTAGGGGTCATTTAACGAAGAATTCAAAGTTTAGGGACTAAATAGTAAATTCCAAAAATTAGGAGTCCTTGTCTAAATTTTAAGTCGTAATCATGAAATTCATTATAAAAAAAAAAACATGCAAGTTTCCAGCTCAATCAAAAGTCCCCAAGTCATTCAATCAAACATATCATAAATAAGGGCCAAAATGTAATTTTTAGAGATTCATGGCCTTACAAAGATTTCATTGTCATATTCCTGAAATTCAGATCTTAATGTTCACGTGTATTAAATTTTAGCTTGATTAGAGGTCCCTAACTCCCTTAATTAGTCCTAGCATCATTTAGGACTAAAATATAAAGTTAAAAATATTCATTTTGGATTCGTAACTGTTTTTAACTACCTTTAGTACCAGTACTCAAGAAGCCGTATCGATACACTTGTATAATTTAAAAAATTTCAATAACCAATTTTAGTACCGATACGAGAGTCCGTATTGATACACCAATATCAATATATTGAGTTACCGTACCGATACGCCATGAGTACATAAAATTCAGTGCCCAATTCATGTTAATGTATATCAAACTCATTGTGCGTGTTTCTAACATGTTGAGCTAACTGTATAACAAGTTCGTGTTCATTTTAGCATGTATATCTTGATCCAATTATAATAGTACCTAAGGTGCCATTCTGTGACATTAATACCCAATTTCATGCATTTAATCAATAATCATCTCATAAACATATATCTAACATGTTCGATGTATCAAATAGCATGCTCTTACCCAGTTTTACTAGTAATTGTTATGACTAATCTAATAAATACCAGAAGGGGTCATCTCATTAAATCCAACATCTCATACTTACATTCCTAACATGTTTAACATACAATTATCACATATTTACTAAATCAATCACATGAGCACCAAAAGAATATTCTTTGAAACATCGCAACGTATATCTAAAGATTCATGCATCACATGTCAATACACATATATATTTCAATATCATAATTTCCTCATATATGACCATGATATATATCACTATTCTAGGAGTTATAGGGAGAAATATAATATTACTCGAATCTTGAGAAATGACTTGCAACCTCCAATTACAATCTATAGCGACTATTTTTGGAGGCGTCGAAGGCCGCTACGAAGATAATAAATTGTAAATATATTATATTAAAATGGGGGGTCCCGCTTTTATTTGAAAGATTTACTTAAAAGGGGATTTTTTAGCAAAATTCGTATTTTTGAAAAACTTGGAGTCGCCACCAGTCACTTGGGTAGACTGGACACCATTAAAACAAAAACCAGAGATTCCTTTTTTAAAAAAACTTGGGTTCGGGAGTTGATTACGGATGGCGAAGGATTAGCACCCCCACACCGCCCAAAATTGGTATCAAATAATTACCGCTTTATTAATATTCAATTTTACGGGTTAAAGTGGTGATTAAATTAAAATTCGGTTATATATGCGAGTAAATTTTAAGGGTTCCAATGTTCAAGGGATAAACAAAAACTACCATCTACGTCTTAGACTGGTAGCCAAGTTTACCGTCGGAAAAGGGAGCACCTCATTGACAATTAAATATATCGAATATGCAACTAAAAAAACATAATAAATCATACATAAACATAAAAGCATGAACATAAAAAATACATATATTAAAAATAAACATATGCATCATGATATCTAAATCATGTCTTAAATCTAATAAAAAAAACAAAAACATACTAATATTACAAAACTATATATCAACCTACTTCTAAACTAATAAAATAAATACAAAGATAAGGATCGAATTTTCACCCCACTCGAAGCTCGAATGAAAAAACTTCGACCGACCCCACTAAAATCCCCACCCCATCTTATCAGAGCCCAAAAAATTTAACTAGATCGGACCCTAAAGGGACCCCAATCTAATGCTTACCCCTGGCCAGCCTTGTTCGGCCGGCCTGGCTCCCATATTTTTTTGGGAGCCAAATTGCTTTATTTGTGTCCTCTAAGGGCTGCCCCCTCATGCCTTTATATAGGCAAAGGAGTGGGGATTGGGGTGACGTGGAGCTTTATGCTCTATGCCCTTTTCCTCCATTTTTTTTTGCTTTTTCCTCTTTTTATTATTATTTTTTGATTTTTTTAATAATTTTTTTTGCCTTTTTAATTATTATATATATATATTTTTTAATTTTTATTAATTTTATATTAATAATATTACTATTAAAATAATACTAATAATACTAAAACCTGAACAAAAATGAGTGATTACAACTGCCCATCTTGCTTGTTCTTGTGAAACGAGAACAAAGCAAAGACCAAAAAGCACTCATTTTTGTCCTACTTTCCTATCCTTGGCTTCGAAATCACAGGTTCTTCTGGAACTTTCCGCTCTTCCTCAGCCACCTCTTTAAGCTTTAGTCTTCTAAATGGATGATCTGTTGGGGAAAACAAAATCTTGAAATAAAAAATTTGAGGTCACGAGTTCTTCCTATATAGAACTGTTTTCTCTTCTTCTGACCGGTTCCTTGGAAAAGCAAATTCTCCCTATATAAAATTTTAGCTTGTCCTTGGAAAAGTCTTTAGGCTGCAAATCCCTACTATATAGAACTTTTCGCCTTCGACTATCAACACTACGAGTTCTCCCTATATAGAACCTTTTGTGTCTTGGATTCTTCAAACTGAGAGTTCTCCCTATATAAAACTTCTAGTCTTGAAATATTGAAGCATTAGTTTTTCCTATATAAAACTCTTTGCTTCAAAGTCCTTTGAGCTTCAAGTACTTCCTATATAGAACCTTTAGCTTAGAATCATGAGTTCCTTCTATATGGAACCTCTTACTCTGAAATCTTAGGACTACTAGCTCTTCCTATATATAACTTTCATCTTGGAATTTTGAAGACTTGGGTTCTTCCTATATGGAACCTTTGTCTTCAAACACGGCTCCCCATTTTCTGATGGCGCGAGCACCAAGAATTCATGATTCTTCCCAAAAGGCTGAAGAAATAGAAGTTTTTGAGATGATGCCCCGATTTCTGATCTTCTTGGCATCAATGACAATGAAATATTATAATTGTGCAAGTACAAAAGACTCTTGGTTCTTTGTTGGTCTACCTCTTCACAGACGAAGTCACGAATTGAAATCTTTGATGAGATCTATTTCTCCAAAATGTGAGGTTGTAGATCAAAATCATCGCTGGTCTTTGCATACATATTTTTGGTCGTTCGACTTTGATCATATCCTTTCTTACTTCTTCTTCTTCTTCTTCTTTAAGTGTCCTTTCAGATTTTCACTTTGGTTCTCTCCCTTTTTTGTTTTTTCCCTTTTTCTTTTTTTGTTTTTTTTTGTTTCTTTTTTCTTCTCCTCTTCCCTTTTTCTATTTTTTCTTTCTTTTTCTTCTTTTCTTTATCTTTTTTTCTTTATCTTCTTTTTTCACTTCTTTTTCTTTTTCTAAAATCTAGAGCGAAGAGTTTTTCCTATATAAAATTTCCCGTTTTAAAGCCTTTGATCTACAGGTTCTTCCTATATAGAACCTTTCGCCTCGAAGTGCTAGAGTTGTGAGTTCTCCCTATACAGAACTTCTGACTCTAAAATCTCGGATCTATTAGTTCTTACTATATAGAACTGTTCACTCTAAAATGGCTGGAGCGACGGGTTCTTCCTACATAGAACCTTTTGCTCTGAAATATTTAGAGTTGTGGGGGTCTTCCTATATAGAACCTTTTGCTTCGAATCTTTTGAGTTGCAAGTTCTTCCTATATAGAACTTGATAGGTTCTTCCTATATAGAACCTTTTGCTCTGAAATCTTGAAGTTATGAGTTCTTCCTATATAGAACCTTTCAATTCAAAGTCTTGAAAATGCGGGTTCTTCCTATATAGAACCTCTATCTTTGGAAATGGCACCACGTTTCATATGGCGTGAGTACTGAAATTTTTTTATTGTTTCATAAAAGACTAAAGACTGAAATATTTGAAGAATGCCTCTATTTCTGATCATGTTGGAATCAAAGGGTATCTCTCTTTGAGACTATTGAAATTTTTTTACTGCTTCCTTGAAAGTTGAAGACTGGAAAACCTTGAAGGATGCCCTAGTTTCTGACTATCTTGACATCAAAGGGTTAAGCTTGACATCATGCCCGAAGGACTTACAAATGGCCTGAAGGTCTTAAGAAATGGATTCACGCCAAAATGACTACTAAAATCCCTTATAATGATGCCCATGTTTCTACTAGTCTTGACATCAAAATAAGGTTCGCATCATGCCCGAAGGACTTAAGATCTGGATTCATGCCAAAATGGCTACCAAAATCCCTTATAATGATGCCCAGTTTCTACCAGTCTTGACATCAAAATAAGGTTCGCATCACACCCGAATGACTTACTGATGGCCCGAAGGACTTAAGATCTGGATTCAGGCCAACATGGCTACCAATTGGAAGTCTTTAATAAGATATACTTCTTCAACATGAAGCTGCTAACCAAATAACTGGATTCACGCCAACATGGCTACCAATATCCTTCTTAAAATCTGGATTCACGCCATCATGGCTACCACTAAATCTTCAATATGATCCACCTCTTCAACATGAAGTCCTTGAAATATCATTCTTCAAATTTCTTTACTTCTTTTCTTTGCAGCATGCTCTTTATTTTCATCAATTGGATACTCATACCAAATATGGTTGGACCCACACTTTCAATCCTCTTGCATGAAAGCCCTTCTTCTTCTTTGGGGTCACTACCCATTTCGCAAATCCTTCTTTTAGTCCATATTCTATCTTTGTATAGGGACTCTCGTCCTTTCTTTTGTTCTTCATTGCTCCATTAAATCCTCGGGCTCAACTACCCTTCTTGTCTTTAGACCCAACATGTAGAGTCTTCACTTATCTTAACATTAGGGTGAGCAAAATGTTTCTATTCCCTGAACTCATCCTTAATCTTCTTGCAACATCTCGGCGGGAACCAACTATAAGTCACTATGCTTTGACTCTTATCAATAATTTTTTTAAAAAGGGTTAGTATTTTGTAAATAAAACTGGGAGAAAATACCAAACATTTTGAAAACTAGTGTTTGGAGGAAAAAACTATATATATATATATATATATATTAAAAATCAAGGTTAAAATGCCAAATATTTTTTAAAGTGATGTTTGAAGGAAATGACAAGTACCGAAATTCGAAGAAAAATGCCAAACATTTTTGAAAATTAATGTTTGGAGTAAATCAAAATTTAGAGTAAATGCCCATACATTTTTTTGAAAACAATGCTTGAAAGAAACAACAAATATGTAAAAGAATTGAAATTTGGAAAAAAGGTTCAAGCATTTTTTAAAAACTAATGTTTAGTCCTAAAATAAAAAAATGCAATAGCAAGTTTGCCTCAAATAGACAAAGATCAATTCCAAATGAGGCGTATGTTTAGAAAAAACTTGATTGTTGTGGAGATATATGCATATGTGTGGTCTCTTTTAGTCTATTAGGCTTTTGAGAGGAACAATTCACATACCTAATTTCTAACCCATTTAAGGTAGCTCTCTTAATCTCACTAACTCACCATGTCCCATTATTCCCTCATTTATGGTGTCGATCAAGCACTTGAAGTTTGACGTTACTTGAAGAAAGGTTATCCCTTATAGGCAGAATGTAGTTTGAAGACTATCTCATCCAACTTAGATATCCATGGATGATCAGAATGGTCTTTGTAGACCTGTAGCGTAGGCCATGTGTCATAGTTAAGTGAAACCTCATTTTTGTACTTATGTAAATTGGATATTCCCATTATTCTTCTCTTTCATTCTTTGGATCACTCTAGACTACCCATTTTTTGGGGTTTAGCCACCACCGTTTTCTGGAAAAATGGTGGGCATCTGGGATTTGAGGTTTCAAAAATACAGATGATTTGGGAGTTATATTAAGCGTATTTTTAAAAAAATGTTAAAAGGTTAAAATTTGGTTTTTGAGTGTGATTTATAGAGTTTAGGTTTTTTTAAAATGGTATAATCACGTAATAAGTACCCCCGTATTTCTGGTATTTTCGTTTCGAGTCTGACCCTTTGTACAATTACAAGCTTGGTCTCTCTTTTTTTCTAAATTCTTTCAATCCGGTCCCGAAATCAACCGAATTCAGTTTTTAAATGGCAAAAATACCCTGTTAGTCCTTTTACGTTTTTGATATTTTTGCTTCGAGCTTGCCCCTTGGTTTTATTGCATGTTCGGTCCTCCTAGGTTTTCTCCGTTTTGTAATTAAATCCTTAAATTTGCATTTGTTTTTGTTTCATTTATGCCTTTCGTTTCTTTTTTCTCATTTTAGTCCTTTTGCAGTTTCTTTATTATTGTTAAAATATCATGTTTAAATATATTTTAGTTTCCATATTAGGTTCATTAATATTTTTGATACATATGTTTTTTAGGTTTAGTTGGTTGTTCATGGCATGTTTATATGTTTAGCATGTGTTATCATATGTTGTTGTAGCTTTGTTTTAAAATGTGTTATGCTAAAATTATTTTGTTATGTCCATTAGTTTATGCATGCTATCTTTTTTTATTTAAATAACATGCAAGTATTTATAAAGTAATTTATATGTTTATGTGTTTTTGGTCTATGTATGATGTTTTCCACGATCGTGTTAATATTAGGAAAATTCATGACAGATTTATTGTGTCATATGATAATGTTTTAGTGTAAGATTGTGGCGATGTTGCTTTGTTAATTTAGTATCATATTATATATGTCATGTATTTGTTGCATTTGTGTTTTTTGTGTTTAAGCAGGTTATAGTTAGTTAATTTAATCTTGAAGCATTTTTTTTTACTATGCTTATGTTTATACTTACGTTTAAATTTTGATTCTTGTAACATGTCATTTTGCTTATGATCATGCATTTTGTTAAATATTATCTTATTTTAGATATGTTTTATAAATTGTTTTCTAAGAATGCATAATGGAATATTAATTGTCAATGTGGCGCCCTTTTATTCTAGCGTAAACTTGGCCAGTATTAGGCGTAGTGATGGTGGTTTATCAATTTATTCTCGAATAACGGGGCCTTTAAAATTTACTCGCACTTATAACCAAATTTTAATTTAATCATCACTTTAATCCGAAAAGTTTAATATTAATAAAGTGGTAATTATTAAAGTACCAATTTTGGGCGGTGTGGGGGTGCTAATCCTTCCCCATCCGTAACCGACTCCCGAACCCAACATTTTTTAAATCTCTAGTTTTTTGGTGTCCGGCCTACCTTAGTGGCCGGTGGCGACTCTATTTCTTTAAATAAAACACAATTTTTTTTATAAAACCCCGCGGAAGATATTTTTTAAATACCCGAAAGACCCCCAAACACAGTAAAACCTCGTTTTTAGCAAAAACACTCCGTAAAAAAATAGAGAGATCGCAATAGATGGCGACTCCGCTGGGGATAATTCTTTGTTTTTCAAAAATAAAAGAGATTCAAGCTTTTTAAATAATTACCGCTTTATTAATATCGGAAGTTCAGGATTAAAGTGACTATTAAATTAACATTGGGTTATAATTGCGCGTTTATTTTAATGCATTTAAAATTTAGCATATAAACTCGTCCATTTAAGTGGGGGGAAAATGCTAGTGCTTTCGTGAGGATATCGTTCCTCTGTATGGGCCTAGCAAAGTACCTTCGAGGCTCGAATACCTTATGCTTTCATGAGGATATCGTTCCTTCGTATGGGCATAAGTGAATGGGTCCCCCTAAATTGAACCCGGTTGAAAGGAGCCTATAATGGGTGATGATCGGGGGCCTTGCTACCCTTAGTATGGGACAACAAGGACAATTCGGGCACCTGCTAGCACCAACACTGCATGTAGAGAACATAAAAAACCTACCCTTTTAGAGCTATGCGGATAACCCAGGTGTTTTAGACGGGATGTAAAAAGGGTTATTTTGTTTGTTTATCTTATTTAATTTGCCCTTTATTTATGTATTTATTGATTTTAACCGGTACTAACTTGTTTTCTTTTTTGTTTTACTTTTTGCATATATCATTACATCTGCATTACATAAAGGTAATGGATCAAGTGGTTTACCCGATCAGAAAATCTTTCATCATGGAAAAAAGGTATCTTAAGAAGGACGACCTCAACTCAACCGTTAGACATTGGTCAAAAGTCAATCAGAGGACCCAAGGTAATAGTTTACCGAGAGAGCGCATAGTGCCAGGGTATACGTATGTGAGTCTCCAACAAAATGACCTATGGGAACTTAAAAAGATTTGGGAAGGATGGGATCGAAGACTACAAGACTTATCCTGTGATAGTTATGGCGACATAGCACAGTTGATGTATGTCCGAGTCAACCAACCTTTACTCCGAGCCATCTTCCAGTTATGGAATCCTACTTTTTCCTGGTTTACTTTCAAGGGGAAAGATATGATGCCTGCGGTAGAAGAATACACAACCTTACTTAATCAGAAGAATGTCCAGAAAGATTGAATCTATGCGAAGCTGCTAAGGAACCAGAATTACCCTTCGAAGCTCAAAACCTTTGCCGAGATGAGTGACGATTGGGTTAACGGCCTGATTCAAAATCGAGGAGACATCTTAGCCTTTGCATGGGAGAGTATCCGAGACATCATACCCGCGCACCCATATGAGGGGATAAAGATGGAACTATTCGCCTTAGGGATATATAGTTTGATCATCTTTTCGAGGGTTATTGGAAACATCGATATAGCCATCCTAGATCTATTTGAGCGTATGAAACGGAAGGCGAATCTAGTACCGGCAATCTTAACTGAAACTTTCATCTCTTTGAATGCAAGCCAAAAACATGAAGAAGGACATTTCAGGGGGTGTGCATAGTTACTACAGGTTTAGATCCAGAGCCATATGTGGAAGACACCAACAAGGGTTTTACCAGGAATATCATTCTGAAACTTTTCGCCTTTGCGAGAATACTTAGCGAGGGAATGGCGAGAATACTTGAACAGGAAGAAATAGACCCCGATCTTTAAGAACATTCAAGACAAAGACATAGTATGGAGAGTTTCTTGTCTCGGCAGGGTTAGTTACTTCTTATACAGCTACGGCGATTACGACTAGCTAATGATGTTAGGGCTACATGGTGGAATTGCTTGTGCTCCGTTTTTGGTGTCCCAATAATTCAGATCACGATAGTTTGTTCCCGTCACTGCCGGTTTAAGTCGAAGTGAGTTTCTTTTCAAGGGTGAGTTCAGGGCAAAAGTTCAGACCATCATGAGAGCTTGGGATCACTATTATCAGAAAAGGGTAGAAGAAGATACCGAATGCATGTTCACCCCGAATTACGATATTTAAAGGTACCTGAGAATTAACGACAAGATTCCAGAACCCGACCAAGGACCAACCATGTCACTTGAGGAGCATATGAGGATAGTACCGTCCGAGGCTGACATTTTGCGAAATGAACTCGATGATGTTAAGAAAAAGATGAAGGCTTTACAGACTCAGCATATGAGTGAGCTCTACAAGGCAAGTTTGGATGTCGACGAACGAGATAAGACCATTAGGCAATTGAAGAAGCTAAATGCGGATCTAGTGAGAAAAATGCTCTTTATCAGAAAGATACTCTCCAGCTTCAAGCAAAAGTGCAGAATGCCAGCCGAAGCCAATTCCTAGCCGTGGAGAATGAAAGAATGAACTGTATGCGTTTAGTTGAAGAAGAACAAGAAAAGGCAAGCAAACAGACGAGAAGGAGTTAGAAAGTTGCAAGTTAGCCATCAGAGTGAAAGACGGTCTTTTAGGGATGCCATTAACCAAGAGAAAGAAAGAGCTAGGCAAGAGATCGACAAAGGCAAACAAGTAATCATCTGCGAAAGAGAGAACACTGTCGTTTGGAAGAGGAAATCCATGGGGAGCAGGAATAGACTACTAGAGATGCAAAACTTGTACAACAACACTGTTCAAAGCCTGAATTAGAGCCAAGATCATAATGCCGAGTTAGAAGAGAAACTGACAGAGTTGGAGCAGGCCTTTCATACCTATCATCGAAGGAATGGTTTCATCGAACTATAAGAAAGGGAGCGTGAAATTGGTATGTTACGAGCCCGTATTGAGTCACTCGAGGCAACCATTCAAGATTATAGGGGGAGAATCAGGGTATTCGAACAAGTTGCAGCAGGTGGAGACAATTATTGGCGACGAAGACTTCGTGATGCCTCCCAGATGATTCAAGACAAAGACCAGTATTACACGACCCTGATGATGAAGGTACAACGAGTTGAGGGACATGTGACGAATTTAGCTGTAGAAACTGAAACTCTTCAACTTTTCAAAACCTTGGACATGAAAAAAACGTCTAGGTTCATCAAGCTACTCAGGGCTATCGAGAAGTTAGGAGCTGAAGCTAGGGCTTATGTGTAGAACTCTACTTTATTATTTTGTATTCTAGACCCTTTAATTCCCATGAAAGTAGTTTAAAAAGGTGATTACCAACAGAATCAATACCTTTATTTGAATATATTCTTGCATTGCATAATGGCATTTGCATCATTATACATGCATTCATCTTTTTTTGCAAAAATATTGATAGTGTAAATATTGTGGCAGTGTGAAACTAAAAGATAAGCCACAACCATTCCGCATCCATACTTTACTTGGTTCCAAAGCAATCTAATGGAGGACAGAATAGTCGGTTTGGAAAAAGGGCGGAAGGATTTTGAAGCATGTTTCGATGAAGCTAGGCAGTGCCTCAGCGACCAGATCGCTCAATCACAAGCTATGATATTATCCGAGTTAACCGCATTGCTGGAAAAAAGCTAT
Organism: Hibiscus mutabilis; assembly: GCA_019671005.1. Taxonomy (NCBI): domain Eukaryota; kingdom Viridiplantae; phylum Streptophyta; class Magnoliopsida; order Malvales; family Malvaceae; genus Hibiscus; species Hibiscus mutabilis. Next base: position 44,319,559 of record CM033729.1, on the reverse strand, counting down.
AGGAAAGAAAAAGGTTAAATACGAAGTCGCCTAGGAGCTAGAAGGTATTACATCTTACAACAAGGTTCAACCAAAGACGCCTAGTCCGGCAAGAATAGTATACATTGACCCTGTTGGGGTATATAATAGTCTTCAGGCAAGAGCATTTGAAAACCAACCCATTGATACAGAGGCATTCTACGAAGAAGAGGTGCCGGATTTGAATTTGGTCGAGAAAACTAGAACAGAAGTAGAAAAGAAATGAGATGAATAGTTTGTCTCATGGAAGAAAAATTTAGAGCACTGTAAGCCACAGATGAACCAGGGAATGAGGCTAGTTATCTGAGCCTGGTATCCGACCTTATTTTACCACCAAAATTCAAAACTCTGGAATTTGACAAGTATGATGGAACTTCATGCCCTTCTGCGCATGTGACCATGTATTGCTGAAAGATATGACCCCTAGCAGGACTCCGGTGGTACACCCAATTAAGTCGGGTAAACATCAAGTACTGGAATGATCTTTCAAAGGCATTCATTGAACAGTATAAACATGTGACAGATATGACCCCCAACAGGATCGTGTTGGAAAATATGGGACAGAAGTCTAACGAGAGTCTGCGACAATACGCCCAGAGGTGGCAAGAAGTGGCCGCTCAGATCCAGCCACCAATTCCTAAGCATGAGATTACACCCCTATTCGTGAATACTCTAAAGGGAACACTATTCGATCGCCTTATCAATAATACAACTCAGAGCTTTTCCAATTTGATCAAGACTGTGGAGTCTCTTGAATTGGCAATTAAGAGTGGCAGGATTGATAGTAGGGATAGCTCTCGAAAGTACAACAAGAAGAGAAAGAATGAAGTAAATACTACGAGCACTTACAATGCCCCAAAAAGATTTATGGTCTCTCAGCCGCAAGCATCAACAAGGAAGGCTCAAAATCCAAACCAAAGAGAAGGAAGAGCTCCAAGAAAGGAACAAGAGAAAACAACCTTTACTCCGTTACCAGTTTCGTACACCGAGCTTTATTTTCAGTTGTACAAAGCTGGCTTGGTCCGCCCGTACTATGTTACTCCGTTTAAACCTCTGTTTTCGTCATGGTATGATCCTAACGCGTATTGAGATTATCATGGCGGTGCCCTGGTCACTCCACAAAAAATTGCCTTTTATTTAAGAAACTTGTACAAAGTCTGATTAATTCTAGGGTATTAAAGTTCGAGGAATCGAACGTGGCCGCCAACCCGTTGCCTAATCATGGGAACCGCGGAGTGAACACTATCGATGAGTACTCTGTTAGGAAGGCCAAGGAAGATGTGTCAGAAATTAAGTCTCCCTTACGGTGGGTGTTCCAACAATTATGCATGGCCCGCTTGATTGATAGAGGCATGATAGTGGTGCATAAGGGATGTAGAGCTTATTGTGAGTTCCACCAGGACGGAGGGCACGACATAAAACAATGTGAAGTATTCAGGAGATTGATTCAACAGTTGATGGATAGTAAACAGATAGAGTTCTTTGAGGAGGTTGCAGGAAGGAAGGGGTTAGATGTATGTGCATCAGATAGCCCAACATCAAGTATAGAATAGACACACCCTTTGTCGTCCCCTCCAGACCAAAGGAAGCAAGTTCATCTCAAGGAGAAGCTGCAAAGGTGGCCCCCAAAATCATTATCTCAGCATCAGCCCCGTTTCTGTTCAAAGACACGCGGCGAACCCCTTGGAATTATTCCGCCAACGTGTTTATACTAGAGAAGTCAAAACCTTGTGAGGAGAAGGAACAAATGGTAAGAGAAGAGCCAATAGGGAAAGATGAGCAGACAAAGAAAGATGAAATTGTCAACGAAGTAGGCCACTTCACAAGGAGCGGCAGGTGCTACCCTTCGAAAGCTTTGAAATCTGCTAAAGCTACAAAAGATAAGGGGAAAGGTACATCAACCGGTCCTGCTAAGATATTTGGCGATGAGTCCCCTCCAAAGATTAATGAGCCGATAACTGAGGCTCAGGCACAGGAATTTCTGAAGTTCCTAAGGCACAATGAGTACAATATAGTGGAACAATTACGAAAACAACCAGCAAGGATTACGGTGTTGGAGTTACTTTTGAGTTAAAAAAATCATGATGCATTGTTAAAGGTGTTGAACCAAACGTTAGTACCCGATGACATTTCTATGTCTAAACTGGACAGAATAGTAGGGCATATCACCGCATACAACCACATCACATTCAGTGATGCGAGATCTCGAAAGAGGTATGGGTCTACCAAAACTCTAAATATCACCACCCACTGCAAAAGGTATGTTTTCCTAGGAGTACTGATTGATAATGGGTCGATATTAAACGTACTACCGATGGTGACTCTGTAAAAGCTACAGGTAGATGATTCCCACATGAAACCCTGTCATAATTCCGTAAGAGCCTTTGACAGTACTCAAAGGGGAGCACTTGGAAAAATCGAGGTACCTTTGTTGATTGGGCCGACAAAGTACACATTTGATTTCGCGGTAATGGACATAAAGCCGAGCTATAGTTGCTTATTGGAAAGACCATGGATTCACTCTGCTGGAGCCGTTCCCTCATCACTCTATCAGAAATTGAAATTTGTGATCGAATGCAAGTTGGTCACTGTAGAAGTTGAGCAAGAAATCATTGCCTCGGTAACATCGGATGCCCCCTACATCCAGAATGATGAAGATGCTGTAGAATGTTCTTTCCGAGCATTGAAACTTGTAAATGATACATTTTTTGCGGAAGGTAGTCGGATCCCCTGCCCTAGATTATCCAACTGCACTAAGATGGTCATTTCTGAAACTTTGGGCCGAGGAGCCAAAACAGGAAGAGGGCTAGGAAGGAGATTGCAAGGAAGCCTACGACCTAGTAGTGTCATCACCAAGAAAGATCACTTTGGGCTTGGCTACAAGCCGAGTATCCAGGAAAGGAGAGAGGAATATAAAAGGAAAGAAGAACAAATGAGGGCTAGACTCAAAGGAGAGGATATTCCATGGAGAACGTTGTCTTTTCCTCATGTAAAAGATATTTTTGTCTTTAGAGGAATTGACCATACAGAACATAAATTACAGGAAGCAATTCGAGAAAATGGCATACTTAACGAGAATAAAATGTTTAGTGAATCGCTTGAAGGGGTGTCCATCAACATGATAGCTGAAGATAACAATGGCAGCAACTTGTTGACCAGTTTCTGCCCTTGTCGTCCCGGGGAAACTCTCAATAACTTGAGCTACATTGATCTACCTGTAGTATTTAGGGCTAGACCAGAGTAATTCTCCTAACTAACCCTTTTTGTTTTTGCCCATGGGCAATAGAGATTTTTTGTATAGGGCATCTATGTTAACTTTTTGTTTGCAATGAAAGAATGTCTTCCTCGTTTTCTCAAATAGCAAACATTTCATTTACTTCATTCATTCATTTCTTACTCATATTCATTCACTTCATTTAAAATCATTCTATTCCCAATACATTCGTTCTCATTTCATGCAGGGTCCCCATGATTAACGATATAAATGATTCTGAATCCAATCTCGAGATAGACTTCAAATGCATCGAGATATCGACAGAAATTAAAGAAGAGGACGACGAGGCAGAATGCGAGGTTCTTGAGAAGTTGGTAAGGATGGTGGCCAATGAGGAAAGGTAAATCATGCCCCACCAAGAAGAAACAGAAATTGTGAACTTGAGAACTGATGAGGAGAGAAAATAAGTGAAAATCGAGACTACATTTTTCTCAGAAACCAGGCGCGAACTGATAGCCCTGCTCCAAGAGTTCAAGGAAGTATTTGCTTGGACTTATCAAGATATGACGGGGTTGAATACAAACATAGTGGTGCACAAGCTGCCAACGAGGCCAGAATGCAAACCAATCCAGTAAAAGCTCAGAAGAATGAGGACTGCATGCTGTTAAAGATCAGAGAAGAGGTAAAAAATAGTTTAATACTGGCTTTCTAGAAGTTGCCAAATACCCTGAATGGGTTGAAAACATCGTACCGGTGCCAAAGAAGGATGTAAAGGTCCGCATGTGTGTAGATTATAGGGCTATCAATCGAGCAAGCCCTAAAGACAATTTCCCTATGCCGCATATTGACAGGTTAGTTGACAATTCTGTGGGACACTCATTGTTCCCATTCATGGATGGTTTCGCAAGATACAACCAGATAAAGATGGACCCAGAAGACATGGAGAAGACTACATTTGTAACCATGTGGGGTACGTTTTGTTACAAGGTGATGCCTTTCGGACTCAAGAACGCAGGGGCGACTTATCAAAGAGTGATGTTGACTCTTTTCCACTACATGATGCACAAGGAGATAGAAGTATACGTGGATGATATGATTGCTAAGTCCCGAACCGAGGAAGAAAACCTTTGAAACCTGAGAAAGCTATTTCAAAGACTGTGAAAAGATCAATTAAAGCTCAACCCGGCTAAATGCACCTTCGCAGTCACAACAGAAAAACTCTTGGGGTTTGTAGTGAGTAAAAAAGGGATTGAGATTGATCAAGAAAAAGTGAAGGCTATCTAGGACCTTTTGCCGCCTCAGACTCAGAAAGAAATTTGAGTTTTCTTGTGAAGGTTAAATTATATCTCCTGTTTTATCTCTTAATTAACAGATAAGTGCAACCCTGTCTTCAGACTACTTAGGAAGAATAACCTATGGGTCTGGGATGAAGAATGTCAAGAAGATCTAGAGAAGATTAAAAAGTACTTGACGAATGCTCTGATTTTAGTCGCACAAGTACCAAACAAGCATTTAATCATTTACCTGACAGTTTTTGAAAACTCGATGGGTTGCGTGTTGGGGCAACATGATAAGTCTAGGAAGAAAGAAAGAGCCATCTACTACCTAAGCAAGAAGTTCGTCGATTGTGAAACACGGTACCCGCCAATTTGACCCCTTGAAGTTTCTAATGGAAGCACCGGCATTAACGGGGAGGATGGTCCACTGGCAAATGCTGTTATCCGAGTTTAACATTGTATATGTAAGCCAGAAAGCTGTGAAAGAAAGTGTTATAGCGGATTTCTTAGCTAGGCGTGCTTTAGATGATTATGAATCATTGAACTTCAATTTCTTAGATGAGGACTTGATGTGCATTACAACTGGGGGAGACGTAGTTTCAGATGAAGGCTCGTGGAAACTTTATCCTGATAGAGCCTCCAATGCCCTTGGCCACAGAATAGGAGCCGTACAAATTTCTCCAGAAGATGTTTACTACCCCTTCACCAGCAGACTAGAATTCTTTTGCACAAACAACATAGCTGAATATGAAGCCTCTATCATGGGACTAAATGTAGCTATTGAAAGAAAGATCAATGAGCTTCAGGTATTCAGAAATTCGTCCTTAGTGATATATCAGTTACGAAGAGAATAGGAAACTAGGGATCCAAAGCTAGTCAAATACTACGAGTTGATCCAAGAGCTTATTAAAAAATTTGAAAAAATTAGTTTCACCTACCTTCCTAGGGAAGAAAACCAGATGGTAGACGCATTGACAACCCTGGCCTCCATGTTCAAAGCAAATGCGAAAGCAGAAATGAAGCCAATTGAGATGCAGACTTTTGAGAGGCCTGCTCACTGTTATAATGTGCAAGAAGAAATAGATGGCAACCCTTGGTATTACGATATCTTGCAATATATCAAGTTTTAAACGTAGCTTGAAGGGGCAAACGAAAATGACCGAAAAACATTAAAAAAGATGGCAACATGATATGTTTTGGACGGGGAGATTCTGTACAAAATAGGCCATGATCAAGTGTTGTTGAGATGTGTAGATGCTCGGGAGGCGAAAGAAATTTTGCCAGAAGTGCATGATGGTTTGTGTGGAACGCACACCAATGGTCTATCAATAGCCTGAAAAATTATGAGATACGGTTATTTCTGGTCGACTATGGAAGAAGACTGTATCGATTATGCCATAATCTTCCTTTACCTTTACATACCATGAACTCGCCTTGGCTGTTCCCAGCATGGGGCATGGATGTCATTTGACAGATTCATCCGAAGGCTTCCAATGTGCACTGTTTTATTTTGGTTGCCATTGATTACTTCACTAAATGGGCAGAGGCAGCATCTTACGCCAACATCACAAGGACAACGGTGTGCAAGTTCCTGAAGAAAGAGATCATTTACCGATATGGGTTGCCGGAAAGGATTATCACTGACAACGCTTCCAACCAAAATAACAAATTAATAATTGAGGTGTGCAACCAGTTCAAAATAACACACCATAATTCCACGACCTTCCGTCCTAAGATGAATAGGGCAGTGGAAGCAGCAAACAAGAACATAAAGAAAATCATTGCGAAGACAACAGACACCTACAAAGATTGGCATGAGAAGCTGCCATGTGCTCTGTTCGCCTACCAGACATCTGTTCACACATTAACAGGGGCAACGCCCTATTCTCTAGTGTACGGTACCGAGGTAGTACTACCCATTGAGGTTGAGATTTCATCACTCCGGGTTCTGAATGAAGTAAAACTGGATGAATCACAGTGGGTGCAAACTAGGCTCGACTAGTTAAATCTCATCGAAGAAAAAATGCTGAAAACCATCTGCCATGGTCAAATGTACCAAAAACAAATGATGCGGGCATATGATAAGAAAGTACGCCTGAGAGAATTCTGAGAGGAGGATTTGGTGCTTAAGAAGATCCTCTCAATTCAGAAAGATTCTTGAGAGAAGTGGATGACTAACTGGGAAGGGCTATATATCGTCAAGAAGGCTTTTTCAGGAGGAAAATTGATTTTAACTGAAATGGATGGAGAAAAATTGAAAAATCCCATGAATTCTGATTCAGTTAAGAAGTATTATGTTTGAAAAAAGAAAAAAAAAAGAGAAAGAAAAAAATGTGAAAAAAATGAAATGAAAAATGAGGTAAAAACCCGAAAATGGCATCTTAAAGCAGAGGAAGGATTTGAGTTGAAAACCTGCTAAGGGCGACTCAGATAAATTTTGAGATTGGGCCTCCGGCAAGTAGAATTACCCTCCTGAGTACCAGAAAAATGAGCTACAGGCAAAGATTCTATTTCGATTGATGGGATCACGCATTATTCATGCCGTGGATATTTGGGGCTTTGCATTTCATGTTCTGTTTTCCCTTTTCATCGTGTTTGCCATGACTTTTCCAAAATTGTTCCAAGTCCTTAATGTCAATAAAATCATGTTTTTGTGCCTTCATTTTCTTGTCTTCTCATTATTTTCATAAGCATCATGAAAATAGGTTAACATAGACTTATGATAAACAAAATATTCATGAGCATTATTATGATGTAACCTTGAGAATGCAGGTGATTAAAAAACATAATTAACTTTGATGTCAAGCTTTCTACATAATGTATGTCGAGGCACGATGAGGGGAAAACTTCGAGCATCAAAATAAGATAACCAATGTCATGCACCATTCATACTTGTCTGAGAAAATATTCAAGACGACAATAGAGATCTCCCAGGTGAAAACTCGTAAGAGCGCCTTAAAAAATCTCTCTAAAGCAAAAACCCGTAAGGGCACTTTAGAAACTTCAAACCAGAAACTCAGAAAAGAAAGGCTGAAATGGTTAAACCCAACAGTGAGATAGGGTACCGCCACTAGAAGAAGAAAAAAAAGAGAAAGCAAGCAGAAAATCAAGATTGACTGATTGCAGAAACATGTGCATCAAAATGATTTTAAGATATTGACACTCATGCATCATGTATAGTCAGGCATCCTTAGGATTAGGAGCATGCTAACTCATTTAGTATATCATTTTATATATTTTAAACATGTACTTACAGATTACCAATGTCTTTTGATCTGCGACTTTGTATTGAAGATGTTGATTTATTTGAAAGATTTTGGCAGCCTAAGTAGCGTGAGTCCAGAAGGGTCGGTAGCCATTTTCGGCGTGAATCCCCAAATTTAAAGAAAAAAATTGGCAGCCTTAGTAGACTGAGTCCAGAAAGTTCGGTAGCCATTTTCAGCGTGAATCCCCATCTTTGAAGAAAGATTTCGGTAGCCTTAGCAACGTGAGTCTAGAGTGATCGATAACCATTTTGGCATGGATCCCAAATTCGAAGATAAAGGTTCTATATAAGAAGAGCCTATATTTCTGAGTCCTCGCAATGAAAGGTTCTATATAGGAAAAACCCGTAACTCTGAGATTTCAGAAGCTAAAAGTTCTATATAGGAAGGACTTGGGGCTCTAGGGTTTGAAGACTAGCAGTTCTATATAGGAAGAACTCTCAGCCAAAAGAATCCATCCGTGACGCAAAAGGTTTTATATAGGAAAAACCCGCCGCGTTGAAGGTGAAGAATTCTATATATGAAGGACTCCAGGCTTTACCCTTTCAGAGTGAAAAGTTCTATATAAGAGGGACTCGTAACTTGAAACCTCTGCGTGAAAGGTTCTATATAGGAAGAACCCTAACTCTAAGATTTCAAGGTAAAAAGTTCTATATAGGGAGAACTTTTATCCCGAAAGATCCACCCAAGGAAGCGAAAGGTTCTATATAGAAAGGACATGTAGCTCTAAGATCAGAAGGTAAAGAAGTTCTATATAGGAAGAACTTACGAACCTGAAGATTTAGCTAAGAAAAAGCAAAAAATTCCGAGAACACGTGATTCTAAAGCCACAAACAGGGAAGTCATATAAAAATAAGTGCTTATGATCTTTGCTTTGTTCCCGTTCCACAAGAACAAGCAAAGAGGGGCAACTGTAATCACTCATTTTTATTTGGTTTGTAAATATCATGTTAATATATTAGTATAATAATTAATAGATATTATTATTGCATGTATGCATATATTATATTAGTATGTGTGTTAATTATGTACGTGTGATTAATATGTACATATTGTATATGTGTGATATGTGTGGATGTATGTATATTAGACATCATTATGTATCTATGCCTATTAATAGGTATTATGGTGTATGTTCATCATATGGATGTTTCATGTATGATTTGTGTTTACATATATATATATATGTGTGTATATGTTATTAATATATATGTGATATATGTGTGTGATGTGTGATGTGTGAATGCATGCATGGTGCATATATATTATGTATTATGTACCTATTAATAAGTGTTGTGGTGTATGTGTATATTTTACGTATGCATTGTTTGTATATGTACAATATGTGTATATTTGTAATAATTACGTGTGATCAAATATATATGTTTGTATTAGGTGCTTGAATGTATGTGTATGATATATATATATATATATGAGTGTGTGCGTATATGTATTATTGTTATTATTATTACTATTATTATTATTGGGCTAAATTAAAATAAAATCCAAAAAGATACATATTAAAATCCAAATAAATATATGAAGTCCAGTCCACAATTACAGAACCCAAAAAAATTAAATTATATGGCTCACGTTCAGTCAAGCCCAAAACCGGCTAAAAACCCTAACCCTCAACCCTAATTATCATCTTTTTTATGCGTAGTCAACCAAGAGCCGTTAGATCAATTCTTGATCCAATGGTCACGATTAAAGGAAGGTGATCCTCCAGCTGGCCGCGTGAGATCACGCGCGAGCCGTTTAGTTCTCCACGTACGCGTGAGATCACGCATGGGGTCATCCGGTTTCCAAGGCACCACGTGTCACCATCTCGTGTAATCCCACTCGTCCAAGATAGCATCTGAGTCGTTCGTCCCTCACGCAGTCTCAGCCGTTGGATCATATCTGATCCAATGGCCAAGGATCATTCTGGCCGAGAGGACACCACCACCATGCCGATCATCATCAGCCCTCAACCACCACACCAGATGTATCAGAAAAAACACCAAAAAATAAGATTTGTCAGTACCTAATAGCAAAAACATGTAATTTATGTCTTATCTTTACCAAAAAAACAACAAGTCAGAAGCAGGATATATATGTAATCAGATCCTCATTTTTGTAAGTTACCAGAATCAATGAAAAAGAGGAAAAAAAACCAGATTCAAATATAACAAAAAAATCGAAAACAGATCCAATAGTAATTTTCTCATTCCTTTTCTTGCATGTCTTTCGAGCAAAAAAATAATAAATAAAAACACAAAAAGGGGTTGCGAAGTTTACCCTCACCGCGGCCGTCGTTCGGTGATAAGCCTCGGGGTTCTTTCGAACTATGCATGGTGAATCAGACGGTGGTAGTTTTAAAGAGGGGGTTTATTTTAAAAAAAAATGGTTTCGGTTTTCCTAGATCCTAGGCAAAGGATACTCATTTTCTAAAATCCAGGGCCAGATTTGGTTTCTAAATGTAAAATACTTAGTTTTCAGGCCTAGGGTATGGTGGCCGGTGGTGGCAGACGGCGGCCGGAGTGGCCAGCCACCACCATTTTCTGGAAAAAGGGTGGGCATCTGGGATTTAAGGTTTCAAAATTACAGAGGATTTGGGAGTTATATTAAGCGTTTTTTTAAAAAAAATGTTAAAAGGTTAAAATTTGGTTTTTAAGTGTGATTTATAGAGTTTAGGTTTTTTAAAAATGGTATAATCACATAATAAGGACCCTGCATTTCTGGTATTTTCATTTCGAGTCTGCCCCTTGGTACAATTACAAGCTTGGTTCCTCTTTCTTTCTAAATTCTTTCAATATGGTCCTGAAATCAACCAAAATCAGTTTTTAAATGGCAAAAATACCCTATTAGTCCTTCTGCGTTTTTGATATTTTTACTTCGAGCTTGCCCCTTGGTTTTATTGTATGTTCGGTCCTCCTAGGTTTTCTCCGTTTTGTAGTTAAGTCCTTAAATTGGCTTTTGTTTTTGTTTCATTTCTTCCTTTCGTTTCTATTTTTTTCTCATTTTAGTCCTTTTGCAGTTTCTTTATTATTGTTAAAATATCATGTTTAAATATATTTTAGTTTGCATATTAGGTTCAATAATATTTTTGATACATATGTTTTTTAGGATTAGGTTTAGTTGGTTGTTCATGGTTTGTTTATATGTTTAGCATGTGTTATCATATGTTGTTGTAGCTTTGTGTTAAAATGTGTTATGCTAAAATTATTTTGTTATGTCCATTAGTTTATGCATGCTATCTTTTTTTATTTAAATAACATGCAAGTATTTATAAAGTAATTTATATGTTTATGTGTTTTTGTTCTATGTATGATGTTTGTCATGATCGTGTTAATATTAGGAATATTCATGACATAGATTTATTGTGTCATATGATAAAGTTTTAGTGTAAGATTGTGGTGATGTTGCTTTGTTAATTTAGTATCATATTATATATGTCATGCATTTGTTGCATTTGTGTTTTTTGTGTTTAAGCATGTTATAGTTAGTTAATTTAATCTTGAAGTATTTTTTTACTATGTTTATGTTTATATTTATGTTTAATTTTGATTCTTGTAACATGTCATTTTGCTTATGATCATGCATTTTGTTAAATATTATCTTATTTTAGATATGTTTTATAAATTGTTTTCTAAGAATACATAACGGAATATTAATTGTCAATGTGACGCCCTTTTATTCGAGCGTAAACTTGGCCAGTATCAGGCGTAGTGATGGTGGTTTATCGGTTTATTCTCGAATAACGGAACCTTTAAAATTTACTCGCGCTTATAACCAAATTTTAATTTAATCGTCACTTTAATCCGAAAAGTTTAATATTAATAAAGTGATAATTATTAAAGTACCAATTTTAGGTGGTGTGGGGGTGCTAATCCTTCCCCATCCGTAATCGAATCCTGAATCCAACATTTTTTAAATCTCTGGTTTTATGGTGTCCGACCTACGTTAGTGGCTGGTGACGACTCCATTTCTTTAAATAAAACACAGTTTTTTTCTAAAACCCCACGAAAGATATTTTTTTAAATAGCCGAAAGATCCCCAAACACAATAAAACTTCATTTTTAACGAAAATACTCCGTAAGAAAAAAAAGATCGCTACAATTACGCTTTTGCTGATTTGGGCTAGCATACACAAATGTCACATAAAATTTCCGGGAGGATTGCTCGTCTGTACAAAGAGTAAGTATAAATTGACTAGAAACAGCCAGAACATACATAGAATCCTTCCACAAGACTCATATACCACCAGAAAGACCATTAGCTTCCACACGAAAAGAAAAAAGTTTCTTATGTCTCCGAATAATCTTATCAGCCGTAGCGCCGCTAATCCTTGTTTCCATCCACGCCACTATGTTTTCCCTATACTAACTATATAACGCCCTTCCCTGTATGTTTTCCCTCCCGAATTTCCCTCTCTTTTACATTTTCGTTCAAAATGGAAAGATTATTCAACTCGGTGGCTCGTCCACGTTCCACACAGCTCCTTTTCCTTCTCATCATTCCATTTCTCTGCACGTTGACATGGCCATGCACCGCCGCCGCCGCCCAAGAGCTTCACAAAGGCTTTGAAGCCACCCCAAATCCTTCCATCTCCTCCTTCCAACCTCTCCTCAACGATTCCTCAGGCAAGTTCTCCTTCGGTTTCCTCCGAGTCAACTTAACCCAACTCGCTCTGGCTGTCCTCCACGTACCTTCCAGTGAACCGCTGTGGATCGCCAACTCTACCACCTTATCTCGGAGGTCCGACGGCACAAAAGTCTTCTTCAATGGCAGTCTTGTGGTTTCAGATCCCCGGACGAGGACGTTTTGGTCAACCCAAACACAAGGCGATAAACTTGTCCTCCTCAATAACTCCAACCTCCAGATACAAAGTGGCCTCGACAACAGCAACAACGTCAACGTCCCAACTGTTTTATGGCAAAGTTTCGATCATCCCACAAATATCCTTGTCGAAACTCAAAACTTCACATCTACCATGACCCTCGTTTCTTCAAATGTCCTGTATTCAATGCGACTGGGCAGCGATTTCATTGGATTGTACGCTAAATTTGATTCCAATTCTGACCAGATTTACTGGAAACACAAAGCTTTACAAGCCAAAGCACAGATTGTTGAAGGTGGTGGACCGATTCACCTCCGAGTTGACCCAGACGGGTGGTTGGGAATGTACCAAAATGAAACAGCCCCTGTGGATGTTGAAGCTTTTAACAGCTTTCAACGAACCCTTGACGGACTCCTTATGGTACGGTTAGAACCGGACGGGAACCTCAAAGCTTATTATTGGTCCGGGTCAAGTTGGGTTTTGGATTATCAAGCTATTAGTGACACTTGTGACTTACCGAACCCATGCGGTTCATACAGTTTGTGCACTCCAGGGACGGGTTGTTCTTGTTTGGATAACAGCACGGAGTTTTCATCCGGTGAGTGCCCCGGTTTAGGCTCGCATCCGAACGACCTGTGTACCGACCAGAAAACCCAAAACGACACTAAAGTTTTAAGGAGAGAGGGAGTGGACGTGCCGTTTAAGGAGCTGATGAGGTACGAAACGATGCCGTCTTTACAAGAGTGTGAGAACACGTGCGAAAAGAATTGCAGTTGTTACGGGGCGGTTTATAATAATGCATCCGGGTTTTGCTATATCTTGGATTACCCGACCCAAACGCTGTTGGGAACGGGCGATGATAGTAAAGTGGGGTACTTCAAAATCAATGAAGAAACAAAGAAGGAAAGAATGGATCCGGGTTTAGGGGTGGGGATCGGTCTATTAGGAGCGGCTTTATTATGTTTGGTAGGGGCAATCGGGTTTGGAAGCTACAAGATTTGGATGAATAAGAGAAGAATGAACCGGATGTTGGAAAAGGAAACGGGTGGGGCAATGTCCGGCCCGTATAAGGATCTCGGGTCGGGTAGCTTTAGGTCGATCGAGATGTGCAGTGCCAGTCATCGATAATACCGGAGATTTGATCCAACCGCTTGTTTTTGTTTTTTACAGGTAACATGTAATTTTACATTCCAATTTTTTCTAGAATATGAGTTTATTGAAAAGTATAAGAAATAATTAAAAAAGTGGGGATGATGTGAGCAGTGACGTAGAGTGGTTTTGACTTAAAAAATTCAGGGGGCATCACTAACTTTAATTGGACTAGTGTTCGTGGGTGTGGGGTCCACCTTCGGTCATGTTTTGTTCTTTTTTCGTACCGAAATGATAAACGAACAGCTAATTTAATTTGTCAAGGAAGATGTTGATTAACAAACTACTACTACTACTACCTCTCAACCTCTGTGTAGGTGTAGTGTTTTTCCCCTCATGTCGATAGTGGGTTCTTCACGTGCGATCATGTGGGCCACTCTTTGATTTGGATGGACCTTTATTTATCTGTATTATTTATTCCTCCATATCCAAAGATCAAGATGATGCAACTTGAATTGATCATAATTTTTTAAAATTGAATTAAAATTTTAAAATTATTCATGTCTTTGGGTAGGGATGGTCATGAGGTAGGTTGGATTTTGGTCTATCTATATTCAACCTAAAAATTTAATATTTCTACTCGAATTTAATTAGACAAAATTGTTTTTTAATTTTTATTCGATAAAATATGGAGTTAAAGTACAAATAAAGAGGGAGCATTATAGTAATTATTCTATTTTTATTAGACAAAATTGAGAAAATTTGTTATATATATATATCAATTAAACTATACCTAAATATTTAGAATAAAATCAAACTATTATTTCGGATAGGGTCGGATATTTTCACCCTAAACCCAAGCTCGATCAGACCCGATCTCATTCTCAAAAAATTCAACCCGGACTCAACCCAAACGTTAATTTATTTTAAAAACAACGACTACATAAAATTAAGTCGAGTCAAAATTTATCAAATCTGAGTCAAATGACCATCCTTAGACTCGAGTCCTTACCTAAGGAAGGAAATACTAAGACTTCGATAATGTTTATTTTTGCATATACTATATTTTTTATTATATAAAATTTTTAATTAAAATATTATGTATTCATATCTTTTTGTAATTTTTTAAAAATAAACTTGACCGATAATTAAATAATTTTTAAAGTTTAACGTTTGGTCAATTTGATTATTTCAACTCCAATAATGATTTGAGTTCAAATCATACAAATAACCTATTTTATGATTGTGTTTCCGTGATAATGATATACTCTTCTCTTACCATTAGGGAAGGCAACGGGTCGGATTTAGACCAGATTCAGCTATACCCAAATTCAGACTCATTTTTACATTCTAGATCTAGACTCGTCCCGGATCCGCGGGTCTAGAAAATTGGGACCCAAATCCAAATTCATTGGATTTCAAGGATTCGGGTCCAAAACGGGTCTGTTAAAAAATGACCATTCGACTTATTTTTTAACGTAATAAAACTGTCATTGACTAATTTTACATCACATCTTCAATGGAAGAAAGATTAATTTCAATACAACTAGTAACAGAATAAAAAACGATAAACTAAAGTCTAAAAAAAACTCCAATACAATTACACAAATATTTTTTGAATAACACAAACATTAAAAAATGTAGATAATGAAACATTCCATTGTCGCAAGCCGAATACCGCACTTCTACCTCCTTAGAGTGCTAGTCTTCATCACTACTTAAATCATCAACATCTTAAAACAAACAAGAAACAACCAACCAAAGAGAAATTTTTGTTTAATGAAAATAATATTTGTGAAATTTAAATATTAATATTAAGGTTATGTAATATAATAACTTTCTTCTTTATCATGTCAATGATATCCACCACTTCCGCATCATCATCACAATCTTCATTAATAGTGGAACAAGCATGTGTTCATTCAAAAGTGTCTGTCATAAAAAAATAAAAATTATATTAGAGAATAATGTGAAATATAAAATTAAAGCAAATGAAGGGAAATAATACTTTAAAACCAAAGGTGGGTTTTTCTATAAACGGGTAAACAGGTCCAGGTCCGGATCTTAGTGTCAAATCCGGACCCGGATCCGTACTTTAATCAAAGGATCCAGATCTGGCCCGGATCCGTCGGGTCCAAAATTTTAATATCCAAACCTTATAAAACGGATCTGAATCTACGGATTCGGGTCGGGTCCAAGATCCATTGCCATCTCTACTTACCATATAGATGTGTAAATTGTCCCAAAAGATAATTTGCTATCAAACATTTTTTTTTTGATAAAGTGTGTGATACTATCATATGCCTCGTTAAAAATTTTCTAAATCTAAATAAAAAAAAAAGAATACTTCATGGTAGTATTTTACAAGAATCAAACCGAGATAAGAACTCGACAGAATTAACCAAAAGGAAAAGCAAAGCAAAGCCTAATAAAAGCTAAAAAGAACCACACACCACAAGAACGAAGCCATGCAACAGTACTTAGTCCCCAGAAGCATTGTGCCTACGATCAATAGCACTGAAGGCAGCTTGGTTCAGCTCCGAGCCATTCGGCGCCAGGGTCACCAATCGGTCCATCTCTTCTGTGACCATTTCCACTACAGCAGGAGGAGTGTGCATGAAAGTAGAGACCGCCATAGAGCCACCACGGCTTAAGGCCGCTAATTTATCCATAACTCCATTTTAGCTCTGATGAATATGACGGATAACTGTTTTCCAATTACGATCCAACAACTCAAGGATCGATGCAACGAGAACACTTCCCTCAAGTGCCGAAGACTCTCTATTGAGGATTTTAACCACTTCCATGTTATCTGATTCCAATTCAATAAGTCTGAACCCTATAGACCAAGCATGAAGAAGCGTATCATGAACAAACCCACAATTCAGAGACCAGAACCGAACACCTACCAAGGAATTTAGTAAATTCGAAACACCAATTACCTTGGTCATCTCGAAGGTCACCTTCGATAACGACAGAGCCATCCCTGTTGTGCACAACAGCATCACAGTTTGCTGACCGAAGCATCTGAAGGTAAAACCCCGTTAACGCTCGACGGTCTAACAAAGGCACGGGCACACTCTACCACCCAACAATCCCCTTGAAGAAGAATATCTTCATTTTGCACATAGTCCACATTAAGAATCGCACTACAACAATGTTTCCATAAGAGCTAAAAATAAATAGCAAACTGACTACTCCATGGTTCCCCTTCGCTTGAGAAATTTTCAGCACCCCCAATGTTCTGCTGCACCCAATCGGAAAAAGGGGGGCTTTGGAAACTATGCAATCTGTCAGGTTTAACAACGCGATACCAAAGGCTACGAGCAGCTGTACACCTGCGGAGGACATGGTCCACGTCTTCTACCCCGGTATGGCAAAATACACACATCTGAGTTTGAAAGATGTCGTCGGGCACGTTCCGCTTTGGTAAGCAGGCACTGATGGAGGGCCAACCACATGAACACCCTCACCCTTTAAGGTACCTGTAAATGCCAAATTTCTTTCCATTTAAACCGAATATTTAAAGATACACTCCGATTCAAAGCGTTATAAGTAGATTTAGAAGTGAAACTTCAGTTCTTTTCCCATTTCCAACTAGGACAATCGGCACTGAGATGAGTCTAGGGTGGCTTAGCAGTGGCAATTTTATCCAAAGTTTTTTGTGGCAAGAAAAGGGAAATACGCTCCCAATCCTAATTACCGACAAGATCAACCATCTCACCGACCATTGACGAGGAGCTTCAGCAAAAGTACAAGCAAAAAATAAGACGACCATCTTCATCAAGTTAATTATCATACCAGAAGTCTATAGAAACATCATCACGAATATTCCAACAGACGCTTTCCTTAACATCTTCCCAAATGCAACATAAACCCTTCCGTAACCATGAGCACTTGCTCTGATAAATTGAAAGAGGCGTCGTATCATCCCATTAATACTTCGCTTTCAAAATTTGGACCCAAAGCTTATCATTATCAGTCACCAACTGATGGCCAAGTTTCATCAAGAATGCTTTGTTTTGTTGGTGCAAGTTTTTAAAGCTTAAGCCGCCATCTTTAACAGGTCGTTGTACAGTTTCCCAAGAGACAAGCGAGATGCCAGATTTATCATTTTTTGAACCCTACACAAAACGGTGAATCATTTTTTCCATATCTTCACAAATGCTTTTAGAGAGCCAAGAGGATTGCATCATATATACCGGAATCGCCTGAAGAACCGCCTTGGCTAGAGTGATCATTCCAACTAAGGAAAGCGTTTTCCCAGCCCAACCGGTTAGTCTAGAGCTCATCTTGTCAAGCAAATAATAATATGTAGCCTTGGTGACTTTACGATGTAATAGGTGAACCATCAGGTATCGACCAAGATCCTCAACTTCCTCAAACCCAATGGAACGAGCAATAACATTTCGAAAAATCACCGGGCAATTACGGGGGAAACAAACTTGTGTTTTTGCCACACTAATCCGATGGCCCGAATCCATACAAAATCTCTTCATAATCTCCTAAATAATCAAAACCTGATCTATGGAAGCCTCAAAAACAAGACTAAGTCATCAGCAAAGAAAAGATGTGATAACCCAGGGCCACTACGAGCAAGGCGAATTTGTTTTCACTTTTCAGAACTAGTCCCCTCTCAATAGCTTGGGATAAATGTTCCATACAGAGAACGAAAAGGTAGGGGAACAAAGGATCCCCTAACGAATCATAGGTTTAAAAGTATCCATAAGTTCACCATTCCATAATAATTGAGTAGACACGGAGCGAACACACTTCATAATAAGGGTGATCATCTTAATTGGGAGACCCATATCAAAAAGAGTGTCTTCAATACAATCTCACTCAAGACGATCGTACGCTTTTTCCAAATCTACCTTAATAGCCATCCATGCTTTCTTTCCTGTTTTAGAAGCTATAGAATGCATAATCTCCTGTGCTAAAATAATATTATCAGTTATATGCCTTCCCAGAACAAAGCTCGCTTGAGTCTTGGCAACCCACTTGGATAAGAAAGGCTTCAACTGACAGACAAGGATTTTGGTGAACTTGTAGAGAACTATGCAGAGGCTGATAGTTCTAAATTGACTAATGAGCTCTAGAGCGTCCACTTTAGGGATTAAAACAATAAGAATCTGTTTCACCCATTCTTCCAACGTACCACTTTAAAGAAAACCTTAATAAAATTAAACACTGATTGACCCACCGTATTCTAATTTTTTTGATAAAAGGCCACATATAAACCGTCAACACCCGGTGATTTTAGAGGATCCATATCGAAGACCACATTATGAACTTCCTCCATTGTAACAGCCAAAAGTAAAGGTCAAAGTTCTGCCTCCCCAAATTGGTGGAAAGTGCCTGTAACATCCGTAACTCTCGGCTGCCTTTGTGCATTTAAAAAAAGCTCCTGAAAAAACTGCATCGCATGGGATTTAAGGATCAATTGGTCATTAGACCAAGACCCATTTAAAAGTCACAACATATGGATCTTGTTACGATGTCTTCGTGCCAGAGTAGTCACGTGAAAGAAAGCCATGTTACGATCACCTTTCTTAATCCAACTATTTCGAGCTTTCTGATGCCACAGGCTCTCTTCTTGAGCTAAAATAAGGTCCAACTCTTTTTTTAACTCCAGTTCTAATTCTTCAAGATGAGAGGCAATTGACCTTTCCAAAGCCTTCTCAACCCTATGAATACGAGCAAGTAAAGACGACTTGCGCCGACCAATGTGGTCGAACACATCCATACTCTATTGTCGACTTTTCATTTGGAAATTGAGAACATTGTTGTTAATAGGTATATCAGTAGACCAAGAGCTCTTAAAAAGATTATAGAAGTTGGGATGGTCATTCCAAGCCACTAAATACTGGAAAGTTCGATTGATAGTAGCATTATCCTGGTTACCAGTGTCCAGCATGATTGGTCTGTGATCCGATCCTAGTTTTTAAAGGTGAAACACTTCAGAAGTAGCATAATAATCATACTGAGCAGTGTTTTAAAGACATCTATCAAGTCGCTGAGACAACAAACCCCGCTTCTAAGTAAATTGAGGCTCGTTGAAACCCATGTCAATCAAACCAGAGTCAAATAAGAAGTCACAAAATCTATGACACACCCTAGTACAGTGCTGAGAACCCCCTTGGCACTCTACAATACTACCAAGAATCCAAGGCCTCCCAGGCTTTAAAGCTTTCAATTGATCCCAAAGGGTACGGCGCTGGAAAGCATTTGGGCTAGCATACACGAAAAAGATAAAGAAACCACGATTCTCATTAGTAACAGAACATAACCCATAAATGAACTGGTTGGAAACAAGGATATCAAGACGAACTGACTCCCTCCACAAAAGCCAAATACCACCTGAAAACCCTACAGTTTCTACCCTATAAGAATTCTCAAAGCCTGACTTGCGAATAAAACTATCAGCAGCAGCACCACTAATACGAGGCTCTATCAAAACAACAATGTCAGGTTTCTACTTTTTCAACCATAATTTAAAAAACGATTAAAAATAGGGTCAAGAGTACCCTGGATGTTTTAAAATATAATCTTAACCATTAAACAATAATGATAAAAAAAGAGAACAACAAATTTAAACCTGCATGTCATTCTGCCTCGACTACTCAAAAGCTGTATTGGCTCGCCATTGCACCTTGGTGCCATT
Organism: Hibiscus mutabilis; assembly: GCA_019671005.1. Lineage (NCBI taxonomy): Eukaryota > Viridiplantae > Streptophyta > Magnoliopsida > Malvales > Malvaceae > Hibiscus > Hibiscus mutabilis. Next base: position 44,299,212 of record CM033729.1, on the reverse strand, counting down.
CTCCATAAGGGACACCTGAACAGTAGATTGCCGTGCGATTTTAGCAGCTTTAGCCTTGTCGAGTTCTGAGATAAGAACCGAAACACAAGTAGCTAAAACTGGATCAGAAAAACCTCGCTCATCATTTTTCTTATTTTTAAAGCCTGGCCGCTATACCCCTTTAGTACCCATTGTAGTCTTGGAAGAACATTTACTGCTTAGCCCTCGAATAGACTTTGGTAGAATGCGACTGTTTTTATCCTTGAGCACTCGTTTATCCTCAGTACCAACCACCTGAACCATCGTATGCTTAACATTATTTAAAGTAGTTTTCGATTGCACAACCTTATCCCTTGAAACAACTTAGGGAGCGTCGACCAAAACAGGCTTACTTGGTGTTGTAACAACCTTGGAAATCAATGTAGAGCTTGGACCAACTCCTTCATGCAACCCACTACTAACCTTGGACTTTTCTACAGTGCCCCCACCAGATTCTTCTGTATTACCAACATGCTTACTGGACTGAACATATGGTGATAGTGTGGCCTTGGCTTTAGCTAAGAGTAAAATGTTGTCAACCGTGGCAGTCGTACCAGGTTGTATCGGTGTTGACACATCCACACACCTCTCAAGTCTCTAATTACGGTCCAAGGCCACGAACCTCGGGCCATTAGGGTTGTTACTCGATGGCAAAATATCATTCTTTTTTTTGGTTAATAGAATTCCTCATTTTTCGATTCACAACTTGCATCCACGATCCGTATCGATCACTAGGGTCTCTAGCATCACTAGTATTTCTTCATTCACCCCCATTAGCCTTCTCTTGACCACGCATATCCCTTGAATGGCCATATTTCCCACAAACGTAACAATAAAAAAGCAAGTTTTCATACTCAATATCAAATCGTTGACCATCAGTAAGCACGCCTGACACCGAAGGTTTATCGAGATCAATCATAACAACAACACGGGTGAACTTTCCCCTTTTCCCCTCTGTCGTGTTATAATCCACTCGCACAACCTTACCAAGAGAGCTCGATGTATAGCGAAACAAACTCTTAGTATAGTATCGATATGGAAGCTTTGGTATACGCATCCAAACCATTATCCTTGCTGGGAAAGATTCCGATATGGAAAAAAATATGCTCCATGGCTGGACTGTAAGATAGTTCCCATAGATAACCCATGGTCCTCCAACCAAAACCTTATAAAAATCATCTTCGCTAGCAAATCGAGCAAGGTAGTAATCGTTATCAAGATCAATAAGATTCATGCCCCCTTTAAGATTCCATAAAGATTGAATTCGATTAAGGAGATCCCGATATCCAACTGTCTTCCCCAAAAGACGAACTATGATCGAGGTTGCCAATTTCGCATCTATGGCGTCATGGACTCTATCAGAAAATCTGATCTCTGGCAGTGTGCTTTCTCCTCCGATAATAACATCCTCCGCTCGCACTTCTACATCAAGTTCACTTATCATATGGGTCTGTTTCGGCGATTCAATCATGCCAGCAAGCATATCCCTAAAGAGGGCTTGCTCGTAACCCTGCCTTGCGATAATCCAGGATCCCCCAATGGCAAAGTATGATTCACATTCAAGTTCTCATCCACCAAAATAGGAACACTCGCAGTTGCCTCGCCCATGCAAGTATCAGTGCCTTCCATAGGCTCTTGTGTAGAAACACCGTCGTCAACGATAGTCTCATCCTCGTCACGGCCCTTTTTAACCACAGGCTGAATCGCATCAGAAAACAGTGAACCTGGTCGCTCCAGTTCGAATCGAGTACATCGCCTTTATGTATGATACAAGCAGTTAAGAATAATGTTATGACTTGTCAAAATTTTATTTCGAATTAAATTTACCTTAAGACAATAATGATGAATTCAAATATTTGGTCAACATCCAATGAGCCAGGACTGTTCGACACAAATATCGGAATTAATAAATACCTCATTTTTAGAAGTTAGATAAATTAATTAGCAATGTTGAATTAAATAAATTAAGGTGAAATGAATGAAAAATTATGTATGTCACGGAATTGAAAATAAAGTAAATAAAGATAAATGCGGAAAATAAATACGAACAAAATAAATAAATGCGAAAATTAAAGAAACCCCAGAAATGGACTGGGTCGGCAAAAGCAATCCGAAAAAAGGACCGGATCGAACAAAAGAGTGTAAAAGGAAAAATTCAGAAAGGACCGAATCGAGCATAAAAAAGCAAAAATTAAATGGCGGAAATTAAATTGCGGGAAAATAAAAAGTCCGGAAAATGGACCGGATTGAGCATGAAAAGAAAAGCGAAAATTAAAATGCGAGAAATTAAATTGCGGAAATTAAATGTTAGTTGCGGGAATTAAATAGTGAATGTTAGATGTTAGATGGAACGTGCCATAATAATACGAGTCATCCCCCATTGCAAGTCACCGTAAGGCCGATTCGAACATGAATTAAATAAACCAAATTATACTATACACTATAATATGAATAATACTATACAATATAATAGTAACATATAATATGTACTATAATATAATAATACTATAATATATAATATCATATAATATATACTATGATATAATTAATAATTCTAATATATGATAATAATATATATAATATAAATATAATGTAATATAATGATATAATATATTATGTTATAAATAGTATAAAACTATAACGTATATATATATACATATAACATAATATAGAGCATGATTATAATCTATATATATAATATGTATAAAGTATAATATATAAATAAATATAATATATAAATAGGGACTAAAACAAAAATAAATTAAATTCAAGGGGGTAAAATCATAAAAATAGGGAAATAAAATAGGGATGAAACTAAAAACAAACTAGAATTGTGAGGGACTGCAAGGGTAATTTAAAACTGCAGAGTGGCTTGGGTGGTTAGTTTGAAAACGCGGAAGGACTACAAAGTAATAAACCTATTAAAAAACTCAATTTGGTCAAACTGGGGATGAAATTGCAAAGATTGAAAAAGAAATGAGGGTCGGGTACGTTATTTTAAAGTGCAGAAGCCTTTCCGCACGTGATTAAAAAGGGCAGAGTGGTTAAAAGGGGTATTAACCCATTTGAAAATTTCAAAGCTTATAAAATAGCCCTGCCGGTTATTATCTTACCCTTTTGGCCATTTGCAGATTAAGCCTCCCCAATACGAAACATTTCTCTCCCAAAAATTTTTGGAGATTTCAAAAAACCTCTCGACTCAACCCAGAAAGCACCGCCCATTTCAGATTTCTTCGGGTTCTCCGCCGTGCTTTGCCATGTCGGTCGTCGCTAGTCGGTGACCATCGACCTTCAAACAGACCCAAAAAAAATTCTCTTCCCCTTAAACGCAAAACCAAACTCCGATTCTCAAAAAACAACATCCTTTTACTCAGATCTGCAAAAGCCGTAGTGAAAAAAAAAATTAACCCTCCCTTTTTCTTTCCTTTCTTTTACAAACAAACTGGATTTAAAAAGAGCCCAAGAGACGGCCGACGACGGGAACCGACTTCCCTTAAGATAAAAACCTAAGATCCTTTTATGATTTTTTTTTTGTATTTTATTCAAAAGAAAAAAAAATCTACCTTTAGAATTTTTCTTGTTGTTTTGTATTGATTTTTGCGAATATTCTCGTCTAGGGATTCATTTTTTGGTTGGGGCTTTTATAGCCCTATTACAAAGGTAAAACAAAAAGAAAAGGCTGCCTCTGATTTTTGTTAATAATTAACGGTGTTGTTAATATAAGAAATATCGAACTGCATCTATGATGAAGTGTTGTCAATTTTTGAGGTAAATATTACTTTTACGTTGGATAGAAATTCTCTATTCATTTGTGGTGCCCCTATATATGTCCCCATCTTAAAAAAAAATAGGTTTATTGTTTAGGGTTGTCACGGTGGGGTGTATTTTTAGAATGTAGGATTTAGGGTTTAGGATTTAAAATTTAGAAATAGGACTTCAAGTTTTATATTTTAATGTTGAGGCATAAAATAAGAAAAAAAATAGAAAATTTTTGTTCAATTTACGATTCTTCGTGAGAAAAATATAACTCTTGTCATATATAGTGAATGATCTAATTTCTGATTATTCAATCTCAGATCAAGAATTCCTTCAATATGTATTAACAATTTGACTAAATTAATAGTTATAAAACTGGATACAAATTTACGTTGAATTAAAATATAAGAATTAATATTAAATTTAAACCTAATAGAAAAATTGAAATCATAAATTCATATGATTTGATGAAAAACTATATTTATATATTATAATTTTTTAGTTGAGTTGCTGTCATGAATTAATTAAACACTAATATAATTGGAAAAGTATTAAAATGAACCGTAAAAGAGTAATTTGTTACTTTTTTTTAATTGAGTGATAATTTTGTAACTTCTTATAGTCGAAAGATTCAACAAAAAGTGTTATATAGTTGGAGGACTATTTGTGTACTTTACTCAAACTTTAATTAATCTAGCTGTTGCAATCACATAATTGAGGATTAAATTAAATTTAGATTGAATTAAATCAAAAACAAATATCTAAATCTATTTATAAAATAGAGGTGTAAGGATATTGAATTAACCTTATGAATTTTTGATGAGTCTTTAGGCTTCCTATAAATAGGCTTTCCAGAATGTTTGAAGAATTGGGTCTTGGGTTAATTAAACTAAAATTTACTCATGAATAACTTAGACTATTGTGCACATCTTGACCGTCGGCCGTGGCACGTGCAGTAAGCAGGGTCATAGTAATGCTTGGGCTTTGGCAGAAGGGGTACTTGTCCAGACCCATTATTAAGAAGTTTAAATATTTATTATAAGGAATTTAATTAATAAAATTATTTTATTTTATTTTATTTATTCTTGAGATTTATTTTTCAATACTTGTTATTAAAGGTTCAATTTACAAACAATTTAGTTTATTTTGTGTACTCTTAAACTTTATTTTTTTTTCAATATTTGTTATTAAGAGTCCAATTACAAGCAAATTAATTTATTTTTGTTTATTCTTAAAATTCAATTTTTTCAATACTTGTTATTAGAAGCTCAATTTACAAACAAATCAATTTATTTTTGTGTATCCTTAATTCAATTTTTTCAATACTTGTTATTAGGGGCTCAATTTACAAGCAAATTAATTTATTTTTATCTACCCTTAAAATTCAGTTTTTCCAATACTTGTTATTAGGGGCCCAATTTATATGCAAATTAATTTATTTTTGTCTACTCTTAAAATTCAATTTTTTAATATTTATTATCAGGGGACCAATTTACAAACAAATTATTTTTTTTGTCTAATCTTAACATTTATTTATTTTTCATACTTATTATTAGGGGCAAATTTTTAAGTTCACCCAGGCTATTAAAATCTCATAAACGAGCTTGAAAATAAGTACGAGATTATGAGTATGGCTGTTAAATTAGTATAATTTCGCGGATTTTGCACCGCATCCGTCCTAGTTAAGGCGGGTATAGGTATGTGTTTGGTGGGTAGTAAGTGGGTGTGAATGTCAAAAGTCATACTCATCGTGAGTAGTGTAACAACCTGAATTTCTGAGTCAAAGAATGAGCGTTAACCCAGGTTATGAACCTTAATAATTGATTGGGTAATTAGACCCTTTGGGCCAAGTTTGAGCCCTATTGGATGAGTTTTGAACCTTACAAGCTTGGGGTAGGTACCATTTTATAAAAGAAAAAAAAATTGGGGATTTTATGCGGTGAATATACCATTTTTCAAATAAAGGTTGAATTCCCATTAAATTTCTTTGCATTTAACGCGAGAAAAGGAAGATTTGTGAGCTCTCCTTGTCCCCTTAATCTTCTCCATTCTCATACATCTACATCCTCTTTTATCTTCCCACACAAGGTTTTAAAGGTTAAATTTTTAGCACCCAAAGTGTAATTTTAGGATTTAGCAAGTAAAAATTCGTAATCTTTATTTCAAAAGCTACAAAAAATATAAGAATCATTGAGAAAAAATAGGAAATGAGTTTGCGGGTTTTGGTAGGGGTTTTAGAGAAATGGATTATAGTGAAAGAGGTGGGAGAGACCTCCAAGGTCCAAGTGAAGAAGAAGAGTTGATGATTTTAGAGCAATAATTTTAGAGCAAGAAGCTTCATTTCTAGCTGTATGAGTAAGTTTAGTACTCCTCTAAGTCTTTGTCTTCATGGACATCATAAATATGATGCCTTGTATGCTTGAATTATTGTTAGTGGTAGAGACTTGCTTGATGATTTATAACTTGTAATTGATGTTGATAATGAGTAAAAATGGTAGGAAACAACTTTTAATAACCCTCATAATTTATACGATGGTTATAGGACCATGTAACAACATTTTTGGGTGACTTGTGGTTGATTTTTTAGCCTTAAAAAGCTATTTTTGGGCTTCAGTACCAGTATGCGGAGATTTCGTACCGGCGCCCTTTGTTCAAAGTGATGAGCAAGGAAGAATTGTGAGTAGGGTACTAGTACGGTGTTCAACCTATACCGGTACACTCTTTAAGATCGTATCGGTACGAGTCGATCTGTATCGGTACGTGATGACTCATAGAATTTCAGTAAGCAGTTTTGATATCGGTTTGCATGTGAGTGTCAGTACCCGAGGGTATCGTATCGGTACTCATGGCCCAATACCGATACCGATTGGACATTATACCCAAAAAGGTTGATTTTGACCTAGAGGGGTCCAAAAATTGTGGTTTATGGTCTAATGCCTCGCCTATGATGACCTATAACATAATTAACCTAAGGAACATAATTCCAACTTCGTACACATGATTTTTGAGTAATAAAATGGTTAGTAAAAGGGTGACATGTTGTTCACTAGTAACCTTAAGGGATCCATGATTTTTAATAATGATTGTGTGCCATATGAGCACTTGCTTGGTCGAGTTACCTTGATTGTTGGGAGTTGGATACCTAAAAAGTGTGTTATAATACCATGATAAGAGACATTGAATGTATGTTCTCGATGTTATGTGACAGTAGGTCATATTCGAAGATATTCGATGAGGGATTCCGAGTATGAGTGTATGTTCCTAAGGTTGTGTGACACCGTGTCTCACTTAGAGTGTACGTTCTTGAGATTGTGTGACGCCGAACCACACTCCAGGTTTGTGGCATGATTGCATATGATTGCTTGGTGATATCAGGATGCACTTTGTTGTTTTAGCATGATTTTAGGCGATTAGAGGTAGCGCCACATGTTGTATATTTTGCTATATCACCATTTCTAGTTACATGTTTATGTTTATGATCTGCATAAAGTATTGTGTAGTAGAAGTGTACCACTAAGCTTTATAAGCTCAACGTTTGGAATCGTTGTTTTTGTTCGCAGGTTAGTAGGTTTGGCACGTTGTGTGGAGAGGCACCATAGATTTAAATATTTGTCTTTTTCGAGTACAATACTTAGTTTTGTTGGGTTATGTATTCGTAAGACTCTAATGGTTTGTATTGTAAATCGTAATTGGATTTCTAACAATTTGAGTCCAATATTTATGTTTTTAAAATTAAATTGGAGCTCCCATGTAAACGCTTGTCAAATACTTATTTATGCTTTAATATTTGAACTTGATGAAGTTTAAATATCGTTTTATGTTTGAGCTAAACTAGGTCGAAAATTTATAGTTATGGCTTGGGCTTGAGGCCCAATTGTAGTATCCCAAAAATACCCCAAATTCAAAAACCCTAATTTTAAAATCCCTAAATTCAAAACCCTAGAATTTAGGAATTTAAATAAAAACCCTAATTAAGAAATTTGGGAATTAATTGAATTCTAAACAAATTTAGAGACCTTTTATAAAAAAATAATATTAGGTATCTATTTTGTGAACCCTAGAAAACTACAAGGACTTACCTTATAATTTATCCAAAGTTTTGGTTATATAACCATGCCCTTTCCCCTGCAATTTAATTCTTTGCCGCAGCCGGTCATTTCCGCCCCTCTCTCGATTTATGTTCGAATCACATCTCTTTTTTTCTTTTCTTTTTTATTATTTATTTAATTCGATCAAACCCCGCTGAATCTTTGGCACCGCTCAATTCAACTATGTCTTCGGTTGATTTGAAGATCAATTATTCGAATCAGATAAGTATTCATTAAATTTCGTTATATAAGTATTTAGGAATAATTCTTTGATCATAGTGATAATAGTAATAATGTTATCGTAAGATTATTCTCATAGGTACCAATACGGCTGGACCCCGTACTTTCGATTATAAGAGACTCGTCATTCCGTAGGTTGAGTTTGCTACGACTAAGGTGTGTTTTCTTCCAGTGCTATAAATAAATAATTTTTATATGGTTTTATACCTTGCTTGATTATGATATGCATTATGGCTTGTATGGTTGACATCATGTACATACGATTTTAGAATGATTTTTTTATTTATGATTTATGAAATATTTGATTTTTGAAACATTCAGAATTTACAGAAACCAAGATTTATGGATTTATGACGCATGTTTATGGAATATCGGATTTATAGAATAGTGTTTATGAAATTTGAGTTTTAAACATCATACATGTATGAGCATGGGTTGGGAATTGTACGGAGGAAGTTCAGTGGTTTCACTTCCACTTCGAATTGGCGGACGTAAGGAAGAGGTTATGGGAACCTTCCTCATTTTTGACGGACGTAGTTGGGTGCATTACATTACGCTTGTGATATTGTATCATTTGTTTTATGTTTTAAAGAATTTTAAGAAAATATTATTATGTTTTATAATTATGGTTTTCCTTACACTTTAGAGACACACTAAGCTCTTTAGCTTACTAGTTTCTTCTTACATATATCTTTGGACTTTAGGTGACGTGGTACTTGGAGGATCTTACCTTTTATCCGGTTATTTTATATTTCAGTACGAACTCCTTTTTTTAAGTTTCAAACTATTAATTATTTGGACATCAATGTAATTTCAGATGTTGAGACTAATTATATTTTGGGATTACTTTTAGCATTATTTTACTATGATTTTATATTAGAGATTTTATTTAAACATTCGAATATTATTTAAGAAATTTATGTTTTATTTATTATAAGACATTTATTAAATTATCGTTATATATTCCTTTTAAATTAAAGTATACTTTTCTTAAATTGGATTTCTTGAGGGTTATGGTTTCAAATGTGACTTCCTAAATTCGACCATTTTCTTCTAGGTCGGATTTAGGGGATTAAATTTAGTGGTATCAGAGCTAAGTTCAACCATCGGACTGTGAGGCTTACATAAAATTTTAAACAAAAAATAATTTTTGCTTGCATATTAAATATTTTTGGGCAAAATGATATTTTCTGATAAATTATTATTTTAAAGAATTAAAGATATATTTTGAATAAAAACTCCAAGTATCAACTTTAATTATAGGATTATTTCCTTTTGTAGATAGATTACTATGCCACCATTTATGTTGAAGAATGAGGAATTCAGAATAAAGAATTTTAAGTTGTGTTAGTTAATTTTTGGGATCAATCGTCAAGTCTGAAATTTCGAGGACGAAATTTCTTTTAAGGGTGAGAGAGTTGTAGCACCCCAAAAATACCCCCAATTCAAAAACCCTAATTTTAAAATCCATAAATTCAAAACCCTAGAATTTGGGAATTTAAATAAGAAACCCTAATTAAGAAATTTGAGAATTAATTGAATTCTAAACAAATTTAGTGACCTTTCTATAAAAAATTATATTAGGTATCTATTTTGTAAACCCTAGAAAACTACAAGGACTTACCATGTAATTTATCCAAAGTTTTGGTTATATAACCACACCTTTTCCCCTGCAATTTAATTCTTTGCTGCAGCCGGTCTTCCCCTCCCCTTTCTCGATTTATGTTCAAATCGCATCTTCCTTTTTCTTTTCTTTTTTATTATTTATTTAATTCGATCAAACCCCGCTGAATCTTTTGCACCATCCAATTCAACCTTGTCTTCAATTGATAATGAGGTTTATGATACGAATCAGATAAGTATATTTCTATCATTAAATTTCGTTAGATAAGTATTTAGGAATAATTCTTTGATCATAGTGATAATAGTAATAATGTTATCGTAGGATTATTCTCATAGGTACCAATACGGCTGGACCTCGTACTTTCGATTATAAGAGACTCGTCATTTCGTAGGTTGAGTTTGCTACGGATAAGGTGTGTTTTCTTCTAGTGCTATAAATAAATGATTTTTATATGGTTTTATACGTTGCTTGATTACGATCTGCATTATGGCTTGTATGGTTGACATCATATGAATACGATTTTAGAATGAGTTTTTATTTATGATTTATGAAATATTTGATTTTTGAAGCATTCGAAATTTACGGAAACCAAGATTTATAGATTATGATTTATAGATTTATGGATTTATGACGCATGTTTATGGAATATCAGATTTATAGAATTGTGTTTATGAAATTTGAGTTTTAAACATCATACATGTATGAGCATGGGTTGGGATTTATACGGAGGAAGTTCAGCGGTTTCATCTTCGGGCTGAATTCCACTTCAGATTGGCGGACGTAGGGAGGAGGTTATGGGAACCTTCCTCATTTTTGGCGGACGTAGTTGGGTGCATTGCATTACGCTTGTGATATTGTACTATTTGTTTTATGTTTTAAAGAATTTTAAGAAAATATGATTATGTTTTATAATTATGCTTTTCCTTGCACTTTAGAGACACACTAAGCTCTTTAGCTTACTCCCTCATAGTTTCTTCTTACAAATATCTTTGGACATTAGGCGACATGGCACTTGGAGGATCTTACCTTTTATCCGGTTATTTTATATTTCAGTACGAACTACTTTTTTTAAGTTTCAAACTATTAATTATTTGGGACATCAATGTAATTTCAGATGTTGAGACTAATTATGTTTTGGGATTATTTTTAGCATTATTTTACTATGATTTTATTTTAGAGATTTTATTTAAGCATTCGAATATTATTTAAGAAATTTATGTTTTATTTATTATAAGACATTTATTAAATTATCGTTATATATTCCTTTTAAATTAAAGTATACTTTTTTTAAATTGGATTTCTTGAGGGTTATGGTTTCAAACGTGACTTCCTAAATTCGACCATTTTCTTCTGGGCTAGGTTTAAGGGTTACATTTAGTGGTATCAGAGCTAAGTTCAACCCTCGGACTGTGAGGCTTACTAAAATTTTAAACCAAAAATAATTTTTGCTTGCATATTAAATATTTTTGGGCAAAATGATATTTTTTGATAAATTATTATTTTAAAGAGTTAAAGATATATTTTGAATAGAAACTCCAAGTACCAACTCTAATTATAGGATTATTTCCTTTTGTAGATAGATTACTATGCCACCTTTTATGTTGAAGAATGAGGAATTCAGAATGAACAATTTTAAGTTGTGTCAATTAATTTTTGGGATCTATCGTCAAGTCTGAAATTTTGATGACGAAATTTCTTTTAAGGGTGAGAGATTGTAGCACCCCAAAAATACCCCAAATTCAAAAACCCTAATTTTAAAATCCCTAAATTCAAAACCCTAAAATTTGGGAATTTAAATAAGAAACCCTAATTAAGAAATTTGGGAATTAATTGAATTCTAAACAAATTTAGTGACCTTTTTATAAAAAAGTATATTAGGTATCTATTTTGTGAACCCTAGAAAACTACAAGGACTTACCTTATAATTTATCCAAAGTTTTGGTTATATAACCACACCCTTTTCTTCTGCAATTTAATTCTTTGCCGCAGCCGGTCTTCCCCTCCCCTATCTCGATTTATGTTTAAATCGCATATCCTTTTTTCTTTTATTTTTTATTATTTATTTAATTCGATCAAACCCCGCTGAATCTTTGGCACCATTCAATTCAATCTTGTCTTCAATTGATAATGAGGTTTATGATACAAATCAGATAAGTATACTTCTATCATTAAATTTCGTTAGATAAGTATTTAGGAATAATTCTTTGATCATAGTGATAATAGTAATAATGTTATCGTAGGGTTATTCTCATAGGTACCAATACGACTGGACCCCGTACTTTCGATTATAAGAGACTCGTCATTTTGTAGGTTGAGTTTGTTACGGATAAGGTGTGTTTTCTTCTAGTGCTATAAATAAATGATTTTTATATGGTTTTATACCTTACTTGATTATGATCTGTATGATGGCTTGTAGGGTTGACATCATATGCATACGATTTTAGAATGAGTTTTTATTTATGATTTATGAAATAATTGATTTTTGAAACATTTGAAATTTACGGAATCCAAGATTTATGGATTATGATTTATGGATTTATGACGCATGTTTATGGAATATCAGATTTATTGAATTGTGTTTATGAAATTTGAGTTTTAAACATCATACATGTATGAGCATGGGTTGAGATTTGTACGGAGGAAGTTTAGTGGTTTCACCCTTCGGGCTGAATTTCACTTCAGATTGGCGGACGTAGGGAGGAGGTTATGGGAACTTTCCTCATTTTTGGCGGACGTAGTCGGGTGCATTGCATTACGCTTGTGATATTGTACCATTTGTTTTATGTTTTAAAGAATTTTAAGAAAATATTAATATGTTTTATAATTATGGTTTTCCTTGCACTTTAGAGACACACTAAGCTCTTTAGCTTACTCCCCCATAGTTTTTTCTTACAGATATCTTTGGACTTTAGGCGACGTGGTACTTGGAGAATCTTACCTTTTATCCGGTTATTTTATATTTCAGTACGAACTAATTTTTTTAAGTTTCAAATTATTAATTATTTGGGACATCAATGTAATTTCAAATGTTGAGACTAATTATGTTTTGGGATTATTTTTAGCATTCTTTTACTATGATTTTATTTTAGAGATTTTATTTAAACATTCGAATATTATTTAAGAAATTTATTTTTATTTATTATAAGACATTTATTAAATTATCGTTATATATTCCTTTTAAATTAAAGTATACTTTTTTAAATTGGATTTCTTGAGGGTTATGGTTTCAAACGCGACTTCCTAAATTCGACCATTTTCTTTTGGACTGGGTTTAGGGGTTACACCAATTGTGACATCCAAGTTTAGGGTGTTACAAGTAGTAGGTAGGTGATGGATATGACACCTTATCCACCTCTCATGCATCCACCCGTTCACTATCCACCATATAAATAAGGTTATTTTAATGAAAACAAAAAATAATTTTATTTATATTATATATATTAGGTGTCGTGAGGTTGGATGAATATGTTTATTATTATTCATGTGAAATATGTTTGTAAGTTTTTAGAAAAATTTTAGAATGATTAAGGATGTTAAAAATCAAGTTTATGAAATTTGTCCAAGATTTTATGCGTAGGCAATGAGTTCGAAAAATCTCCAAAAATTCTACATAAATAATTAGTAAGTGATCCACACATTGTTATGGTTTGGAATTGATTATGAAAATTGCGGTGGAAAAGTGATTTTAAAAAGTGTTGTAGAAAAGTGATTTTGAAAAGTTGGGTTTAAGAATTTAGTGTTTGGTATTGTTGTCAAAAAGTGTTATTGGAAAGATAAAATGTCTATTTTAGACATGCTGTCAAAAAGTGATTTTGGAAAAAGTAAAAGTTGGATTTAAGAATTAATAAGGGTTTAACTTGTCATTTTAAATCCATATGGGATTTTCAATCCCAAAAGCTAATTTTATAACTTTTGGATTTGGGTTAATAATCACTTTTTAAAAGTGTTTTTTCTATCAAAATTTGAGTATTTTTCATCGATTATTAAGTGGAGAAGTGATTTTGGCCCTTCAAACTCAGTCAAAAAAAGGGGTCTAAGTCTAGTTTCGTTTAGAACAAACAGAGACTGATTTTGATCTGTATTTTAAAAGATACGAACTTTTAAGCGATCAGAGGTTAGAAAAATAGAGTAGCAGACTACTTCTAATACTAGATCGACATTGACTTTAAAATTTGTCATAAATTGTACAATTCGAATTAGAAGTACCACCTTATATGATTAAAAAGACATTTGAGTCTAGTTTTTTTAGATTAAATAAAATAAAGTTCCGAGTTATATATTATGAGATAAGTAAATTTTTTTAAAGGTAGTACAAGCGGGTACGACTGAGTGGTGGATACCCAGCTGGGTAGTGGTGGTGAGGGGTAAATTTAAGAATATACCCGCGTGGGAAGGTGTGGATTTGAAAATTGTACCCGCCTGTACATTAATTACATTTATATGTATATTAATTACATTTATATTTATTTGTCTTTATATTATTTTTTATCGATTACTTTATATTACTTATGCTCTTTATTTTTAAAATATTCATATTTCATACATTTATCCAACATATAATTAGATATAAATGTGTATATATTAACTATATAAAAAAGGTTATAGACTTAACAAAAATGAGTGTTATTTTATCAAGGCATAAAGTAAAAAATAGCTCCCAATGTTTGAACTTTTGGTTATTTTAGCCCTATTTTTTTGTCCAGATCAACCTTTAACGTTTCATTTTCGTTCAAAATTTACCCTCGATGGATGGAAACCATCGATCAACTAACTGTTAGAGCCCTTCGATGATGTGGCATGTTTGCATGACATGACTTGCTGACGTGGTATCATTTTTTTAATTTAAAAAAAATAAATATATTTTTTAAATAATTAATTAATTTCTAATTTTTTTAAAGAATCTGATAATCCCACAAGGCACTTTGCTGACATGGCATCATCTAATCGGTTAAAAAAATTAATCAAAAATTATTTTTTAAAATTAAATATTTTTTTAAAAAAATTAACCATTAAGATGATGCCATGTGGCACTTTGATGACATGGCATCATCTGATCTATTACAAAATTAATTTTTTAATATTAATTGTTTTTTTAAATTTTAACCAATCGGATGATGCCACGTGGCACTTTGTTGACGTGGCATCATCTGATCAATTAATTTTTTAAAAAAAACTTAAAATAAATTTTTTAATTTTTTAAAATTTTTTAACTGATCAAATGATGCCACGTCAGCAAAGTGCAACGTGACATCATCCGATTGGTTAAAATTTTTAACAAATAATTAATTTTTAAAAAAAATAAAAAAATAATGCCATGTCAGCAAGTCATGCCATGTAGACATACCACTTCATCGAATGGCGTTGACCGTTAGTTGACTGACGGTTTTCATCAAACGAGGGTGATATTTTTATAAAGGGCCCACTTCAAACTACGATTTAAACTTTTGAAGTCTTGTAGAAGAAGACCTCACATATTTCACAACATGAAGGACTCTTATAACATAAACATCAACATCTTTTTAATTATATTTAACAGTCAAGTTAAAAAAATGTGCAACACATCTCATATTTAAAAATTCAGCATTCAACACACTTGCATCCCGTAAGTTAATAATTTGCTTTAAATATTTGATCGTTAGATCATTAAAATTAGCATTATCAACTTTTGTAGTCAAAATTATCTTAAGACATCATTTTAGTAGACATTTTTAATAGCCCTACAAATAAGGTTCCCAAAATGACCGATAATTGGGTAAAAGTTGATCATTATTTTATGCAATTTTCAAGCATCATCTATGAAATATACAATAAGACACATAAATGACAATTTTTGACTAAAAGTCCATGTATATGCTGTAAGACATACCCTAAACGATAAATTCTTGAAAAACAATTCTTTGATATCTTCTTTTTTAATAAAAAAATCATAGCAATCTCTTGTAATTGTAGCATGTAAGGGAGGAATAAAATAAAGAATAATGATCTTGCAAAATAAACAAAAATATTTATGTTTAACAAAATTAAACGACAAATCATCAGTAATTACCATTTTAGCAAGTTCTTTCTTGATCTCAACTTGATCAAATTATCATAATTTAGGAACATTAACACTTTTTATGGTCCCATTAACATTGCAGTTTGTCTTAGACTCAAAATCTAAGATCATTTGCTATTTATCTAGATTAAAAAGGGATTTCTTACATCAATTAGTGTGATGCTCCATGGCATTAGTCACAATGTTGGATGCATAAGAGATCTTTCCACCACAATAAAGACATTCAACATGATCCTGATCACCAATAACTGTTTTAAAATGATCCCAAGCAACATTTTTTTTCCTTTTTACCTCTTTTATTTGATGCAGTTTGAGTAGGCTTCTTCCTTTTTCTTTTCTTTATTTCATCAGATGTAGTCTCCAATACTTTTTTTAAGTTCTTTAGACAATTTAGGTGAGGAAGATTATCTTCTTCAAATCATCACCATTTTCTCTAATTATAGAAATAATTCTAAAAATAATAGTTATGAGCAGGGATGTAAAAAGCTGATCCGACTTGAAAACCCGACTGAAACTTCCTCGAGTCAGAACCTGGTTTGACCCGAGGATATGATGACCCAAAATCGATCTGTAACCGACTGTTGTTGACCCGAACCCGAGTTGGACCTGTTACTGTAGTAACCAAACCGACCTGCATCCGACCGAGAATGACTCGAACCCGAATTGAATCTGTTACTGTGGACCCGAAACCCAACCTGCACCCGACTGAAACGAACCCGAACCCGAGACTAACCTGGCAGATAATCGATATTACTCGACTGAATCGACCCGGGATCCGATTTTACCTGACCTGTTAATTGACCGACTTGTTTTGAACACAACCTGAACTAATATTGACTTGGCTTGATTTATGTAATTTAGGAAGCCTATGATTTGATGAATTTAAAGTGTTGATAAATGTAAACTATTAAGTGTTGGTAAATGTAAACTATTAATTTTTTAAATCAATTTAAAGTGTTAAATAATCTTTTTGTTATATATACATATATAATCAATTAAAAATATCAAAAAAAGGAAAGATTGGATTTAGATATTCATTAGCACTACTAAGTTTAAAATTTTATTAAATAATTCAATGCTTAGTAACTCATTCAATATGCTTAGTAACTCATTCAATATAAATTATTTATCAAGTTTGGATTACTAAGTTTGAACTAAATTAAAGTTTTAACTTTCATGTTGATGTTATCATGTGTACAATTACATATTTACATCCATATCAAAATTTTGTGTATAATTATATTTAATCAAAGTTTATTATATGTTATAATAATAATGTCTGAATTGAATTAACTTATTAAACTTAGAATCGAATTGAGCTAAACTAAAATCTAGAAGCATAAATCACGGACATAATTAAAAGAATTTTAAAACTAGATGTGGAATTTCAATTAAATTAATCTAAGTTGGGACTCAATTGAATTAAACTAAAACAACTGGTAAAAAAAGAGGAAAAAAGACAAAATTTTGGAGGGAAATAAGCCACCTATTTTTTAGGTTTGAGATTAATTTACTTTTAATCTAAAATTTTTGGAGGGATAAAATCCACCCAAAATTTTGGAGGGAATTAGTAGAATTTCTATTTTTGGTAATTTAGTCTAATAATATTTTTGTTTATTCCAGTCCCTACAATTTAATTTTTAGTCAAAATTGCCCAATATTTATTTATATTTTTGACAATTTAGTCTAATTTATTCTAGTCCCTAAAATTTAATTTTTAATCTAAATTAACCCCTATTCATTTTTTGTATTTTACTCTAGTCCCTAAAAAGTAAAAACATGCTCGCCCATTTTTCACGTTGATCTGCCCGCAGCCCGCCCATATTTAAAAAACAATTGCCAATTGCTGTAGCAAATGGAGGAAATCTTGCCCGCCCATTTTTTTAATGGTTATTAGCGGATTAGGCCATTACTAGTTTAGGAGCTTTACATTTAAGTCTTTTTTTTATTCTTTAGTTTTAGTTTGATTCATTTTAGTCCCAATTTGAGTTTAGTTTCCTTAGACCTTTAGGTTTAGGTTCTTTTTTAATTAGATCCTCCTACATAAAATTGTTTAATAATTAAAACGTTTGACGGGTTTTTGAAGGCCCAATTTATTTCAGCAATGGTGAAAAACGACGTCGATAATTATAATGTATTAAATTATAATTATTAGCGTTTAGGGTTATATAATTAGTTTAGGGATTAGTTTTGCACTTTAATTATTAGTGATTGCAAGATTTAGGGGTTGAGGTTTGGGTTTAGGTGTAAATGTGTCAAGTTGAGTGTTTGGGGTTATGTGATTAGTTTAGGGATTAGGGGATTATGCTTGCACTTTAATTATTAGTGATTGTAAGATTTAGGTGTTGAGGATCGGGGTTTAAGGGTAAATGGGTCAAGTTGAGTGTTTGGGGTTATGAGATTAGTTTAGGGATTAGGGGATTATGCTTGTACTTTAATTATTAGTGATTGTAAGATCTAGGGGTTGATGTTTGGGGTTTATGGTTTCAAGTTGAGTGTTTGGGGTTATAGGATTAGTTTAGGGATTAGGAGATTTGATGATTAGGCTTCACTTTAATTATTAGTGATTGTAAGATTTAGGGGTTTGGGGTTTAGGGGTCAATGTGTCAAGTTGAGTGTTTGGTAGGAGTTATGAGATTAGTTTAGGGATTCGGTTTGCACCTTTAATTATTAGTGATTGTAAGATTTAGAGGTTGAGGTTTGGGTTGAGGGATTCGAAATATCATTCATTATAGTCCCTAAAACCTTATTTTTAGCCGAAATTGACCCATATATATTTCTATTTTTGGTAATTTAGTCGAATAATATTTTTGTTTATTCTAGTCCATACAATTTGAATTTTAGTCAAAATTGACCCATATTTATTTATATTTTTGGCAATTTAGTCCAATAATATTTTTGTTTATTCTAGTAGCTAAAATTTAAATTTTACTCCAAATTGACCCCTATTCATTTTTTATTTAGTCCAATGTTTTTAATATGATGGTATTTTTGTTCATTATAGTCCCTAAAACTTTATTTTTATTCCAATTTGACCCCTATTTTTTTAATTTAGTCCAATGTTTTTTATATGATTATATTTTTGCTCATGTTAGTCCCTCAAATTTTATTTTTCACCGAAATTGACCCTTATTAATTTCTAATTTTTGTAATTTACTCCAATATTTTAAATATGATGATATTTTTATTCATTATAGTGCCTAATATTTATTTTTAATGTGATTCGTGTTTGTGAAAGACATTAAATAATTCACATGAAATGACCCTACCCAAAGCCTATCGATTATTTGTACTAACCTCAAACTTAATACGAATTTGAAACCCGAATTAACCCGACCTGAAGTAAACTCGACTTGAAATGAACTCGACCTGAAATGAACCCGAGCCCGAATTAACCTGTCAATTAACTGATTCGAACCCGAACCATTTTGACCTGACGTGAAATGAACCTGACCTGAAACGAACCCGGCCCGAAATGAACCCGACCTGAAAATGACCCGCACCCGACCCTAATCGAGTCGAAACATTAAATCGACCTAAAATGACCTGTATCCGATTTGCTAAAATGACCTGTATCCGATTTGACCCGACCTGAAACTCATCCGATTACCTATTTTTACCTCCCTAGTTATGAGAACCACATTTGGGTGAGTAACAAGAAATAAATCTTATTCAACAAAAAATGAAACATTTTCACCAATATATCCTTTAGAAACTATTTCAATGTTGAATCAAAGTGGTTTCATGATATTCACAATTTTCCCCTTATTCCTTAAGGAAAGAATTGCGTGTGTGGTAACTTATTCGTTTATTGTTGTTGGCTACAGTAGAGAACCATATGGAAGGTTTTTTGGTATCATCTTGATTTAGATATTGTCTTTGTTGGAATCTAATAGAGATAAAATATTATGCGGTAAATAGACTCGACAAATATATATATATATATATATATATGTGTGTATAGTTCCAAGAAATTCACTGAGCCAAGGGGAATATTATAACAAGCAGCATCTGAAAATTAATCTAAAGTAGAGAGAGCTGGACAGAAACAAATTTTCTAGCAACCTAATATCTGAAGCACATGAGAAAAGCAAAGATTACTGATGGAAGTAGTTGATATTACCTTTGATCATTTCGACTGTTTTCAAGTTGTCAACTTCAACAGTAACTTATTGAAAACACAGTACTAACATTATATCATCTATATTCTTTATTTGTATCATGTAAAATTGAAAAATTAGTTCTTAGCTCTTATTTGCAACAACTATTATTACTTTCAATGCACAAACATAACAGAACAGGTACAACCCATATTTCAATGAATAAAAAAGAAATGTTTCTGACAACTTCAGCGAGAAAACTGACTCATTACAAAGATGCATACATAAATTGAATGAGTGTCGATGACTATGAGTAGAGAATGATATCAATCAACAACAGTAGAACTAAGGAGATGAGAGACTATCGAGTATCAATGTCTATGATTAGACAAAGTAGTTGAGTACCTGATGTTTGAGATAGCGAGATAGCTGGTGAGATGAGAATTTCGAGTGGCGAAACACCGGCGCCGGCCGAACGTCAGACGAGATGATGGTCAGGGATCAATGATGAATTGAGGAGATGAAAGACAAAAAAAAAAATTGATTGATGTTTAGAGAAAAATAATCGAGGGAAGCTGGAAATGTAAAATAAAATTTTTATTTTAAAATTATAAAAATTTAAAATAATAATATATTAAAAAATTTAATCGAGTTTCCAAGTATTCGAGTAGTTCGAATTCTGTGACACGGGCCCAACCCGTGAACCTTCTTAATATAGTGGGTCAGGTACCCTGACTATGCAATTTTTTTTAAGGATAAAAATACCCTGATATCAAAACACCATGTCAGTGAGTCGAGTATTTTGATTCGAGTAATTTTAAACACCCTTATGCATCACCAAACCACTGGGAGAAGCACGGATTTTGGTATGTTTGATAAAAATAATATTTAATTTAAGCTTTTGCAGGTAAATTAAATTTATTTATCTTATAAAATTATGTTAATCATAATATATATTTATAGAATAATATACAAATATATTTTTAACATCAATTATAATATAAATTAAAATTTATTAATTTTATAAACATTATTTAGAATCTATATTTTAGTAAAAGAAATAAAATTAATTTATATGTCACAATGTAATTTAAATGTTATTTATTTATATTATATCAAGCTTAAATATTAATATGTATTTGAATTCTAAATTTTATAATTTATTTTATAAATATATTATTATAAAATTTATAATTTAAGTTTTCATAAAATAAATAAAATTAATTTCATAATTTAATCTAAATATTATATTATATTTATAAAATGATATAATTTATTTTATTAATATATTCTTATAATATTTTAGAATTTAAGTATATTATAACATTATATATATGTGTGTGAGCGCGCTATGATTAATATAATTTAATAAGATAAATGAATTAGTTCATATACCAAAAATACTTTTTTTTATCAAATTATATGAAAATCAGTATCTAACCTAGTGGATGGGTGTTACATATCCTCCCTTGAGGTCTCAAGTTCAATCCCTATGCATCTCATGCTTATCCCAAAGTTTATTAGGCTTAAAATGGAATTTAGGGGCTTATTAAAAATTCAAAATTTAAGGATTAAATTATAAGTTTTCAATGTTCATGGTTATTTTTTGAAAAAATTGGAAGTGTGATGGTTGAGCCGTTTAGAAGTGCAAATTTTGAAAAGTTTGATGTCCCTTCTGTAAATCCTAAAATGTTAAGTGGTTTAATTTGTGATTTACCCAGTTTAAATTCTATCATTTGATATTTGATTGTGTTACGTCAGCTACCATTAATTGTTTAACAATCCAGTGATTGAATTGATTGAAATGAAAGTTTTTCTTAGCGATAATGACTTTAATGAAAAGTTTTTTTTAATTTTAATGACCATATTAAAATTACGCTAAAAGTTTAATAACCATCAATACAATATATCTTAATATTAATTATTCTTTAAAATAAAAATATTTTAAATAATTTTTAAATTAATTATAGCATCAATTTAATTAATATTTTAGGCAAATTTGGCTAAATAATGTGGTTGGGAAAAAATTTGGAGAATAGGGTTGTACCAACTTTATTTTGGTTTCTACGACAAAAGGAATAGTATTGGTGCAAGAACTTCTCCTGTAGATGTCGTTCATTATATTTTAATATATTTTTTATTTGACATGGCTGCAGGCGAAAAACATTTTATATTATTTCCTCATGCCGAACGCCTCATGCAGGAGGTGTTTTATACATGCATTATTTGGAGCATTATTGCGGAGGCAGCTTTTTCATGCAAAAAGCAAGCATGATTGGGGGCTTTTGTAGGAACGTCTCCTGCAGGAGTCGTTCATTCCTTGAACAATTGGTCTACCTTTCCTCTATATAATGTATGGTTGAACGCTGGGTTAAAAGAAAAAAGGAGATACATATCATAAACAAGAGAGAGGGGTAGAAATCAATTCAGGTTTTGTTAGGTTTATTATTTCTGGTTTATTTACTTATTATTTATGTTTATATTTTTTTATAAACTTTGTGAATATATTTTTTGTTGTTAATATAAATTTTTATCTGTGTAGGAATTCAATTTTGTTGAAGAAAAGATTTATCAGACTTTGGAGAAAAATTTAGATTTGGTCGTATATTTTGCTTAGTGAATTATCAAGTAAGTTTATTTTATTTTTAACCGAAATCTAAATTTTAAGTATTTTTTAGTTATTTAGTTAGTGATTTTTAGTTGGTAATATAACCTCGGATAATTTTTTATAAATTATTCCCTTATTTAGTTAGTACTTACTTAGATAATAATTTTACTAAAAATATATATTTTTAACTAATTAGTAAGTAATATATTCCTCTATTTAATGCATGGTTGGAAGCTGGGTTAAAAGGGAGAAAAAAGGAGATACATATGATAAACAAGAGAGGGTAGCAATCAATTCAGGTTTTTTTAGGTTTATTTTTTCTGGTTTATTTATTTATTATTTATGTTTACAATTTTTTTATAAACTTTGTGAATATATTTTTTGTTGTTAATATAAAATTTTATCTGTGTAGGAATTCAATTTTGTTGAAGAGAAGATTTATCAGACTTTGGAGAAAAATTTAGATTTGGTTGTATATTTTGCTCAGTGAATTATCAAGTAAGTTTATTTTATTTTTAACCTAAATCTAAATTTTAAGTATTTTTAGGTATTTAGTTAGTAATATAGTAGTTAGTAAATTTAGTTGGTAATATAACCTCGGATAAATTTTTTTTAAATTATTCCCCTATTTCGTTAGTACTTACTTGGATAATAGTTTTTACCAAAAATATATATTTTTAACTAATTAGTATGTTATATAAAACATACATTTTGCCTTAGATGATATTGTTATAAGATTATTTCACTATTTAGTAATCAAGAAATTATTAAGGTAGAAAAAAATAAATTTTATACTAAATTTTAAATAATAATGTTACTAATCAATAAATTAATTTTTGTTGAAGGATTGAGAGGAAATTTTTGGTTTCTCGTCAAATCCGGTAAATTTTTGTCATTTATTAAATTTTAATTAGTTAATAATTTTTTAATAGTTTATGTTTTTGTTACATATATGAAGTTTTTTTGTATTAACAAATTTTAATAACAATATTTTAATATATACTTTTGAATATTTTCTTTTTCAATATGTAGTTAGAATGAGCTCATCAACATATTGTGACACTGAAATCGTAGTTGGTCGTTGGGGCGAATCGCTTGATGATTTCAATGAGGATGAAGAAAATATTGTGCGTATTACGGAAGATGATGACGTTCATTTACTCG
Source organism: Hibiscus mutabilis (assembly GCA_019671005.1). NCBI lineage: Eukaryota > Viridiplantae > Streptophyta > Magnoliopsida > Malvales > Malvaceae > Hibiscus > Hibiscus mutabilis. The sequence goes on along the minus strand of CM033729.1, from coordinate 44,275,559 downwards.
ATGCTGATGATGTTGAGGCTATTATGACAGATGCGAGTAAGGGTAATGGTCTGGATGTTGAAGATGATGTTTGGGCTGCGGCTGTCGCTAAGCTTGGGTTAGGAAATGATCAGCCTGTTTGGGGTTATGCTGAACCGGAGCCCGAGCAACCATAATTTATTTATCCAGCTTATAACCTCCAGCCCGTATGTATGAAGTGGACTATGCTGCAATGCAAGATCCAGAATATGAAGAGTGCGTATTTGGTTCTTCATCATCTTCGAACCATGAGGAATTGGTACTGAAGGCTCAATTTGAAACAAAAGAAGATGGCTAGCTGGCAGTTAAAGAGTACTGCATCAAACGGCATACGAGATCATATGTTGCTGAGTCTGATAGGCATACATATTAGGCCAAGTGTATTAATTGGAAGAGCAAATGTCCTTGGAGGATAAGAATTTCATACCGACAGAGGAGTCGTATGCGGAAGGTGACACGGTTCAATGAGCAGCACACCTGTTCAAATATATCATTATCACAAGACCACATTAATTTAGACTCTGATCTAATATGTGTCTACACTAGGTTATTGCTTGAAAAGGATCCAAGGATTTCAATTGCAGTGTTAGTAGCATCCATCAGGAATCAGGTTGGATATATTTCATCTTACTATAAGACATGGATGGCAAAGAAAAAGGCGATGATGCAGGTGTATGGTGATTGGGATAAATCGTACAATGATCTAACAGTTCTTTTACGAGCAATACAGATATTCATCCCAGGAACCATGGTAGAATACAAAACAAAACTGACATGCAACTTACAATGCGCACAACTTCCTGGTAAAAGGATATTCAGTAAGTTATTTTGGGCGTTCAATGCGTGCATTGAAGGGTTCCCATTTTGCAAACGCATGATTCAAGTGGATGGTACATGTCTGTATGAGAAGTACGATCATATATTACTATGGCCGTTGCACAAGATGGAGACAATAATATATTTTCAATTGCCTTTGCCATAGTTGAAAAGGAAGATGCTAATGGATGAGAATTCTTTTTGAAACATTTATGCAACCATGTAGGAAAAGAATACGGGGTTTGTATGATTTCTTATAGAGGGACTGCGCTATTGTCAGTAATTGACAGACATGGGAGTTTATGGAAGCCGCCGTATGCATATCCAACATATTGTGTACGGCATATTACGGAAAATGCAAAGACGCATTTCAAAAACAATCAGATCCGAAAAGATATCTTAGGTACGGGAAATTGTTATTCATTTTTTATAAAAATTATATTAATTTATTTTTGAGTTGATGTTTTCTTATTTGATTTAACTAATAATTTTTTAAATAGGGTATGAACTCGTTCAAGCAAAATTCGACGTGAGGATAAGAAAGTTGAGACGACACGATCAACATGTATTTAATTTTGCAAATGACATCCCTGGGGAAAGATGGTCACAAGCCTATGATGAAGGTCGGCGTTATGGTCATATGACAACTAACCTTGATGAGTCTATAAACTTGGTGCTTAAAGGAACACGTCATCTCCCAATTGCAAGTATTGTGTGGGAGACTTACTTCAGATTGGGTAAAGTTTGGTCCGATAAAGGGCATGAAGTTAATGCCCGAATAAACAGCGGACAAAATTGGTCTCAAACTCTGCAGGATAGAATAATCACTCTCAAACAGATGCCACCTCTATGAGAGTCAGAACATTCGACCCAAATAATTTTGAATTTTCTATCGAAGCCAAGGTCCAAGGTGAGCAAAGAATGTTCACCATAAACCTTAATCAAAGATGGTATGATTGTGGTAAATTTTAAGCATTTAGATACCTCTGCTCTCACGCACACGTCACATGTATGCATATTCGTGTGAACCCTTATAGGTTTGTGGATGAGTGTTATAGCCTATAGACTATGGCAAATATATACAGATTTTGGTTCAATATCATCATGAACCAAGATTATTGGCCGGTAGAGCCAATATACGAAGAATGATTATCAAATCCAGAGCTTCGTAGAAAGTTGAAGGGTCAATCGACTTCCACTCGCATTCATACGAATATGGATGATCCGGATGACAGAGAGGGGGAGTTCAAGTTAAGCATTGTGCACTTTGCAGGGGACCAGGTCACACAAGAAATAAGTGTCCGAACAAATCCAATATTTCCAACTATCGTGCTGGACCATTAACTTAATTTTCTATTAATGTGAACTTATTTTAAAATGTTTTTTGGTTTCAAAATATTTGGCAATCTATTGTAGAAGCAAAATTATTTCTCAATCTATTGTACAAGCAAAATTATTTGGCAATCTATATCACTTTCAAGAATGTTTTTGGACTTAATCTGATGGAGTATGCCCAAAGACCAATCATGAGATGGTTGTAAAAGACATACTTATTTTATCATGTTTATTAATATAAAACCATTATTATTTTTCAGCCTTATTCTGTGCATTTAAAAATAAATTGAATTATAATAAAGTCCTTAGAATAATATAGTTATTCTTGAATGTCCTTAGTCGAGTATTACTGTGGGCATGGACAACAATAATATATTAAGACTAATATGTAGTTGATTGATGACAAAGTGTTGTCATTGACATGAAGATGTAAAAATCAATACATAATAGGATTTGTCCCTCCTACATAATAGGAGTAATATCATAGGCCACTTGATTGAGTGAGACTAGAAAATGCATGGCCATGCTCGAATAAATTGATATGAGATATCATAGTTATTCGTTTATAATAGTCTACTCAAGATATCAAGAAATATTAGATGGACTATACAAGTGTAACTATTCCATGACTTGTGTCCGATCTAGATATGAGGACAAAATGATGCAATACATGAAAAGAATTAATAACAGAAAAAAGGTTATGTCGAACCACGACTTCCTGTAACTTAGGTAGCAATGATGCATTGCTAGATGTCACTCATTGCTTGTAATATTAGAAATGTTCTAGATATTACTGCTAACATTACATGAACCTACAAGGGTCACACCCTATGATTGAAACGAACAAATATCGACTAGATAGCATGTGTACAAACTTGTTGTACACGTAATAAGTAAAAACCAAAATTATTATAATTAATAAAATTATAGATAATCTTGTTTATATATATATATTAATACTAGATAATTATTGTAATTATCAGATACCATTAATATATATCTCTATATAAACCTAATTAAAGTATAATAAGATTCTACATATTTAATTATATTCGGTTAAATATATTGTATATTTAATGAATTCGAATTTAATTAGAATTAGGTTTTTGAATATATAAAGGCATAAGGTCTAACAGCCGAGATAAGTCTTTTGCGAAAAACCTCTCTAACAGTTAGAGAAGTAAAATATTGTTCGTTTCATTCGGGTGGACTGCGTAGAGATCAGAACGCTGTTGTGACGACTTGGATTTGATATCGTGCTAGAAGAATTGGATTCTCCTAACTCCCTGCGATTTTTCAGATTTATTTAAGGTAATGTTTCATCCTTTTCACCCTGGATTCGTTCCTCGTACATGGATCACTGACGGAGTACATCGGATAATTTTTTCGCTACGCCATGGGGTGTACCGACGTTTCCTAACAGTGGTATCAGAGCCACTTGTACAATACGAATTCAGACTTAAATACTTGGATGATGGTTTTGTATGAGATGCATGTTTTGTTTTTCTATTTGGACGAGTATACAATATTTGTACGAAACAAAGAAATTGAATCCAGTCACGGTTAATATATTAATCTGTTTTAAATAAGTTTTTACAATCGATGGTTAAACGTTAATCACATGTTTGTTGCTGTAAGGTTTTAATGTTCGTATGTTAATTGTTAACATGATGAACATTCAGTTCTGATAGCAGATCATTTTTGGCAGAGGAACAATGGTTGTTCAACTGGGAAAAACCTTAGGGATTGAAAAATCCCAAAAACACGAATCTGTTGATAAAAGTTATCAAATCGTGAGGTTTTTCTATAGTAATCAAAGTGCCAAAATTAAAAATTTTCTTGGCAGACAGGGGCCGCTGGCCCGCACTCTACGGGCGAACCCGACAACAGTGGATCTGTCGGACTGCGTAGGCAACAAAGGTCGTAAGAACTATTTTGGTAATTATAATTAACAAGATAAAACATGTTTATGTTTTGGATAATATGCACGGTGTTTGAAATGCATGGTTATAGCCAAATAGCCCATTTACTTTGGTTTTATATTTATAAATACGGCCTACGTGTCGTGCCTTTCTTTCATCTATTGTAATTCTCATCTCATCTTACTCCCTCATATGTAAAACGAGTTTTTGAAAATCGTAATAGTTGCAGAGAAAACATGGATCACGGGAGCATAATGATGGGCCGATCAAAGATGGATTAGATGCTTGAGAAGCAAGTTCTATCTTTAGTTTATTTTGGTTCTCCCATTGGCTTGGAATGGGCCACCTTATTTTACGGGCTATAACCATTGCATTTATATTTACTACTTTACATATATGTGTTACAATGTATATTTTACCATGATGGTAATTGATTAGATCATACTTGAATGGTGAGATTAATATAACAAAAGAAAAAAAACCTCCATATTTAATCAAAATAACCATCCAATATTTGCCCTCGTTAAAACCTCGATCGGTACTATATAGGTTTTGCCAAAGCGAAGTACTTATATCTATCTTGGTTAAACACGAAGAATAAGCAAGTGATATTCATTGGTTATAATATTGTTAAACTAGGTTGTTCTAATGAGATTAGAAACCTAAAGGCTAATGATTTGGATAATCATGAGATGATTAGGAACAATAGTTGTTCACCAAATATAGGAATTACATAAGATGTAATTAGCAAGTGTTGCTTACCTAAATAATTGAATTCTAGGAGTAAAGCCAAAGCTGACTTAGGATGGAATGAAATATGGATCCTTACCCACTAGAAATACTTTTTAGTAAGTTTTTCAATTTTGAGGGTTTTTAATAGTGGGAATATTATTACCTTATAAACATGATAAAATGTACTTATAAATCATATTTTATCGTTGTAGATTTGTTATGGAAAACTTAAACTCATTATTATTGCGATCCGTCCTTGAGAAGGACAAATTGAATGGCTTGAACTTCCTTGACTGGTTCCGTAACTTGAAGATTGTCCTCAAGTAAGAACGAAAATCAAAAGTCATCGAAAAACCTGTCCTTAAAAAGCCAGCAAATGATGCCTCCAAAGATGATGGGTAGATTACGGGTGTTTGATGCTTGCGACCATGACTCTTAAGCTTCAAAAGCAACATGAGGTCATGGTTCCCTATGAGATAGTTAAAAATATCAAGGAATTAAATGAGGGGCAAGCTCGTCAAGAGAGGTATGAGACCTCTAAGGATTTGTTTCGATGCAAGATGATAGAGGGAACTTTGGTAGGAACTCATATTTTCAAAATGATAGGGTATATTCAGACCTGGAAAAATTAGGCTTCCCTTTAAGTGTTGAATTGGCTAATGATGCTATGCTGCAATCATTTTCGGATAGTTTTAATCAGTTTGTTCTTAATTTCAATATGAATGAAATTAACAAATCGTTTCTCCAGTTGCTTGGTCTGTTAAGACCAGCAGAGAACAACATGAAAAAGGTTGGCTGCAAGCCCATTCTAGTGGTCCGAAAGGATAACAGAAAAGGAAAACCCAACACCAAGGCAAAGGCAAAGCCCAACAAAGGAAAGGATGCATTAAAACCCAAATGAGGAGTTGCAAAAGAAGGAAAATGTTTCCATTGCAACAATGCTAGACATTGGAAGAGAAATTGCCCTGTCTATCTTGAGGACATCAAGAAGGCAAGAGAAAATAGATAGTCCGAATCAGATATTTATGTTATTGATATAAATATCTCAACGTCTACTTTTTAGGAATTAGATACCGGTTGTGGTTCTCACATTTGTACTTCTGTACAGGGACTAAAAGGGAGTAGAAAATTGGCAAAAGGAGATGTGGACCTACGAGTGGGAAATAGAGCAATAGTTCTGCATTAGCTATAGGAACATATACTTTGTAATTACCTAGTGGACTTGTTTTAGGTTTAGAGGATTGTTATTTCGTACCTAGTTTGACTAAGAACATTATTTCAATTTCTTGTTTGGACAAGATTGGTTTTGAGATTATTATTAAGAATAATAGTTGTTCATTTTATCTCAATAATGTTTTTTATGGTATGACACATTTAATAAATGGCCTCTATATCTTAGATCAAGACAATTCTATGTAAACATAAATACGAAAAGATAAAAAAACAAATGACTCTCATCAAACTTATCTCTGGCATTGTCACTTGGTCATATAAGTGAGAAACGCATATCAAAACTTCATAAAGATGGACTTTTGGATTCTTTTGTTTTTGAACAATTTAATATATGTGAACCTTGCTTAATGGGAAAAATGACCAAATCACCGTTTGACGGTAAAAACGAGCGAGCAAGTGATTTATTAGGTCTAATACATAGTGATGTATGTAGACCAATGAATACACAAGCCAGATGAGGGTTTCAATACTTCATTACTTTCACCAATGACTTCAGTAGATATGGGAACATTTACCTAATGCATCATATATCTGAAGCCTTTGAAAAGTTCAAGGAATTTAAGAATGAATTACAAAACCAACTAGGAAAGAGTGTCAAAGCTCTTCGATCAGATCGATGGGGAGAATACTTAAGCTTAGAGTTTGATGAACATCTTAAAGAATGTGGGATTGTCTCACAACTTATACCTTATGGTACTCCACAACATAATGAAGTCTCTGAAAGGAGAAATCGAACATTGTTAGACATGGTTCAATCAATGATGAGTCATGCTGATCTTCCAACTTCTTTTTGGGGACATGCGCTAGAAACTACTGTTTTCACACTAAATCATATCACATCTAAATCGGTTCAAAAGACACCGTATGAGATATAGACTGGAAAGCGTCCTAGTATGTCTTTTATGAAAATTTGGGGATGTGAAGTTTATGTTAAACATTATATGTCTACAAAACTTGAACCCAAATCTTATAAGTGTAATTTTGTGGGGTATCCTAAAGAAACTAAAGGATATTATTTCTTCAATCCATCTGAGAACAAAGTGTTTGTTGCTCGAATAAGAGTCTTCCTCGAAAGAGAATTTATTTTCAGAAAAAGAAGTGTGAGAAATATTAAACTTGAGGAAATTTAAAATTAACCACAGATCATTGAACCAGAGATTGAACAACAACAAGTTCCACAAATAGTTGAGGAACATCCAATCATTCTTGAAACACAACCACTGCGGAGATCTATGAGAGAATGCAATGCACCTAAGAGATATAGATTTCTCATCACATTTCATGGTGATATTCTCCTCATAGACCAAGATGAGCCTAAGACTTATCAGAAAGCAGTGGCGAGCCTAAACTCTGAGAAATGGCTAGAAGCCATAAAATCTGAGATGGATTCCATGTTAGAAAACCAAGTATGGACTTTGGTTGATCCACCTGAAGAGATAAAACCCATAGGGTGTAAATTGGTTTTTAAAAGGAAGACCGACATGGATGACAATGTACAAACATACAAAGGGCGATTAGTCGCTAAGGGATTTCGTCAGATTCATGGTATAGACTATGATGAAACTTTTTCTCATATTGCTATGTTTAAATCCATTCAGATATTTCTTGCAATAGCTACATTTCATGATTATGAAATCTGGCAAATGGATGTCAAAATTGCTTTCCTTAATGGAAAATTAGATGAGGATGTGTACATGACACAACTTGAGGGTTTTGTCGATCCAAAAGATACCTAAAAGGTATGCAAGCTACAAAGATCCATTTATGGGTTGAAGCAAGCTTCTCGAAGTTAGAATCTTCGTTTTAATGATGCAATCAAAGAATTTGGTTTTATTAAAAATGAAGATGAGCCATGTGTTTTCAAGAAAACTAGTGGGAGCACTGTCACATTCTTGGTATTGTATGTAGATGACATACTAATAATAGAAAATGACATACCTACCTTACAGTCTGTAAAGACTTGGTTAGGAAAATGTTTTTCTATGAAAGACCTAGGTTAAGCAACCTACATATTAGAAGTCAAGATTTATAGAGATAGATCAAGAAGGCTCTTAGGACTAATTCAAAATATATACATAGATAAAGTACTAAAAAGATTCAGTATGGAAGAATCTAAAAGAGGATTCTTACCTATGAGACATGGTATTTCACTCTCAAAGGAAATGTGTCCTTCAACGCCTCAAGAAAAAGAGCGCATGAGTAAGGTTCTATATACTTCGGCTATTGGATCTATCATGTATGTCATGCTATGTACACGTCCAGATGTATCATATGCATTAAGTATGACAAATCGATACCAAGTGGATCCCGTTGAAGGTCATTGGGTTGCAGTCAAAAATATCATTAAGTACTTAAGAAGAACTAAGGATATATTCCTTATGTATGGAGGTGGGGAAGAGCTAAGTATAAAAGGTTATATTGATGCAAGCTTCCAAACTGATAAGGATGATTCTCGATCGCAATCGGGTTTTGTGTTTTATCTTAACGGAGGTGCTGTAAGATGAAAAAGTTAAAAGCAAGATACAGTAGCAGATTCTACAACAGAAGCCGAGTATATTGCAGCAAGCGATGCTGCAAAAGCTGTTTGAATCAAAAAGTTCATATCTGAACTAGGGGGTGTGCCTAGCATATCAAATGCTATAGATCTACGTTATGACAACAACAGAGCCATCACACAAGCAAAAGAACCCAGATCTCACCAGCGATCTAAACACATACTTAGGCGTTACCATCTCATTCGAGAAATCATTGATTAAAGGGACGTAGAAATATGCAGAATACCAACGGATGACAATATCGCTGATCTACTAACAAAGCCTCTGACACAACAGAAACATGATCGTCACACTAAGTCTCTTGGTATTAGATACATGAGTGATTGGTCTTATTGCTAGTGGGAGATTGTTGGAGTATGCCCAAAGACCAATCATGAGATGGTTGTAAAAGACATACTCATTTTATCATGTTTATTAATATAAAGCCATTATTATTTTTTCAGTCTTGTTATGTGTATTTATAAATAAACTGAATTATAATAAAGTCCTTGGAATAATATAGTTATTCTTGAATGTCCTTAGTCGAGTATTATTGTGGGCATGGACAACAATAATATATTAAGACTAATATGTAGTTGATTGATAACAAAGTGTTGTCATTGACATGAAGATGTCAAAATCAATACATAAGTATGTATTAGAGAATGACATATTGGACTGGCCCGCTATGAGCATGTTTCTTGGATTATTATGTGACAGTCTCAACATTGCTCATAGTGATAACTACATGTATGATCCTCAGACTTGAGATCATCATTATTTCAACATCGCGAGTGACATATTTTGATGTGGTCAAACGTGTGTCATAATTGACTACACTACAAAGACCAATATTAGATATGTCGCAATCTATGTAACGGAATATGGTTGATCAAGATAGGATTTGTCCCTCCTACATAATATGAGTAATATTATAGGCCACTTGATTGAGTGAGACTAGAAAATGCATGGCCATGCTCTAATGAATTGATATGAGATATCATAGTTATTCGTTTATAATAGTCTACTCAAGATATCAAGAAATATTAGATGGACTATACAAGTGTAACTATTCCATGACTTGTGTCCGATCTAGATATGAGGACAAAATGATGCAATACATGAAAAGAGTTAATAACGGAAAAAAGGTTATGTCGAACCACGACTTTCTGTAACTTAGGAAGCAATGATGCATTGCTAGATGCCACCTATTACTTGTAATATTAGAATTGTTCTAGATATTACTACTAACGTTACATGAACCTACAAGGGTCACACCCTATGATTGAAACGAACAAATATCGACTAGATATCATGTGTAAAAACTTGTTGTACACGTAATAAGTAAAAACCAAAATTATTATAATTAATATAATTATAGATAATATTGTTTAATTATATTTTAATACTAGATAATTATTGTAATTATCAAATACTATTAAAATATATATCTCTCTAAATAAAACTAATTAAAGTAGAATCAGATTATACATATTTAATTATATTCGGTTAAATATATTGTATATTTAATGAATTCGAATTTAATTAGAATTAGGTTTTCGAATGCTATATAAAGGCATAAGGTCTAGCAATCGAGATAAGTCTTTTTTTGCGAAAAACCTCTCTAACAGTCAAAAAAGTAAAATATTGTTCGTTTCATTCGGGTGGACTGTGTAGAGGTCGGAACGCTGTTGTGACGACTTGGATTCGATATCGTGCTAGAAGAATTGAATTCTCCTAACTCCCTGCGATTTTTCAGATTTATTTAAGGAAACGTTTCATCCCTTTTCACCTCGGATTTGTTCCTCGTACATGGATCACTGGCGGAGTACGTCGGATAATTTTTCCGTTGCACCATGGGGTGTACCGACTTTTCCCAACATAATCGAAAATATTAGAACTTTCAAAAATAAATCAAAGTCCAAAAAAATTCAAAAATAAATCAAAGTCCAAACCAACTTGAAAAGTCTGAACAAATATTAGACTTAATGTTATCAATGTCATGATTAAAAAAGAATGCAAGTTTTAATGTTTCTCAAACAACCATAAAATTATCTCCTCCTCATTGGTAATTCTTGTCGATGTAGAGATGTTATTTGATCATACCGTTGAGGGGCTCGTACCATTCTTCATGGAAATTGTGGGTCATTGGGAGTCTACTCATCCTGATTGACCTGATCATCCATCATTTGCATGGCAGGCGGTGTAGAATACACATTTGGTGTAAATAATGGAGTGGAAATGGTCGTAGTCGACAACAAAGATGCCATACTATCAATACTCATTCTATGACCATATCCATATGATTGGTGATGCTCAAATGGTGTATGGACAGATGGTTGTTTGAATACATTACTCAGTCTTGATGAGTTAACTTTAGTGTGTTGATATGAGGTCTCACCAATTGTTGAATATCTACAAATTGGTTGTTCCCAATGATTACTAGGTTCAGATAATCCCTCTGCAGTTATTGTGGGCGCATGTATTGACCCCCCATGGAGACCAATCCGTAGGGATATTTATTGTTGTATCGTTTGGTAGTTGTGGCAAGCTCTGATCAGGTTCGAGTTCAAATATTCTTTCAACATGTTGATATGAACATCACTGCTCCATCTTCCATTTTTGACTCATTTCGTGGCCTACCAATAATGGTTTTCCATTATTATTAAACCACTCCGAGTACTCTGGACAACAATCAAAATCATCATCTTCAATTGGAGTACAATCTTCTGCCAGTCGGCTTATTTTATCATTCCATAGAGTAATGACATAATCTTCTTCCTCATCACTCAAACCTCTATTATGTATATACTGAATATCAATAGGATGTTTAGGAATGGGCTGGAAAAAGTTGAATTGCTGCAACACTCGATCAACACACTGATACTCCACAATAGAAAAATGGATCAACGATATAACCGCACCCCAAAATGTAAAAAATTCTCATAGATCTTGTGGTATGCAAGAAATCGCTTCTTCACTTTTGTACGGCCTCCAAATAAACTGTAAATAAAATTACATAATATATTATTTATATAATTAAATGAAAGACAATAAGCTAGGAGTGTATTTAAAAAAATTATGATACCTGAAATCTTTCTTCAAATTCGATCTGGAGTCGTATATCTACAACATTATTGTGTACCACCCCCGTTTTTCTCATAACATGCCTCTATCTGCATAGAAATTAAATATTTTATTCTAAGTAATTTCATATAAAGCTAATAATTAATAACATATTCACAACAATTTGATTCATTGTTTTACCTTCCTGCAAATGGATATTCAATGGGCAATCTGCAAACCGACGTTAAATAAGGAAGTCTATACCATGCCCAAGATTGGAGCAACGTAAGATATCCACCGATATCCACGTTCTTATTATTGTTATGAAGAACTGCCGCCTTACACATTTCATGGTACAAAAATGCCAATATAGCAGATCCCTAACTATATTGAAGTATTTCCTAAATATTTGCCAACAATGGCAGATATTGTGTGTGCGCATAACTACCAGATTTATTTGGCATTAATGTACCTCCAATAATGTGAAGCATATATGCTCGTGCGGCATAAATGACTTCTTCTTCAGTAGAGTTCTCGGTTACCATGAATTCGTTCTCCAACGATGACAATTTTACACGTGCCCCTCTCACATCTGACACAGAAGGTACTTTCCCGAGTAACGTATTGCACAATTGAAATACATCATATCTATCAGATCCCACCATTGCATTCCCATTTATAGGGACACCAAGTTGTATAGCTACGTCTTGTAGGGTTATCGTACATTCCCTGACCGAAAAATGAAATGTGTGAGTTTCTAGTCTCCACCGTTCAATCAGCGCAATTATCAATCCAGGGACCAACTTATATCCCTGAAGAAATGTTACATTATAAAATTCGGCAATCCGCAAGTAAATAATTATGCGATCAGATGGTATCCTCGGCATCGTTTGTCGAGGCCGGAAGCGGTGATTGTCCTATAATAAATTTATTTTAATAATTACATAGAATGAACAAAAAGTAATTACGAATTCGCAAATAATTAAATAACTTATAAGTTTACTTACAAGATGAGAAGAGATGTGAACATGATCAAGTTGTAACAAAATTTGTTCAGATGCCATATTTCTAACTAATATGCAAAACAACTATTTAGAATTTTTTTCCTAATATTATATAATATTATTATTTAAAATAATCTAAATTTATAAAAACATTTGATACTATATACGATATTTGAATAATACCCATGTCACGTCACCCATGTCACACATGTTATATATATATACACACCAAGTATTTAAATGGTATCCATGTATTTGAATAATACCCATGTCTCACACATATCCACATGTCATCTAACTTATATTATTAACTAACTAAATAGCTAAATAAATAATTAAGGTTGTAACTACTACTTACTAAAATTAAATAGAATAAACTTACTTGACAATTGAGAAATCGTACGATCAAATCAATTTTTTCTTTAAAATTAAATTATTTAATTCAATTAAATTGGAGTTATTGCTCAAATAAAAAATACATTAATGAACATATATAACAATAATAAATTATAAAAATATGGAGTTATTGCTTATATTACTAACATTATCATCTAACTTATAGTATACTAAATAGACAATAATTTAAAATATCTACCAATATTATCACACTTAAATAAATACCTAAAAATAATAAAATATTATTATTAATATTTAAAATAGCTCGTGTAAATACAAATTTAGTATATAAAAATATCATCTAAGGGCAAATTTTATGTTTTATATAATAATTACTAAGTAGTTAAAATTTTATTTTTTTGGTAGTACTATTATTATTATTATTATTATTATTATTATTATTATTATTATTATTATTATTATTATTATTATTATTATTATTATTATTATTATTATTATTATTATTATCTAAGTATAACTACTACTAACTATATTTACTAATACTAACTAAACGCCTAAAAATACTTAAAATTTTACTATTTAAAAAAATATACTTACTTGATAATTCACTAAGAAAAATATACGATAAACTCAAAATTCTTCTCCAAAATCTAATAAATCTTTCTTCAACAAAATTGAATTACCTACACAAATAAAAATTTATATTAATAAAAATTAAGGTAATAATAAATAAATAAAATAACATAAAATAAAATAAATTAAAAAATAAATAAATAATATACTACTAACTAACCTTTCTGTTGTTGTTTTTTTTTTGAAGTATCTCCTATCCAACCTTTTTTTTAAACACAACCCCACCCCATCCCCGACCATACATTTTATAGATGGAGTGATGATACTGTTCAAGCCATGAACGCCTCCTGTAGGAGACGTTCAAGGCACCTGCAGCACATGCACTGGCATGTAATGAAAGCATGAATCACTGCCCCTCAATAATACCAACATGCAGCTCTGAATCACGCATGCATGCTGCCACATGATGTTGGATTAAAATCTGCAATTGTGGGCACATATGTAAAATATATGATATTATTATAAAGTATGGCACAAAATCAAGTAACCAATTATGTTAGGCGTGTCATAGGTATTAAAGTGTCATGGAAATAAAAGTGTAGATACCGTAAGATATATTTATAATTCAATGAGGGGAAGAGTTATAAATATTTAATAGTTGATTTAATAATCAACTATATAAAGAGGTAGTGGTCCCCAAGAAATAGGTTAACTTGTATTACTCTTTTCTCCGTCAGAGAGTTTTTACAACATGAGCTAACCTATCTTCTTGGAAGATCACAACTAACTTCTAGGCGATCTCCATCAGAGGATTCAAGATTTGCAGTCTATCAATGAATTCAGGTACGCTTCCGCATTCAGTTTATTGTTATTGATGATTTAACATGATAGATCTTGGGTTTAGATTTCATATCTATTATGGTTTGGTTCTAATAAATAGCATCAACGCCTCGTCGTGTTAAATCATCGATAACCTATTAACATAAGGAATTAAAATCCTCGATTGAAGTTTTAGTATAGTTGCGTTTTGTCGTTACATGAATTCTATGATGCGTTATTAATCGGCAATTGACAATTGGTTTTCAATTGTAAGATTCTTGTGTTTGGAACTAATCCAATATACGTATCTTGGCTATTGTGGATCTTTAATTCCGTTCATGTTTACTGCACAATCCTTTTAAAGGTTATTATTATTTTTTAAATAAAGTTTTTGATGTTTATAGAATTCAGTTTGGCAGATCGCAATTTCTAGAGCCATTAAAATTATCGAATTTATTTGTTGACATATTTTAGGGGGTTGGGCAGTTAGTTTTAGTTTATATCCAAACTTTTAGCACGTGATTTAGTATTTGGTTTGGGTGTTCTACAATTAATTACTTTGTACTAATATGAGTCTTCTTAAGGTTTGGTTTTTTACTCTCTTGAATCAATGTTTGATCATTAGTATAACACATTTCAGTTTAATAGAAGTTATTAATAGAACATGATGAAACATAAGATTCTAATCTTTTGTAGATTGGAATTTAGAATAAATTCAGTCATGAGTTGTGCTTAATATAGTTAAGGATTGTATTCGTTTATACATTTAGATTTGGTTTTGAGCATACACAGTTAACAATCTTTTTGGTTGTTTTGATATAATATCATAAAATTACAATAAGTTTTGATTATTAAATTATGATTGAATAGTTTCTAGCATGCTATTTTTAAAGTATACTACTGCTATTGTACGTAGTTATTTGGGCTTGAATCATTATTTTACTATTTAATTTTGATCACATGTCATTATTATTATGAATTGGAGAATATGTATTTGGTATTGATGTATATTCGTTTCGGTTTGATTAAAATTTCAATTTTGATCGTTAGATTATTATGGATATATTAAAGTTTCATGTGATCATTATATAAATTGCTCATTTATATGATACTTATGATTTTAACTTTTAGTTAAAGATTGAATGTTTTGAATTCTGCTTTGATTTTGGTAAAATGCATATTTAAGGCTTAAGACATTTTTTTGAGAAACAGTCAAAAATTTCGGTTCTTTGAATTTTGATAGCCCCATTTAGACAACCTTATTTTGAGTTATTTTGGAAACTTAAGTGTTATCAGAAATTTTAGTTTTGACTGTTACAAATATTAAGTTTGAATATCGACATATTTGTATTATATATTTTGAGATAATTTGATTGAAGCATTAAGTCACCAAATTGACATCTATTGTGGAAATTGTTTTATTTTAAAATATAGAAGGTTTTGTGCATGTAATTCAGTTTATGTTAGTATTAATCGGCCCAAATGAAGGTTAATAATTAGCATTGTTATATGTGCAACTGTGGTAATAAACATGTGAGAATTATTTAGTTTTACATGTGAGCAATAAATCGGCCCAAAGGAAGATTTCTGTTTGACATGTTCTTATTATCAATGCTTGATTACTGTACCAAGATATCACTAGCAAGTTAATATTTTGTCCAAAGATGAAATATTAATGGAGTGACCGGTATCTTGATATGAGGTTTATCTTTATTCAAATTTATTATTATTTTGGTTATCTTTTAATTTGATTGAAAGATAAAATTAAGACAAATATTTTGAAACAATTAAATTCATATTTTGGCTTCGGATGTCTAATATTTTAATGGATTAATTGAAACATAATGTTACCAAAGTGATCGTTTTTGTGTAGATTAGTTTATTTAAAATATTAAGATAATTATGGGTTTTTGTAATTCATGCATTTATTAATTGGCCCAAAGGAAAGTTAATATTTGACAGAATTACAACGACAACTGTGGCAATAAATGTGTGACAATTATAAGGTATTTTATGTAAGCAATACGTTAGTCCAAAGATTAATCTATTGTTTGACATAGTTTATTGTCAATGTTTGATTGCTACAACAAGAGAACCGCTTACAGTTAATATTACTGTCCAAAGACTTGATATTAATGTTGTGCTTGGTATCTTGAGGGGAACTAGCCATTATTTTGAATTTATTTTTTTACTTATGAATATTTATGTGAGTTTATTTTTTATCTTATTTACTTATTTTTGTTCTATATTTAGGTAATTTATCTTTGCAGTCACAATATCTGTTAAATACATTATACACTCATGTTTAGTGAAACTAGTTTCAAGGAATAGAAAAGACACTTGCATATAATATTTGGTTGTATGAACATAGACTTTGCACTAAGGGAAGAATAACTTGCATCTCTCACCGCGGTAAGCACCCATAAAAGGAATTTTGAGAGGTGAGATTGTTCAAATCGCACGAGTCTAATGATTATAATAAATAACATTCTATAAGTCTTTAGGACTAAAAAAAATCTAAAGATATTACTCATATTAAGGGTTTCCTTGACGAAATTAAGAAATGTTTTACCCAAAACATTAAGGTTAAGATGACATCACTTATGCCTTCTTTGATGTCTATGAAGTATAAGGGTCAAGGAAATGTGAGGGTGTATGTTATGAAAATATTTAATAATGCTGCAAAACTTAAGTCACATAAGATCAAACTTTCTAACAATTGTTTGTTCTTATGATTTTGGTATCGTTTCCTATACAGTTTAACCAATTCAAAATTAGTTACAACTGTCAAAAGCAGAAATAGACTTTAAATGAGCTTATTTCTCATTGTGTTAAAGAGGAAGAAAAGTTGAAGCATTATAAGTGTAAAAGTAGTTATTCTGTTAGTGCTCATTTAGTTAGTGTCTCTAAGAATAAGGGCAATAAAAATATATTAGAATAAAGTTGCTAAGGGTCCTACTCAAAAGAAACAACAATAAGTTACAAAGTATTGATTCTTTTGTATAAGTTAGGACACATGTGAAGAAATTAAACTTCCAAAGTGAGCAACTACTTCGGTTATTTTGAGTGATCCATGGGCTATAAATTTTATGATCCCATAACTAGAATTATTTTAAGAAGATATTTATAACATTTTTAGGATGTTGAGTTTGGAGGGAGAGATAAGGTTGATACATTGCTATTGAGGAGGAGTTGGATTATAATTTAATTCATACTATCACTTTTGATGATGTTTAGGTTTTCACGCCTATCATTAATCAAGAAGTGAATCAAGTACCTCAGCAAAACAATGTTGAACAACTCCCATTCAAGATAAGGTAATTGTTTTAGAAGAACAAGCTCAACAACCTTAAAAAACAAGTGTCATTAAAAATATCCACGAGAGGAAGGAGAAATACTATTCTAGATTATTACTTTGTATTTCTTCAAGAAAATAAGGATAATAATGGAATGATAGAAAATGATTCAATCATTTTTTATCAGATCATAAAAGTTCTAACTCTCAAAAGTGGATTGATTCTATTCAAGAAGAGTATAATTTTATGCAAGACAATAAAGTTTAGGAACTTGTCTTATTACCTGAAGGTGCAAACCAATTGGTTGTAAATGGATATTTAAAACTAAAAGGGATGCAAATGATAATGTGAACAAGTATAAGACATGTCTTGTATCTAAAGGATATACTCTAAAAGAAGACATTGATTTTGTGGAGACTTTCTATCAAGTTTCATTGAAAGACTCTTTCAAGATAATCATGACGCTTGTTGCTTATTTTAATCTTGAGCTACATAAGATGGATGTTAAGCTTGTGTTTTTCAATGGCAACATTGATGAAATGAATTATATGGTACAATCATAGGTTTGTATCTAACGATACAAAATCAATGATATGTAAATTAAATAAATTCATCTATGAGCTTAAGTATGACTCTCATTAATTAAATTATAAATTTCATATTGATTATCTCATTCGGCTTTGGGATAAATTTGGTTGACAATTGTATATACTACAAGTTCAGTAGGAGTAAACCAAGTGATACTCATATTGCTAAAGAAGAAAAATTTAGTCTTACACAATGCCCAATTTAGAAAATACAAAAGATTCCATATGCATAAGCTATTGAGAATCTAATTTATGCTCAAGTATGTATGCGTTCGGATATTGCGTACATTGTTGGAATGTTAGACAGATATTTAAGCAATCATATTATGGACCATTGAATAGCAGCCAATAGGGTTATGAAATATCTTTAGAGAACAAAAAAATACATGCTCACATATCGAAGTTCTGGTAAGTTAGAGATCGTCAGGTTTACAGGCTTCGATTCTATTAGAATATTGATGTAAAAGAATTTTGTCACATGGGTTGCTAATTATAGATTAAATAGAAAGACCACTTTAGTTATTTTGTGACAATAAATATGCATTAATTTATTCTATAAACAATAGGAACACTTCAAATTTGAACTACATAAATATTAAGTTCCTAATTGTTAAAGAAAATTCATAGTGGTTGTTTGTCTATAAAGCATGTTGGTACAAACTTTATAATTGCGCGCTTATTAAGAAACTGACACCCTAGGTCTTTCATGAGCACACTACTCATGTGGGTGTAATGTTATTTAAGAATATTCAGTTTTGGTGGGAGTTTGTAATTTTGAAAAATGTTCATTCGTTTTAGACACAATTTCGGTTACTTTAGTTTAAGGATATTTTAAGATTATTTTCTGCAGAAATAAAGTTCTTTTGGTTTACGCACACTCTAAATTCAGTAAAGTTTGATCTCACTAAGTTTTAGGAGGACCAGCTGGAAATAAACATGTTCGGTTCACATTTCATGTAATTTTCCATGGTACACATAAATGATTGATCTATGTCATTTGACTATATTGTATATGTGACCATTGATGGGTGTAGTTAATGATTGATATGGCAAATGCTACTTTGATCCTATATAGATATAGTTGATGGACGAGATTGTTATAGAATACCTATTATATAATAGCAATTTTTGAGCTCATAAGGTTGTACATTTATCAGGAAACATATGTTGTCCAAGTGGGAGATTGTTGGATTAAGATCCACAATTGTGGGCACATATGTAAAATGTATGATGCTATTATAAAGTATGGCACAAAATCAAGTGACCAATTATGTTAGGCGTGTCATAGGTATTAAAGTGTCATGGAAATAAAAGTGTAGATACCGTAAGATATATTTATAATTCAATATGGGGCAGAGTTATAAATATTTAATAGTTGATTTAATAATCAACTATATAAAGAGGTAGCGGTCTCCAAGAAATGGGTTAACTTGTATTACTCTTTTCCTCGTCAGAGAGTTTTTACGGCAAGGGCTAACCTATCTTCTTGGAAGATCACAACTAACTTCTAGGCGATCTCCATCAGAGGATTTAAGATTTTCAGTCTATCAATGAATTTAGGTACGTTTCCGCATTCAGTTTATTCAGTTTATTGTTCTTGATAATTTGACATGATATATCTTCGGTTTAGATTTCATATCTATTATGGTTTTGTTCTAACACATGCAACACTGAATCACGCATGCATGCATGCAACATAACTTTTAAGGCCTGAACGCCTCCTGCAGGAGACGTTCACGGCAGAGATTCCCTGCACAAAAGCTGAATCAGCACGCTGATCTGACGCATGCAAAAAACGCCTCCTACAGGAGGCATTCGGTAGGAGAAAATAATACAAATTTTTTTCGCTTGAATCTCGTCAAATCAAAAAAATATTAAAATATAATAAACGACATCTGCAGGTGAAGTTCTTGCACTGACACTATTTCTTTTGCCTTAGAAACCAAAATAAAGTTGGTACAACCCTATTCTCCAAATTTTTCCCAACCACATTATTTAGCCAAATCTGCCAATATTTTACATAAAGTATAGTATAGATAAAAGAGAAAAATATTATTGTAGTAAGAATGGAATAGAGAATGGAGAATGGAGCATCAAGCACGCCGCTGATTCTATATTTGAGGGCACTTATCATGATAATAGCAGGTGCCCATGTAACTGTTCCAGCAGACACTTAATATTATTTTAAACCTTACTTCATTGGCTTTGGAAGCTCGTGGCCACAAAATCAGAATACCAACTGTAAGCCTACTTTTATAATTATATATATATATATAATTATATATATACATATAAGTTTAGATCTTAATACGCGTTGGGTCCACGCTTAATACCAATTGTTTTTGACTCTTTCAAGAATCTAAGATGGCATCAGAATAGCTGCATGCCAACCGCATCTCATAGTTGGCATGCCAATAAAAATAGCTTCTCGTTTTTCTGGGCGTGATCAATGACGTTCTCACGTGTCAACTTACCTTCATTTTTTTTTATATAATTCCCCTTTTACTACACTTATTTTATTGTAAATAAATAATTTACTTTTAGATCAAATATTACATCCGATTGGTACTTTGGTAGTTAAATCAATTGATTTAGTGTGCAAATGATACCTAAATAGTTTAACAGTAAAATAAATATTCAAATGATTCTTTTTTCTGTTTCAAGTGATTCAAATGATTTAGTTAATTTCTAAAAAAATCCTAAAACATACATTTTCTTCAACTTGACACCTTTTTTTACCCTAACCCTATTTTATGTCACCGATCATTCTCCTTCCCTGAATTTTTCATTTGGGAAACACTATCGTCTGGATCTCCTTTCTCCTTAAACCAACTCGCATCTTTTGCACATCCCACACCGCCGCCACCAATCCATCATTTTTTTCCCTTGACTGACTGTGATCGTCACCTCCTCTTTCTGGTCGCTCTCTTGTTACCCCTCCCTAATTAATTGCCTTTAACTGAAACTCATTTCTCTCTCTCTTTTTTTTCAAGAATTGTCTGAATCGAGAAATTCTTATATCGATTTTAGGGAGGATTGAGTTGTTGGTGATGAGGGTGAAAAGGTTGAGCGAAGTGACGGAACTTGTAATAGAGTTTGGAGGGTCAATTTATTTCTTTTTTAAAAAGTAAGGGTAATTATTTTATGTACAAGCGTATGCGAAAATTTTGTTTACACAAGTACCTTAATTTTAGGGTTTAGAGACTATGCTTAGGGTTTACGATTTAGGAGTTTAAGTGTTATAGTTTTGATTTTATGGGTTGTTGATAAAATTTTAGGTTTAGGGTTAAAATTTAGGGTTTATAGGTTAAAATCTAAATCTCTAACCATATTACCATAAAACCTAAACCCTAACCTTAAACCCTAAATTCAAGCCATAAATCATAAATTCCAATCATAAACCCAAAATTCTAAACCCCTAAACTCTAAACCCTAAATCTTAAAATTAAGGCGCTTATGAAACAAAAAGTTTCTACCGCCTGTGTATGGGATAATAATCCAAAAATTAAAGGTTTAAACTAAAATTTAGTAACAATTTAATTTGATTTTTTTCTCAAAAATTCATGATCTAATTAAAATTAAAAAAAAAAGATTTAATGAAAATTTTTAAAAATTAGAGAAGGTGATAGATTTTTTAATAGATATTAATAGATAACCTTAAAATGATAGCAAAATGAAACGTTAGAAATCAATATAATTTAAACATTTATTTTACTGTCAATCCTACTTAAATTTGATAAGTCAATGTCACGGAACCTAAATCTTATCGATTCAACTGAATTTCTTCTTATTAAAATTAATTTTAATTAAAAGAAACCTAACCGCGCTCTCTCAAATCTCTGTCGCCTGTAACTTTGTTTTTCTTTCTTTGGTTGGTGGTCGGCAACCAATTTTAGTATTGGTTGTCGACCACCGGGTCTATTTTTTATATTTTAATAAGAATCTTTGTCTTTGTGGCACGCGTTTCCTCTGTCCTAACATGTTTTTCTTTGATTTTTTGTGGTTCGTTTTATCTGTCCTTGTGACATAATTTCAACATACCTTAGCGGTCGATTGGTGCGCTAATATCTGATTATGGTTATGTTGGTGGTCTTAGAAAGATAGAATATCTCCACTCGTTGATGGTTGGTTGCCGATGCAATCAGACTTGGGTAGCGGAGCAATCTGTCTGATAGCTTGGTTCGCTCATCACTCTTTTTTTATTCCATAAAGCGTCTCGTTTGAATAAAGACAATAATATTCAAGAAAATTTCTGGATTTTGGTATGCTAATATCGATGGAAGTGTCTACTTTTCTTTGCACCACTGTAAGAAACTTTTAGTAGACTTGTCCCTTTTTTCTCTTTTTGATGCATTGTATTGTATTATCTTTCATGATGATTAATAGAATTCAAATGTCATTATTCAAAAAACCCGAATTTCTTATTAGCAATAATTTGACATTATTTAAAGTGAATAAAATAGAGCATTTTAAATTTCACATTAGTACTTCAAAATTATTAAATGTAAATAGGTCAAACTATATAATATATATTTGTACAATAGATTAGTTTTTTTCGACATGCATGTTCACATGTATAAATGTGACTTTTAATTATTTAATAATTCTTTTTAATAGAATTTAATAATTGTTTTTAAATCATGCAATGATAATTTGAATATATAAATATAACAGATTTTAAAAGTTAATAATTTCAAACAATAATCTGAATAACTGTATAATATTAATATATATATTTATCATGTTCAAAAGATGGAAATATAAAATTTTAGATTTTTATATATTCAAATTTTAATAATGTAAATCAAACATAAAATCAATATTTTTTAAAAAGTGAAAAAATAAACCAAAATTATTTAGTTCACAACTATTTATTTCTTTTATGTAAAAGATATTTAAAAATAGTGTCACAGAAGTATATAATAAACTAAAAAAACATAATACCATAATACTATATTACTTCATCATCGATGAAAATGATCTTTCGCATCTCTTTGATGCTATTGTCATTAAAATGTGACTTGATATTTCATCTTTGAAGAATTATTAATTTGATATTTTATTCTTTTTAGATACATCTAAATATCAAGGCTAACAACCTTATTTTTCAGTGATTTTCTTTAGATGTTATCTGATTGAAAATATTTAAATGATATTTTTTTTATATTGTTACATATTAATTTTAATTGGTATACAAATGTAACACTTTAAATAATAATTAATGTGTTACATTTGTATACCAATTAAAATTAATATGTAAATCAACAAGTGTTGGGTGCATTGGTAAGACACATTGCACTCTCAATGAGAGAACACGAGTTCAAACCTTGGAGATGACATTGTTGGGAGAGGCAGTTTCGCACCCCAAACATGAACCGTAAGACGGAAATGCATATTACCAAAAATAATAATAATTGTAATTTATTGTTAATATGATTTTATCTGAATAATTTTTATTTATTATTTATTGTGTGCTACAATATTTTTAATAAAAAATGTTCGTTTGAATCAATTTAATTTTATCTAAAGAATTGTTTTTATAGAAACAAATTATTCAAGTTTAATCAGATATGAATTTTTATCTAAAATTATTATTACTATATATATTTTTATAAAAAAAGTTTAAATGTAAAATTAGTAATATAATGAAAACCAAAGAGTTTTGTTGATTCAAAAATTTCTCCATATTCATGCTTTAATATAATATAATTTTATTTTAATTTACGTTCAAGGTGTTTTTGCATGAGAAGTTTTTAAATGAGTAATTATTTGATGCACTATTAATGAAAAATATTTTTTTCACAAGTAGACTTCAAAGCTATCATGTATCCCGTTTAAAAACTTTAAACCCTAACCCCTAAATTTAAAACTTAAACAATAAAATCTATTTTCAAACCTTAAAATCTAACCACAAACACTAAAACTTTAACTCTAAATCATAAACCCTAAAAACTAAGCACTTCCAGAAAACAAGTTTTCAACCGTCCGTACATAGAATATTTTCCCTTTAAAAATTGTGCAAACCTAAACTCTTAATTATAAACCCTAAACTCTAAACTTTAAATCATAAAATATAATCTCAAACCTTAAAATCTAACCACAAACACTAGAACCTTAACACTAAACATTAACCTCTAAACCCTAAAAACTAGGCACTTGTGAAAAACAAATATTTCACCGTTAGTGCATCAAATATTTTCTCATAATTTTATACATTATGAATAAATAAGATAATACTTTTTGAATAGTCTAAAGGTGATTACAAGGTAGTATATGTTCGTACATATTCTTAACCCTTTGACAATACACATACACGTTGTAGACAAAGCGATTTGAACCCGTGTCTCTTAGGATAAACATCATCTGCTTTTTCACTAGAACACTTGTTGGGTTCAATAAATAAGATAATAATATATTGTCAAGAATAAAATTAAATAAATATAACTTTAGAAAATATATGATGATATATCATCATTTAATTATTTAATAATGCATAAAATTTTAAATTATAAATGAATCAAAATATTAATTCTAAATAATTACTTCCAAAAATGTTTTGCGATTTGCCCCGATAAAGTCATCATTTTGTTTTTCTATAAAATAATTAAAATAAATAGAATATTATTCCATGGGCATGGAAAAAAAAGCTTTGCATAAATATTGTTGTTGACTTTTTTTTCATAAATATGGCACAAGCAAAATTATTTATACAAATATAGTATTTGTTACAGTAATTTTAAAGACGAATCTTTTATAAATCGTCTTTAACAATAAAAAATTTCGAATAAAAAAGTACATTGTCGTCCACATGGCAGCCATTTATGGAGGTCATTATTCAAAGACGAAGTGCATACTTACCGTCTTCAGCTTCTGTCTGTGGTAAATGCAGCAATCGGGTGGCAGGGGAATATTTTTTTAGTGAAAAAAATTATTATTTAAAGTCGGATTTTAAGTATTTCGACTTTATAAATATTGTAGTAAATATTATATTTTTAAAAATAATCTGAATTGTGGTATACTTGTGAAAAAAAAAGGAAAACAATATTTGTGGAATCTCACCGGCACGGGATAAATGAAGTCATTAAATCAGGAGAAAAGTAATCTCCCTTCTCAATTAGCCGACCAATCAACTTGATACTTTTGAATTAATGGAAGGCTTAAGTAAAAAATAAGTGTTCAAAGTATACTATTTTTGAACTTTAGGTACCTAAAGTATTTTTTTGAAAAAATAGGTGTCTAAAGTTTCAAAAGTTAGAATTTTAGGTGCTCGGCTGTTAAAAATAATTGTTATCCATTTAAAATACGACACGCGATTTTTTAATTATTTTTTTAAAAAAATTAAAATTTATTTTTTAACAAAAAACCTGAAATTTATGAAAATATTCAAATCAGTCCCTAAATCTCTAAAAATCCCTAAATTTATTTTAGAAAATTTTATAATTTCAAGATTTTTTTGTAAAAATTTAAATTATTAAACAAAACTAATTTTAAAAAAATTAAAAATGACACATGTCGCGTATTAAATGGTTAACGGTTTTTTAACTTTTTAATAGCCAGGCACCTAAAATTCTAACTTTTGAAACTTTAGGCACCTAAAATTCAAAAGTGATATACTTTGGGCACTTATTTTTCATTTAAGCCTTAATGGAAATCCGTTTAGTCAACTTTGTGCATTTAATTTTTGTGTAAGGTTTGATTTTTCAATTCTTTTACAAAGTTGAAATCATAGTTTTTTTTGGTAAACTACCTGGATGACTACCAAACTATTGAGTCTAACTTATTTTGACCATCGAACTACAAAAATTTAAAATTCGACTACTCAACTATTTAATTAGAAATTTATATAATTACACATTTGGCCATTGTTAATTACCTATTTTATCAATTTGATCATAATTTTAATTTAATTAAATAAATTAATTACTTAATTAGGTGTTGATATGTGTCACCTGATTGGATGAGGAAAATAAAATAAAAACAACTTTTGGCTTGGGTGGGATTCAAACCCACGTACCATTGGATGGTGAATATGCAAGTTTACCACTGAACCAAATGGTCATTTATAATATAAAATACACATTATAATATATATTTTAGTTTGTTGTTAATACAAAGAAAAAGAAATAAATATGGATTAAGGGAACTCAAACATGGCACACTTAAGACACATAAAAAACATTTAAACCACTGTAAAAATATAATATTTAAATTAAAGTTGACAACAATTTATATATTTATATATGTTAAATTATATTAAAAATAAAAATTATATTCGAGTGAACTTTAATTTTGTTGTTAATCTTATTTATTTCCTTTTTCATAGTATTAACTTTAATTTAATTATTATGTTTTATTTTGATAAAATTTAATTAAATTAAATTAAAAATTAAATTAAAAATTAAAATTATATTACAGATTCATTTAACAAAACCAAACTTATCATATGATTAGAGTTATATTCATGAGTTTGAATTCATTAAATAAAATTTTAATATAATTTTAATTTTGTTATTTTAAATCATGAATTAACTATTGTTTAATATATGTATAAATATAAAAAAATATTGTCAGCTTTAATTTAAATATTATATTTCTATAGTGGTTTAAATATTTTTTATGCGTCTTAAGTGTATCATGTACGAAACCCTTTAATCCATATTTATTTATTTTCCTTGCATTAACAACAAACTAAAACATATATTACATTGTGTATTTTATATCACAACTATCTGCTTGGTTCAATGGTAGACTCATGCATTCCTTATCCAAGGGGATGTGGGTTTAATTCTTACCCAAGCCAATTGTCTTTGTTTTATTTTCCTCGTCCAATCAGGTGACATGTGTCTCCACTTGATTGGAGGAGAAAAATAAAATTATTAAATAAAAATAAATAATTAAATTTCTCTAATAAAGTGATGACACATGTCGGTGCCTAATTGAATGATTAATTT
The DNA here is from genome assembly GCA_019671005.1 of Hibiscus mutabilis. Lineage (NCBI taxonomy): Eukaryota > Viridiplantae > Streptophyta > Magnoliopsida > Malvales > Malvaceae > Hibiscus > Hibiscus mutabilis. The sequence continues at coordinate 44,248,316 of CM033729.1, read as the reverse complement.
ATTTAGTTAAATTAAAATTAGGATCAAATTGATAGAATATGTAACTAACATGAACTAAATGTGTAGTTATACAAATTTTATTAACAGCCACGTCACCCTTTCCTTTAGATTTTAACGGCTGGTGGTCAAAATAGGTCTAATTAAACAGTTGGGTGATCAAATTTTGAATTTTTGTAGTTCGATGGTCAAAATAGGTCAGACCCAATAGTTGGGTGGTCACCCAGGTAGTTTACCCTAATTTTTTTAGTATAATTTAGTTATATTTATGGTTTATGTTCAAAATTTATAATTGTTTCTTTTTATTTATTTTTTTCATTAAGAGTACAATGTCTTTCTATTGCATGGGTTAATTGTATTTTAGGCCTGAATAATTTTGAAATTAATGCAATTAAGCTCTTGCCCTCCCAAAATTTTATGGTTTATTATTTTTAGGACTCTATTATTTAGAATTGACAAAATTAAACTTTGACCACTATTTTCTGGCTTAATTATTTTTAAGACCTTTCAATTTTAAAATTAGTAAAATCAAACCTTAACTCTCTTAACTTTTATGGTCTAATTTCTTTTTATGACTCTATTCGTTTCAAAGTTAATTGGTTTGCCCCCTTGTAGTTTAATTTTAGCTCCGCCCCTGTATGCAGAGGTGGTTCAAAGATTTAAGAGGCCCAATGCAATTTTATTAAAAATGGAACTTTTAATTTATAATATGAAATCAGTATAAGGTTTTTTCAATATAATACAAAAAATATTAAATTACTCTCTCGAGCAACATAAAAATGACTTACAAACATATAAAAATCTAATATTTTAACTAAAAAAGTGTTGTTCTTCTCCCATATTTTGAAGCAAAATCATCTATAACCCTTTTAATATTAAATTTTTCCAAAAGATCACTCTCGATTGCTATCAAAGCAAGTCCATTTAACATTTCTTGCAACATAGTTGTCCATAAGTATGACTTTACAAACTTCAATATTTTTGAACTAAGAACGGTAGACTAAATTTTATTGAAACAATAGAAAATACAATATGAACAGTGCAAACTCATCAAAAAGAGATTTGAGGACTAAGTCCACCACAAACTCTTACAGATAAATCTCAAAGGCGCAAAGAAAATCGATACATTCCTTTGAAAAGCCAAGCAATCGTCAACAATGCTCCTTGTCTCGATCCAGCTAGACGCTTAAGATATGATGTAGGAGTGATGAGTGAAACAAACAATCTTACAGGCTATTTCGCTGAACATATCTGAATGCAACGACAACCAACCGCAAAAGGGGATCAAACTACTGAAGAGATCCGACAAACACAAATCAGAACCGAATGTCGTGAGAAGCTCTACACGAATGTAAATCACCGCAAAAGGTATGCAAAAATGTTGCATAAGACAAAGGCGTGCGACAGAGGTAGAGGAGAAGCATACCATAGAGGCAGATAGACTAAGCACAACAAGATGTGCGAAAGTAGGAATCCAAAACAAATGAATTCTTATTAAAAAATCAAAAGAAAATCAAAAATAAAAAAAATAAAAACGAAACATGAGAAAACAAGGGGAAATGAATATTGACGGTCAAGCCTAACACTAAGATTGGTGTCGCCGTCAGCCAATCAAAAAAAGAAAAAAAAGTAAGCGACGACGACGCTAAAGAGAAAAAGATGACAAGCGACCAATCACTATTTAAAAAACTTCATTTTTAAAAAGCTTCGTTCTGCATAAGCAATAATAACAAGAATAATCAATAAAATTCTATATGCAATTGTCGCATTTGTGAAGCAATTAAAATGTTTTAAAAACTTTTATAAATTCATTGTTCTTATTTTTTCTGAAGTAGACATTCTCTAAGTAATTTCAACTCAACAAGTAGTATATGTATATAAATGAGAAGATTGAACCCTTAACCATTTTTATTATTCTAGCCATTGAACTTAATAAAAGAATCTACCCCTTAAAACAAAATTAATGAGCAATCATATATACTATATTTTTAAAGTTAATTTTTAATTATCATATTCTACTTTTAATTTAATCATTAAAACAAAATTAATGGATTTGAACCATCCTTGACCATAATTAATACTTTGTATTAATTTTTTAAAATGTTATTATAAAGAATTAAAAATGAGCAAAAATCTAAGTTCAAAGATCAATGTAAAAAAAAATTAAATCGGAAAAATTATAAGTTTAAAGATTAAAATTTATTTTATTATAAAAAGTAAAATTTGATATGTTTGACACGGGTTTGTCATGAATAAGGAAATAAATTATATCATGGGTCATTTTCGCCACGTTATCAATTGTCCCAACTAATAAAAATCATCTATTTCATTAATTTTTTCCATGCCATTTTTTTACCAAATGATTATTCACTCATATTTATTGTAAATTAAATTAAAAACAATTTTTACCAAGTGAATCTTCACATGGAAAAAATTAATAAAATTGATATTTTTATTGATTGGGATCATTGATGACATGATGAGGATGACCCATAATATATTTTTTTCTAGAAAAAGGGTTGCAATTATTTCGTAAAGCAACCAAAGAAAGGCAGGTGGTAACAAAATCGGGGGCGTTGAACATACAACATGTATAGGATGCGGCTAAAAAGGCAAATTTTAAAACTTGTCCAAGAACTTAAAATGTTAGACTTTTAGATAATATTTTAGGTTAATTTTTTTCGTGATTTTTGGCAAGTATCGATACTTACAAAACAAGTATTGATACTTAAAATGACAAGTTTCAAAATTTGTCCAAAAACTTAAAATGTTAGACTTTTAGATAACATCTTAGGTAGGTGATTTTTGACAAGTATCGATACTTTGTCCAAAAACTTAAAATGTTATAAAAAGTAAGTATCGATACTTGTTTTATAAATATCAATATTTGTCAAAAATTACCTATCTAAAATATTATCTAAAAATTTAATATTTTAAATTTTTAAACAAGTTTCAAAACTTCTATTTTTTAGCCTAACACTATAACTATTGCACCGCATACTCACCCAAGAAAACCCCGCAGAAAATTGCAAAATTCTAAACTGTCAATTATTACGTCTGACATCATCAAATTATGTGTAGATTCAAAATTAATATCTAAATTTCAAATCATTTTAATTGGGTTCGTAAAGTATCAATTACATTTCAATTAAGTCTCTTTATCAGTTTAGCACTCGATAACTTGTTAAAAATTAACATTTCTAGTGATTTAAAACATTAAATGAGTTTGATAACCTAGAAAAAAACTATCTTATAGAACTTTGTTGGAAAAAAGCAAAAACATATAAGTAGATAAGAACTTAATAAAGAATTTTTCTATGTTTTATTTTATTTCATTTCTTTTGACCTAATACCCACTCCGAGATTAAAATTTAAATAAGATCCAAAATTATCTATACAGTAGACGTACAATGCTCAAAAATTGATTCACATATTTAAATAAGCTCTGCACTGACATTTAACAACAAAACTCATAGCATTATTATTTAATTAAAACATATTGAGTATTTGAGTAGAAGAATCAATTAGAATGTTTTGAAATTTGAAGAACAATTAAAATATAAATCATAAGTTAGAGACGTCTATAGCAATTAACTAAAATCTATAAATATATTTTAATAGTGATATGATATGGAAAAACCGGAGGTGGCCACTCAAACCTAATTAATCTTTTCTGTTAAAGGACACCTGAAGGGTTAGGCCGCCGGTTTTGGCCTGTGAGACTCCGGTTTTGTATTGCCGCACGTGATTTTGGTTGGTTGGTTTGGGTTCTCTTTGATTGTTTCACGATTTCCTGCCTTGCCCACCTATTTCATCGACTGTTGTTTTGAGAAACTTTTAGAAACGCCTTTTCTTTATGAGTATATTCGATTCGGTTCAGTTTTTTAATAAAATATGAATCGAATCGTAGTCTGCGGTTTTTTAAAAAAAACTGAAACCGAATGGTAAAAAAATCAAATTATCAAAAATCGAATTTTGCGGTTCGGTTCAGTTAAAAATTCGGGGTTTAATGGGTTTTTTTTTCAAATAAAAAAAAAACAAGTAAAACACATAACATATTTTAATTTATTATTAGATACTCCAATATCAATTTATTTTGCCATTAAGAACAAGAAAACACATGAGCTCTTGACAAATCTAAGATTTTAAATAAAAATAAATTAAAAAAATAACGATGATTACAAAACAAACAATCTATCTAAAAATAAATCACATAAAATATTCATTTAATTAATATCCACTCAATGATTCTACATCACCAACTTAGAAACACAAATATGTAGTTTAATATATTGTTTCATTAAAACCAAACTCAAATATTCAACATAGTAAAACAACTCTTGAATAGTAAATATTATAGAAACATATTCTAATTTGAAACACAATATTCAGTCAACTTAATATTATAAAAATATATCCAAATATTCCAAGAAGTTGTCTTAAAAATAAATCAAAATATTTCAATAGACTGTCTTTAAAATATATTTGATATGGATCATAATGTATTTTTTAATTCGAGTTGATATGGAATAAACGGGTTTCATATGGAAAACCCGAAACCGAACCGAATTGAAAACCTTGAGTTTTAAATCGAACAAAAAACAAACCTCAACATGCAAACGGAACCGCATAGCCCGGTTCGAGTCGGTTTTTCGGTTTTCTCAGTTTCGTTGCTCACCCCTAATTTTTGGTTATTTATTAATCGATTAATTATAATATTTTATTAAAAAATTATCTTCTTAATTTAATTTGTTTTATTTAACTAAAAGTATTTGATTTTGTTTAAAAGATTTAAACTTTTATCTTATTAAATTAACATAGGGTAAAATACATTGTTCATCACTCAACTATTTTTTCATTTTTTTGTTTAAAAAATTATCTTCTTATTTCTATTTTAGTCACTCAATTTTTAAAATTTTCAATTTAATAATTGAACTTTTAAATTACTCATGTTTTAGTCACCCTGTATTATTTTATTAATATTTTTGCATTATTATTATTATTTTGTAAAAAATAGTTTAAAATAATAAAATAAAAAATTAAACACAGTCCATCGTTTGCCTTCGCCAAACACAACCGTCGACGGTCGTATATGGTGATCGTTCGATTTCATATTTCACCATAATTTCGTCTCGGTCTTCTAAGTTCGAATCCGACCTTCATTTTGCCGAAAAGTACTTCGAAATCCACAAATAAGAGGTTGAAAATGAGAAAACCGAAATATTTCAGTCGAGATTTGCTAGTTTTGAGATATCTTTTGATGAAATAACTACTAAATTTGAACTCAAAGTCTCAAAGTAAGTCTCTTGGTACAATTTGAGATCAAATAGTCGCCGATTTTAAAGGTAGGCGGTAATTCAATTTTTTATATTTTAAATTTAATAATCAAAATTATGGTTTGTGATCAAAATGATATTTTAAAATATTTTAGTGTCGGTTTGTGAACTTTATCCATATTAAATTATAAAAGAAAAGCCAAGAAGCATGAAGAATGGTAGGTGGCTGTCAATTTTAAAATTAGTAGGGGGTAAAAGAGTAAAATAAGGAAACGAAAAACCAGAGATGGGACAGGGCACCGTTTATTACTTGGGAGATACACAAAACAACGGAGGAAAAAGCGGAAGATCTCGCAGCCTACCCCTGCTGTCCCCACACTATTTTTTCGCTCACCCCTTTTATAAACCCTAACCCCTTCCCTTCGCTATTCAACTTTCTATTTCTGTCTCAACTTTCTTTCCTTCCAAACACTCTCTCCCTTGCCGTTCAATCATGTCTTGCTTTATTAGCAAATACGCCGGTAATTCTCCCTCTCTTTTCTATTTCCGATGTTTTCTTTTCTTTCTTGATGTTATTTCTTAGCCTATAATTTCAACTTCTTATATCGATTTTAGTTTTTTTCCCCTTCTGATCTGTTTGAAGTTTTATGTGATTTAACTGTTTTCTTTTTCACCTTTTAATTTGATTGATGGATCTGGTCGGGTTGGCTGGTTTTACACTGGAACGAAACGCTACTTTTTGATGTATAGATTTCTTCGGATCTTATTAGATCCGATCCTTTCTTTCTCGTCGTCGGATCTTCAGTTGGTAGCAGTTTATTCAATAAAACTTTACTAAAATCAATTCAATTTGTTTTGCTTTGCTTTTAATTTTTTCATGGTAACCGAATATCTAGATCTGCTTAGCCTCGTGCATGTACTCTGTTTTTGTTTTTCGAATGCATCTTACCTTTCAGTGTTTAGAGTATTTATTCATAAGTTGAAATTTAGTTTCCAGTTCTTGATATGTGCTTTTGAATTGCCATGATGTCGATCCAATTCTAGTTAAAAAAATTGATTGATTAAAGGTGGTAAATGATCTGCTTGGAATTTTATCTTAGATCTGAGATTACAGAACTTATCGATTTACCCCAGGCTAAGTTTGTTTGTATGTATTTGGATCTATGTTTCATAATCCTTTACCCGTGAATTTTGGTGGCTTATTATTTTTTTATCATAAAAACCTTGCAGATGAACTAACTAAAAACGCTGCCTACATTGGCACCCCTGGAAAGGGTATACTTGCTGCTGATGAATCGACTGGCACAATCGGCAAGCGTCTTTCAAGCATTAACGTGGAGAACATTGAAGAAAACAGACGTGCTCTCCGTGAGCTCCTCTTCACTGCTCCCGGTGCTCTCCAGTACCTCAGCGGTGTTATTCTCTTTGAGGAAACCCTCTACCAAAAAACTGCTGCTGGTATTATTACGAAACACCTGCTCTTGATGCTTTTTTTAAAAGAATGAATGGGTTGTTGATTTCTGATATTGATGTTGGGTACGCAGGTAAGCCCTTTGTTGATGTCTTGAAGGAAGGTGGTGTCCTCCCCGGCATCAAGGTCGACAAGGGTACTGTTGAACTTAATGGAACAAATGGGGAGACTTTCACACAGGGTCTTGATGGCCTTGCCCAGCGATGCCAGAAGTATTATGAAGCCGGAGCTCGCTTTGCCAAATGGCGTGCTGTTCTTAAGATTAGTGCTAACGAGCCATCTGAACTTGCTATCCAAGAGAATGCCAATGGACTAGCCATGTATGCTGCCATCTGCCAACAGTGTGGCCTTGTCCCCATTGTTGAACCTGAAATCCTTGTTGACGGATCACATGACATTAAAAAGTGTGCTGAGGTGACTGAGAGAGTCCTTGCTGCCTGCTACAAGTCTCTTAATGACCACCATGTTATGCTTGAGGGTACCCTGTTGAAGCCTAACATGGTTACCCCTGGTTCCGAGTCCCCAAAGGTTGCCCCAGAGGTAATTGCCGAGTACACTGTCCGAGCCTTGCAACGAACTGTACCGGCTGCAGTCCCAGCTATTGTGTTCTTGTCTGGTGGACAAAGTGAGGAAGAGGCTACCCTCAACCTTAATGCCATGAACAAGCTTCAAACCAAGAAGCCATGGTCACTCTCATTCTCATTCGGACGCGCCCTTCAGCAGAGCACTCTTAAGGCTTGGGCTGGAAAGGAAGAAAATTTGAAGAAGGCCCAAGATGCTTTACTCGTTCGGTGCAAGGCCAACTCTGAGGCCACTCTTGGTACCTACAAGGGTGATGCAAAGCTTGGGGAGGGTGCTGCAGAGAGCCTCCACGTCTCAAACTACAAATACTAAGCGTTTAGGCCTTGTGATCTAACGTGTCTGTTTCGGGTATTGATATCCATCTTTTAGGTCTTTTCTGGGGCGATGAAATTGGACAAAATAAGCCTTTGGGATCATTTGTGATCGTCTAGTGTTTTGATGTTTTCTGTTTATGTTCAAAACAGAGTTTTCTGTTTTCATGAGTTTAAAACCGCGATTTGGCACCGAAATGGGTTCGGTTTATATATTAATTTCTCCTTTTTTAAATTACTTCAACTGCCTAAATGTAAGCTTTAATAAGACGGTGAGCATCATGGGCCGTCAGTTGATGTCGCCCACTGGATCGAATTTTCATCTGGCAGCCCTGGCCATCAACTTATTTGTTGCCAAACTTTCACTGGATCGACTGTACATGAATACAGTGAGAAAACCTGCTTGGAGAGTTGGAGTCGGTTGAAAGAACTAGATTTGGTGCGCCCTCTCGTGCTCATTACATATTGCCCGGCTCCCTTGTTTTATGATAACCTATTGTTTTACATTAGTTACATGAGACTGAACACTTTTCCAACTGGTAAGGGTGGGGGTTAATTTCTGTACTGAATTTCCCATGTTCACTTTACAAGCTTAGCTGCGACATTTACTTCCACATGCAATACCCTTTTGAATGAGAAATCTCATTCAATACTATCGGTTTATTGATTAGGATGATTAAACAATGACAACATTTGAAAACATTTAATCGACAAACCTTCATTTATTGCTCAACCCGGATGGAGACATCAGCTAACATCTCCGGTTTATGTTTGTTGATGTTGATTTTGAACGGCACCAGAGAGGTGGAGATGGTGGTTGGAGGAAGATATGGGGATGACAATCGATGGTTCACTTATCGTAGGATGAGCCGAGTGCCACAAAGGACCATGGTTGGTCGTTGAATTAGGTGGTTCACCCCTGGTTGACTTGGGGCCGAGAGCTGCGAACAGTGTCAGGCCAGTGGTCGGGCAGTGGTTGATGGTAGTTGGTTGTGGTTCACCCATTCTGATGTAGGCAGAGAGCCACTAGTGGTAGTCGAAATTATGGTGTTGTGGCTGTGCCGAGGCTGATAATGAGAGCCTTGCTGACCACCCGAGAGAGAGAGCTACTTTGGGTGTATCGACCCTTTTTTAAAAAAAGAAAGCTTATTTAGGAAGCCCCTTCCTTGGGAAGATATTGTTAGGCTAATCATGGTTTGTGGGGCCTAATTATTGTTGGGTATAACACTTATCCCCATTGGTCAAGGGAAGTATCATATAGTGACATGAGCCAAGACGTGTAGCTGAAGTCTGATTTGTAATTATACGCGAAGCAAATGTCTTGATGTAAATGTGACTGGACTTTCTGGAGAAATCATGGCGGTTCACCCCATGTAGACTTGGGGCAGAGAGCCGCGATTAGTAGAGAAACAATGTAGGACGAGCGGAGGACTCAACCCTGGAAAGTCATTATGGATGTAAATGTACAAGCACGACTTGACCCCGCGGGGGAGTAAGCAAGTGACTCAACTCCGAGAAATCATCAGAGGAGTAGATAATAAAATGTCTCTACCCCGGGAAATCATCAGGGGAGTAAGTGAATGACTCGACTCTAAGAAAGCATCGGGGAGTAAGCGGATGACTCGACTCGGAGGAGTATTCATGCGTTCGTGGTCATTGCGTGCCCCACTTGGCACAAAACACGGGCGTTTCATGTTCTTTGTAGGAATAGTCATTAATAGATGGGGTAATCTCACCACTTTTGGAGAAATAGCCATAATACGGATGTAGTTTGTCCTTGGAGAAAATAATCATAATATGGGCAGAGCTCATCTCGACGCCCTTGGAGAATCAATCAAAATATGGGCGAAGCTTATCTCGACGCCCTTGGAGAAAATAATCATATGAGCGGAGCCTTTCTCGACGCCCTTGGAGAAACAAATATCATATAGGCAGATCCTTGCTCGATGCCCTTGAAGAAAATAATCATATGGGCGGAGCCTTGCTCGATGCCTTTAGAGAAACAAATATCATATGGGTGAAGCCTTGCTCGATGCCCTTGGAGAAATAAATATCGTATGGGCAGAAGTCTTGCTCAACGCCCTCGGAGAAACAAATATCAAATGGGGCGGAGCCTTGCTCGACGCCCCTTGGAGAAAGAAATATGCCAATCATCTCCTTACCTTTTGCAAAATTATCCATAAATTGGGGCGGAGACATCTCATACCCTTGGAGAATCGGTCACATTTTGGGTTGATGCATCTCTTCACTCTTATAGAACTGTGCCCTTGGAGAAACAGTCGATAACTTGGGCAGATGAACGGAGGCATCTCCATGAACTTGGGAGTTTAACCCGTAACACGGAGGACATCTCATACCCTTGGAGAAATTATCTTATATAGGGGTTGAGGCATCCTGCACCCTTGTAGAACCGAGCGCTATTGAGTGGAGTCATTCTTAACACTCTTGTAACATCGAGCGCTATGGGTAGAGGATCTTTTATGCTCTCGGAGGGTTTCTCTAGAAAAACACATAGGTATTTTTATTGGTGCTCCCGTGTTTGTAGAAACAGTGTATGTAGAAATCTCCCTTAGGAGGTAATCATTTATCTGTAGAATCCAGATGCCTTGGTCAGCATGAAATTTGTAATCCCCTCTACCTTTGTAGAAGCGCAATGCTCTGGGCATTGATGGGATAGAGGTATCTCATTATTTTTATAGAAATAGTATATAACTTTTTGTAGAGATAGTCGATATTTTTTGTAGAAACAATTGATAATTGAGTGAGGGTGTTTCGAGCTTTGTAGAAACAATTGTGATTTTAAAGGTGTCGAATGGTCGTATACGACTCAGCATGCTGTAGACTCTCTAGGTGAAAATGCTGGCAAAAGTGGCAAAAGATATGTGTTGGAAAGTATAAAAACGTGCCAAGATGAGTCTTTTGCATGCAAGTATACATGTTCTGCAAGTAATACAGCTGGTAAGCTGAGTATCGATCCCACAGAGATTGACTTGGAATTCAATTGCCTTGATTGTTACTTGCCTTAAGAAAAAGCTAATTTGATTTGAAGTTGGTTTTGAAAATAATAAAAAAGAAAATGAATGAAGGTAAAGTAAAGACGTTGGCAAGGAAGGTGCTTTAATGAATTATGAGTGTTGGCAGGGAATACCTGGTTTTCACGCTATTCATGTCGTGCCAGCCTTTAATAACAACATGTCTTGGCATTGTTTACCGAGCATATTCAAAATTAGCAAAGCCTCTCTCGATGGTTATTGCCCTAAATTGATCATGTAAAAACCCCTATATCTCTATAGTGCATGCTTTTAAATAAACTAATTTGATTAAGATCCAATCTATACTCCTAAGGGGTAGATTTCACTCCCGAAGTAAGTTCATCTACTTGAACGACTTCTCTTGAAGCTTCTTTCCTTAGTATTCAACAACTTAATCGTTGCCACCCAAGTCTGTTAAGATATTGAGGCGCAATAGGCCAACAGTGCCAGCTCTCGCTTGGCATAGTATTTAGGAAACAATAAAGTATGCCAAATAGATAAAACATTGCCAAGATAGTTTTATTATTAAAAACTAAAAACATAAAATAGCGTTCAACGCAAAACATCCCCCACCAACTGTTAAATTAGTTCATGGTGAGGGATTTAACCTACAACCCACAAACATTTTCGAAATACATCATCATTAAAAACAAAATAAAATAACTTGAAAGAGAGAATGGGTTAGAAGGGGTCTCTCGATGCAGCCCTTCAAGATCCAGGCTTCTCGGCCAAGCTGTCGGACCACCCTTCCTAGGTGCAGCCGGTTGTCAGTCGTCACACACCAACTCCTCACTCCCGGTCTTCCATGAAATCCTCTCGGTTGGTGTTTAAATATGAGTGCAAGGAAGGGATATAATGAGCTCCTCATTTGAATTTTAAATGCAAGGGATAATAGATAATTATCTTATCCAAATTTGAACGAGAGCTGATCAGGCTAGGGCTGACGTCATTCTGCCGACGCTGCCTTGGCGTCCAAGCTTGGCATGAATCTGCCAACTAGTCTTGGCACCATCTTATCCGCTATTTTTTCAGAGATTGATCCAATTGCTATCTTTTCGGACCCTAATCATATCCTATTTTTTCGGGGACCAACAACCTCTTGGCATGGCATCAAGTTCACTTCTCTGCCAACCAGTGCTTGGCATTGCCTGGTTCATCTGTGCCAACAACACTCGGTATTCTCTCTGGCGCTCCTTCCTGTGTTGTTTTTCTGGGCCAAATCCTATGCCAAACCTACAAAATTGCCAACAAAACAACCCTTCACACTGGCATAGACAGAATTCTAAACTCCTTATGCAAATGCATGGTTTTATCATCCTAATGCGACTAAATACACCTAAAAACAAGCAAAAACATTGTAAGATTGGCATTAAAAATTGTACTTTTGGAGAGGTAATACACCCCCAAACCTAACTCATTGCTTGTCCTCAAGTAATGCAAACAAAATAAAAACAAAAACTGTGAAAATGTTACCTCGGTAAAATTTTGGTTGAATGCCAACACATGCTGGCAAGCTGAATTTGGCTTTATTTCTATCCTCAGTATCTCAGTGCAATAATGCCAAGTAGGTAAGAATTCAAGTGCAACAATATAACTATAGTCTAAGTTCATGAAGAGTGCATGATGTGTAGGCAATATGCATCGAGTGTCATTTCACTCCCTTAGCCAATTTTACTACCTAAACTCATATTTTTATAATTTTTTTCTTGCCAAGGGTTTCTGTTAGCATTAATTTAAGCTTGCTTCATGACACTATTTAGCGTGAGAGATAAGAGGAAGCATACCACGAATCCCCACCTTAATCTAGACATCACTAGGCTTTCTCTTCAACTCATACTCTAAGGTTTTGGACTTGAGAACTAAGATGGAGCAAACCAAGAAGCCCCAAGTAGCTTATTATCCCTAAGTAGAGGAGAGTTCATTTTTTATTGCCCTGGCAGAACATTGCTGTCTTATTATTTTCTTTTACCCTGACATTATTTTTTAAATCTGAGCATAGTTTCAAAAAGTCTAAGTTTGCTAAGGAACTAGATACATACTACGTGTAAGTGAAGTTTCAGTTCCCTAAACTAGAGATCAATTGCCAAGCTAACCTGGAATACTACTCTGCTGGCATGGGATGACGACTAAAAATTAAAATTTCCTCATTGGACAGACACCTAGATCAAATTAAACTTGCCTAACAAATGTTAACATTTTTCAAGATTAAATCGAGGCAAAATTTTCTTTTTTTCTTTTTTAGTGGTTCATTATGCAACTATCTAAATAACCTAAATGGCATGGCAACAGAATTTAGACATGAAATGTATGGCTTGCCATAAATGTGAGGAAATGCACACCCCCATACCCAAGATGTGCATTGTCCTCAATGCATGAAACAACACATATATACAAGAAAAACAGAAAAAATTAAAAATGCATGATCATGTAAATGCAATGGAATGAAATACAAAAGAGTTTAGGAAGAAGATGACTCCCCTTCGGAGACCATTTGTCGTCTGTCACAGGTTTTTCTTCTCACAAATGGCCCACGATCAGGGGCCATGTGCTTCTTTCTTTTTAGGCTCAGTTTTGAGGCAGCAGTGGAAGCTCCAACTTCCTCCTTTTTTCTTGGCAGGATCTGATGCAACATGTGCATCGGTGGCATCAGATGACGCGTGTAAAACAAGTGTCACTGGCGAGTTGGCTTTGGTTTCCTTTGATTCAGATGAAGAATCAGAACTGGCAGACTCGACTTGAACTGGAGACAACGAGAATGTGGCACAAAATCAATTTATAATTTTGTAAGAGCCTCTCTGATCACAACATACTTGGCCTGGACATATTGTCGTATCTTGACATTGAGCTCCTCAACATTTTCTAGTTTTTGGAGAATAATCTCCTAGCGTTGGTGAATTTGGGACAACATTGCCATTGAACTGTCTGGCATGGTTGCTGGCGCGGCCTTTGACTCATTGGGCTTTGGCGTGGGTGCCCTTGCTTTTCCCTTCCCCTTGTCCTTGGGCTCGACAACAACAAGATTCCTCCATATAGCATCAGTAATTGTTGTTCCTTTGATCGTTTGCCCTTTATCCGTATCAAGCCTTGGCATATCATGGAGCATGCAAACGTTAGAAATCAACAAATAGAAAAACAAGCTGCCAGTACCCTTCGCTGCGACTTGTAAGTTTCCTCAACAATGAGCTTGCCAACATTGATTTTGCGCCCCATAACAATGGAGTGCAATAGGATCATCCTTTCTTCCAACACGATCTCGTTATGGGATGTGGGCATCAGATTAGCCTTGAGAAAGTGATTTCATCCTCTCCATTGGGGTTTTAATGCCAGCCTCTTCACCGTACGGTGACCCTTGGATGACATTGTCCATGCCGTGCCAGGCTCGCACAGATCTGCCAGCAGCCTCTTTTTCTTGGCAGCGTTCATTGATTCAGCGTACTCGAAATACTCATCCTCTACACCATTTAACTCAAACATATTGTTAATATACCCTTCATCAAAACGAACATGTTTACCTCTAATCATGAAGAAGGGTGAATCCTTGGTCATAAGGTGCGCATAGAATTCTTGGACGATAACGGCATAAATCTTCCCTTTTTGCTAGCATAACTGAGTCCATTTGTGCAAGTTAATCATAGACATGGCTTTCGGAGGGAAGCCATTGTTCGCCTCTATTTTGAGGTCGAAGTGCTTCTCATAGCAAAAATTCCTCGAGGCAAAATTGGATTCAAACTTTTTTTTGAATCTCCTCGTTGAAGAATCGTTTGAAAGAAGTCAAAGAGGAAGCCATTGAAAGATCTTGGACGGTGTTGAAAAAAGATGAAGAAGACGAGACGGCTTGGGTTTTGGCACTTGCTTGTTGAAAAAGAAAGTAAAAAATGAGAGAGAGTTTTGGTCATTTAACCAGTTAGGGTAAGAAAATGAAAAGTTGGGTCTATTGAGTGTTTTGATGGGAGTAGTAATTAGGGATAATGATGGAAAAATAAAAATAAAAATTAATTTAAAAGAGGTGACGTGATAAGGATGAAGTGATAAGGTGATAGATGATAGGATAATGTAAGGATTGGAGTGATAAGATAATTGATTTGAATTTAATTTTCAACCCAAATTTTTGGGCGGCTAGGGTTTAAGGTTAAAAGAAAAATACTCTCTCTCCTATTGAATGGGCCGGTCAAGCTAGGGTTTTTCTCATTCTTCCAAATTTAACACTGCCGCATGCCAAGCTATTCTGACACTATGTCTGGCAGACTTCCCTATTGGGATATCAGCTCCTGCCAGATAATCCTGGCATTGTTCCTAGCATGTTTTCTAGCATGGTTCATGGCATAATGAACATGCGCAACTTAAAGGAAACCTTTCAACACAGTAAAAGAACAAAAACTTAAAATTTAAAAGAAAGAAAAACTACTAAAAAACTTGAAACCTAAAAACAAAGAAAACATCTATCCTAATATTTACAAAGGTTCAAACCTGATGGTGTTTTCATGTTACCTCTGTCAAAAGGATCACCTCTTTGGCATTGTTTTGATCACCTTCCATGTAGTTCTTTAAACGTTGGCCATTCACCTTAAAGATTTCTCCCGTCTTCAAGTTTTTAATGTCCACAGCTCCATGAGCATAGGGCTTCACAACTTCATAAGGGTCGTCCATCTTGATCTAAGTTTACCTGGAAACAACTTAAGCCGTGAGTTGAATAACAAAATACGTTGCCTACCTCAAACTATCTTGGCATTATCCTACTATCATGCCATCATTTTGTCTTTTCCATGTAGATCCTGGCGTTCTCATAGGCTTGTGTCCTGAATTCTTCCAATTCATTTAAGTCTAGCAACCTTCTTTCTCCAGCAGCTCTCCATGCCATGCCAAGTGTTCTGATGGCCCAGTAGGCTTTATGCTCAAGCTTCACTGGCAGATGGCATGATTTTTCGAAAACAAGTCAAAATGCTAACGTAACCAAAGGAGTTTTAAATGCAGTCCTGTAAGCCCACAATGACTCATCTAGTCTCAAGGACCAGTCTTTCCTTGATAGATTAACAATCTTCTCTAGAATGTTTTTAATTCCCTTATTTGAAATCTCAGCTTGCCCATTTGTTTGTGGATGATATGTCGTGGCAATTCTCTGTTGTATACCATACCTGCACAAAGCTTTAGAGATTAAATTACATTTAAAATGGGTGCCCTCATCGTGAATAATCACCCAAGGGTTCCAAATATAGTAAAATGTGTTTATGTGAGAACTTGGAAACAACATTGGCATTGTTTGTTGGCAGGGCCACATTCTCTACCCATTTAGATTCATAGTCAAAAACCACATGAATATATACATTACCGAATGAGGATGGAAAATGACCCATAAAGTCTATCCCCCATACATCAAATAAATCTACAGGCATAATGTTTTGGAGCGGTAGTTGGTGTCTGCCAGAAATATTTCTTGTCCGTTGGCATCGATCACATGCATTGGCATACTCATGGGCATCCTTATATAGTGTGGGCCAAAAAAATCCTGACTGCAGTACCTTGGCAGCAGTCTTTACCCCAGCAAAGTGACCTCCATATGGTGCGGCATGGCATAGACGCAATATGTTATGTTGTTCATCCTCGGGCACACACCGGCAGATCACTTGGTCGGCACACTGTTTGAACAATATTGGCTCGTCCTAACAGTATTTCCTGACTTCCCGCAAGAACCTCTTCTTGGCATTGTATGCCATGTCTGGTGGCAGAATGTTACTTACCAAGTAGTTGACAATGTCAGCATACCATGGCGTGGCATTAACTATAAGCAAATACTTGTCAAGAAATTCATCTCTTATAGAATTGGTCTTACCATCTTCAAGATGATACTCTAAACGTGAGAGGTGGTTAGCTACTAGGTTTTCATTGCCTTTCTTGTCTAGGATCTCAAGGTCGAATTCTTGAAGTATGAGCGTCCATCGGATTAGTCTGGGCTTGGCATCCTTCTTTGCCAAGAGATTCTTCAGTGCCGAATGATCTGTAAAAACCAAAAATTTGTTACCAATTAAGTAAGATCTAAATTTGTCAAAAGCAAATACAACCGCAAGAAATTCTTTCTCGGTCATAGAGTAGTTCAGTTGTGCTTCGTTTAAAGTTCGGCTGGCATAGTAGATGGCATGAAAAACCTTGACATGCCTTTGTCCCAAGACTGCTCTAACGACATAGTCGTTGGCATCGCATATGAGCTCGAAGGGCTCACTTCAGTCCGGTGCCACAACTATAGGGGCATTGATCAACTTCTCTTTAAGCTCCTAAAATGCTCTCAAGCAAGAATTGTCAAATGCAAAAGTGGCATTATGTTCTAACAACAAGCATAAAGGTTTAGCAATTTTTAAAAAGTCTTTAATAAAACGTCGATAAAAACCTACATGTCCTAAAAAACTCCTTATACCTTTAACACTCGTGGGAGGTGGTAGCTGCTTAATTACCTCAACTTTTGCTTGATCCACTTCTAACCCTCTCTCAGCTACCTTGTGCCCGAGAACAATGCCCTTCTTCACCATGAAGTAGCATTTTCCCAGTTCAACACTAGGTTTGTCTCTATGCATCTCTTCAAGACTTGCTCCAAACTCAGAAGGCATTCCTCAAATGTTTTGACAAACACTGAGAAATCATCCATGAACACTTCCTTATTGTGCTCGATCATATCAGAAAAAATAGACATCATGCAATGTTAAAACGTTGTTGGTGCATTACATAGGCCGAATAGTATCATTCTAAAAGCAAATGTCCCATATGATCACGTGAATGTGGTCTTCTCTTGATCATCAGGAGCGATGACAATCTGATTATAACCTGAATAACCATCCAAAAAATAATAGAAAGCTTTACCTGCCAACTTGTCTAGCATCTGATCAATGAATGACAATGGGAAGTGGTCCTTCCTTGTAGCATTGTTCAGCCTCCTATAGTCCATGCACACTCTTCATCCTGTGATAGTTCTGGAGGGGATTAACTCAGCTTCACTATTTTGTACCACGGTCATGCCACCCTTCTTTGGCACGCGTTGCACAGGGCTAACCCAAGAGCAATCAAAAATGGGATATAATCCCGGCATCAAGCCATTTTATGATCTATTTTTTCACTACCTCTTTCATGCTTGGGTTTAGCCGTCTTTGGCCTTCAATGGTCTTGCCATGGTACTCTTCCAAGATAATCTTGTGCATGCAAATGGTTGGGCTAATACCTCTGATGTCTGCCAAGGTCCACCCTAATGCTTGCTTATAATCGCGTAATATTGCCAACAATCTTGCCTGCTGATCATTAGTGAGACCAGTGGCAATGATCACTAGCAGAGTTGAGTGTTCACCTAAATAAGCATACTTCAAGTGATTTGGCAGTGGTTTCAGTTCCAACGCTGGTGGCTCCTCAATTGATGGTCTAGGTGCCTTGATTTCTTTGCCGGCCAACTATAGTGGCTCAAAATAACTCGCATCTTCATCCTCCAAGACTAGTTCTTCTGGTTCCTCAAATAGACCTTGCATAATTGTGCCGTGTCCAAAGTATAAATAGACTCAATCATCTCCTCTGCTTGGCACTCATTAGGTTCATCTGCACATTTCAAAGCTTGAAACACATTAAATGTAACTTGCTGGTCATTTATACGCATTGTTAGTTCCCTTTTATGAACATCAATCAAAGCCCTATCTGTGGCAAGAAAAGGCCTCCCCAAAATAATCTGGACATTAATATCAGCCTCATAATCCAAAATGATAACATCAGCTGGAAAACTAAATTTGTCTACCTTTACCAACACATCCTCAATCTTACCCTTGGGATATGCATAGGATCGGTCTGCCAGCTGAAGTGTCACCGTGGTAGGTCTTGCTTCTATGCCAAGCTTCTAAAAAACTGACATTGGCATTAAGTTGATGATGGCTCCTAGGTCACATAGTGTCTTGCCCATAAAATTGTTGCCAATGGTGCAAGAAATTATTAAAACTTCTTGGATCTTTTAGCTTTGGTGGCAATCGGTTTAGGATCATGACACTGCATCCTTCGGTTAGAGCAACACTTTCAAAGTCTCCAAACTTTCTCTTTTTGGACAGAATATCCTTTATAAATTTGACATAGTTGGGCATTTGTTCAAGGGCTTCTACCAATGGAATGTTGATTTGTAATTGCTTAAGAACTTCCAAGAAGCGCTTGAATTGCTGATCTTGCTTATGTTTTTGAAGTCTTGCTGGAAATGGTGGTGGCGGATAGATACGTGCTTGCTCTGCTGGCTTTGACAAGGTAGTGCTAGCATCAGTCTATTTGGCATCGTTGCTGGCATCGATATACTGTCTGGCATCGGTGTTGGCATCATCTAATTTTGGTTGCTCTTTCTCTGCTTCACTGGGAGTATCTGCTGGCACTGGCTTCTTGATTTGACAATTAACTGTATGCTTGGCAGCCTTCTCCACCTCACACTGCTTACCGCTCAGAAGAGTGGCTTTACATTGCTCATTTTCTTTGTGACGAGCATCTTTTATGTCATTTGGCAATGTTCCTTGGGGTCGATTGCTAAGTGCATTGGCAATTTGCCCTATTTAGACTTCCAAGTTTCTCATTGATGCTGTCAAACTCTGGACTGTGGCATCATTCCTCTCCATATACATCGTGAGTGTGCCTCCTTGGTTAAGTCTCGTCCCTTGCTGAAAATTGTTTTGGGCTTTCTGTGGCATGGTATTTTGATAGAATGTTGGCATGCCATTGTTGTTGAAAGCTAGCATGGCATTGTTATTCTACCTCTGGGTATTATGATGATGGGCATTGTACTGGTTACCTCATTGATTTCTCTATGCTAAACTAGGGTGTTGTCTCTAACCTGCATTATAAGTATTGGAGTTAGGATTATAGTAACGATTAGCATTGCCAATAAAATTTACCGATTTAGGGTTGGTAGGGCATTCATCCACATGATGATTCTCTCCATAAATTGTACAGAAATGGTCTAATGCTTTGACTTCCTGGAACTCGTTGTTCTTTTGCAACATTCTTACCATGCTAGTAAGGTTAGAAATCTCGGCATGAATGGACGTTAGTTCGTCAACCTAAAATTTCTCATTGGTTTTAGTTCTGGTCCCAAGTCTCGCAACAGGATATTCAAAATCATTGATTGCAATCCTCTCTAAAATGTCAACAGCCTCAGTATATGTCTTGTCAAGCAATGAGCCAGCTGCTGAAGCATCAACAAAAGTCTTCGTTTATGTATTCAATCCATTGTAAAATGTCTGGATCTGGGTCCAATTCAGGAATATATGCATAGGACACCTTCTCAGCAGATCTTTAAATCTTTCCATGCATCATATAAGGTCTCATCCTCAGCCTGCCTGAATGTAATGATCTCACATCGCAGCTTGGCAGTGAGTGTTGGCGGCTGGAATCTTGTCAAGAACTTCTGGCATAGGTCTGCCCATAAAGTAACTGAGCCAGGTGGCAAGGAGTTAAGCCAAGCCTTTGCTCTGTCTCTCAAAGAGAAAGTAAATAACTTCAGCTTCACAGTATCTTCAGGTACTCCATTTTGTTGGAATAGCTGGCAAATCTCCATGAACTGTTTCAGATGCTTCCTCAAATCTACAGTGAGTGCTCCATCAAATTGACCTACATTCAACAGAGTTTGAATCATTACCGACTTAAGCTCAAAGTTGACAGCGTTTACCTCTGTGCCAACAAGTCCTGACATCAAATTGTCAATAGTTGGTGTCGAATGTTCTCTAATAGGTCTCTCATTAACAAGGTGGTGGTGGTATCTCATTATTAAGTGGATTTCCTCCATTTTTCACCACACCATTCCCTCAATTACCTTGGTTTTGCATCTCTCGAAATCTTCTTTTTAACCTCTGCAAGGTTTTCTCAATTTTCAGATCGTATGGCCACTCGTCCACCACATGATGGCTTCTGGTCATACACCGACAAAAATAAAAGGTAAAAATAAAAACAAAAATAAAAATAAAAATAAAAATAAAAGGAAGACAAGTAAAAATTTAAAAACAATCAATTTCGTTGCAATCTCCAGCAACGACGCCAAAAACTTGTAGACTCTCTAGGTAGAAATGCTGGCAAAAATGGCAAAAGATATGTGTTGGAAAGTATAAAAACGTGCCAAGATGAGTCTTTTGCGTGCAAGTATACACGGTCTGCAAGTAATACAGCTGGTAAGCTGAGTATCGATCCCACAGAGATTGACTTGGAATTCAATTGCCTTGATTGTTACTTGCCTTAAGAAAAAGTTGATTTGATTTAAAGTTGGTTTTGAAAACAATAAAAAATAAAAGGAATGAAGGTAAAGTAAAGACGTTAGCAAGGAAGGTGCTTTAATGAATGACGAGCGTTGGCAGAGAATGCTTGGTTTTCACGCTATTCATGTCGTGCAAGCCTTTAATAACAACCTGTCTTGGCATTGTTTACCGAGCAGATTCAAAATTAGCAAAGCATTTCTCGATGGTCATTGCCCTAAATTGATCATGTAAAAACCCCTATATCTCTATAGTGCATGCTTTTAAATAAACCAATTTGATTAAGATCCAATCTATACTCCTACGGGGTAGATTTCACTCCCGAAGTAAGTTCATCTACTTGAATGACTTCTCTCGAAGCTTCTCTCCTTAGTATTCAACAACTTAATCGCTGCCACCCCAAGTCTGTTAAGATATTGAAGCGCAATAGGCCAACAGTGGCAGCTCTCGCTTGGCATAGTATTTAGGAAATAGTAAAGTATGCCGAATAAATAAAACATTACCAAGGCAGTTTTATTATTAAAAACTAAAACATAAAATAGCGTTCAACGCAAAATATCCCCCACCAACTGTTAAATTAGTTCATGGTGAGGGATTTAACCAACAACCCACAAACGTTTTCGAAATACATCATCATTAAAAACAAAATAAAATAACTTGAAAGAGAGAATGGGCTAGAAGGGGTCTCTCGATGCAGCCTTTCAAGATCCAAGCTTCTCGGCCAAACTGGTCGGACCACCCTTCCTAGGTGCAGCCGGTTGTCAATTATCACACACCAACTCCTCACTTCCGATCGTCCATGAAATCCTCTTGGTTGGTGTTTAAATAGGCGTGCAAGGAAGGGATAGAATGAGCTCCTCATTTGAATTTTAAATACAAGGGATAAGAGATAATTATCTTATCTAAATTTGAACGAGAGCTGATCAGGCTAGGGCTGACGTCATTCTGTCGACGCTGCCTTAGCGTCCAAGCTTGGCATGAGTCTGGTAACCAGTCTTGGCACCATCTTATCCGCTATTTTTTTGGAGATTGATCCAATTGCTATCTTTTCGAACCCTGATCATATCCTATTTTTTAGGGGTCTAACAGCCTCTTGGCATGGCACCAAGTTCACTTCTCTGCCAACCGGTGATTGGCATTGTCTGGTCCATCTGTACCAACAGCGCTCGGCATTCTCTCTAGTGCTCCTTCCTGTGTTGCTTTTCTGGGCCAAATCCTATGACAAACCTGCAAAATTGCCAACAAAACAACACTTCACACTGGCATAGACAGAATTCTAAACTCCTTATACAAATGCATGGTTTTATCATCCTAATGAGACTAAATACACCTAAAAACAAGCAAAAGCATTGTAAGATTGGCATTAAAAATAGTACTTTTGGAGAGGTAACACATGCCCCCACGGTGGAAATGCTAGAGGATGAAGTTTTACTTATTTGCATTTATTCACCTGCACATTTATTCATCCATAGCGGTTTAAGCACTTGTCCATGAGGTACCAATTTTTTGAGGTGCTTTATGTACTAATGAGCTAGCTCTTCTACCTTATAGTCTTGTAGAGGAGATCGTCTGTAAAAGAATAGTTGCGTAGATATCATTTGTAGAAGAGCCTCTGGGAAGAGTTTCAAGTTATGTTCTTTGAATGTTGGGGAGCAATCATTTGTAGAATAATTGTTCATTCATCCACAATACTTTAATGTCGAAGCGAGCAACTCGACATCGTTTGGCAGAGGCTTCGATGTTCATGTCGGCTATAAGTGTTTGCGGAGAATGGTGCCGTTGCCTATAAATTTTAAAGTCGGCGACACATAATAGGCTTCCTTGAAATACTTAAACAGACATGTTGGATGTTTTTAACGATGTACAAACTTACAGTGCTTTTGCAAAGGCCGATGGTGAACGTTTTTCATAGACCCTCAGAATGCGAAAGTGTCGCTTGGTGGAGTCGATGGTGAAGCGGTAAGCGACAATAATGTTTCAAACAATAAAGATAGACTCGGTGTCGGCGTAGGCGAGAAGACTGGCTTCGAGGCAGATGTCGGTGACAATAACTTGATAAATAGTTTGATGGGAAATAAAACCCCGTCAGCGGTTAAACTGATGACCGATGGTGAGTCAAAAATTGCTTCGTTCACTCTGGCTAGACTGACGCATATGTGTAGAATAACTTCGGTGGCGACGGTCGTAGCAGTAAGATCAAAATTCCTCGCATCGTTAGTCACTAACGTACTGAACGAGTCTTTTACCGTTACCAGCCAAAAAAACCAGGCGCCAGATAGACTTGGAGGCAGTTTGTGCTCTTGAATGATTCGTTGTCATCGTCGACTATATCATCCATGTCATCTATCGTGAACAGGAAAGCTATTGCAGCTAATTCTTTCGATAAAAAAGATCTCTATGCTTATCGCACTAATTATTGATGCCGATTTTGCACGACACCAAATGCGAAGATGGAAACGGTGGTCGGAGGAATATATAAGGACGACGATCAGCTTGTCGTATGATGAGCCAAGAGCCACAAAGAACTATGGTTGGTTGTTAGATTAGACAGTTCACTCCTGGTTGACTTGGGATCAAAAACCGCCACAGTGTCAGGCCGGTGGCCAGGCGGTGGTTGACGATAGTTGGTGGTGGTTCACCCATTCTGATGTGGATGAAAAGTTACTGATTGTGGTCGAAATTATAGAGCCATGGCTATGCCGAGGCAGATAATGAGAGCCGTGTTGACCACCCGAGAGAGAGCCACTTTGGGCGTGTCTGCCCCTTTTTAAAAAGGGAAAGCTTCTCTAGGAAGCCCCTTCCTTAGGAAGTTGGTTCCTTAGAAAGATATTGTTAGGCTAATCATGGTTTGTGGGGCCCAATTATTTTTGGGTATAACAATGTTAAGAAAACAACAACTAAAGCTAACACCCCTGGTTTAAATTTGATGCAAGGCAACGCAATCTGAAGGCATTTCTACCTCAATACTGCTAATTTTTAAATTATTTGATGAGTTTTAAATTTTATTAAATTTTTATTTATTTTCAATTTTTTGTACTTTATTGTTTTTTTTTGTTTCTTATGTATTAGTTTGGAACTTTGTTATTATTTTGTCTTTTCTTTATTTTAATTAATAATATTTTTTAATAGTTTTAAGGTGATTATAATAGGCATAAAGTCAAAAGTAGCCCTTGACGTTTGACCTTTTGATCACTTTAGCCCCTATTTTTTGGTGCAAACAACCACCTAACGTTTTATTTTTGTTCAAATTTCACCCTTGTTGGATGGAAACCATTAGTCAACTAACGGTCAATGCTTGAGGCTGACATGGCATGGGAGATGAAATGGCGATGCCACATGGCACTTTGTTCATGTGGCATTTTTAAAAATTAAATAATTATTTTTTTAAATTAAATATTTTTAACCAATCAAATGATGCCACGTGGCATTTTACTGACGTGGCATCATCCGATTGGTTAAAAATATTTAATTTTTAAAAAATTTATTTTATATATATTTTAAAAAAATATCCTGAAATTTTCAAATATTTCCAAAATAGTTCCCAAATTCAGCCACTCCCGCTGGCGTTGGTTGCGTTGTCGGCGATGGAATAATGCACCCCTCTCACCGAGCAACCCACACACCATTCGTCATCCGTTCTGCTGCCGTTTGTCGTAAATTGTTTAAATAAATCATTCAACGATTTTGTCTTCATCTGGCATTTCGCACTGCGTCAATCGATTTTTGGCGAATGGATGGGGTAAATGATCGTGATGGTCCAACGACCGACGTGGTGGGCTACAACGTGGCAATCGGCTCAAATCAGGATTTGGGTTTGGGGAGTTAGAGATTTTAAAATTTGGGGGCTATTTTGTAAAATCTAAAAAATTTGGGGCTATTTTTTAATAAATAATTTTTAAATACTTTTTTAAAAATATATATTTTTAACTAGCCATATGATGCCACGTCAGCAAAGTGCCACGTGGCATCATCCGATTGGTTAAACATATTTAAAAATATTTTTCAAAATAATTATTTATTTTTTTAATTTTTTAAATGTCATGTCAGCAAAGTGTCACGTGGCATCTCCAGTTATCTCCTCATGTTATGGAGACATGCCATGTCAGCCTCAAGCGTTGACTGTTAGTTGGCTAACGGCTTCCATCCAATGTGGGTAAAATTTGAACGAAAATGAAACGTTAGGTGGTTGTTTGCACCAAAAAAATAGGGGCTAAAGTGACCGAAAGGTCAAACGTCGGGGGGTTACTTTTGACTTTATGCCATTACAATATGGTATATCTTGCAAACAAAACGATTTGAACCTGAGTCTTCTAAGACGAACGTCATCATCTTTTCCACTAAAACCACTTGTTGGTTCTTAATTAACAATATTTTATTAAAACTTGTGTGCTATTGTTTTTTTAGTCAATTGCACCACACATCCCCAAGCTATGATCTTTATTCTAAATTGGTCCTCAAACTTTTAAACATTGTAATTTCCTCCTCAAACTATGACATTCATTCTAAATTGGTCCTCAAACGTTTTTGAACATTCTTATTTCATCCCCAAATTATCAGTATATGATAATCATATCTTATGTTAATAAAATTGTTATAAAAATTGTTAATTTTCATGAAACAACAAGGCGTAATATGAAATAATATGATGCGATATAAACGATAAATTTAGCATGAAATTAGAACATTCTAAAGTTTGGGGACCAATTTAGAATAAGGGGTCAAAGTTTGGGGATAAAATTGGAATACTCAAAAGTTTAGGAACAAATTTAGAATGAAAGTCATAGTTTAAGGATAAAATTAAAATATTTAAAAGTTCGAAGTCTAATTTAGAATGAATGTCATAGTTTGAGAACGTATGCTCTTGTTTTTATGTTCTCGCATATTATTATTTTTATTTGTTTTTAATTTAAACAATCCCTATTATAAAGGATTTTATTAATTTTTATTTTGCATGTTCCTGTATATCAATCTTTTTATTTACTTTCAATTTAAACAATATATGTTTTCAATAATTTGAAATTATATTAAAATGTTTTTTATTAATATTTAATTTTCTTTACTTTATTAGCTTTGTACTTAGTTACTATTCTATCTCTTATTTGTTTGAATTAATAAATAATACCCCTATCAAATTTGTGTTTTTTTGTTCCATTAGCTTTCCTCAATAAAATAGTGAGTTTAGAAGTGGGATTTGAACCCATACCCTCGTTAGAGGGCAATAACTTGAGTCGCCTTAGAGCTAGTTTAACATTGCTTTTGAAAAGTGATTTTAAAAGTGCTGTCAGAAAGAGATTTTAAAAAGTTAGTTGTAAGATTTTAGTGTTTAGCATTGCTGTCAAAAAATAGTTTTAAAAAGATATAATGATTGTTTTAGACATTAAATTATAAATTTTAAAATATTTTAGTTTAAATTATATTTAAATTTATTAGTATTTATGATATGTGAAATAACTCAACTAAATTTATAATAAAATATAAAAAATAATTTATGATAACTTATTGTTAATATTTTATAATAAAATATTATAAAAATAAAATTAAAAGAGATTAAAACATCCCGAAATTTTAATAGTCGATTATCTATCTCAAATCAATCAACGATTAGCCTCCCGATTATATTGCAAATTATATTTGGTTCTAAATATTTTATTGATGTGTCACCATGACATACCTTACGATCGAAATGCTCTTAATTATATACTAGATTGGATTTATTAGTTAATATTAAGTAATTTAATTGGTGAGTGTCTGAGAGTGTAAGCCACTTGTGGTGCATGGTGTGTGCACGTGTAAACCATTGAAGTGTATGGTGTCATGTAGGGCATGAGTTGGCAACAAACCAAAGGGACAACAAATTGAATTCATGCAAGGGTGATCAAGCAGCTACATGTTTATAATATTGGAGCGACAAGCGGTAGACAACAGCTATAAACAGCCACCTCCATGGGTAAAACAATAAGCAATAAGAGTGAGTAATGGAAAGAAAGTTCACCATGAAATGGAAATCAAAAGAGTGATATATCTTTACCATAATGCATCAAAAATCTTATGATGTAAGAATGAGCAAGAAAACCAGGAAACAATAGAGGAATGAAAGAAAAACCAGTAAAGAATTGTTGTAGTTTACCACTAGTAACAGAAAAAATCAATAGCACATAATAAATGTACGCTAAAATAAGGGTAAATTTAACTTTTTCTTTCTAAACGAGATTGTTCACTTCAAAAGCTAGAAAAATTCACGTTTTGGGTTTGGCTTGAAATCCCGGTTTCAACCGTGATTTTGTTTATTTTTTATCCGTTTAGGATTGATTTTGCGTTGGAAACCAATTTTTCAGTTAAAAGTTGGTTCTAAACACAATGGTGAACGGAGACCACTCGGCCATCCTGACTTTTCTATCTCTTACTTTCATTTTGACTATTCTTCTATAAAACTCTAACAATCGTATTGCCATCTAGACAAGGACATGGTTTGCAGGGAGCATTTCTGAAAAGCGCGGCTGGCTTGATACGTCTTTGTCTTGTGTGTCAAAAAAAGTGCTATTTACATAAATATTTTTTGAATGAGTCTACCACACTCGACGAACATAGTTGAATATTACTAACACTAAACATTGTTAAACACTATTATATTGATTAATAAATATTAAAAATCTCAAGGACTCAACATATAATTATAAATTATTTAAAATAAATTTTTAATTAAATTATTTTTCATATATATTATATTTTTTTAATTTTCTTAAATAATTGGATCAAATATCAACATTAATTAATTTAAAAAATAAACCCTAAACCCTAAACCAAAAACCAAAACCCTAAGTTGAAGTTGACTCTAAAAGAAATTCCGTTCATTCGTTTTCCTTCTTAATCTGTATTTTTTCATGCTTTTTAACTAAAGTTGAAGTTGAACGCAAAGAGAATCCACGATGGCCAAAAAATAGCTGAAGTTGAACATCTCTGAAAGAAGAATCAATGTACTTAGATTCTTTTTTATATTTTAAGTTTTAACGATCAAGCCATATCCTTATTCCTTACATCATTCCCTATATATATTCATTCATGTTTCCGCTTTGTTTTACCATTAACAGAAAGTCTTGAAGAAAGTTAAAAGGAAGCTGAAAGTTGCACGAGAGGATGTGACCTAGATGATGGAGAGTTAGGGTTTAGAATTTAGGGTTTTAGGTCTTGGGTTTTAGTTTTAAGGTTTAGAGTTTTTTGTTTAAGATTTGAGGTTTAGGGTTTTTTATTTTTTAAATTGACTAAGGTTGATATTTGATCCAGTTATTTTAAAAAAATTAAAAAATATAATATATGTAGAAAATAATTTAATTAAAATTTTATTTTAAATAATTTATAATTATATGTTGAGTCCTTGAGATTTTTAAACTTTATTAATTAATTTATTAGTGTTCAGCGATGTTCAGCGTTAGTGGTGTTCAGTGATGTTCGTAGAACATTGTCGAATTTTCCTATTTTTTTAGGTTGAAGTTAAGATTAGAATTAAAATAGAAACATTCGATTTTAAATATTATGAGTTATTATTGAGATTTGAGCTTAAAATTAAAAATATATTAATTATATATGAAACCTTATGATTCAGAGAGTACCATCAAAGGGAAATTGTTCTCAAGTAGGTGAGTTTCTTGGACAGAAACTGAACTGCGGGTGTCTTCATGTTTGTCTAAAAGAAAACGGCTTAAAGTAGGGCTAATATGAGACCTTTTTTTCCTTTACCCTTGGATCTAGTTTATTTATTTATAAGCGTTGGATTAAAAAAAATATTCCCTCTGTCCCACTCAATATGTCCATTTTGTGTTTTAAAATTGTTCCACTTAAAATGTCTCATTGAAAAAATCAACAACTTTTAAAAGGCATATTTCCCTTTATACCCCTTTTTTAGTTTCCCAACAAAACAAAATTCAACTTTTCAAGGATAAATTTATCGTTTCAATTATTTTACATCATCTTTCTTACACAAACTTTTTCTTCCTAAAACTACGTAAAAAGGCAACAATGGACATTTTAAATGGGACGGAGGGAGTAGTACCTGGTGAACCGGTTACCTTAGAAATAGGGTAAAAAACTAGTCAAAACAAACAACATCCCTTAGTTGCGCGAGAAAACACTGAAGGGTTAGGGTAAGGATATTCTCAAACACGTTGGAAGCATTCAAGGGGTCATTGTGCGGGATTTTGATTTTTTGAAGGAGATTTAGAAGGAAGCAAGCTGTCATGTAAGATTTTGTTCCTATATATTTTAAATTTTGATATTATGGTTTTTTTTGGAGACTTCTTAAAATTTGAGAATATAGTATTTTTAGAGCTTTTCGAAAATTTGAGAATGTGGAATTTTTTTGGAGCTTTATCAAGTGTTGGTTTGATGTTTGGAGTATGTTGATTGATGTTTTTTGTCAGTTGCATAAACCTGGTTTGGCATATGATTTGCTAAAAAAGACGAAAATAAAAGGAGAATGATTAAATTGAAATGATTCAAATAATAGAGGAACTGGTTTGGAGTATGTTGATTGATGTTTTTTACTAGTTACATCGAACAATAATTTGTAATGAGTTATTTCTATTTGAATGCTATTTGAATTCAGAACCTTATTAGTTTGGTTTCATTGTTTTTTATTTTTTTGTACAAGTGTGAAACATGTTCGTTAATGCATGTGCTTCTAGATGCTCGGTTGTGTAACGACTAATTTTTTCGGGCCGCTACGAAAATAATAAATTATATTAAAGGGGGTCCAGGTTTTATTAAAGGGGGATTTCTTTGGAAAACTCGTATTTTGAAAAATATAGAGTCGTCATTGGCCATTTTAGTATGCCTAACACCATTAAAACAAAACTAGATATTCTTTTTTCTTTTTAAAAAAAAACTTGAGTTCGGGAGTTGATTACGGATAGGGAAGGATTAGCACCCCCACACCGCCCAAAATTAGTACCTAAATAATTACCGCTTTATCAAATTTTACGGGTTAAAGTGATGATTAAATTAAAATTTAGTTATATGTGCGAGTAAATTTAAGGGCTCCGGTGTTCGAGGGATAAACGAAAACTACCACCTACTTCTCAGACTGGTAGCCAAGTTTACCTTCAAAAAAGGGAGCACTGCATTAACAGTTTATATGCCTATATGCAACTTAATAAACATGATAAATCATATGTAAACATAAATAAAAGCATGGACATGGCAAATGTACGTATATTAAACATGAACAACAAAACCAAATGAGAATTAAACATGTACATTAATATATCATGATATCTAAACCATATATTAAATCTAATACAACATACAAAAATATATTTAAAAAATATGCCAATAATTTAAAATACATAATCAACAAAATTATATATTACCCTATATATAAACCAATATTAAATTGAAATAAATACATAAGGAAAGAATTTTACCCAACTAGGAGCTCGGATGAAAAACTTTGATTGACCCCCACCAAGATCTTCGTGCCATCTTGTCATGGGCCAAAAATTAACTCGATCAGAACACGAAAAGACCTCCAATCGGATGCTGGATTGAACCAGCTAGGCCGAGAGCACTGCTCTCTTTCCCTGGCAAGCCGTGATCGGGCTGCCTTGGCTTTTTTGCTCCCATTTTTGGTTGCCTTTTGCTCTTCCCCCACCGGCTATTTATAACCAAAACAAGGGGGTGAGGGTGACGTGACTCAAGATGAGCCACGTGCTTACCCTTTTTTTTACATATTAAAGATAATACATATATACTATTATATTAATTAACAATACTACAATAATATTATACAACCCAGACAAAAATGAGTTATTACAGGTTGCATTCTAGTAACACTCTTTTGTTATAGATTTTTTTTAGTTTTATTCATATGTAAATTACCCCCTTCAGCTGAGATAATATTGTATTTGTTTCTCTAGTTAAACAAAATAAGCATAGAAGTTAGCATAAAAAACTTGCAAAATCCCTATTGGACTGAGGTGTCTATATTTTACATAAAGTCAGTGATATATGCTATATTAAGTATAATTGCTAGGATTCTAATGCAAAGAAAACAATGATAAAGATATTTGTATATAAATAGTTGTGTGTCTGTTTGTGTAGGATTTTACAAGCCTGTAGATAATATTAATTCTTCATGAGGTTTCCGTTGATGTATGTGTTGCGTGTGATAAGTGCTACGCAAATGTGCAAGTATACACGTCGCAAGTAATAAAGTGATATGAGTATCGAGTATCGTCTCCACAGGGATTGGTTTGGGCCACTTTGCTTAAGTTACTGCACTGTGAAAATAAAAACACAATTGATAATAGAGGTTTTAATTAACGAGAAAAGTAAAAGAAATAAACTAAAAGAATAGATGAAAGAAAAAGAGAGAGATAGGCCAGGTTATCGTGAGTTGAGGTGTGATAGCCGATTGGATCGTCTTGGTAAAAGAGTGCACGGGCAACTCAGTTGCCGTGGCAACTTGCACAACGGGGTTGCCTTGGCAACTAATCGATGGTTGCCTGGGCAACTAGTTGGGCAACTACTTGGGCGTCTGGGCAGCAACTTCAAGGTTCGGTAGAGCGTTCTTCAATGGTTTCTTCTTATCCCTAACTAGAAACTCTAGCTACTTGTGCATGCCTTGATAATACATCCTTGCGTGAATCAAGGGTGAACAACAACCAATATTGCGCTCCTCTTAGCCGTTGAAATCCTTAACTTATTCCTAAGCCGGATTAATCTTCACCATCAATAGATTGAATAAAGACCATACTCATTCGTTTCTTGAATCTAACTCTCCCGATATTAGATAAATAGATGAAGTTACGAGATCCTCTCCCAATTCACTCGCAAACAAGAATAAAAGCCAAGAATGAGTAAACCTTGAATAGAAAAGTGCAAACTCTTATTACCTAAACAAAATCCAATTGTTTCTCACAATAACAAAACACAATAACCCCAACCGATCAAGTTAGTTCATGGTTGGGTTCAAAAGATATACAAAGAATAATCCCCAAACCATGAATCTAATAGAAGCAAAGAAGAAGAAGAAGTCAAAATTTCCCCTAATGCTCTCTTGTCGAAATTTCTCTATTTTCTCTATATGGATTGTCGAAATCTCCTTGCTATTTATATGGCTAGGCCAAAGTCCTTCTTTGAGGAGGAGTTTAAGTTGGAATTAAATTATCTTTAAAGAATATAATTCTTTATTATAATTGTATTCCTACTAGAACTTCTCCTATCTTCTTGGAATTTAATTCTTCTTTAATCTCTGCATGGCAATCAAATTCCTTTGGGTTTGGGCTTTGCTCCACGTCATCTTGGGCTTGTCTAGTCATTAATTTCGACATCCCTATTGCATCTTCTCTTTGTCGACAATTGCCATGGCAACTGGCTCGGCGTCTCCTTCATGCATTACCCTGGCAACTAGCTCGGCATATCCTTCATGCATTGCCCTAGCAACTAGCTCGGCATTGCTTTGGCAAGTGATCCTGCACATACACACACAAAAATACACCAAAGCAGCATCTTTTTCCACAAAAATCACCAAGTTATGTAATCAAGCTCAACAGTGGAAAGAAACATGAATTAATGCATGAATAACTAATTATGCAACTAATATGAGCTTAAGTCTAACAATAATATGAGTAAAAAGGGTAATAAAAATAGTACTTTTGAACACTTATCACGCCCCCAAACTCGAACTATTGCTTGTCCTCAAGCAATGCAAACTAAAAATTACCTGCCAAGACTTTAATCATCAAAGACATGCTTCAAACTTGAATTCAAACCTCGGAACCGTGACACAAAGTATGATCACCTTTTAATTTTTCGGATAGCACAAAAATTACTTAGAACAAAACTATAATGCTCGTGACAATGTGTGTGCGTAGTTGTGTACAAGTTGATTTTCAAGATTCTATGTGAACAATAGGCTTTTATCAATTTAATTGCCGGGGCATTTATGTTCATTTTCACTAGAGCCAATTTCGGGCACCTCTAGCAAAGTAAGCAATTTCTTATTTTATTTTAGTCGACTAAAGCCAATTTCGGGCACCTCTAGCGATTCTTTAATGTGCATTAACTACTAGAGCCAGTTTCGGGCACCTCTAGTAAGAAAATGTATTTACTACTAGAGCCAGTTTTGGGCACCTCTAGCAAGAAATTAACTTTGAATTTTCAATTTTAAATTTACCCAAATTTTAAGCAACCTAATTTCACTAAGTTTCTTTGAATCAACAACCCACAACCGTGTAAAAAAAATTCAGCATCATAGTAAAATTCTAAGTTCTTTTCATGCAATCCTAAAATTAAAGGTTATTCCAATTAAGTGCAGTGGCAAAAATTCATCATTGGATATTCAACAAGTCTTAAGCAATTAAATTCAATTAAAGGCATGGCAAGTAACATATGCAACCTATATGTGATTGCTAAAGATGAATGCAACTAAACATGAAACTAACTAGAAACCAACACCCCCCAAACTCGAGAGAAACATTGTCCTCAATGCATGTAAGAGTGAAACAAAATTCAAAAGAAACTAAATGAAATGAGTTAGTCGAAGAGGTCGTCACCTCGAGTGATAAGTTTCCTTCGTGCCGTTTGCTTGATTCTTTTTTCAGTCGGTGGTTGAATGCTGGTGCCGTGTGAATAGCATTGCTTTGATTTGATCCATGTTTACCGATGCAGTTTCACTTGCATGGGCATCAGTAGTTCCCGAAGCCATAGTTGTTGCCTGGGCATCGCCAGTTTCTGTTGTGGTTGCTGTGGCAAGTAGTCGGTAGTGAATTTCCTTAGCATGGTGGTTGTGAGTCTTGTTGTGGTAAAGAAAATAAAGAAAACCTGGAAACTAAAGATAATGAAGAAAAATAAAATATCTCCTAAAAATAAAAATGAAAAGAAAAAGAAAAAGAAAATATTGAAAGGAAAGCATGCTCAGGTATCTCCTAAAGTGACCACTTCTAATGTTACTGCATATCTGAGAAAACTTGAGGAGAGTCGTTTTCGATACTTCTTATAGTCCATCCGTACCCTCCATCGGGTGACAATATTGCCCAAAAAGAGTTGGGCCAATGTGCTCCCAGCTACTCCCTTTTGCATTACCATGGTGGAGGTGTCTTTCTTCTTTGTTCGCTTGTAGTCCATGTATACTCTCCACCTTGCTACTATTCCTGAAGGCACAAATATATTAATAGGAAAAATTATATCCATTCTCAACCATTCAATTACCTCATTCTTGTCGACTTCTATCATGGTTGGATGTAGCCTTTGTTGTCGTGGCAATTGCTGCTCAAGCCAATTGTCGTGGCAATCAGTTGTCAAATTTTGCTTTAAGTCAAGGGAAGAATCGATTTTCTAAAGAGCTTTATGAATCCAAACACCTTTTTCTTTTGGCCTCTCAAACATCTCCATCAGTAGAGATTTTGATGGCTTCAAATCTACCAACCTCGGTTCCTCAAGACATACCTGCAATGGATGAGGTGAGTTTTTAAAGAATTCAAAAGGTTCAACTATTACCTGCTCATATTCCATTGGCAAAGTATTATCATCTCGTTGATCTTGCATGTGGTCGTGTAATTGCCGTGGCAATTGTAGATGAGAGCAATCTACACATTCCTGCTTCAACATCAACGTTATAACTTTCTGGGCATCAGGTTCCTCAGAATTTGCTGTAGCATTGTTGTTCTCAGCTTCACCGAGTGTTGTCGCGGCATTGCTCTGTTCAGGCTCCTCAATCATTGCCGAGGCAATTTGTTGTTCAAGCTCATCATGTGTTGGGCAGTCTTTCTTATTGGCATCCTCTTGACTTTGAGGTTCTAGTTGTTCCTCACACATCAGAGAGATTTCTTTGCATTGCTCCTTATCCTCTTGCCTTGGGACGTCAGTATCCCTAGGAATGAATTGTTGGTGCATGTTATCCATGACATATGTGGATCTCCCCAATTGATCTTCTGAATCCCCTAAGGTTGCATCCCACTGGGCTATCCTCGTATCCATAGATTTTGATAGTTCTCGAATCTCTTCAATTGATCCATCAAGTCGAGCCAAAAAAGCTAGTAACGTTTCCTCCAAGGAATTGGAATGCTCTTGAAAAGGACTACATTGCCATGGCATATCTGTTGTTGCGGCAAAATTGTTATGGTAAAAAAATTTTTGAGCTTTTTGACCATACCATGAAGAATTTTGCTGTTGGTTCCCTCTGTGGTCCTCCATGTAGTTATATGCACCGAAAATGTGAGGGCAATTTTCAAACACATGATGTTCTCCACACATAGCACAAGATTTTTCCACAGTATAAGTTATTTGGGCTTTTCTCGATTGGTATAGGTAATCATCAAAGGGTGCAAGAAACTCTTGATTCGATTGATTCATATCTTCCAACATCATCTCTCGAATAGATTGGCTTTTATTTCCCAACATGTTGGCGTCCCTTAACTTGTAGCGCACCTAATTTTTTTTTTTGATAAAACAAACAAAAAGAAAAGTTAGTAAAACTAATAGAAAAAATGCAATAACAAAAACAACTAACACCAATTGCCAATCCCCGGCAACGGCGCCAAAAACTTGTTGCGTGTGATAAGTGCTACGCAAATGTGCAAGTATACACGTCGCAAGTAATAAAGTGATATGAGTATCGAGTATCGTCTCCACAGGGATTGGTTTGGGCCACTTTGCTTAAGTTACTGCACTGTGAAAATAAAAACACAATTGATAATAGAGGTTTTAATTAACGAGAAAAGTAAAAGAAATAAACTAAAAGAATAGATGAAAGAAAAAGAGAGAGATAGGCCAGGTTATCGTGAGTTGAGGTGTGATAGCCGATTGGATCGTCTTGGTAAAAGAGTGCACGGGCAACTCAGTTGCCGTGGCAACTTGCACAACGGGGTTGCCTTGGCAACTAATCGATGGTTGCCTGGGCAACTAGTTGGGCAACTACTTGGGCGTCTGGGCAGCAACTTCAAGGTTCGGTAGAGCGTTCTTCAATGGTTTCTTCTTATCCCTAACTAGAAACTCTAGCTACTTGTGCATGCCTTGATAATACATCCCTGCGTGAATCAAGGGTGAACAACAACCAATCTTGCGCTCCTCTTAGCCGTTGAAATCCTTAACTTATTCCTAAGCCGGATTAATCTTCACCATCAATAGATTGAATAAAGACCATACTCATTCGTTTCTTGAATCTAACTCTCCCGATATTAGATAAATAGATGAAGTTACGAGATCCTCTCCCAATTCACTCGCAAACAAGAATAAAAGCCAAGAATGAGTAAACCTTGAATAGAAAAGTGCAAACTCTTATTACCTAAACAAAATCCAATTGTTTCTCACAATAACAAAACACAATAACCCCAACCGATCAAGTTAGTTCATGGTTGAGTTCAAAAGATATACAAAGAATAATCCCCAAACCATGAATCTAATAGAAGCAAAGAAGAAGAAGAAGTCGAAATTTCCCCTAATGCTCTCTTGTCGAAATTTCTCTATTTTCTCTATATGGATTGTCGAAATCTCCTTGCTATTTATATGGCTAGGCCAAAGTCCTTCTTTGAGGAGGAGTTTAAGTTGGAATTAAATTATCTTTAAATAATATAATTCTTTATTATAATTGTATTCCTACTAGAACTTCTCCTATCTTCTTGGAATTTAATTCTTCTTTAATCTCTGCATGGCAATCAAATTCCTTTGGGTTTGGGCTTTGCTCCACGTCATCTTGGGCTTGTCTAGTCATTAATTTCGACATCCCTATTGCATCTTCTCTTTGTCGACAATTGCCATGGCAACTGGCTCGGCGTCTCCTTCATGCATTGTCCTGGCAACTAGCTCGGCATATCCTTCATGCATTGCCCTAGCAACTAGCTCGGCATTGCTTTGGCAAGTGATCTTGCACATACACACACAAAAACACACCAAAGTAGCATCTTTTTCCACAAAAATCACCAAGTTATGTAATCAAGCTCAACAGTGGAAAGAAACATGAATTAATGCATGAATAACTAATTATGCAACTAATATGAGCTTAAGTCTAACAATAATATGAGTAAAAAGGGTAATAAAAATAGTACTTTTGAACACTTATCAGTATGATTCATTGAAAGGTTGTTTCAACAAACTTATGTGGCCTGTGTCTAGTGAAATAAAGGAAACTTTTGGTTCAAGTTGAAATTCAACTTGGATTTTTTAAGAAAAATTATCCCACTGAAAATCATACCTTTTTATTTGGGTGATGTTTGTTTTTGTTTCTCCACTCCTACAGATGTGTGCATATAGTTTAGCATATAAAAGAAACTTGGTCACAAAATCACTGGAGGACTCAGATGTCTATATTTCATTCAAGCTCAAGTTTGTGCATTCCTTATTGCACTAGACATTGGCCATTAAAATTTGTGCATTCTTATTAAGAGTCTATGAATGTAATGATTCTTGTAATAATTTATTGTTGGCATGTTCTTAGTTAGTATGCAATTTTTGATTGTGAGGGTAACCTGTTTGTATTTTCATGATAGAAATAAGAAGGGAACTGTGTTTTGTTGAGCTAGTTCTGGTCAGATGAAACGAGTTTGGAAAATGAAACAATATTTAAATTGAAAACTAACTAGGTTTATTATATCAAGTTTTCTTATGGCTTTTGTTGCTCCTTTACAAGTGTATGCCTTTTTTCTCTTTATATTTATATTTTCAGTTCAGAAGTCTAAAAGGAATTTTTTGTTAATGAACTAATTATCTTTTTTCATCATTTATTCCTTTCCTCATTCCTTTATTTATTAATTGGTTTATGTGGATTGTTTATGGCAGTAATAGAGATGTTAACAATACTTGTTGTCAGTAAATTATGTAGCTAGTTTGCAATGATGTATTTACAAAATAAGTGAATGTAAAGGACGCAAGGGAGGAAAGAAGAAAATGAACAATGCGGTAAGTGAGAAATTTGAAATACTATTATGTGTTGTGTATTGGCTTGTAAAGTGTATATATTATTAAATCTAATATTTGTGGGAGTGATACAGGCAAGATGAGCACTAGGATTGAAATGGGCAAAAATGACTGATGAGGAAAAAAACCATATTTTGTTATGTAAGTGGAACAGAAGCAAGCCTATATGGAATGGATAGCAAAAGAGTAAAGATTTCACTTATCTTGTACCAACGAATGGTAGTGTTGAATAGTACGAAATATATGGTTCAGATGGTTCTTGTGTGTGGATAGTGTGAAAAAATAACTTCACTACTTCCCACGTATATGGTGAAGGGAAGCTAACGAACCAAATATGCTTGCTGCAAACCATTTTTTAGTGTTTTTATACTCATTTA
This sequence comes from Hibiscus mutabilis, assembly GCA_019671005.1. NCBI lineage: Eukaryota > Viridiplantae > Streptophyta > Magnoliopsida > Malvales > Malvaceae > Hibiscus > Hibiscus mutabilis. Next base: position 44,210,130 of record CM033729.1, on the reverse strand, counting down.
ATGGTGGTTGTGAGCATTCATTGTACCAATAAATTTGGTGGTTTAAATAGTAATTGCCTTAGTTTTTTTTATTTTTACGTATTTAATTTTACAATTTTATTATCGAATATGCTAGGGTTACTTTTATAAAATGTACGAAACCATTTGCGACACCAGTCTTTTTTATGAGACAATTTTGACTATTTCAGGTCCTGGATTCGAAACCACCAATGGAGGATTCAAACCTGTAACCAAATAATGTTTTCCCACAAGTCTGCCTTAGTGGTATCGAAATCACCATTCGAGTTTCGAAACTTGTAATCAAACATTCTTTCCAGGCCATTCTGCTTTGTGGTTTCGATACTACCAGGGTTTCTTTGAAACCTTTTACCAAATTTTTATTCCAAGCTATTCTTCACTAATGGTTTCGATACTAACACATGATAAGGATTTCAGTACGTACGTTTTTTATTACTATTTCTGTAACAAACTATGTATAGTATGTAATAATTTTTGTACCTACTGAAATTCTCATCGTTCTTGTAAGAAAATAGGTTTTCTTGTAGGCCAATCTGTATGTACACAAATGCTTACCCTAAGTTGAGCTCCTTTTGGTTTTGGTGATCTCGGGTAACGATTCTGGTACGTATATTTTTTAATTCCACTTCTGTAACAAATTATGCATAGTATGTAATAATTTCTGTACGTACTAAAATTCTTATCGTTCTTGTAAGATAATAGGTTTTCTTGTAGGTCAATCTATATGTACACAAATGCTTACCCTAAGTTGAGCTCCTTTTGATTTTGGTGATCTCGGGTAAGGATTTTGGTACGTACCTTTTTTATTACCACTTCTGTAACAAACTATGTATAGTATGTAATAATTTATGTACCTACTAAAATTCTCATCGTTCTTGTAAGAAAATATGTTTTCTTGTAGGCCAATCTGTATGTACACAAATGCATACCCTAAGTTGAGCTTATTTTGTTTTTGGTGATCTCGGGTAAGAATTATGGTACGTACATTTTTTATTACCATTTCTGTAACAAATTATGTAAATTTCGTAATAATTTTGTAACTACTAAAATTCTCATCGTTCTAGTAAGAAAATAGGGTTTCTTGTAGGCCAATCTGTATGTACACAAATGCTTACCCTAAGTTGAGTTCCTTTTGGTTTTGGTGATCTCGGGTAAGGATTTCGATATGTACATTTTTATTACTATTTCTTTAACAATTTATGTATATTCTATAATAATTTCTGTACCTACTAAAAATCTCATCGTTCTAGTAAGAAAATAGGTTTTCTTGTAGGCCAATCTGTATGTACACAAAGGCTTACCCTAAGTTGAGCTCCTTTGGTTTTGGTGATCTCGGGTAAGTATTTCGATACATACCTTTTGTATTACCACTTCTATAACAAATTATGTATAATATGTAATAATTTCCATACCTACTAAAATTATCATCGTTCTTGTAAGAAAATAGGTTTTCTAGTAGGCCAATCTGTATGTACACAAATGCTTACCCTAAGTTGAGCTCCTTTGGTTTTGGTGATCTCGGGTAAGTATGTCGGTACATACCTTTTGTATTACCACTTCTGTAACAAATTATGTATAATATGTAATAATTTTGTACCTACTGAAATTCTCATCGTTCTTGTAAGGGAATAGGTTTTCTTGTAGGCTAATCTATATGTACACAAATGCTTACCCTAAGTTGAGCTCCTTTTGGTTTTGGTGATCTCGGGTAAGGATTTCGGTACGTACCTTTTTATTACCATTTCTATAACAAACTATGTATATTCCATAATAATTTCTATACCTACTGAAATTCTCATCGTTCTAGTAAGAAAATATGGTATCTTGTAGGCCAATTTGTATGTACATAAATGCATACCCTAAGTTGAGCTCCTTTTAGTTTTGGTGATCTCGGGTAAAGATTTCGGTACGTACATTTTTTATTACTATTTTTGTAACAAATTATATATAATATGTAATATTTTCTGTACCTACTGAAATTCTCATTGTTCTTATAAGAAAATATGTTTTCTTGTAGGCCAATCTGTATGTGCACAAATGCTTGCCCTAAGTTGAACTCTTTTTGGTTTTGGTGATCTTGGGTATGGATTTCAGTACGTACGCTTTTTATTACCATTTCTGTAACAATTTATGTATATTCCGTAATAATTTCTGTACCTACTGAAATTCTCATCGTTCTATTAAGAAAATAGGTTTTCTTGTAGGCCAATCTGTATCTACACAAATGCTTACCCTTAGTTGAGCTCCTTTTGGTTTTAGTGATATCGGGTAAGGATTTCGATACGTATCTTTTTTATTACCACTTTTGTAGCAAATTATGTATGTTTGGTAATACTTTCTGTACCTACTGAAATTCTTATCGTCCTAGTAAGAAAATAGGTTTTCTTGTAGGACAATCTGTTTGTACACAAATGCTTACCGTAAGTTGACCTCCTTTTGGTTTGGATGATCTAGGGTAAGGATTTCAGTACGTACCTTTTTTATTATCATTTATGTAACAAACTATGTATATCTCGTAATAATTTTTGTACCTATTGAAATTCTCATAGTTTTTGTAAAAAAAAAGGTTACCATGTAGCAGTTATGTTGGTACACAAATTCATATGTCGTAAGACTTTATGAATATACAATTTTTCTTATAGTTACTGTAAACATTTATGTGCAAACTTTGTAAGAATATTTACAAACTTACTATCTGAAGAACAAGTCAACCTCGTTTTAGTCTTAAATTACTTGTTTCACAACAGAACTTCCCCCATTTGCCTGGTCTTTTTGTAGTAGTACTTGTACATGTTGGTCAGACATGATCTTACAACGAATTGAAAATGAAGGAAATGGTAATGAATCAAAGTCTAAATATTAACAAAAGTTATGAATAGACAGGAACCATATTTAACACGATGACGGGAAACTTTGCGAATGTTATGAAAAAACTGTGTTTCCGTTGTTGAGACAGACAAAGACGTGTCTTTGCACGGGACTGAGGAAACGTCTTTTCACTGATAAAATTAGCAAATGTGTAAAAAGCATTCAATAATGGAGACAACACATTTCAAAGGCGAAACAAGTAATCTAAACGTGTGGCTCAGATTTTTGGGGAAATGCAGTGCTAGAAAGCTCTTGTTTGTTACCAGCCAAGGAAACCATTCAATATCTTAACGTGAAACACATTAAAATTAATAAAGAATTAGCTACAACATTTTCAGTAATCCGACTTTTTAACAATGTTCCATCTTTTCCAAAAACAATCCATGAAGCTCATTTTCAGTAACAGGAATGAGATGAAATTAAAACTTTACACCTCTTCAGACACAGAAGGAGACAATATTGATGTAGAAAATTATGTTATTACATCTCATTCATGCCAGGATCCAGACACCATTAAACCCTCTAAATACATACTACCCCGCTTTCAGCATTACATCTTTTTAGTTACTGCTATTACTTAAGAGCAAAGTCAGACTGTACTCTAATTAATATATGGCTTTGGAGGGGGGGGGGGATGAAAGAACATCATCTTAATAACTTCAAAATTTGTTACCGATCAAAGCTCCGGTTAGAGACACTAATTCTTCCGATAGTTCTTCCATCAGTAACCCGAAGATAGCATATTCGACTTCTAATGTTGTCTCTCTCATTTGCACTTGATGACTTTTCCAGCAATCGACCTCTTTTCTCAAATCTTGTTCCACCATCATGTCAATGGTGTTTGATTCCACATCCTTCCATGACTCCAGCCTCTTGCAAACCCTTTTAGTTATTGCTTCTCTACCGACGTAGCGGCTTTGTTCCATCTCTTCCTCGGCAATGAGGTCCATTACTAGCCTTTTCATGCCTCCAGGGACATGTCTTAGATTGTGGAAGCTTGATTTAACAACTTCTTGGAGAAAGCCATCAACATTCATTTGATCGTCATTCTCGAATTCCTCTTCTTCTACGTCACAAATTCCTCCGTCGTCATCGTTATCACTATCTTGCTCTAACATTCTTTTCTCAAGTTCAATCGTATCAAATCCGGCCAGCTTCTCGAATCTACGAAGTTTGTGCAGTAGCTGCTGCTTTGCTCCTGGTGATGAAACAACAAAAATCAAACAGGATATCGGTATCTATATATTGTAAACTCAACTCTGAAAACAATGCTAAGCAATCCACCATTAAAGAGAAGGGAACAGGCAAAGTTATGACAGTGACAAGAAGTAACCAAACTCTTCTGGTTTTATGTCTATATTTGCATCTGAACCTGCCCCATGTCTTAAAAGTTCAAATGTCTTTTGCCTGACTGCCTTGAATCATCAAAAGCATCCAATTTTCAAAATAAACAATGAAAAATCCAACAAACCTAAGAGTAAAAAAAAGTACAAGAGCAATTAAGGCACATCTCCTAACTTTGAAAATGTGGGTCACACATGAAGTTATTACAAACAGACACCGGTGTCTGCTTCATTAACTGCTCATTTAGCTTAAACTTACAAACTAAAACCAATCATCATCCTATTTAAGATGTCCATCTTTATCAATCAAATTAAACTATGCATTGAATATGGAATAACATAGAAGGTGACAGATAAAGACCACACAAAGCAAAAGGGTACAAGTGATTCAGAAAACATACTTTGTACGACTGCGTAGCTGCATTCAAGATCGAAACCATCGACATGTCTATCGTCGACGTCCTCGAACTGAGTGTCCAGCACAGATACAGGGCTGCATTGTTCTTTCTCCTCCTCATCCTCTTCTACTTGCAGTTTCCTCAAGCTCTCTACTTCATAATTTTCCTTGTCCTGTTACAATCCATTCCAACAAACCTTTGAATAATGTATTCTTGTTTCAGACAATACTCTTCAATAATTCCATAGGCTTAATGGTGAAAGAACTGGAATTAGAGTTGTTAATACATATAATTGATTGATGATTGGTTTGGTTGTTGACTTTTCTTGTAAAAAGAATATAAAAAGGAAAGGTTGCTGAATATGGGAATTTAGAAACAATTGTCTGATTATGGTGATGGGATCCAACAGAAAAAACAAAAAACTTTTTGTCCCTTTTGGTAAATTACTTACTGAACAGACCCTTTAAGTTAAAAAATGCATGACAGACACATGATAAAAAGTAATACACAGAAATTGTTCATTATAGAAAACTAAATGACATGTATAACCCTCAAAACCAGTCAAACCAACCGAAACCTTCCAACAGAAAGACTCCAAGAGTGACATGGTATATTTGTCAATTCAGATCCAATTCCGGCAAAATATTTTGCAGTAAAATTGATCCCATTTGCCGACAGTTCATGCATGTCAGAGAACTCAGTCACCTGAGTCACGAGTTTACTCAAACAGACCAGATTTGCAATTTTAATTAATCAAATTATTCCTAATGTTTCTTAAATGTACTAACCTGTTTTTGGTGGCGACCGGGGGATGCCGGCGGGGAAGAAAAGAGGGGTGTCCGGTGGCCAAAGGAAGGGCTTCTTTGAAGCACAAAGTGAAAAGGGCTCTCACAAGAAGAAAACGCTGAATTATTTCCTAAAACATCATTGGACATTAAAATCTCTTCGAAATCCTCGGATTGACTACAGCTACACGAAGTATCCAAGGATTTTTCTTCATTGCTTTCAGACCAAACAGCGCTGCTTGGCCTACCATTGTAAGAATATGAAAACCCCATTTCATTACCACTTTTGTCTTCCGATACCGATGTCGATGAAGACATTTTCCTTCGACTAGGATTGTTTTTGGCTACAGTTGGATCCCATTTTAATATGTCCTTGACTGAAACTTCTACTCCTTCATTAGCTATTTCACGCTTTCGGTTCCTGTTGCGGTGGGTTAGCCTCTTCAGAATGGAACCGAAGAACCCAAAACCAGCACCGCCATTGCTTTTGTTGTGGCGTCGGGCTTTTGATGACGATTGTTTTTGAATCCTGAGAGCGGCTTCGAGAAGGAGAGCTGCCGTTCTAGCCGGGATGTGAAGAAAAATGGCGTTGGGACTTCTGCAAGGGTTTTTAGCCGGCGATGCCAACTCGAACAATGGGTCGGGCGAGCCGTGGAAGGAGAAAAAGCAAGCGCTTTTGCAGAAATTTGAAGGGAAGATTGAGTTTTGAGAGATGGGTTTTGGTTTCTTGAGTTGGAGATGAGTCTGTGGCGTTGATTTCTTCAGTTGGCAACGCCTATCAGCAATGTACTTGTTCAGAAGAAATGGCTCCTGATCTTCCTCAAGCAACTCGTGCAAATGCTTGTGAGCCATCATCAAAAGAAAAAAAAATCAACAAGCTATGAATTTCAGCAGTATAACATGAAAGAGTTGAAGAAGATTCAACTTCCAAGTTTAAACCAGAAAGAAAAATGTAACACAAAATGCAGAAGGTGGAGAATTTGAAGGAAAGCAAGCTGGCATACAAATATAAGTAGCAGGAGAAAGAAAATAATACAGTGATATAAACAGAACCTAGAGAGAGAGAGAGAGAGGAAGGAATGCGGAGAGTTCCTGATTCAAATCTGGAGGGTTTACAATATCGAGGCAAGAGGTTTTTAAATGAAAATTATTATAAAATAATAACAGTCTTAAGATTCACACAGTGAAAAAACAAGTGGCTGAAAATTGCAGATGTTTTCATGGCAGTACTGGTTACTTTATGTAATATAGGAAACGATCAGGTGTAATCTTTCTCCATTGTCGACGACATGTTTAAATAAAGAGCAAATATTATTTCAAAAAGAAAATCAATGTAAAAATTGTATTTATATTTTGGCTTAAACCAAAAAACAGCCCTCAAACTATATCTTTTTTTTGTTTTTAGCCCTTAAAATATGATTTGGGCAAAATAGGCCCTTAAACTATTTTTTTTATAACTTTAAGTCCCTAAACTATTTTTGATCAAAATAAGTACTTAGACTATGTCATTTTTCTTCTTTTAGTCTCCAAAACTATCAATTGGTCCAAAAATCTTTGTGATGTGTCAACATCTTATTAGTCGAAATAATTTTCTTTTGACTTAAATAACTATCGGATTTAGAATGACCATAAATGATAGTTTAGGGGCTTATTTTGATATATGATATTTTAAAATTTAAAAAGAACATAAATATTTATATATGTTAGAAAAGCCTATAAAATGATATTTTTGTAATCATGGACTTAAAAGTGACAAAAAATGATAGTTTAAGGGCTTATTTTGCCTAAATCATAGTTTAGGGACTTAAAGTGACCAAAAATAATAATTTAAGAGCCTATTTTGCCCAAATCATAGTTTAAGGGCTAAAAGCAAAAAAATACATAGTTTGAGGGCTGTTTTTTTGTTTAAGCCTTACATTTTAGTCTTCTTAATATTGTATTTATAATATTTAATTTCAAAAGAAAAAAATCGAAGTAAAAATTGTATTTATAGAGGGAACATTCTTTTCTCACTAGGGTTGTTTTTTAAGTTCGCACAATTGTGAATCCATCAAACGGTCATAATAAAAATAAATTATCTATACAAGACATATGATTCTGTCTGGTAATTAGTTGATAGGGGATTGTATTAGCTTAATATTAGCTGATAACTTGTTATATTAGTTGATTTGACTAACTGATTAAAAAAAGTGATAAAATTAATTGATAGCTAATAGTTGTTTGCTTATTGAAACAAATAAATGATATATAAGGACATGATTATATTCCATACTAGTTTGAATAATTTATTGGTTATCAATATTTTTGTATCTATATATGTAATATAAGAATATTTGAAGGATGTATATATATTAATTTCTTATTTATGAAATTATCGTTTCTAATATATTGTTATTAATTATACTAAATTTAGATGTATATATTAATTTATTATTTATAAAATTATATTTTAATCTAATTTTATTAATTATTAAATTTAAATTTATATATTAATTTTTATTTATAAAGTTATTTAGAAAATCCTCTTTGTAATTGTACAATTACAAGGACAATCGAGTCTTTATAACTCTTATATTAAATCCTCTAATTCAAAAAACTCCTAAAAGAACTTTTTTAATTTGATAGGTTTCGCCTCAATCCGTTCTTACAATCCGCTATTTATCAAATATATAAATTAACGAATTTGACTAGTCAAACTTTTAAAAGTGATTCAAACTCTAATTTTAACATTATTTACCAAATAAAATCATTATAAAATTGAACAAATTTATCTGCATATTATATTAGCGTTATTAAAAAAGCTAAAAAGTAATGATTAAATGTTATTTTATAATTAAACTAACACGTTCAAAAAAATTCGGCCAATTACTTTTTTTTCCAACTAATATTCCACTAAAATGGGTGAAAAAGAAAATGAAACCCAATCATACTGAAATGACTTAAACTACCTTAAAAAATCCACCATCTGAAACAACTGTTCCTTAAACTCAATTAGTAAAAAAACATTAAAAATATAACGAAGTCGTTAGGAAAAAAGGTCATAAAATCAGCGGTTTGGGTATAGGCCACGTGATAGACAAGATCTTTACGCGGACTCGGCTTGAGTATAGGTCACATGGGAGCAGAAATTAGTAGATGAACTCGGCTCATCACATTTTATATGATTTTAGTCAATAAATATAACACCCCTACTTGTATTTATCATTGAATATAAGTTAGAGATGTCACAAAACATTTTTACAATAGTTTTATTTCAAAATCGGTAAAATTTTATTTCTTCAAAATATAACCAATGAACTTTTTAACTTAAATAATATTTAATCGCGTAAAATTTAAAATTAATATTTCTAAGTTCGACCTGAACCTAGATTGAGGCAGCAACTTGGTAGTTCGATTTTCCTTTATATAAATAATAAAACTGACTAATTTAAAAATCATTCGATTAGCTAATAAAATACGATTTCAACGTATTTAATTAAATATCCACTAAAAGCATTCATATTCATGTCTATAACATTACAACTATTTCCAATATTTTCATATCAGAGTAACCAAAACATTTATAAGATACATGCCAACTAATAATATCAAAAAGGGACATCGGGGATGTCTTACTGATAATCATGTACCTCTTCCAAAATAGATGATGTCTCCTATCACAGCTCCTCACTCCTTACGATCTTTACCTACGCGTAAAACATTCACACGCTAAGAATAATCTTAGTGAGGCAACTAATAATTCAATAAATAACACTAAAAAATAAAAGTTTATGTAAATAAGGCTGTTCATATCAAAAATCACTATTCAAAGATTTATATCACTTTCATTTGCACTTTTCACTATTATTTAAATCATAGCCCAATGTAAGATAAATGAGAATGTATGGTATGCGAGTCACTATTGAGTATGCACATGTGCGGCAACAACTAATTTGTTGAGCCAAAATAAACACTGTATCACTTTATCATTGAATAATCGCTGTAAACTTATACAACGTCGTTGTATCACTAGGTCATAGCTGTAGAATACAACACCACTGTTTCACTTTATAATTGTTGTACATTTGCACAACATGACTGTATCATTATACTCCACCTCATTGGCATGCCAATTATACCAAGAAATCTCATAATGCAAACAATGGGCTTTAAACATTCACTATCATATACCATTCACTTATTTAAAATATCAAAAGATATTAACATTTCACAATATTATATAAAAGTGCATTGGGCAGTTCATACCCGAAAATCATTCATAGTTCTTTTCAAAAATCATTGAAATGATATCATTGTAAATTGACATTCGAGATAGACTCATCGCAAGTCTTTCTCACATCAAGTAAAATAGTAGAAATGCACTCACTTGTTGCCTCACTAGTTTGTTTTACCCTTATACACAACTTCACTTTTGCACTGCTTCTTTGCCCTTATAGTTGCCCAGCTCCCGGTTTGGATTACTATTATGATCTACACAACATTTCAACAACACATACCATTCAAATTACATGTTAGTATCATACTAACATTGATACATATTAGGAATAATATTTCCTAATAATTCTTTAACTTTCCAAAATATTCATTTTAGTCCTAAGGACTCTTTTTAAACTTTCAAACCTTACATTTCTCATTCTTTACACTTGAGAACCCAAACTTTAAAATTTTACACACGAGTCCTTGAATTTGCCAAAATTTCAAATTGATCCCCAAAGTTAACACAACTTCAAAATCAACCTTCTAATCACTTTAACTTAATTTTCTAACACAATACACTTTAAAAACAAGCTTAACAACCAAACTCCTAAACTTTCCAAAACTTACAACTTAATCCTCAACACTTTATAAACTTCCACATTAGTCCAAATAACTTTATAAAGCTTACAAAATCATCCTTACACCATTTTCTAACATTAGGAGAATTTTTCCAAAATTTTCTCTTATTTTCTCCTAGTAGGCCGAATACCAAGAGTCACTCTTCAACATTTTCCCAACTTGATTTAGGCATAAATTTAACCTTCTAACATCATATTCAAGCTTCTAACATCATTTCTCATTCAAATAAAAAATTTGCAAGAGTTTCCCCTAATTTTTCAATTTTCCCAAATAACACCTAAAACAAGAATCATGTCGTTTTCATCAATCCAAGCATAAAAACAACCTTGCTACCTCAAATCCAATTTAAACAACCCATAAAACATCAATTCTCAACTTGTTCTTCATAAACCCTAATCTTCAAACTCAACATATAAGCATGGAAACTATGCAAAAATTATACCAAATGAAAGAGAATTCAATGGAGATTAATTCCATATTTCATGTCTTATACCAAAAACCAATCGAATCATGCTAAAATTTGAATAAAAAATTCCTTACCTTGGCTATGGTGGTTTTCGAAAATGGAGAGAAAAGATGAACAAATTCTAGGCTTTTCTTTTAATTAATAAACATAACAAATGGCATATTTAATATTTAATCTTAATATAAAAATCTTCATAAATAGTGAAATTACCATTTTGCCCCTAATTATATCCAATTAGGTGTTGACACCTAATCATTTCACTTTTCCATAATCATATTGAATTAAAAAGTAGGGGAAAAATGACTAAAATGCCATTAATGAATCCATGTATTCACAAAAATGCCATTTGTGCACTATTTCAAAATACTGTCTTCAATCGAATCTAAATCGAATCGAAACGATCCCAGAACTTAACACCATCTTCTTTTAGTCTAATTAAGACTCCCATAAAATTTTCATAATTTTCCGAGTTCGAATAGTCATCCGAATTAATTCCCGAAACTTATTCCCTTTATAGCTTTTTACACAAATCCCGTACCAAAAATTCGATTCCCACCAAAATTCTTATACCGGGATAAACTATTCATTTTTGCCATAATAATAATTATTGGGAAAATTAACATGTTGGTCGCTAACTTTTCCCAACTTTTCACTTTTGTCACCAAACTTTGACATTTTTCATTTTAGTCACTAAACTAAAACCACCAAATTTTAAATCTTTGCAATTTAGTCATTAATTAAAAATTGGGGTATTACAATAAAATCTATATATTTTAAAGTAATTATCCATTCTTATTTATATGTATGAAATATATGAAGATTTACTTTAAAAAAATAGATGGGTGAATCTTATTGGCTGAGACTAATAATGATGTGATGAGTCCGATCCATCTAATAATTTTTCGCTTGGGAGGGTTATTAATTAAAAGCAAGAAGCGTTAACGATCTCACAAAAAAATGAAATTTAGGGTGTGCAAAATAAACCACAACCATTACATTTATAAATTAATTAATTTAATCGTTAAAATTAAAAGGTTTTGGTTAACGAAATTGTTAAAAAATTTAACATAAAATAAAGTTGATGATTAGAATCTCTCTATTTAAGTATATTTTCTAAAAATTTTATTAAAATATTTAACAAAAAATATTTTTATTATTCTCAAAAATAGTGAATATGTAAAATAAATTATAGCAGTCAATTATAGGTTAACGATTGAATCGTTAAAAATTATTAACCGCTAAAAATTAATAAATAATTATTTTTAATAGTTAAATTATAATTTAATAATTGCTGTAACAATTAACTATTTGTTTAAACTAAACCGTATAGTTAACCTAATATAGAGAGTCCTATTGAAAATAGAGGAGATAATGAGGGAGAAAACGACAAGAAACAGAAGAGTGCGCGTGCTAAGTTACAGATTCATATTTTGACTCTTTTAACTTTTACGTTCCCCCCTTCCCCTATCTCTTTGTTTAACCTTATCTTTTTTGTTTTTACTGCTTTTTTATATAAAATTTTTCGTTTTTTTATTTTACTTAATATAGATTACACGTGGCATTGGTATTAAAAATATTACTACAGTTAAAAAAGAGTGACGCGTGACACACCAAATTTGATAAAGCGGGTATTTGGGAAATGCAGTAACTTTTTAATAATGTGCAGATGTAATGTGAATTAATTTTGGTTCAAAAGTTATGGTGTGTATTAGATCTAGAGTTAATAAATTTTTAAATTAGTTGAATTGAATTGAGGGGTTTTACCTTATAACTTAAAATTTTATATAAAATTTTTTAAAGTCAAGTTTATAAAATTTAAAGTTGAGTCAAGTTGAGTTGTTAGAGTTTTTGTTTAAATTTTTAATTATAAATATTTATAATATTATAATATTATTTGGTTTTAATTTAAACGATTTTTTATAACCATATATGATATACATATACATTTATATATCAAGAAAAGTTGAAAGATTCGATCCAAACTTAAAAATTAAATTATTTAAAGTCTTATTTTATAACTCAAATTTTATTTATTTTTAAGTTTAATTTAAAAAATTATAATTCAAATTAAAGCGATTCAATTATTTTATATCGAATCAAATTTTGTTTATCCCGTTAAAAGCTGTAATGTAAATTGAATGAGATGGAAGTTGAGGGAAAAAGAATGAATGCTTGACAGCCAACCCTGGGACTACTGCGCCACCTTGCCCCACTGCCAGATTTACCTACTCCTCTCCGAGTCCCACCACATCATTAATATTGTGGGTGGTTAAGGTAGGTTGGGCCTATAGTGTTTTTCTGAAAATTTAAAATTTTAATTTTTTAAACGTTTTTAAAAATTATACTTTTGTTTTTTAAATTTTTATTATTTATTCCTTAAAGTTAATAATTCTTTTATAACATTTTGCATCCTTCAATACGTTTACAATGAGGAATAATTAGTTGTTTCTAAGAAAAAAAGCTTCAACGCAAAGTTTTCTCTCAAGCCAAGGAAGCTTTCTCTTTCATTTTGCATAACCTAGGCTCCTCCCCACCGATGGCTTCGGCTTCGCCGGTGCCATCCACCGCCCATCTTTTTCCTTCTCCTCACCTCGTTTTTCCTTTCTTCGAGAGCTGGTTGCATGCCTTTCACGTTTACGGCCCTCGATTGAGGGAGCCACATGCCGGTCGTTGGAGTTCGGGCCTCCCGGCATCTTGTTGGTCATCCCCCGAAACCATGGCATTATGGAAGGTAATGAACCTCTCTCGGGTATAGGGGATTATGAGGGTGGGTGGCTGTCACCAGATCTCTTTCATTCGGCTCCACGGTGCGTGACCTTGGCCTGTGAATCTTATCTGTTATTTTCGGCCGCTACCCAAGCCTCCTTTCCCCCGGTTCTTCTCTGCAAGCCCCGACTGCCTCTGTTTTCATCCTTTCTACTTTTTGGACTAGTTTTCGAAGGTTTCGAAGGCCTTTGTGCTCTGTTGCATAGCTCGTTGTTGCTCGATGGCAGTTTTCACTGCTTCAAAGTGCTTTGTTGCCTCGTTATTCAGTTGCCATCGAGGTTTCTGTTGGTAGTCCCCAGTGATGCAGACCGGAAACCTTAGGGTTCAAGCAATCATCTCTGATCAAGGAGCTCTCCCGGATTAACCTACCATGTCAACGTACATGTTGATTGCAATATCTCGGTCTGTGATGGCCTTTGGTTTTTTCTGCTGGCGTTGGCTGTTCATCTCCTCTAGGATTAGGGTTGATTCTTGGGCCTTGGTTGCCTTTTTCTATTCCGGCCTTTTGGTTTTTTTTTTCTCGGGCTTGTCCCGTTGCTCTTGTAAGCGAATATTTATGGTAATGATTTTCTTTCCTTTAATAAAAAAATAATGAGGAATAATTATATATATATTAACTGTACTTTTTTTAACTCATTGCTTTGTTCACCTTTTATGATTATTTTTATTTGTTTATTTAATTTTAAAGTACTATTATCCTGCGGTGTACAAAGTTGAGTTAAGATTGAATTTCTAATTAAAATAATTTGATTGATCTTTTTTTAACATAAAAATAATTTGATTGATAATCGAAAACTAATTCAATAAAAAATCATTTAAAAGATATATATATATATATATATATATATATATATATATATATAGCGAACCCTAGTTTTCTTTTTTCCCATTTTTTCTCCAATTTTTGCTGATTTGTTGCTCGATTGATTGCTTCCGAGTGTTGGGCTTCCTCCTCTGAGCAGTGTCGTCGGTTATCAGTGTGTTTTTGGGTCTTCTCAGGCGTGAAGGTTGGGTCTAAGGTTACACTTCGCGGGGGTTTATTCTGGACTGCTGAGTTTCTTATGTTCATGTTTTGGGCTTTTGCTACTTACTTCTCCCTCCCTGGGGGTTGTTGCTTCATGTGGTTCCATTTATTCTTGTCTTTAAGGACAATTGGGCCATGGTTTTCCTGTGTTGTTCCTATGCTCTGTCCCTGTGGCTGTGCTGGTGGTTCTCTTTGTTCTGGTGCTTAATGGTACTTGTTCTCTGATTATTTCTTTTCTCTCTTGTTTTGCTTTTCTCCTTGCTGTGCTGGTGTTTATCTCTGTACTGGTTTTCATCCTGACATTGCTGGTCGGTGCGGAGGCCTATATTTATGTCCTTTTTTGTGTTCTCCTTTAATCGCTTCGGTGAGGTCTGTTCGAGGCTCTCCATGGCTATGATGGCTTGGAATATCAAGGTTCTTGATAATAAGGAAACCGTTAGAGCCCTTAAGAATACGGTGCTTAAGTTCAAACCGTGCATTATCTTTCTTAGTGAAACAAAGCAGAAAAAATATACTTGGAAAAAATTAAGATGAAAATGAAATTGGAAAACTCTTTCTATGTTAATCCGATTGGAAATATGGAGGGCCTAACTCTATGGTAGACTAATGAAACACAAGTTACAATTCTCCAGTTTGGGAAGCACTTTATTGACACAAAGATATCTACAAACGAAAAAGAAGAATGGTTCGAAACATTCTTTTACGGTCCTCCATATTTAGAGGAGAAACAAGTCTTCTAGGAATCTCTTTCAACTCTTCGAGATAACATCTACGACAAGTGGCTTATTATAGGTGACTCTAACATTGTGGCTAAACCAGAGGAGAAATATGGAGGCCTGCTAAATGGTTTTATGATTTTATTTATACTTTGGGTCTTTTGGAGCTATCAATGAAAGGAGGGATCTTTACCTGGTCCAACCAGAGAAGTGAAGAAGATTCTATCCTGGAAAAACTGGATCGAGCTTTGTGTTCTCTCGAATAGAGTAACACCTTTCCCAAAGATATTGGCCTTATGGATGTTGCCTTAGCCTCTGATCATGCTCCAATCTTAATGCTTCTTCAAGGTATAAATAAGAAATACAAGAAAGACTTCAAATTCGAATCTAAATGGTTGCTGGACTAGAAATGCTCATCTAAAGTTCAAGAAGGATGGAAACCGAGTATTCACTCTCAGAACTTTAACATGTTTGGGAGAAATATGAAAAGAACGAGAATAAAACCCATCAAATGGAGCAGGGTAAAGTTCTAGAAAAATTTGAAAACGAAAGAGGAACTTCTGAATAAAATTAAATCCTTACAAGGAAGGCCTTTGAGTTTTTCCAAAACGGAAGAACTAAGAAAACTTAAAAAGGAGCTCGGTAGGTTGTAGGAAAGCGAAGAAAGACATTGACAACAAAGTGCTTGGGTGAACTGGCTCAACTTTGGGGACAAAAACACCAAATTCTTTCATGCCACCACCATTCAAAATAGAAGGGCCTACACAATCTGCATATTAAAAAAAGAGAGTGAAGAATGGATTGAAGATAAAACGGAGATTGCCAATTTTTTTCAACAACACTTTTATAGGATCTACACCAAAGATGGGTCGATTAATTTTAAATGTTTGACAGAGATCATTCCCTCCATCATTTCTCCCGATATGAACTTCAGGCCCAGTAAAGATATTTCAGAGGATGAAATTAAAGAGGCTGTCTTTAGTATGGGTCCTAAGAAAGCGCCGGGGCCTGATGACTTTTCTGGGTGTTTCTTTCAGTCCTTCTAGAATATCATCAAGGAAGATCTTATCGCCATGGTTTCCAACTTCTTTAATATTTGTTTTCTTGACTACTAGCTCAACAAGACTAATATTGTTCTCATTCCATAGAAAAAAAATCCTAGCGAGTTCAATCATTTTAGGCCGATCAATTTATGTAACTTCTCCCTTAAAGTTATCACGAAGATTATGGCTTCGAGACTTAAGAGCTTTCTTCTAGATGTCACTTCGCCATCTCAATTCGCCTTCGTTAATAGGAGACTTATTCAAGATAGTATTATTATTGCCCACGAAGTCTTTCATGCTATTAAGAGGAGGAAGAAAGGATCTAAAGACATTATGGCTCTTAAGATTGATATGGAGAAAGCTTACGATAAAGTGGACTGGGATTTGCTGCAGTTTGTTATGATCAAGATGAGGTTTTGTGAATGGTGGGTTCATAGGGTTATGCAATATGTTTTTACCCTTTCCTTTTCCTTGGTCCTCAATGGGAAAAAACGTAGGGAGTTCTTACCAGGCAGAGGCTTGAGACAAGGGGACCCTCTTTCTCTTTTTTTCTTTGTCTCGAACATCTTTTTTTGGTTATTTGAAAAGGAAAAGGATGCCCTTCTCTATGAGGGCTTTAAAATCAAAAGGAGATACCCAACTCTTAGCCATTTGATGTTTGCCGATGATTGCATTTTGTTTTCAAATGCCGATGAAGGCAACTGTGAGTTAGTCTTGAGAATCTTTAGGAGCTTCTAAAGGACGATGTGACAAACGATTAATTTTAACAAATTCTCGATTTTTCTCTCTCCAAATGTGAGTTTAAGACTCAAACTCCACCTTAACAATATTTTAGGCTTTGACCTTATGGAAGAGAATAGCAAGTATTTAGGTCTTCCATCTATCTAGGGGCGAAGCAAAAAAAGGCTCTCAAGTTCATCAAGAAAAGAGTCCAAAATAAACTTCAAGGATGGAAAATAAAGTTTCTGTCTCAAGTGGGTAAGGAAACTTTAATCAAAGTTGTTGCTAAAGCCATT
Source organism: Hibiscus mutabilis (assembly GCA_019671005.1). Classification (NCBI taxonomy): domain Eukaryota; kingdom Viridiplantae; phylum Streptophyta; class Magnoliopsida; order Malvales; family Malvaceae; genus Hibiscus; species Hibiscus mutabilis. Next base: position 44,192,851 of record CM033729.1, on the reverse strand, counting down.
CCGTCGTATGTCATACGATACTTTCTGCTTACATCTACCTTTTGTGACGAGCTAAGTGCTATGGTAGGACCTTTTTGTGGAACAACTCGAATGACAAAGAAAAGGGAGTTTACTGGATGAATTGGAAGAAGTTGTGTCTCCTAAAAGATAAATGAGGTCTTCGTTTCCGGGATCTTATGACTTTTAACCAAGCTTTGATTTCCAAAGTAGCATGGAGGATTCTTAAAAAGCCGAATTCTTTTCTTGCTCAAACTCTTCGAAGCATTTACTTTCTCAATGGAAATCTTTTCGAGGCTCTGGCATGTCATAATCCGTCTTGGACTTGGATAGGTGTTAAAGATGAAATCAAGACGATTTAGAAATGATCTTTATGAGGATTGGCAACGGACGAAGTATTTCTATCTGGGATGACAAATGGATTCCAAAATCTTCCTCTTTTTCCTTATCTTCTCATAAACCCCCTTTGTGTCATGATCTTACCGTCTCCAATCTCATCTGGAAAGATCATCGAGAATAGAATAGAAACAAACTTGATATTCTTTTCTCTCAGTCTGATATCGATGCGATTCTATCTATCCCTATTGGCGGCCTTCGGTGAAGGATACTCTTATTTGGGCAGGCATAAATGATGGGGATTACTCAGTTAAATCTGGATACCACTTTCTGACAGGGGAAAGAGAGATAGATAATGGCCCATCTTCAAGTTAAGCTATCAAGAGGAATAAGTTCGTCTGGAGATCTATTTGGGGACTTCAGGTTCCACCAAAGATTCGATGCCCTAGGTGTGGGAATAATTCGGAAAGCATTGAGCATATGATCTTCTTCTGCCCTTTTGCTCAAGCTATTTGGAGAGCATCAAGTTTCAACTATTCCCCATCCTCGATTGGCTTTCCAAGCTTTGGCAAATGGTGGGAGAAAATCATGAGATTTCGGGATGATGAAAACTTCGTTGAAGGATGTAACTTGATTGCCTTCTTATGTTGGTCTATATGGAAATCTTAGAATAGCTTTGTCTTTGCAGGATATGTTGACTCACCTTGGGATGTGTGGAATGCGACTGAAAATGCCTTTGTGGGCAGTCAAAGGAGGCGTCATTTCCTACAGGAGCTCCCTGTCCAATAGAGGCTCCGTCATGGTCACCCATCCAAGGGGACGATTAAAGTTAATTGTGATGCGACGTTCGATAAAGTGACAGGATCGGCTTATGCAGCGGTCGTGGTTCACAATTCTGTCAGGTTCTCCTATGAGGGAATACGACGACTTTTGTAGCCCCATCCGCGTCTTCTGCGGAAGCTTATGTGGTCAGGCTTGGTATAATCCTTTCTTTGAAGGAAGGATTTTTAAATGTTATCTTTGAATCTGATTGCTTAGGTGTCATCAACAGGTTAAAGACTAAGCATCTGTCGGCTTGGGATTCAGCGGCTATTGAAGAGGATATTTTATCTTTGGTCTCCTCGATCCCATACTTTTCTTTTTCCTACGTTCTTAGATTATGTAATAAAGCGGCCGACTGGGTCGCTAAGGCTTCTAAGATGAACTCTTGTCCATCTGATTGGACCGTGAACATCCCTCCGAGACTGTCTTTGTTGTTGTAATTCCCTTGCTGTTGGTATTTTATGACTTTTCTTGATCAATATATATATATATATATATATATATATATATTCTTATCCTCGCATCTAATCATTGGACTTTTGCTTTATTCAGAAAACGATTAACAAGAGTGGAGCTAGGAGCTAACAATATCCTTGCTCCCTTCAAATTATGAGAAAAGCACCCCTTTTTTGGATGGAACCAACCATGTTAGATTTCACGGAACAATTCAAGAACTTACTACTTACTTTTTTTAATAAAAAAAGTTAAATTAAAAACTTTAAAATATATCGAGTTTTAACAAAAATTAAAATACGACCTTATTTAAAATATTCAAAGATATTAAAATTTGATATTTTAAAAATTTTAAAATGTCAAAAGTTAATTTTTTAAAAGGCAAGCCATTTAAAAATCACATAGTTTAGGTGAGATGGTAATGATCTCTCTTATCTTAATTGATGGTTGAGGGTTTGAATTCTCTTCTTGAAGATGAAGCAGCTTTAAAATTTGTGATCAACATCTACACCTACATGTTCCAACAGAACGCAAATGATTAGTCATTGAACTCACTCCAATAGATACCGAAAAAAAACCCATTTAAAAACCTAGTACTATTCATTACTCACTGGTCCCCGAATTGTACATGTTTTACTGGAAATATAGCGATAGACATATCATTTTGTAATAATAATTGAAAAAACAAAAACATATTTAGATATATAAGAATTCTAAAAAAAACAATAATAAATTGATTGTCGAACCCAGATACAAATCAGATGGATAAAAATAGAGCATTGGATACCTACTGCATAGGAGTTGGGGGGAATTGGATTTATATTTATTCATTGTGTTTCTCTCCTGTGTAAGAACATGCATCAATGAACCAAGTTAAGTTCAGAGTTTAATATAAAAAGATATTTTTTTTTGTAAAAAAAACAACATAAAATGAATTAATTAGCATGGAGAATCTTGTAATTTTCTCAATCTATGCACTGCTCAACATATAGAAAGTAGAAAAGAGAGAACAAGAAAGAACAATATCCTTGAAACACAATTTTTTTAGCAGGCTCAAGAATCCCTTACATGACCAACAACTAACACCCTGTAAAAACAATGGCATTGCTCCTCCACATAACTTCACGTCCTTTGTCGTTTCCTGTGTTATAATAATCTTAATCACTTCAAATTGTCGGGAAACAAGCCAAGCTAAATAATTCTTGCACTAATACATAATTAACGACAATTTAGCATAATCAATTCCACCTAATTTGCCTTTTAGCTTCTCATCTTCTTCTTCTTTATTATTTGTTGAGAATCTTTGGCTACATGGATTTGCACCTTAATTTGTTTATTTAAGCTTGGACCAACTCTTTTAATGATAGCAGCATTCCAAATTAAAAATTTAGATTAAGGTTAGTTGTATCGTTACCGTTTATTATGTTAATTTGAGTGACTTTGTCCCATATTGCAACTCATTAATTAGTAATTGCGAAGACCTGAGTAGTTGATTCGGCGGACTAGTTTTGTGTAACAGAAAATTGAAGCCTGATGAAAATATTTTCCTCAATAAGATATATATAATTTTATTGCAAAAATAAATCCTTTTTAAGCTAAGAGACAATAATATAATTGTAATATTATAACAGTTCAAAAATTATAAAATGGCTAAATATCGTACCAAAAACCTTGATATTGGTGTATACAATTTGGCTAGTTTTTAGTGTCAATCCAACATGGTTTTAATAAAATTAAATCCGATACGATTTAATATATTTTTGTTAAAATAAAAAATAATTGAATAAAATATTAATTTATTCAATTTAACAACTTAAAATTAAAGTAAAATTTATTTTAATATCACAATTCAAGAAGAATATGCTATTTTTACATATATTTTTATTATAATATAACTAATAATATAAAAATATAAAAAGTATTCTTGCAATTATCTTGAGTTAAGACATGATGACCTTAAATCTCAACACGATCCAAAACTCAAACGTCTTAAAAAATCATTTCTATCTAATTAATACATTTTATCATCCCTATTCCCAAGGTTTTTTACACAAACAATTCCTAGTATTCTAATGAAGTTCTTAAAATACGGTTAGACCTAACAAACTTGACCCAAGATTTGAGATCTGAATCGATTCATTCGACTTACGATCTGATATAGACTTGAACATGATTGATCTGAATCCGAAGCAAACAGAACCGAACTAAAACCAAACCAAAAGCAATCCGAACTGAAAATTAACTCAAACCGAAAGTAACTCTAACATAAAGTAACTCGAACCAAAATCAATCCAAATTTGATTTGCTCAAATATGTATGTTTTATTATCCTTTTGTATTATATTACTAATTAACAACCACCTTTAGTAATAGTTTAATGGTTTAATATCATTTTTTCTCCTTTAAAAGACCATCTTCATATATTGACTCAAATCAACAAACGATCGATCGAATATTCATTAGACTCGAAAAAGTAACAGATTCGACATCGACCTGAATCGATTGATCTGATATTGACTCGACCTAAAAATTCAACCGATTTGATCTTGATTTGGCCTACAAGTTCAACAGGTCTAATATTGATCCGACTCAAAAATTAATCGACCTGATATTGACCCGACCCAACCTAAAATAACATAGACCCAAACTAAATCTGCACCAAACCTGATCCGACCCGAATTGAACCTAAATCGAAAACAACACAAATTGAAAATCAATTCGACCGAACCCAATTCGAACGACCCGAATCACCATAAACTTGAACTAAAACCGAATCAGACCTGAACTGGATATAGTTAAACCTGAAATGACTCTTATCAAAATAACCAAAACTGACCTCGAACAACCCATTTGTCACCTCTAGATCTAGCAGCATATAGGAGTGCACTCAAAGATGATGAAGGTCGTTGGTTAGTTGGCTTTGCGAAGAATTTAGGTTTTTGCACTATAATTGAAGCAACATTTTAGGTTGTGTTTGAAGGTCTAGGATGTGGATGAAAATTATAAGTGAACCGTGTTATAGTAGAGATTGACAATATGGAAGTTGTTAACATGATCAACTCTCATACATTTGAAAATTATCAGTGTGTAGTTGAGTATTACATGAAAATGTTACAAAATTGTAATCATTTATGTACGTCAATAACATTTTGTGTGAGTATAGTACAAAAAGGCAAAAGCGTTACAAAGTTGTAATAATTTATGTGATAATACTTTTTTATTTTCCCTTATTATTTTTTTTAAGTTACAATAGAACTACCCAAAGTTAGGTAAAGAAAAACTCTAGTAGGTACATCGTAACATGTCCTTTGCTTTGTCTTATAAAAAACACTCATTATTGAAGTTAGGTAAAGAATAGGAAACACTAGAGCTCGGTCTTCTATAATTCATCTCTTTTTTTTACAGCAGATCATCAGTTCCCGTGACCAAAATAATTCGTAAAACCAACAATTTATGGTTCAAAAATCAATTATATTTATATATAGTTGGTTGGTGGGGATGGTAAACATAATTGGATGAAGCTATTGTGCATTATTTTTGGTTACTTTTATGGTTGAAGCAATTTCAAGTGATTTCGTGTCATTAGCATTCGACAGTGCTTCTTCTATCTGGCGTTTTATTAGATTATTGCTAAACCCATGCTTATCTTGTTCTTTACGTGTTTCATTTTCCCCTTATTTTCCAATGTCAATCATTCCTCTTTTGTCCTCATCCAAGGAAAAAAAAAACAGCAACCTTAATTTATGTCATGTCACAAACTAATTTCTTTAGTTTCTTTTCTCAAAAAAATACTAAAGTGGACTTCATTTACACTTCGATATGTAAACAAGTTTGCTAAATCCATTTTGAAAGTAAAGATTAAATCGGAATTTGAGGTATAAAGTTTGAAGTGCGTTGGACGGTTAAGGCAGGTCAGCCCTAATATTTTTGAGGTCATCAGCAAATTATAAAAATGAGATCTTTATTTAGTTATATTTTTTTGACACATTTATTCAGCTATAATTTAAGAATATATTTTAATCGTTATCGTATTTTTTTAATAGAATCGTTATCATATTGAATGCACAACATTAAGCAGTTTATAATAATAATAATAATAATAATAATAATAATAATAACACAAACAATTTGCTCACAAATACACAATAAAGTAAAAATGCAAAAAATTTAAAAATACATATTTAAAATTGTCAAGAACATAACCAACCTCATGTAAAGAAAAATATATTTCAACTATAACTGTACATCAACGTAATTAAAGTATCAAATAATCATTTAAAATGACTTATTTTAGCATTTTCTATAAAAAAATTATATAGTGTCCCCTTTTGTGATAAAATTAATTCTTCTGCTTTTTTTTTCCCTTTATCATGTCCGGATTCACGTTTTTTAGATGACATATTCAATAAAAAATTATGAACAATTAACCAAATAAATATATGAACAAGAAAAGAAATTGGGATTCAAACTTTCTTTTTTGTCCTTTTGATCTATAGAACAATCCTTTTGATATGTGATACCAAGTGTAACACCCTAAACCCGTATGTCACATTTGAGCCTTAAGCCCAACTTGTTATCATAAAATTTCTCAACTCGGTTTAGCCCGAACAAAGTATTTTCCAAAAACATTTAAATCAAACAATTAAAAATATAAATAAATAATTAAATCGTTATAAAGAAGCTCCAATTTAATTTAAACATTTGAACATTTGACTTGATCAATACAATTCCAAAATAAGAGTTACAGACTCGACCACGTAAGGTCCTATGAATACACAACCCACTAAATAAAAGTATTGTAATCTGGCAACCACCGCTTACTGGAATCCTAAACTAAAAATGCTCATCGAGCTCTCGATCGATCTACTAACCTATTCACGGAAACTACGATTCCAAGTGTTGAGCTTACAAAGCTCAGTGGTACACATCTATTCTACTATACTTCATGCTAATCATAAACATAAGCATGCAATGTAACGACTCGTATTTTAGAATTCGTAGGTTGGATTAACCTGAACCTTTGGCTTTGCGTGTTGAGCCGAGAGTGTAGGCCTTTGAAAGCTCATGGAAGCCTTAATGGCATTCCTTTATGTTGTTCGGTTAGAGGCCTTAGGTTGGGTAGTGATTAGGAGGATAATGGAGGATGGTGGAGGGTAAATTCCCTTATTTTGAAGAAGATGATGAAGATGTCTCTTTTTTTTTACAGAAAGTGGAGAATGGTGATCTTATTTTGTTCTCTCTTACTTTTCCATCTCTCTTTCATTTCTTCCATAAAAACCCAAAGGTAAAGGCTCCATCTTTATCTTTTTGAGTTAGATTTTCGAAATACAAGTTAAGGGTGTTGAAATCTCCATCAAATAAACTATCCTTTAAGGTAATAATGGTTGAGAATGGTGGAAATGAAAAAAATGGGTTTTGGTGGGGGTTGGAAAAGATGAACGGGAATGGAAGATTTAACCGTGATTCTTATTGTTAAATCATTCCTTTATCATTTTTATCTCTTATAGCAATGTTGTAACTCGTTTTATAATATTTGGTTGTAGTTAATGAGGTTGGAGAGTATCTCGAGAAGCAAGGAAATAGATGGCTTGAGCTAGGAAAAATGGTTATTTTTCCAACTTTGAAGCAAGGTTAGTACACTTCCAACTCCCTTGTTTCATGCACATCCTAAGGATGATGCTTTGTATGCTTGTTTGATGATTTGGGTGTTTAAATGCTTGAAATGGTTGTTAATGGTAAATTCAAGATTAAATGTTAACAGCTTGTGAAAATGGTAGTAAATCACCCTAAATATCTTTTATAAATGATAGGATCATCTTAAAAGGGTTATTGGTTTTGATTTGGGGGATTTGGGGATGATTTCCGAGCCTGAGAAAACTATTTCTAGGCTTCGGTACTGGTACTCAGGGAGTAGTATCGGTACCCTAGTGTTATGGGTTTAAGAACACTGTTCTATTGCTATGAACGTTGAATGAGGGTACCGGTATGGTGTTCAACCTGTACTGGTATGCCATGCAAAGTGGTATCAGTACGGGTCGACCCGTATTGGTTCGCGTAGGGTGGATAGAATTCTAGTAAGCTCAATTCATATCGATAAGCATGAGAATACCAGTACCCAACAGGTACCATACCGGTACGCGAGGACTAGTACTGGTACCCACTGAGCAATTTTCTTGAAAAGGTTAATTTCTGCTCGAAAGGCTAAAAAATTATATCAATTGTTCCAATAGACCCTAATGGCCTTGAATGAGTTGTAAAACTAAGAAACTAAGAAATCTCTTTATACTCGAGCATAAAACTTAAAAACTCGGTAAAAGTCTTGTGTGACTTAAATGTTAATAGCAACCATACAACAATATGGTTATATGATGATGTGGTGTGCCATTTAGGCACTTGTTTGATGGGATCGAGATACTCAAGATGTGTTGCAACACCATGACAAGAGAAATATCGAATGAAGGTTAACAATGCTATGTGACACGAGCCTTATTCGAAAGTACTCGAGGAAGGATTCCGAGTATAGATGTATGTTTGATGCTAGGTGACCCAGCCTCACCTAGGATGTATATTCTGATGCTGCGTGACTTGGCCTCACCTATAGAGTGTACGCTCCCACTGCTGTATGACCCGAGCCTCACTCTAGTGTTGTCTTGGTATGGTATGGTTAGGCCTTGTGTGTCTCCTTTGATGATTTTGATGATGTTAGTATATGTTTAGGCGACTAATGTTAGCATCATGTATTATTTTAATTGCTATATCATCTTATCTAGCTACATGCTTATATTTATGATTTGCATGAAACATGGTAGACTAGAGGTGTATCCACTGAGCTTTGTGAGCTCAGCGTTTGAAATCGTTGTTTTCGTTTGTAGATTTTTAGGTTGTTGCATTACATCGAAGGAATCCCATCGGAGTAGGAATTCAACTTATTGATGTGATCAAGAGTACAATATTTAGACTTGTCGGGCAATGTATTCATAGGACCTTTGATTTTTATATCTGTAACTCATATTTGGATTAATGTGATCATTTTAAATGATTTTAAATATTTGTTTTAAACTTGGAGCTCCTTTTGTAAATGATTTAAATATCTTTTGTTATTTTATTTGAAACATCATTGGACTTATGAAAATGTTTGATGGTTTGGGCTAAATCTAGTTAAAATTTTATGCTTAGGTTTGAGCTTGATGCCCAAATATGATGTCGGGTTTAGGGCATTACGTGCAAGCTAGTACGAGTAATAAGAAAAGATAAATAAACATGTTGTGCTACCACTAGTCACCTAAACACATGCTCTCATCATGCAATTCGCTATACATGGCATACAAAGCCCAACCATAATCGGGATCTCACCAGATCATCCAAGCAAAACATAAAAAGTCATATCCATAAACTTGGTGTGAAACCCGATGTCACACATCCTGAGAACGTACACTCTGAGTGAGGTACGATGTCACATAGCCTCGGATCACACACTCTGGATGAGGTTCGATATCATATAGCCGCGAATTACACACCCCATACTTGGAATCTCTCATCAAGTATCAACGAATGAGGTATGGAGTCATACAACCTCAGATCACACATTCGATGTCACTTACCATGGTGTTGAAACACGCTTACTGGGTATTCGAATCCCACCACACAAAGCGACTCAACCACACAAGTGTCCATACAACATACAATATTGACACGATTTCCATAGGCATGATTACCATAACTATATGGTTTATATCAATTATCAAGCCACACATTTAAGTTTACCAAGTTGTTAATACATTATGGAAGTGTACATCAATCATCATCATTAATTATCTCTATTAATCCATATTATCTCATTAATATTCTACATTAATTTCTATCTTTTTATTAGCATTATATATTATTTCGTTCAGTGGGTACCAATACTTACAGAGTATCGATATTGACATTACTTACTAGAAATCCTAAATTTCTACAAGTATCGGTACGGGTCGACCTATACCGATACGACCCCCAATCACGTACCAGTACAGCCAAAGCTCGTACTGATACCCTACTCATGGGCTCGTACTATTTTTGTAAAATACGATGTTACAATGCTTTATTCGATCCTTAAAGCTTATAAAAGTCATTAGGGTATGTTTACTAATGTATTTAATCATTTAATATTAATTATCGGCTTTATGATCATTAATCAAATAATTTTTTGATATTTACCCCTTACGCACAATTTCTATCGAACACATCAATATCCATATTCTAGCACCCAATCATCACAACATACAATTCAAACAGTTATCACATAGATATAAAATATCTAAACAACCCTACACGGTCTCTAAAGCCTATACAAGTCAAGCCATATCCCTAAATATCATCATGCATCTCATAGTCAACGAGTCTTGCAATACCGGTCTCTAACATGCTTATTATTCGTTTACCTATTTTGCAAACACTAACAAGCAAGGCAATTATATTTATAATGCTTATGAAGTATTTCAAAGTTCAAGGTGTACTAACCTCAAGCAATTAAGGCTAAATCCTCACTCGAGCTCCTCAGATCATCCTTTTTAATCAAACATTCAAGCCCGCATAACCCTCAGATAAAACAAATATGACTACATAAGTAATTCATCATTATCGAACTACTTTAGGGAATAAACGCGTATAAATAGTTTACTGGTTTGAATTTGGCAAAACGGAATACGCCAACAGACTTAGAATGTCGACACCCCCAGGAAGGGTCCCCTAAAAAAAGTCAACACCAGTCAACGGCGGCGATGGCGGCTCTAAAGCTCATTTTTTACACTCTCAATGCAAGTGAACACGATAGTGGCCTCGGTTTCTCGTTTCGAGCACTCAAACTACCCCAACTCAACAACTTGAATTTTTTTATCTCACCTCCTCTGACGGCGACTCTGATGACGACGCTGGTATCGGTAAACTCATCTTGATGAGTTAAATACAATGGCGATAGAGGTGTCGACAACGGACGGCCGGATCTCAGTAGATCGGAGTTGAAAACTTGAAGAGAAAAAGAGAAAAAAAGAGAAAAAAAGGAAAGAGAGAGAAGGGAATATAAAATCTGATTTTCCTCCCTCTATTTCCCACCTCTTAATTCAAAAATATCCTTTCCCAACCATAACTGTATAATTGCATCATAAATCCTTAACCTTCAATCTTTACATAAAATGGTCATCACTTACTTTAAAATTAATCATCAGAAATCTCATTCCTTTAATTTAATACTTGAATTAAAATATTTGATCCAAATCCGAACTTCGGATGATTAACCTAAAAATTGGGTCGTTACAACTCTCCCCTCCTTAAAGAAAATTTCGTCCTCGAAATTTGTATCCATCATCTGAAGAATGAACTGGAACTTGATAACTTCTCTAAGTCCTCAAGTATTTCTCGTTGCACTAATCTGATCTCTCACAACACTTATCGAATCTAACTCTTATCTTTTAACGGTACAACCATAATCTCAACTGACTTATTCCCTTTAAAGAGATCCATTATTATTTGGTGCATAACCTAAGCCATAAAACAAATCCAATGATACATCTACAACTCGTCACCCGAACACGTCATCGAAGGAATCTAACCCACTCGGTAGGACCCAAAAGGTGAATGAACAACCAGATCTTCCACAACTCCGCACTATTTAAAAGAACAAGAGGTTAAACAACCGTTACAACCAAAATAAAACGATTCCTCTCATGGTGACACCTCTGAAGGAGACTCTAACTCTGGTAATAATCTTACCAATATAATAACCTACTAATGTAATTCCCACTAACTCGATTCACTTACTTTAAAATTAATACTTGAATTAAAATATTTGATCCAAATTCGAGCGTCGAATGATTAACCCAAAAATTGGGTCGTTACAACTCTTCCCTCCTTAAAGAAAATTTCGTCCTCGAAATTTGTATCCATCAACCGAAGAATGAACTGGAACTTGATAACTTCTCTAAGTCCTCAAGTATTTCTCGTTGCACTACTCTAATCTCGCACAACACTTATCGAATGTAACTCTTATCTTTTAACGATACAACCATAATCTCAACTGACTTATTCCCTTTAAATAGATCCATTATTACTTGGTGCATAACCTAAGCCATAGAACAAATCCAACGGTACATCGACAACTCGTCACCTGAACACGTCATCGAAGGAATCTAACCCACTCGGTAGGACCCAAAAGGTGAATGTACGACCAGATCTTCCACAACTCCGTACGATTTAAAAGAACAAGAGGTTAAACAACCGTTACAACCAAAATAAAATGATTCCTCTCATGGTGACACCTCCGAAGGAGACTCTAACTCTGATAATAATCTTACCAAAATAATAACCTACTAATGTAATTCCCACTAACTCGATTAGCTTACTTTAAAATTAATACTTGAGTTAAAATATTTGATCCGAATTCGAGCTCCGGATGATTAACCCAAAAATTGGGTCGTTACACCAAGACCCAATAATGGACTTCCAAGTTGACGTTGAATTGAAAAAAAATTATTTATTGAAGCTTAAAAATTAAGGAATTAGAGAGAAATAAATCGAAACTAGTGCAGTGGACTGGAGTATTTGAGAAATCGAAAAGTGTAGAGATTTAATTAATGGGGATTGGGGGTTTGAATTACCATTGTAATAAAAAATCAAAATCAATTTTTTTATCTTTGTTTTTCTTACCGATCATTTATGACTCATATTATTATTTCTTTTACTTGTTATTTATGGCTCAAAGTAGAGACATCTATCTAATATTATAATCAAATTTTAAGATATTTTCTACTATGATTATTTAAGCAGTAAAAATTAAAAAAAATGGAGTCTTGGACGGTCGACCGGTTCGACCTGCTCCAAGGTCAGCCCTGGGTGAAGGACTGGACACGATGAACGAATAAAATAACGATTTGTGTGTGTGTGTGTGAAGTAAAACAATGTTGCTAGTATTTAATTTTCGTTTGAGATATTTATATTTTATGCCACAGGATAAATTTATGGGATCATTCGGGATAATGATGAAAATTGGCTCTTGGGCTTTAATAAACACCTTAGTATTATTACGGTGTTCTTTTTTTGAATTTGAAAAGGTTCAGTTCCAGACATATAATGTAGAGGTCGTTAAACTAATAACTTTTACTTTCATTTCATCTAGTCCCTATTCAATGGTTCGAGTAATTTCTAGGCTCAAGGAGAAAGCTTGAATGATTGATTTCCAACTAATACGACGAGAGACGAACATGGCTGCTGATGACCTTGCCATGTCCGCAAATTCCTCATCGGATCTTTGTCTATTTTTGAATCTCCACCTGATTTTTACGGGATTATTTACATAGAGATGCATGATCCTCTCACTTACGATTAGCTTCAAATTGATGTATAATAGCATTCTTGACATCTTTTTCCATTAAAAAGTAAATTTATGTAAAACTATGGTTATAGTGTAAGGCACACCATGTAAGACATGTTTTTTTGGGAAGGTGTTCCAAATCAATCACCTGTCAGAAAATGTGTTTGATAGAGCACATCTTCCGTCTACGTAACACTCGAAGACCAAATTGAGAAAAAAATATAGATTTTGTCCAAAAAGATGTAATACGTACATTATGTATCGAAGACAAAAACACATGTCAGGCAATTATGGTACACATGTATGAATCTTGTATATAACCACTCACTGATTGTACGTCTAAAGGCTATATTTAAGTACTTGGAAATTTCAATATCATTTTAATGTGAGATTTGGTAATGTAAATTCTCTAAGTTAAATATTGGTTTTCGCCTTTTAAATACTACATATTATTTTAAACATACATTCATTAAATGATTAAAGACAAGACCCATACATACTTGTATCGTCCGACTCGTGTTAACACGTCTTCAACATGTATCACATATGTTATATCTTTTTGTCTTCAACATGTATCACATATGTTATATCTTTTTGGATAAAATTTGTTTCTCTTGTTACTTTTTTTTTTCATTTTGATCCATGCCAATGTCATGTGACTATGTATTGCTTAAAATCCAACAAATGTGTGTTTCATCAATTGCATCTTTTTATGATTGTGTTACGTAAGAAAAATCGTGTCTAGCCAGTTGTGCCTTCTATGAGTTTATTTGTCACGTGCGCGAAAATGCAGTTTGTCATGTTTTCCCCAAGATTTCAATGAAAGGATGTCCTTTTGATAAATAATTAAAAATAGTCTCATATTTGTATTTTATATTTAAAATGATATAACAATTGTGTCATGTAAGCAAAAGTGTGTCCAATCAGTCACATTTATCCAAGATTTCAACGAAAAAGTATTATTTCAATAAATAATTAAAAAGTGTTATTTCATTATATTAGAGTTATGACCCAAATTTTTTTTAGACCGGTCCGAATATCAATAAAGAAGCAATGACAAGTGGGGGCTTGCTCGAGCTGGTGAAGTCGGACTAATCAATCCATGTGGAATTATTCTTCACCCTTTAAGATATACGTTGAAGAGTAGGAAATTCAGTTTAAGTAAAATTACTTTCTATACAAATTTCCTTTGTAACCAACCAATCTATCCCTATAAATAAATACTAGAGATTAATGTTAGAATCATCAGTTCTATTCTCTTCTTTTCGACATAGTGAGAATCTCTTATCCTCTACTCGTGTTTTTTCTTTTTAGGGTTTTTATGTAAATTTTGGCGTTATATATAATAATTCACAATGAGAAATATAAAGAATGCATAAAGTTATTTGTATTTTTTGATGGAACCCATCCATTATTAATGAGAAGAGTAAGTAGTAGCAGGCAGGGCAGGGCAGGGCAGGAGATTTGATGAGTCGGTCAACAAGAGGGAAGCGTGCATTTTGTTTGTTATGGTGGGTGAGATCAGATGGGGATCGGAATTCAATACGAAGTTCAATCATTTTCCAGACATGTTAAAATTGACTATTTACCATAAAGAAGTTATAAAAACAAAGTCGATGCACAGTGTTCATGCGAGTGAAATAGGTAAAAAGTAATAGTGATTCGGTTACTGTAGAGGTGAAAACTATTCCATGCAAATCCAAGGAGCTGGCTGCCATAAACTATTCAACACTACATTGGCTGACATCTCATATCATATACTCCAACACTTTGCGATTCAACTTGTGTGCAATATGATACGTCCATAAACATCACTTATTTATCGTTTTGAAAATGATATTAACTAATATTTACCCCATTTTTAATTATATTTTTTTAATAATCAAAAGTCAAAACTCCCATATAAGTTAGTCAATGATAATCATTTGTTGGTGCTATAAATTAAATCTTTTAAGATAGTCGAGAAAAGACCATGACTTTGTAAAGAGTTTTTCATGTTTAAACCGATTAAATTTTATTTGATTAATATTGTGTTAGTACAATATATATATGTGAAGATATGAAATTAAGCATGTTTAAACGTTTAAGACTCTTTAATTTAGATGGGTCTAGATACCAAGACTTTATAGGTTAAAAAATACTCATCTTTACTGTAACATGATAGCAAAAGCATGGTTAGGGCGCTTCTCTTCGATAAAAGCGGTTATGGTAGAAACGATAATTCTTGACATCGCCTTCGGTGGTTTTTGGTTAGGAAATATGAGTTTCTCTGATAGAGGATCGACGACTTGAATCCTCGACTCCGATTCTTCATCTTGGCTCACTCACCTACGATATGTGATCTTAACATGGTGATCAAATCTGACCTCCTTTTTGTATTTCTGCTACCGTCTCTACCCTTCTATGACACCGGTAACAACACGCAACAGATTTTGAATGTGCTGACTTCTTCTCTTTTTGATTTTCTCACGTCGTTCGTGTTTTGCTGGATGAATCTCCCTTGTCCTGCATGTGTTCTTTTGTTCATGTTTTCTGTTGCTTGTGTTGTTTCTATAGATTATGTTTCTCTTAATTGTCTGTTGTGTTTCCCCTGATTCTTGTTTTCCAATCCTTCCTTCTTGTAGTTCTAATTTGTGTATTTTTGTTTCGTTGATTTCTTTCTATCTTTGGCGGCGTGTTCTTCTTAATCGAAAGGTAACAATGTCGTGTAAACGCACGGTCGTTCAGTGTTATATATATATATATATATATATTCTATCATTAAAAAAAATTAAATTTGAATTTTAAAGTTAAAACTTAAGATTTAAAAAACCAAAAGTAAGATATATTTTATAGTGGGCAGTGCGTTATGATTTAATTTTTAGTGTTTGAAAAATGATAGAAGTTTTTTGTTCCCATTTCTAAGCTTGTCGGCTGCACACGTGGTTATGAATATGCTGCCCACGTATCTGATAATTGGTCAGTTGATTTTTGTACGTACCTTGTTTTGGACCCCTTAGGCCCATACCAACCCTCCATTTAAGTCAGATAAATCCATAAACAATAAAATTAATTATATCAGAATATACTCACTCGTTGGCTATGCAAGATCAAGTTGTTTTTTAAAATTAAAACCTATAATTTATTTATGTATGACATTAACTAGTATAAAGATTCAATTATTAATTAAATTTAAAAGCAAATTAATCCATATAATAAAATTATATAAAAATTTAAATATAAGATAAATGCTCAAAGTATCTCATTTCATTTAAGTGTCTAATTTTTTTGTTTGTTTGTGGATAAAATAGGTGCTTGAAGTTTTAATTTTTGTTCAAATAGGTGCTTAACTCTCTTTTGTGAATTTAGGTTTTCTTCCACGTGCCAATTAATGATTGGGTGTTGGGTTTTTTTCTTCAAGTTAAACACCTATTTCGACAAAAATAAAAACTTTAGGCACTTATTTTATCTAAAAAATAATTTAGACACCTAAATAAAAAAATAAGATACTTTAGACACTTATTTTATATTTCAACCTTATATAAAAAATGAAATATTTCAACCTTATATAAAAAATGAAATAAATCGAAAAATGATACAAAATAATTACAATGTGTCATCTCAATCATAAACAAAATATGTGAATGTGTCAAAAAGTTAATTTTTTTCCTGAAAAAAATCATAATTCTAACCCTAATCTTGTTTAGAGGAAAAAAGAATGAGACAAAGGAAGAAGATGCTCCTAACGGGTCTAAAGCCCATGACCTAAGAAAATACGAGAGAATAAAGATGAGCAGCTTGGCCAACCGACCAAATATGCTTGTTCAAGAGCATTATATAATCAATTTTTTATTAAATAAAATTATAACAAGTCAAATATCGATGGTTAAATAAAAAATAAATTACAATATATAAACAAAGAATTAAAAGACATAATACAAATGCGATATGAAAACAATTATATTTTAAATTTAAATACTATCATAAACATATAAAACTCTTATATTTTTTTTACAATTTTTAAATATAATCTTAATCCTACCTAAAGGGGAGGGGAAGGAGGACTCTAGGGAAAGGAAAGGGAATGCTCTTAGTGAGTCTAGAACCTATGATCTAAGGAGATATGCGGGAACAAAGATTGGTAGCTTGACCAACCGGCCAAATGTGCCCGCCCTATAAAACTCTTATTAAAATATACATTGAAGGAATAATAAATATGTAATACAATTAAAACACAAAATAAATAAAACATGAGAACCCAACAAGTGTTCATAATGAAAAAGCGGATGATGTTCATCCTATGAAATTCGGGATCAACTGCTCTGTCTATAAGATGTATGGATTGTCAAAGGGTTAAAATTGTATGGACGTATACTACCTTATAATCTTCTTTAAACTATTAAAAAATATGATAAAAAGTTGGGTTAACTACATAAATAGTACTCACCTATTCCGGTGTTATTGTTTCGATACCCCACCTATTTTTTTTGACAAAATAGTACCTAACTAACGTTACGTTTTGTTTTTATTTTGGTACCCCGCCTTTAAAAAATTAACGACATGTTGACAAAGAGAGAGAAAAGCACACGTTGCATTCTGTCACATCATTTTTCTCTCATTGTCAGCATGCCATATCGATTAAAATCATAAAAAAGCACACGTGGCATGATGACTAGGAGTGAGAAAATGACGTGACAGCCTACCACGAGTGATTTTCTCTCTCATTGTTAGCATGCCACGTGTGCTTTTCTCTCTCCTAGTCAGCATGCTATTAATTTTTTAGCGACGGGATACCAAAATAAAAATAAAAGTAACGTTAGGTACTATTTTGTCCAAAAAATAATTAGGTATTAAAATAATAACGTGATAATACGTGGGGTAATATTTATGTAGTTAACCCTAAAAAAGTTCTACTACAAAACTACGAAAAGACGTTATAAAAATTCACTTAGCCCACGTGGCTTACAATTAAAGCAAGTCGATTGCGAATTCTGTTCAAATAGATTATAAGTGATAACTTTATTTTTTTCCTAATATTGAACAAAATAAAAATAAACTTTAAATCTAGGACTGATTACTATACTTTAGGTTTTATCTTAGTTCTGAATTTATGATTGATATTCAATATGTAAAGACCGGATAGTTAGAGCTCTAAACTCATCCTTCATACGAGTTTTGAATTCCTTTTTTTTGTTAGATATTTTATAATAGTTAAATTCCTTCCGACTGAATTAGAGCTATTACCATGTGAAAAATTCGTCAACACCGACCATTACTGGTCTGTCTGAATCATTTTTCTCATTTTCAATAATTTGAACCACAACATGCTTGTCTTTATTCAACGTGGTTTGAACTTTTACTAAGGTTCATGTTGTTGCTACTTGAATTATTAAAATATATTCAGGATTTTGAATACCAATTTATCCATTATTGTTTCTATTTATCGAGCCACTAGAACCCAGGTTATTTAATTCAGACTGTATACATATTATAAGATTATATATTATAAATCAACTGGGTTAGTCCAAATAGTAATAAGCTAGGTATTGGTTAAGCATGTATCGAGTTCGAAATTTTGTGTATGCAAAAAAAATTTGCTAGGATACTCACCCATCAAAACCATGTATGTGACAGGATTAGTCAGGGTTTTGGGAGGGAAAAAAACAAGGATTATAGTTTATAAAACAAAATTAGAATTAAAATTAATTATAAGACAGAGCTATTACCATGTGAAAAATTCGGCAACAACGACCACGATTGTTCTGTCTGAATCATTTTTCTCATTTTCAATAATTTAAACAACAACACGCCTGTCTTTATTCAACGTGGTTTGAACTTGCACTAAGGTTCATGTTGTTGCTACTTGAATTATTAAAAATATATTTGGGATTTTGAATACCAGTTTATCCATTATTGTTTCTATTTACCGAGCAACTAGGACCTACGTTATTTAATTCACTGGATTATAAAACCAACGGTGGTTGGTTCAAGTGATAAGAAGCTTGGTATCACTTAAGCAAGTATCGAGTTCGAGGACTTGTGTATATAGAAAATTTTCGCTGGGAGACTCACCCACCAAAATCAGGTGTGCGACGCGTGTCAGTCCGGATTAGTCAGGGCAAATCACTAGAAAACCGGGAGAGCAACAAACAAACAAAGATTATAGATTATAAAACAAAATTAAAATTAATTATAAGATAAATTCTGCCCGTATACATGTTTATTGAAGACTTAATTACATATTTAAATATTTGAAGTGTATGTGTATTAAATTTTAAACCTATATATTGTCATCTAGATTTTACCTAAAGAATTAAATACTCATACACTTATATATATATATATATATATATATATATATATATATATGAGAAGATTATTTAATGCATTAGTTGAATAAATTTTAGGTTGTTGTAACCCCTCGACCCGGTCTAGTCGCTAGACCCGAATTAAGGGATCACATTGGTTTGCTGAAGCAAATCCGAACTCACTTACTCTAATTAAGCCTATTTTTATTTTATCTTATCTACATGCAAAATTAAGTTCATATGGTGTACATACAAGGAGCGATTCAAACTACATTTGAAACGGACACAAAAAAGGTACTCAATTCAAATTCGGACATTTTAAGGACCAAATCATAAATCTACAAAATACAGGAACTTATTCAAATTTCAAGTTACCAATAGTTAATTAATTATGTTTCATGCTAACATGTGAATTTTCAGCTCAAATTGTCCATCCCAACTCATCCAATTGATATGTAAACATTCAGTGACCATTTTGTAAAGAATCCAAACTACATCATGATTTCAAGAGTCAAAAACTACTTCGCGTACCGATACGGTATGATGCGTACCGATACGCTGGAACTCCATATCGATACTGTAATTCTAGTAGCTTAATTCGGTATTGGTACAGTCTGCATTCTATCGATACCCAATATCGGTACAGCTTGTATCGTACCGATACCCAGGCTTAAAAATCACTTCTCAAGTTTGGTAATTACCTTGAGTACCAATACAGAGGGTACCGTATCGATACGAGCAGACCTGTAATACCCATTTTACCTATTTTTTCAACTCCAAACCATGCCAAACATGCTTCTATCAATCTAACATGCTTCCGAAATATATTCCACATACAAAGCATATTTCAAAGCACATGAGAACTAAAATCATGCATTAACCTTTACCAACACTCATTCTATAGGCATACTTCCTAATTGCATAAAACCAACATACTAAAAATGTAAATTAAAGCTTGAAACTAACCAAATATATCATCTAACAATCATACATGCCATTTAAGACTTGATCATGCATCCAAAACTCAAACATAAGTATCCAATCAATATTTGCATATCATGGCATATTAAAGCATATGATTCCCATACTTGGTTCAACTAAAAAACATCATTAATATGCTTTAAATACCATCAAAACAACAAAATATAATGGTCTAGAAATAAACACAAAACACATTACAAATCCCTCAGAAGTTTAATGACACATTGTTTTAATTAATATAGTTCAATACTAGTTTTCATACTCCAGATAAATCAAAGCTCTTGGATTCCCTTTGCCTCGAAAGTTACCCTGAACCTCTATTTCTCTGCAAAGATGAAATGGGAGCGTAAGCAATGCATGCTTAGTGAGGATGCTCAACCAATACTCATCAATACAATTTAAAATTATATGTAAAATCACGTGTTCATTCTAATCTTTTCATTTTCAAAGCCTTTAACAAATCATGCTTATTTGAAATATATGCATCATGCTTTCATTCTTGCTTTCCATCATATACTCATATATTGGCAATTGATGTGACTAATTTAAAGCCATTGTTTATTCATAAGTCTCATCGGATACTCGGATCACGGTGGTGATAATATTTCAATCACCATTTTAACCGTGGAAATAATCTTTCAATCACCTTTTAATGTTGGTAATAATCTTTCAATTACCTTTTCACGCCTCCGGCAGGGATAATGTCTTTTAATTACCTAAAAGCTGTGGCTACATCTAGGCCTAAATAATGTCTTTCAATTACCTCAAAGCCGAGGAATGACCGATCGATTAGGCTCTAAGCCCTTTAAAATTTATAGTGCAGTTTTATCCTATGGCATGCCAATTACATCCGATACATTTTTAGAGTGTCACATAGCCAATATAGAATATACATGCATAGGAACTAACTGTTTTTCAATGCCACATCTATTCATTTCATCTCTTTCATTCAAAACCATGCTCATAGTATTTAAATCAATGGATTTAAGAAATTAAGCAATTAAATAGTTTCAGGATTTAAATCAAAAACATCATTTCACATTATGATTGTACCACTAAAATATGAATTAACCCAATTTAAATCATCAACATTCATCAACTCAATCAAGAATTTAGGCAAAACACCAAATCACCATTTAACATCAATTTCTTGAATTAAATTGCAAAATCAAGTTATAAAAAAATAAAAAAATTCAATTACTAGAGAATATCAATAGAAAACCTTATTTTTAAGAGAGAAGAAGAAATTTACCTTTTGGAGCTTTTCACAAAAAAAGTAACGTAACTTTTCTTTGAAAAACAAAATGAGAATTTAAAGAGATCTTTAGAAATTCTTTGTGAGGTTTTGTTAAGAAAGAAAAGATTAATCAAATGAAATATTTTTCATTGAAAATCATTAAGAAATATGGAATTTATGAGAAAGAAAGTGATGAGAAAAAGAGAGAAAATCTCAAGAAATTTGGGAAAAAATAAGAAAATGATTTTAAGAAACCAATTAACCGTCAAAATCTTCAGCCATTTAAGGTGGTAAACTTAATTAAAACATTTGGAAAATATAGCTCTCTATGTATTCTTAGTATTGGCATTTTTACAATTTAGTCACTATAAAAACAATTTTGCAAACTTTACATTTTAGTCACTAAAACCAGAATGTCACGAAAATTTAATTACCAAAATGCTTAATAAAATATTTAAACAATTTTATAAGTACAAACCAATTTTATTTCAATGAAATTCTATTTTTAAAATATTTATTTTACCTGAAACCTATTTAACCAATAAATCTGTTCCGACCGAATCGAGCCCGACCCGATGAAACCCCTAATCCTTCTAACCCTATTTTTGGGTATTACAATTCTACCCCTCTTAAAAGAAATTTTTTCCTCAAATTTTGCTTGAAGGGAAAAGATAAGGATACTGCTCTAACCTGTCTTTCTTCATCTCCCAAGTGGCTTCCTTGATTCCTCCATTGCGCCACAATACCTTGACCAAATCAATGATCTTACCACGAAGAACCTTCATGCTAGAGTCCAAAATCTCAATCGACTCCTCATCATATGTTAAAACCAGACACAACTCTATCTTCTCAACGGACAGAATGTGCGATGGATCCGACCTATATCTTTAGAGCATCGACACATGAAAAACATCATGTATCCGCTTAAGCTCTGCCGATAACCTCAATCTATAAGCAACCAGACCAACATGTTCAAGCACTTCGTATGATCCAATGAATCTAGGGCTCAACTTAGCCTTACGCCCAACCTCATAACTTTCTTCCAAGGCAAAACTTTCAAAAACACCTTATCATCCATTGCATACTCAATCTCCCTTCGCTTCAAATCCACATAAGACTTTTGCTGATCCAAAGCTACCTTTAATCTATCGCAAATGAGCTTCACCTTTTTGTTTATACCTTTAAGCAAATCGGGCCCTGTAGCATACTTCTCGATTATTTTCGCCCAACAAAGAGGTGTCTGACACTTATGTCCATAAAGAGTTTCATAGGGAGCCATATGTATACTTAACTGATAGTTATTATTATAAGCGAACTCCACTAACGATAGTTGCTTCTCCCATGTTCCTTAAAACTTAGTAATACAACATTTCAGCATATCCTCCAGAATCTGAATAACACGCTCAGACTAACCATCCGTCTGAGGATGACATGTAGTGCTAAAATTAAGCCTGGTTCCCAAAGCTATTTGCAAAATCTCCTTAAAAATTACTGTAAAACGAGAATCTATATTCTATATAATCGACTTGGGAACCCCATGCAACCTTACAATCTCAGCAACATACATCTCAGCCAACTTATCCAACGTATTCGTCGTATACACAGTAAGAAAATATACACACTTCGTAAAACGATTAACAATCACCCATATTGAATCCTTTTTGGACGACTTTAAAGGCAAACCCGTCACAAAATCTATAGTAATCCTTTCCTATTTCCATTCCAGAATCTACACAGGTTGTAATAATCCAGAAGAAAACTGATGCTCAGCCTTAATACGTTGACATACCATACACCATGCAACAAACTCTGCTACATAATTTTTTAACGCAACCCAATAATATAGCTCCTTTAATTCACGATACATCTTAGTACTACTAGGATGCATAACAAAATGACTAGAATACGCTTCAGTCAAAATAGTGTGCCTCAACTTAAAATCTTCTGGCACAACTATTCGACCCTTAGAATAAAGAGCACCACCGTCATCAAAATGGAAATATGTCGGCTTACCTTTCGAATTGTCTTTAACATACGAAACCAATGAATCATCACAAGGTTGCCTCGCTTTAATCATTTAATACAACATAGGCTTAACTTGGAACTCAACCAATAAACCACCTTCACATGTTATGCTCAACTTAGCAAACATCGCTCTCAGCTCAATGGATGCCTTACGACTTAACACATCCGCTATAACATTAGCTTTCCTAGATGATATTCAATCGTTAAGTCATAATCCTTAAGCAACTCAACCCATATTCGTTGCCTAAGATTCAACTCTTTTTGAGACATTGAATACTTCAAAATCTTGTGACCAGAGTAGATAATACACTTCTCACCACAAAGATAATGTCTGTAAATTTTCAAAGCAAACACTACTGTAGTAAGCTCCAAATCATGCGCAAAATAATTGCGTTCATGAACTTTCAAATGTATCGAAACATAAGCTACAACTTTTCTATCTTGCATTAATACACAACCCAATCCAACATATGACACATCACTATATGTCATAAACTCATTATTTGACTCAGGTTGAATCAAAACATGAGCATGTGTCAAAACTTCTTTTAACTTCTCAAAACTACGCTATCGACTTTCTATCCATTCAAACGAAACATTTTTCTATAAAAGCTTAGTTAATGAAGCAACAATACTAGATAAATAAACTTTTAACAAAATGACAATAATACCCAACCAATCCAAGGAAAATACAAACCTCAGGTACTGACTTAGGTTGCTTCCAACTAATAATAGCCTCAATGTTCTGCGGATCAATATGAATACCCTCTGCTGACACAACATGACCAAGAAACATTACCTCCTTAAGCCAAAAATCAGATTTGCTCAACTTAGCATACAACTAATGTTTCTTCAAAGCCTGTAACACAATCTGTAAATGCTGATCATGTTTTTCCTCGGTACGAGAGTACACAAGGATATCATCAATAAACACAACAACAAACCGATCAAGATACTCGTGAAACACCCTATTCATCATATCCATGAAAGCAACTGAGGCGTTAGTCAAGGGAAACCTTCAGGGAAAACCTTTGAAAAATCATACACTATCTGAATATCCTATACTCGAACACCCTTGATACATGTATTCATCAAAAATGCCAAGTAGGCTCTGCAACCCACTCGTATCATATTTTGAACTTGCATTGCCAAAACTACATTAGACAAAAACTTAGCATTCTCGCTTAGTACTACAACAACATAATCTTTTGCAAGCTTTAAAGAAATTTTCTTGGTCTAAAAATCAACAACCACCATATGCTCACTTAACCAATCCATACTCAAAATAATATCGGAACCATGAAAAGAAAACTCTATTAAATCTACAGCAAAAACATAACTTTGAACAACCAAAGGGTATCTCCGATACAATCTACTAACTGTAAAGAAAACTAGTTACCAAAACACCAATATCCAGAATCTCAACAGGTATATCCAACAAATGTACATGCTTGCTCAATATATATGAATGCGTGGAACCCAAATCAACCAAAGAAAATAATGAGATAGATTGCAAAGTAAAGGTACCTGCAATCGTGTCAGTGTCATTACAACACTTGCGATGTGCATACACTCTTGCTGGTCCTCTATTCTTTGGTTGAATAGCAATGGTATGAGCAATAATCTTCTTCCCCTCACCATGCCTTTAGAAGTTACCCATACCGTCGCCTCAGCCTTTAGAAAAAGTGGCAATAACAACCGTTGTCTGAATTAGTGTATCTCTATTAGCATGCAAACAATCTCACCTCTAATGTTCTCATAAGCCACACACAAAATAAGCTCCAATCACAATCTAACACTCGCCCGAATGGCATTTCCCACAATGCTCCCACAAAGCAATCTCAACAGCAGCAGAAAAAATCTAAACATTCTGACCACGTCCATCACCGCCTCGTCTACGATCTAGCTTATGCCGCGACCATTTTTGAAATCGGGTGTATAAAAATAGTCTGACAATCAATCTTTTAGAAAATTAGGGTTTTCTGACCATTTTTATTTAATCTTGAAAATTTAGGGTTTTTCATATTAAATTGGATTTTCCTTTATTTATTCTTAAAAAACATTTTGGAGTCGACACCGATCACTTCGAGGTAGATCAGACACCGAAAAAACAAACTAGAGATTTTGTCTTAAAAATTGGGTTCGGGATTCGGTTACATGTAGGGAAAGATTAGCACCCCTACGAACGCCCATTATCGGTACCTTTAATTTTATGTGGCATTTTGACATTTCAAATAATAATTTGAATTTAATTTATTCCATAATTATCAATTGAATTTAAATTCTGAATGCATATTTTTTTTATAAGGAAATTTATTTTGTTCGAATATGAGATTAAAAGCACCCGTCAGATGGCACCCCTATCCATATTTAAAAATGAATTTCCAACATAAAATGTTTTTAATGAATGTATTTTTATTTTCTTGTCAATTTTAAGTACTATTCCTAAAAAAGGCTCTAATTAATTATTTATTTAAAACTATGAATATTAATTAATTTAATGGCTTTTATGAGAAAATGTCAATTGCTTGAACACCTTCCATATATTTAAAGCCCTTAAATTAACCATATTCCTAATTAATTAATCTAACTAATTAAAGTTCTAGTCTTAATTAAGCTCTAACAATTTATTATTCAAAATTATAAGTGAAAATGTATATTAAATGTTCACCTTTAAAACCAATGTTGAGATAACACCCCATTGTAAACAATGGAACACCATCCAGATTTGAGTCCCAAAGGTTCAATTTAATATACATTTAATTATCTACAATGTATTCTAATTAATCGTTTAATTTTAATTAAAGACTAAATTAATATTCAATTTTTATGTGTAATGTATATTAAATATAATTATAAAATTCATGTTGAGATAGCACCCCATTGTAAACAATGGAACATCATCCAACTTAGAATTTTGAAATTATATCTAATACGCATTTCATTACTACAATTATCTACCATATTTAATTATTGAAATCCTAATTAGAAAACCTACACTAAAGGATATAATATTTAATTAAATTAAGTGTATTTAATTGTCCTACAAAATATACTATATGCTAGATTAAAACATGCATCAAACATATAATGTAATTGCATTTAAATAAATAGAACAATTAAAAAACCTAAATTAAAAGAAATTGAACATTAAAACTGATTTTATTAATATGGGACTAAATTGAAACAATTACAAAACTAAATGCCCAATTACAAAACCCATAGGTGACCCAATTGAAAGAATTATAAATCTAGAGATTCAATTACAGAGTATGAAGGGCTAAATTGAGAGAATTACAAAGTACAAGGTCAAATTAAAAGTGACTAGGGACCAAATTGAATGAAGGATCAAACTTTGGGCCAAAAGCAAAGAGGATCCGATTGAAAACGCGCGGATCTAGTGACCCAACTCAGCTCGTAGACCCTAAGTTAACTCGATGTCAAAATGGCACCGTTTCACTCGGCCTATAAAGGCCTGATCCGAGTGCAACTCGATCATTTGGCCGAAATTCTTTCTCTCTCTTCGTATTACTCTTTCCTAAATCCTCTCATCTCAAACACCTTTTGAACCCAGATTTCACACCCAAACATATTGAAAACCTATGAATCGGATGAATATTCATCCATGTTCATCCATTTTGGATGAACACCAAACCCCCCGGCCACCAAACCACAATCAACTCTACCGTTCGATCTAGAGCCGCCGTACTCTGGGAATGCTAACCTGTTCGCCGATAATCGAGATTTGAATCCCAATCATCGCAGGCGACACCGGCCAACACTCTGACCACCATCCCAGCTACTGTCTAAACTTCGATCGTCTTCTTCCCCTCTCCGGCCACCGTGGTGCGATTTTTTACCACCACGGGGCAATTTTTGGCCACCGTTCGCCGCCATGTCGATCACTATTCGAGCCCAAAAAACCTATTTTCCCATAAAAAACCCTAAATCTACCCAGATCCGACAGAATGTACCCTTCTTCCCCGATCTAAAGCTACCCAGAACCACTTTTCAACTCTATCGTGACCTAACCACCATTATAAAGACTCCGGCCACCACAACTCCTTTATTTATTATTTATATATTTTTTACAACTTCTTTATTCTGAACTGACAGTCAACGTTTTGTAGGATCTAAAGAAATGGAGAGGATTTTACCTCGATTATAGTAGCTTTGGTGGTTTCGGTGTTGTTTTCGATGACGGTGCATTTTCCCTGACGACCATGTGGCTTCTCGGCGACGGTGCAACTCTAGGCAGCTCGGATACTCAGACGGTTCAATTTTTGATGTCAGGTATAATCCCTGAATTGCCATTTTTCTCTCCTTGATATTTATTATTAGTACTTAATGACTGCTAATTAATTCTAACATGAATTTTCTCCCTCCTATTTATAGGTGAGCAGAAGATGACATCACAATGGGGCTTAATCTGCGTGAAAGGGTAATTGACCACTCCCTGGTCACCACGTGGCCAGTTTGGGCGGGCTAAACAAACTCAGTTGTGTTTCTTGGGCTTCTTTAGCTGATAACATGTATTTGGGGCGGGAACTTGGTTGTAAATTGGGCTTGGATTGGGGTTTTGACTTTGTAAAGTGGTTTAGGATATTTGAAAATGGAAATTTTATATTTAGACTACTTTTGGGCTATTATAATACTATATTTATTTTTACTATTTATTTATTATTAAGCCCGGTAAAAATTCGGGTATTACAGCTTATATCTCTTATCGCATGATCTCTTGTGATGTCTCCATGTATACTCAAACACTGTAACTCTCTTCCCTAAATCAACACTCACTGTCTGGGAAGAAGAGCCCAAGGAATGCTCAATATCGTTGGCCCTAGTGACTAACACATTAAAATCAGTATAATCAGCAGCTAACAAGTATGTCTTGATGTCTTTCACAAGACCATATCTGAACCTATCACATCTATTGCGATCATCCAAAACCAATTCAGGAGCATACTGGCTCAAATAAACAAACCCCACCTCGTATTCAGCTATTGAAATCTGGCCTTGCACCAAAGCCATGAATTCCATCTTATTTGCATCCTGATAATACGTACCAAGGTATTTCCTCTTGAAACCTCTTCGAAAAAACTCCTAAGTCACATCAATAGTAGGTATTCTGACTATGGTGGTCATCCACCAATGATAAGCATCGCCATTAAGCAACGACACAATACAACCAAACTTTCGTGCATCTGTGTACTCAATCTACCCAATAATACGCCTACAACATTACTCGCACCAAATTGAGTCTCATGCCTCGGAGGCATATCCACTAATATTTAAGACACATAAACACAACTATTTAGGCCTACATTTGGCAAAGGATCCAAGACAACATGTAAAAATTATTTAAAAAATAGTGGCAATAGGCAATGTGTCCCCTTAAACCCCGAAAATACAAACACCTTCAATCCAATCAATAATAATGCTTACAACAATTAACCTTTTTACCAAACTTATCTCTGATACTGCCAAATATAGCCCCCTCAACTCGGCCTTGTCTCTAAACTCGAATCAAAGTGATCATATTGGTTTGTCGAAGCAAACCCGAACTCACTTACTCAAATTAAGCACATTTTTTTATTTTATCTTATCTACATGAAAAATTAAGTCATATGGTGTACATAAAACCAATGATTCATATTACATTCAAAATGGACACAAAAAGACACTCAATTGCAAATTCAAGTATTTTAGGGACCAAATAATAAATCTACATAAATATAGGGACTTATTCAAATTTTAAGTTACCAATAGTTAATTAATCATGTTTCATGCCAACATGTGAATTTCAGCTGAAACGGTCCATCCAAACTCATCCAATTGATATGCAAACATTCATTGACCATTTTGTAAAGAATCCAAACTACAACATGATTCCAACAGTAAAAATCTACCTTGCATACCGATACACAAGGTCCTCGTATCGTTACGATATAATGCGTACCAATACGTTAGAACTTCGTACCGATACCATGATTCTACTAGCTTAATTCAGTATCGACGCGATTTGCACCATACTGATACTCAATATTGGTACGGCCTGCATCATACCGATACCCATGCTTAAAAAATCACTTTTCAGGTCTAGTACCGTAACGGTACGGGTAGACATATATTTCCCATTTTACCTAGTTTTTTAACTCCGAAACATACTAAACATCCTTCAATCAATCTAACAACACTACAGTAAAATAGCTTTTTAGCAACCTTTTTTGCCTTATAGCGGTGTTTTTTAGCGCTGCTAAAAACCCTCTCGACACTAAAAAATGCCACTGAAACCAGTACCGCCAACATTAGTGGCGTTTGAAAATGTGAAACGCCGCAAAAGATCGTGTTCTATAGCAACGTTTTATATTCAAAATGCCGCTAATAACCTTTCTATAGCGGCATTTTGAATATCAAACACCGCTATAGAACACGATCTTTTGCGGTATTTTTTGGCCACAAACGCCACTAATAACCTTTTTTTAGCGGCATTTGATGTACAAACGCTGTAATATGTCATGATTTGTAGTGACATTTTTGTGGATAAACATCGTTGTATGATGTGATTTTAGTGGCATTTTCACCACAAACGCCGCTAAGCTTACTGCCTTTGCCAAGCAACATTTTTAAATATGTACTACTGAAATGTAACCTGTAACATTATCCAATAACATCAAATTTGAAAAATAATTACAAAAATTAAGTAGAAATACTTAACAACAAAAATAAATCAAAGTCTAGAACATTAAAGTGAAATGTAGTTCAACATTGTTCAATAGAATAAACAAACATGAACCTAAGAAATCAACTAAGATGGCGAATTCCATGTTTGGTTCTGCTTTACCATAACCATCATTTCTTAAATTTGATTTTGGATATTCTGCTTCTCTTTCTGCTTCTTTTGCTTCTGCTTCGACTTTAGATTGAAAAAAATGTTGTTTTAAACGATTAACTTCTGCCTGGAAAGCCCGGCTCTGTGATAGCGTATACTAAGATGAGCTAGATCTAAAATATTTTGTTGGGGTAATGAATAAACCTTGGTAGTGAACCCAACCATATCTTTCAGGACCCAAAACTTCAGCAATAACTTGATTTTTGATCTCATCCACGTTAACAGAACCATTAGTCGAAGCCGTAGCTTCATACTCCATCCTTTTATCCCTCAATTTTGCCTGATAATCAATTAAGAGTTTATAATGAATCCAAACATTATTTAAAATAAAAATATTATACTATTGATATAAATATAACATAATCCAAAATTTGTGTCCAATAAATATACCATAATTTCTGCAGCTTTAGGAGTCATAGCAGAGCCATCTTTTTGTGTGTGTAATGTTGAAAAGCTTTATTTGTCTAACGATACTGTCAGTCGTAACTTGCTACAATGTATAATAGACATTAATACTTACAAAAAAGTAATAGATTAAAAAATAATCAATAATTAAAAAAAATAATACATCGTCATTAGCTATACGAGCAAAGCTCTTCGACCAGTCTGTGTGAGTAAACTTTTGTTGATTTCTGCTAGCAACTCCAACGCACTTTCGATCCTCCAATTTAAAATTTGCATTACGTATAAAGCCAATATTATAATGACATAGTATTATGTTTTAAAGTGCATATATCATACATTTCCTTTTGTTGAACTCCAAAACCTGACTGCGTCTTCCCATTGATACCAGAGCATTCTAGGTGGGACATTTTGTAGCTTCTCTTGAAAGTTGAGATTATTCTTGAAATATTTATTTTTCAATAAACTCTTATGGTCTCTGCATTTTTTTCCTAATGCATGCTTCACATAATCGTTTAAGACCTCTAAATAAAATTTCTCATACAAATTACACAATCAAAGTAAGTATAAATTACTATTGAACTATAATGGATTATATATTACAATGACATTATTACCTTAACATAGTCCACAACCTGATTTTTGTTACTATTCGGCATCTCACGCCATGACTCATAATTGATCTGCAAAAGTGTAGCATTGCGTGGAACCATGCCTAATTAACTAGACAGAACACCTATTTCTACCCCAATAGGTTGGACAATATCATTTCTTGAAACTTTCATGCATTCCCAAGAGGAAGTTGGTATAATTCAGTCAATGTCGTATGCCCACTAGTCTTGCGCCTTTGACCATTTTCAACCATATAAGAAATAATTCAGTAAAATTTTCAAAATCAAGTCAATAATAAAAGCAACTACCATTTAAATAAAATGTTGAACATTACCTTCAATTTCTATATTTAACTATTTTTGGAATATCTGAAGATCCAACACCAGACAATTCCTCATTATTTGTTACTTCCTCCACTCGAGAAACTTGAACAATCCGCTGATCACTTAATTTCCTCCTAGGCATAATATATCCAATAAACAAACAAAAATTTTAGTAACTAGTGACAACAACACTATTAATGTAAGTATTCGAAAGCAAGTTAGAAGTTATAATATTATAGATTAATCAGTTAAGATATAAATCTTACTACATTGTTATGTCATCAGTTTTTATTAAAATCTTTATCCATATCCTCCCGAACCCATTGGAATTGTGAACTAGAACTAATGATTGTTCCACCTAAGTTTTGTGCTGCAAAAGGCAAAGTTTCTAATCTTGTTTCAATGTCATCTCTACATTCATCCCCGATGTCTATCAAGTCTCTGGGGGTGTTACGGAATACAATATACCAACCCTCATCCATTGGATCATGGCAGTAAAAAACTTGTTTGACTTGAGAAGAAAATACATATGGTTCATCCATCAATTGTTGACCTGTGTGAATTAATCGAGAGAAGTTCACCATTGTAAAACCAAATTGATCTCTTTTAATGCCTCAAGTAGTATTTACATCAGCCCAGTTACAGTGAAATAACTCAATCTTTTGTTTTCCATAATAATCAAACTCACTAATTTCTGTAAGAATTCCATAATATTCTACATCTCCCTCCATAGGACGATTGTCCCTAGCACTAGAATAATGTTTAGTTGAAGAAGTAACAACTACTCCACAATTTTGTGTCCTCTTTAATCTTTCACGAGATTTAGTGTGGAGCCTGAACCCTTCAATGAGAAATGCATTATATCTTTTAACAATTCTATTTGGATCTTGAGAAAGCCATTTAACCTCTTCACTAACTTCTCTCCCACTCCAAACCTATTACGCATAAAAGGTGAATTAGTTAGCATTTATATTGATATATTAAAACAAGAAAAGTTATACATTAGTTACGTGCCATACAAAGATTTAGTTGCTTACCATCTGCCCTATCCATTCATGGAAAGTTTATGTGAATAACTTATGAATCTTTCATTGATGTAATCTTCGGGAGCGTACACGAGATTGCAACTCTTCTTTAAACTCACTATAAAGTAGGTTACATGGTTAAAGAATGAGAAATATAAAAGATGAAGTGAATACATTATGATTTATATTGTAAAACTTACCTGCGTAAGGGATGTATTGAATTGCGATGGAAAAGAACATATCGATGTGCTTGTACCTAAGACTTATCATCTAACTGTGCAATTTCAACTTTGCTAATTGGTTCACCATAACTTCTAAACATATAAGTCTCAGCTAAATTATTAGTACTGCACACTTCATTTCTATTTGGTCTATTAAATCTCGTTTCAATATCTTCCAAATATCTAAAAGTAAAAATTCAGACACTCCCTTACTAAATACCTTTTAGCAATTGATCCTTCTGGATAACGCTTATTACGATAATTAGACTTTAACTTGCACAAGAACCTGGACACGAAATAAACATAATATTATATAAATAGTTGCAATTAAAAGAAATATTCAATAGTGATTGAATACATATGAGACAATTCACACCTCTCTATAGAATACATCCACCGATAAAAATCTGGTCCACCAACTTTAGCTTCGTGGGGGAGATGAACTAGCAAATGAACTATAATTGTAAACAATGAAGGTGGAAATATTTTCTCTAAGTTGCATAAAGTCAAGGCGACTCGATCTTGTAGTTTCTCAAGTTCTTCAACCATCAGAACTTTCCCACAAATAGCTTTCATTATATTGGAAAGTTCAATTATACAAGATGCCAACTCATTTGACATACAACCGTGTAATGCAACTGGCACTAAATCTTGCATCAATATGTATTAATCATGTGACTTTAGAGAATAAAGTCTTCGATCTTTAACACTGACACATCAAGATATATTTTATGCATACCTATCTGGGACCTGTATATCATTCAACATCGTACAAAACATTTTTCTTTCTTTCTTCAACATAGCAAAAATATAAGGCGGTAGCGAAGATTTTCTATTAGAAAGTAACTGATGGTGAAGATCACGCCAAATTTTGATGTCAACTAAGTTAAGTTAACTATTTAGATTGTCTTTAGATTTTCTAACGACATTGAGAATGATCCCGATAATATTCTCACAAATATTCTTCTCAATGTGCATAACACAATATTATGCATAAAAATGTGATGCTTCCAATTCTGCAACTCGAAGAAAATATTTCACTTTTTTCACAATTCTGCCTCATTTGGATCATTCTCTTCATCAGACTCATCATCACTCAACGGCTCAACATCACGGTCATACACTTCTTTTGCCTTTTTCTTTGATCCCGAGTTTGGTGGTTGGTTCGTCTTTTTATAAGTGAACTTAATATTTTTCAACATCGACACGATATCAGAATCGATTGTTTGCTTAAGAGATTTTCTGAACTCTTCAGTACCATTAAACATATTCTTTTGATATCTAAATCTATGACTTTTATCTAACCATCGATGATGTCCTATGTAAGAAAACTTCTTTTCATTATATAACCACTTCGAACATGTTTGTGCAGCACAACAAGGACAAGCATAATGATATTTGGTACTCCAACCAGATAAATTTGCATAAGCAAGGAAATCATTAATAGTCCACAATAAAGTTGCACGCAAATTAAAGTTCTTCTTCTTCAAAACATCATATGTTTTGCCACCCACCCATAATTGTTTCAACTCTTCACTAAAAGGCTGTACATAGATGTCAATATCATTCCCGGGACCTTTTTCACCGGGGATTATCATGAATAAGATAAAGGATGGCTATTTCATGCAAATCCATGGGGCAAATAGTAAGAAACAAGAAGAACAAGCCAAGTATTGTACGAAGTACTCATAATTTTAAAAGGATTCAACTCATCAGATGCAAGACCAAGCCTGGCATTTCGAGGATCTCCTACAAAACTTGGAATTTTTTGGCCAAATGACTTCCAAGCTATACAATCCGCAGGATGCCTTAATAATCCATCATCAGTTCGTTCATTATGATGCCACCTCATAGATTCAGCAGACTTTCAAGACATAAAATGTCTTTAAAGTCTAGGTATTAGAGGAAAATATCACAGAATCTTTACTGGCTTCTTTCTTGATCGTGCTTCAATTTCGTCCTCATTTACATTTTCTGTGTCCCCATTCATCCATCGAGATTTACCGCATACATGACAAGACTCTTGATTTTTTTGATCACCCTAATACAACATGCATTTATTCGATCAACTATGGATTTTCTCATAACCAAGTCCCAAATCCTTTATCATTTTCTTCATATCTTTTTCAGATTGAGGAATTTTTGCAAAAGGAAACATTTCTCTCAAAAACTCTAATAACTGCGTAAAAGAGTTATCAGTCCACACTCCCAAGCATTTTAAGTGGAAAAGACGAATGCAAAAGAAGAGTTTTGAATATTTTGATTCCTCATAAAGCTGTTCATTCATTTTATTAAGCAAATTGTAAAACTTTGTCGCTTCTCCATTTGGCTCATCATCACATCCACTTCTTCGCATCTTGGTGAAATCATTAACACCAATATCACAGTCAACTTCTCTAACAGATTGATGATAATCATGCATATTAAATGCATCTCTAAACATACCCTCCATGTCATCTTCTCTAACAGATCGACGATGCGAATTAGGAGGATAAGCCAGATTACTCGTGGAAGAAGCTCTATGAGGTGCAAACTCTCCATGGAATATCCATTTTTTATAGCCGGAACAAAGCCGAAAACAATTAGATGTTCGTGTACAACTTCACGAATGTGCCAATTAATGTTAGCACACTTCTTACAAGGGCAAAGAATCATATTCTCTTGGCTTACATTCACAAAAGCTAAATTTAGAAAAGTTTCTACTCTATTTCGATAGTCAGTGCTTACCCTTGACAAATTCATCCAACTCTTATCCATTTTTTATTTTAGTAATATCCATTTCAAATATTAATTGCTAATATTATAGATTCAAATTTATTCTTTTTAATTGATAATTGTAGATAAAAATTAAAAGTCTACAAAGTTGAACCTAACATGGTTCATATTCTCAAAGTAAAAGCCAAGTTAAATATATAAACTACCTATCAGCTATACTTAAGCCACTTGACTTGTATAAAAAAAAATCAACCAAAACATGAAAATTCAAGAGAAAGTTACCTACTGGGGAAAACCACCATTTGGCAACTAGGAACTTATCAACAATTTTGCAGCTCGATGCAAAGACATAGGATCCCTCTCAGCCTATTCAACATAACAATAAAGTTAGTATACTTTAGGTATTTAATTTAACTAAAAATTATACTTTAGGTACTCATTTTGACCAAAAAATACTTTAAGTACCTAAATAATAAAGTTAGTATACTTTAGAAACTTATTTGTGATATAAGCCATTCTTAAAATTGGAAAATATTTTTTAAAAATATGTATGTGTGTGTATAACCTGAAAATTTCAAATTATGTAAAATGCCAATTATGAAAGTAAGACAGTGATGTTTAAGGCATATGCAACAAGGAAACGTTCCCCTTTCAAAGCTCCAGCTAAGAATTATGCCCATGGGCTCAAAGAGCGAGTACTACATTTTGCCTTATTCAATAATTAGTAATTTGGCTTCTGTCTTTTAATTGTCATCATTCTTAATTCCTACTTCTGTCTTTTAATTTTCATTGTTCCCATAATAGGAACAAAGTCTCTACCACTAATTAAAGTAAGAGAAAATGTTAGCATCTTGCCCGTGGTTAAGAAACAATTTTTTATATAAGTGATAGGATAAACATAATTCATAAAAACCCAAAATATCAGTATACTTTAAATAAAATTGTAAAATTTAAACTAAAACCATAAATATTTTTCCTCAGATTCTTGCCCATAGATTTGTCGAAAACTGGTAGTTAACCGGCTGCTTTTATAACGAGAAGCTAATAGGAAAAAAACGAGTTGTCTTTAACGAAAAAAATAATCTTTTCCACATTAAACCCATGAACCCAGTTATCATTTATGCGTTTCTAATCTTTTACACTTAATTAAAACTTGGCTGATATTCATCTAACAGGTAGCTACCTATCATTTATGCATTTTCTCCGGCAAGGCTGTACCGCCGCCGCCTCTCTGTTCACTTAAAACAAAACCCCAAAGCTGAGATATTCAAGGAAAACTAACTTAGAAAGCAATGTGATTTTTCTTTGTTAATACCCGAATACATGTTAGCCGACACTTTCCTTCACTTCAAACCCAACCCATTCAACACCAACCATTCTCCACCCAGTTTTGTTCCTTATTTTTTCATAATTCCTCATGTTTCAGATACTGATGGATCCTCTTGATCAAAGAGAAAAAAAATATACTGATAGGTTCTACGTACTCGACTAGTTCTTTAAAGAGAATTAAACCAACTTACTGATTAAAGAGAAAAAGAGTGTGACCTCTGGTGCTTGCTTGCTAGTGAGACCGAGCGACCTGAAGGACAATTAGGCCTGAGGGATGATCAGGCCTGAGAAACGATCGACGGCAAGGAGGAGCATAGGTAGGTGGAGCAGGAGCAATTAGGATTTATCATGATTGATTTGGGGATGGTGAAAAGTGTCTAAGATTGAGATATAGTCGTCAAATTAAAACGATGATTTTTACTTATCGCGACATTTGTTTTTACAAACGCCGCTAAAACAAGACCTATTGCGGCGTTTGTTAAAAAAATACCACCAAAAATGACACCTACTATGCCGCTTTGGCAAGACGCTACTAAATAACAACACATGTTGCGACGTTCGTGACAAAATGCCACTATAGAATGAACCTATTGCGGCATTTTCCACACAAATGCCACTATATGTTATTTTGTAGCGGCTTTTATGGTAGAAACGCCACGAAGTTTGTCATTTTGTGGCGTTTGTACTATAAATGCCGTGATAAGTACAATTGTAGCGACGTTTGCTCCAAAATGCCACAAAAAGCACTGCTATATACCAAGCTTGGTGTAGTGCATGCTACCTAAACATATTCCACATACAAAGCATATTTCAAAGCACATGAGAACTAAAAATCATGCATTAACCTTTACCACACTCAATCTAGAGACATGCTTCCTTATTGCATAAAACAACATACTCAAAATATAAATTAAAGCTTGAAACTTACCTAGTATATCATCTAACAATCATACATGCCATTTAAGACTTGATCATGCATCCAAAGCTCAAACATAAGCATCAAATCAATATTTGCATATCATGGCATATTAAAACATATGATTCTCAATCATGGTTCAACCAAAAACACATCATTAATATGATTTAAAGACCATCAAAACAGTAAGATATAATAGTCTTGAAATCAACACAAAACACATTACAAATCCCCAAAAGTTTAACGACACATTGCCTTAGTAACCATAATTCAAAACTAGTTTGTGGATTCCCTTTGCCTTAAATGCTGCCTCGAACCTCTATTTCTTTGCAAAGATGAAATGGGAGTATAAGCACTGCATTCTTAGTGAGGATGGTCAACAAATATTCATCAGTGCAATTTAAAACCATATGCAAAATCACGTGTTCATTCCAATGTTTTCATTTTCAAAGCCTTTAAGAAATCACGCCTATTTGAAATATATGCATCATGCTTTCATTCTTGCTTTCAATCATGTACTCTTCTATTAGCATTCGATGTGACTAATTTAAAACCATTGTTCATTCATAAGTTTCATCGGATACTCGGATCATGGTGGTGATAATCACTCAATCACCATTTTAACAGTGGCGATATGCTTTCAATCACCTTTTTAACGGTGGTGATAATCTTTCAATTACCTTTTCACGCCTCCAGCCTGAATAATGTCTCTCCATTACCTCAAAGCCATGGCTATCTTTAGGCCCGGATAAAGTCTTCAATTACCTCAAAGCAGAGGAACGATCGATCGATTATGCTCTAAGCCCTTTACAATTTATAGTGTACTTTTAATCCTATGGCATACCAATTATATCCGATACAATTTTAGAGTGTCACATAGACAATATAGAACATACATGCATGGGAACTCACTGTTTTCAATGCCACATCTATTCATTTCATCAATTTCATTCAAAATCATGCTCATAGCTTGTAAATCAATGGATGTGTAACATGCATCCTCATTTAAACCATTCTCATGTTTATTAAACATGGCAAACCATGATTTATATGCATTGTAACAACAAGTCTCATCCTTATGCTTTTCTTTAAAACATTTATATGCATTGGAAATACTTAACTTGCAAGATATAAAAAATAAACCAATTCAACTTACTCTTGGACTTAGGAAAACTTTTCACATTTTCCCTAAATTCCCAAAATAGAGCCATAAAGCTTTGTAATCCACTTTAAACCATTTTCACTCACCGATACGCAAACACCTCACTCGTCGATGCATCTCAAGCTACCAAAACAATCTGACAACTATGAAGCAACTTCTCCTTGCTCTTCCTTTGCTACAAAAACATAAAATCAGAGGAATAATGCATCAAAATGCACCCAAACAATCAGCTATAAGTATTCCCCTGCATCCTTAACAACAAACCTTCAACACCTATCTGAAAATACTGAAATAGTCTCAAACTTCGTTCGAACAACAATTATGGATGAGAAATATGTATGCGCTTTAGAGCAAGTATACTCGTCGATCAAGTAATAAAGTGATCAAGTAGAGTGTCAAACCCACGAGGATTGGATTAATAAATACGAGGTGATCGTACTTAAGAATGGTTGAGCAAGTATTAGTTTGATGGTGGTTTATCAAAACTAAATGCAAATAAAGTAAAGTAGCTATGACAAGACAAACAGATGATATTTATTGCCTAGAAATTATTCGTGATTACTTATTCGAATGCTATAACAACTGTCAATACATGTCTGCTTAAAACAACTAAAAACTTTATCTATTTAACACGGTTTTCTGATTAACTTCTGACTTTCTCGATGCCTAGAAGTTGACATGTCTACGTGAACCCTAACAACTCTATTATCTATTCAAGTTTCTCTTATTAGTCGTTAAAACCCTAAACTTATGTCTAAGCTGAATTAAGACTAAGTTAACATCTTAGCCTCACCATTCACGTTTGTTTAACCTAACTCTCTCAATATTAAGCCATAAATCAATAGCTAAAAGACCTCTTTGATAGCTCTTGCAATAACTACGCATAAAGAACGATGAACAAAATAGATAAAGGAAAAGAACTATATCATTAAAACAAAGTATTCAAAACATAGAATCCTAAAGAGCTATAAACCCAACTAAAAGTATTTAGATCATGTTTGAGCCTAAAACATCTATAAAAAAATTAATAACATGGTAGTCTATCAAGCAAGGGATAAAAAAGGGTCAAGCGTCCTAGATGATCTCCTCCAAGCTTTCTAACTATTGATGTAGGTCCGACACTCCTTCAACCTCTCTCGATGGCTTTTGTTGCGTGGTGACTCCTCTAGAACTTTGACTCTGGTGGTTCTCTGATAGCTAAAGACTAAGGGTTGTCATCTGTGATCGGGCTCTCTTTGTTTGTAGCCCAAGTCCCCTCTATATAGTCGAGAAAACTAGGGTTTTGTAACCCTAAAGCGTGTGAAGCCTCTTTAAAAATGAGCTTACTTTCCCACTATCTTTAATGAGTTATGTATCTAGTGAGAATCCACGTAGTCCAAAGTTAGATTTATCCCCAACTCTTCTTGCCTCGTCAGCTCTTATGGGAGGTATGCTATCCTTTCTGCTCCAGCATTCCTCCAACTCCAATAGATCCTACGCGAACACCACAAAAACACTAATTTGCCCATTAAAAGTACCAAAGTATATAACAATTAGGCACAGGCAGTGTAACTCCCTAACTACATGCAAACTACTCCTAAATGACACATGCAAAAGCTAAGAAAAAGGGTATCCAAAATAGGTTATCTACACAATCATCAAATACCCCTAATGTTGAAATATTTCTTGTCCTCAAGCAATGCAAACTAACCTAAACTAAAGACACGAAAAACATAAATAGGCTATTGTATCAAAGGTTCCAACTAAGCTATGATAACAAGAATTTCAAGACATGCAATAGTAGTAATTCATTCCTTAGCTATTTTAAAGAAATGCAATGCATCAAAGCTTACAGTTTTGTTCCAAGGATTAATTCTATTGTAGGTGCAGTGGGTGTTGTGTCGCATGCATTCATCACTTAATGACCTTAGAAAATTTAAGGATTGCTCTTCTTCGTTGCCTTAGCATTTTCTTTTTCATTTAAGCACAATGTTGTACTCCCTTAATTCTTTTTAAGTACATTAAACTGTTTCACCGGGGCTTTAGCTTATCACGCGTACTCTTCAGACCTAAAGATAAAGTGGATCAAATAGCCCATTCCCGAGCCCTACGAGCAGAGTCATCCTGTGAAGACTTTCATTCACTCTTATGCCAGTACTAGTGTTCTTACCAGGGAAAGTTAAATAGTGCAAACACAACTCACCTAGTGATCTAAACTAGTAAGATGCATAGAAGAGTGCCCCTCAATAGTTTTGCCTATGACATTGAGTTTTTAATTAATTTTTCAATATTTTCTTGATTTTTCTAGGAGTTTAAGCCTTTTATTTATATAATGAGCATTCAGTTCAATTACATTAATTCATGCTTTAGCATTAGAGAGTCGACCTAGAATTTCTCTAAGTCTTTTTAAGCTTTTAGAAAGCATGCAACCTGTGAAATAAAAGCTACAACAGTCTCAATACTAGGTTCAAAACATGAAAGCTCTTAACACATTGCAAAGCATTAAGCATAGATTCATCATATGAAATCATGATAAACGCAGCAGCAATTTCAGAATTAATGGGGAACCATCAAAACAAAATGGGCTATTTACAGATTTTTTTAAAATTTAACCTAATATATACATGTGATAGTACTCCCCCAAACTTGAGAAGAGCATTGTCCCCAATGCAACAAGAAAAGAAAAAAAAACAAATAAAAAGAAAAAGAAAAACATGCAAATGCAATATGAAAAACTAAAAAAAATGAAAATAAAAATTAAAAAAAAAAAGTAACCCAAAGAGTTACTGGGGTGGTGGTGCAGAGTGTCGTGCCTGGCTCTTTGTACCTGTGGATGTGGCCTTTCACACAGTTGATTGATATGCCATCTTTCCGATATTGATTCGCCGACCCTTCATCACCGAGTGCAGAAGAAACATCTTTTCTACGGAAATTATAGAGTGGTGTCCCGTGGGCTTGAGCTGAGTGTTCATGAAATGGACCCAGTATTTGGGGTCTGGCTTCAAGTCGACCCATTTTACAACCCTAGAAGTGGGTGATTTAAATATCCATTATGTTTCAGGAAAGCACAGGTCAAGAAGCACCTCGTCATAGGTGGCATTGGTGGCCGCCGTTGCAAAATCAGCATGCTCACCCTCTATATTGTTTAAGCCAAAGTAGTTGTTGATCGTTTCAGCAGAGAAATCCATCAGTTTCCCTCAAACAAACATCGTTTCATCATGGGCTCTATTAATATGGGTGTAAAACTCACGAACCCATGAAATGTTAATCCATCCCAACTGTCGAACAAACTCCTCCCAGTTATGGTTCTCGATAACATAGCAGATACTCTCATCGAACTAGAGTTTGTGCTCACCAAAAAAATTTAATCCTTCTTCCGGTGTGAGTTGTAGGCTTTGGAAGGACTTTTAGTGTTTTTTCATCTCGACGTTGTAAAAGTTCCTGTGGGGGTATAGGTCCTCCAGTACCGAAATGGGTCGCTGAGCGGTTAAAGAAGTGGGCTTCATGGTCGGTGTGGGTTTGGATGGTGCGGGTGAAGCGGGCGAGTTACTTGCACTGGTGCGAGCGGTGTTTCTTGTTCTTGCCATAGTGATTGGATGAGAAGAGGGTTTGAGAGAGAAAAATTTATAAGTTTAGGTCAAGAATCAGGATGGAAGAGTTGGGAAAAGAGGAAGCACTTCTTTCTCTCAGGTTTATAAGGGAAGATAGAAGGGTTTCTGAACGACCTAGTGTTTTTGGAAGGAAATAATGTTTAAAGGTACGAGAGTGATGGAAAAGACGTGTGGTGGCATAGGGAAATTAAGTGTGGTAAGGTGAAGTAAGAGAGAGAAGGTCGATCTAATGATTATGGGGGAAAGGTAATGTTTTAAATGCAAATATCCGATCCCCTCTTTTTTTTGAAAATAAGCCCAATCTGCCAAAAAGTTTCTTTACACAATCCTAAGAAGGACTTTTAGAATGTCTCATGTGCGATAACTGCCGAAACAAAACACATTAAATAAAACCTAAACCTAATAAGAAACAAAAAGGATATAAAATACTTAAAAAAATAAAAACTATGGAAATAAAAGCAAAGTTCAAAATAAAATATAGAAAAATTAAATGTGCAGAAAATTAAAAATGCAAAATTTAAAAGGATAGAACTAGATGTCTAGACATCCAGTAGCATGACCGAAGATTTGTCACGATGAACCGGTTCTCCTTGGTAGGCCTTCAAGCATTGTCCATTAACTTTGAAGATTGGGAATTCTTTGAGATCCTTGATATCCACAACACTGTGTGGGTACCTTGACGACATGGAATGGGTCAGACCAACAAGATTTAAACTTGCCCGGGAAAAGTTTCAAGCGAGAGTTGTAGAGTAGGACTTTTTTGGCCTTCAGCAAAATGCCGATGCATTAGTTTAGCATTATGCCATCTTTTGGTCTTTTCCTTGTAGATCTTGGCATTCTCATAAGCATCCAGACAATGCTCCTTTAGCTTATTGAACTCGAGCAATCTTCTTTCTCCAGCTAGTTGGCAATCCATGTTGATATTCTTAATAGCCCAAAAGGCTTTGTGCTCAAGCTTAACCGGTAGGTGACATGCCTTGCCCTAGACAAGTCTATAGGGTGACATGCCCAATGATGTTCTGAACGAAGTCCGATAGGCCCATAAGGCTTCATCCAGTTTCAAGGACTAGTTATTGCGGTTTGGCTTGGCCGCTTTCTCAAGGATCTACTTAATCTCTCGGTTGGACACTTCAGCTTGTCCATTTGTCCGCGGATGATACGCAGTAGCGATTTTATGGTGAACTCCATATCGACGCAATGCCTTGGCAATCAGCTTGTCGAAGTATCTTCCCTCATCACTAATAATACCTCGACGTACTCCAAACCGAGTAAAGATGTTATTGTGCAAAAATCGCAAGACGATATTTGCGTCATTCTTGGTCGTGGCAATGACCTCCACCCACTTGGACACAAAATCAACCTGAGCAAAATGTACACGTATCCATTAGAGGATGGGAATGGTCCCATAAAATCAATTCACCAAACATCAAAAAGCTCAACTTCAAGAA
Source organism: Hibiscus mutabilis (assembly GCA_019671005.1). Taxonomy (NCBI): domain Eukaryota; kingdom Viridiplantae; phylum Streptophyta; class Magnoliopsida; order Malvales; family Malvaceae; genus Hibiscus; species Hibiscus mutabilis. The sequence continues at coordinate 44,148,732 of CM033729.1, read as the reverse complement.
TGACTTGCATGGGTAGTTTGTTTCGTCGAGAGATGTTCCCCATTCTTTGACATCTATCGCAAGCCTTGTAGTATGCATGAGCATCTTTAAACAAGGTTGACCAATAATAGGTTATCCACACAATCATCAAAAAACCAACCACAAACCTATGGTTCTATCACCTAATCCTCATCAATTATCATATATAAACACAATAAAAAAATCCTTATACCTCCAGCAAACAATAATCATCTATAACAACCCCAAAACTAACCATATATCACTTAAAAATTAAGAAATTAAATAGTTTTAGGATTTAAATCAAAAACCTCATTTCACATTATGATTGTACCACAAAAATATGAATTAACGAAATTAAAATCACCAACATTTATCATCTCAATCAAGAATTTAGGCAAAACACCAAAATCACCATTTAACATCAATTTCTTGGATTAAATTGCAAAATCAAGTTATAAAACAATAAACAAGAGCCAATTACTAGGGAATATCAATAAATAACCTTAGTTTTAAGAGAGAATAAGAAATTTACCTTTTGAATCTTTCCACCAAAAATTGACATAACTTTTCTTTGAAAAAGAAAATAAGAATTTGAAGAGATCTTTAGAAATTCTTTGTGAGGTTTTATGAGGAAAGAAAAGATAAATCAGATGAAATATTTTCCATTGAAAATTATTAAGAAATCTAGAATTTTGAGAAATAAAGTGATAGGAAAATGAGAGAAAATGTAGAGAGAATCTCAAGAAATTTGATAAAAATAAGAAAATAATTTCAAGAAACCAATTAACCGTCAAAACCTTCAGCCAATTAAGACGTATACTTAATTAAAACATTTGGAAAATATAGCTCTCTAAGGATTCTTAGTATTGGCCATTTTACAATTTAGTCACTATAAAAATAAATTTGCAAACTTTACATTTTAGGCACTAAAACCAAAATGTCACTTTAATCGATTTAATATAAATAACGTAGGACGCACGCTTACCTCGATTGATCGGAACAAGATGTCAATACTAATGTATTACGATGGGACGTAATCGTCCAAATAACAGTATATTGATGCTAGTGCACTACGACTGGACACACAGGATACCGACACATAGTGTGCTATGACGACAAATATACCAATGGTGTAATTAATAAACCCAACTCAGGCTACATAATCTAATAATATGCGTATCCGATACCAACCCTTTAGAGCTGATATTGCCTTATAGGTATCGGCACCTTATGTTGCACTCATATAGATATGAGTACGGAAACAAGGATTGGAAATGAAAATTTCCAAAATTATATAGTACGAGTATGATAAAGGTATGACAAATATAAAATAAAAATTTAAGTTCTAAAAAAATGTAAAAATAAAAAGTTAATGAGCATGACATCACACATACTTATATACTTATAGTTGAATCATGTGAGCAAGAGAAAGTTGAAAAGGAATAAGAAAAAGATTGCAAAAAGGGTGGGAGAATACAAGAAGAAAAAAATAGAGGGAGAAAAATGGGTGTTGGAAAATTTTCATAATTTTGGAGCTTTGAGTGAGAAATGATTCAAATGTTGTTGAGGAAGAACGTGGAACCAATTGTTGGTTACCATGCACGACATGTGTAAAGTGAATGTCTGGACCGGTCGGGCCCTCTATGGGCTTGCGAATATTTTAACCCCAAATATTTTCCTCATATAGAGCATACCTCTTCCCAATTATGTTTTGGAATTAAAATGATAAATATTAAAAGCCTCTTTTAATTCAAACAGTAATTCTGGAAGTTGCTCTTTAAAGGTTTATTAGTTCTCAATATTAAATGCTCCATTAGGTCAAAAATTTCCAATATTTCACTATACGAAACCCCTATAAGTACCATGTAAACCTACTAGGTTTTGTACAACTCAAAAACACATAATTTTCTATTGTTTTACTTTGTGACTTTCAAAAGTAGTTTTTCGTGATAGAAGAAGGAAAATGTATAGTTTGTGATCTCTGCAGTTGTTCTACTGTAGAAGATCATCTAGTTGTTGTATCATGGGAACAAATGACCGACAATCCCAAGCACCAAGGAGTGGCAGAAAATCATTCTTAAGGAAACTGTGTACCCACATCCTCAACTCGTTTCCAATAAGTTTGGTTTTAGATATGTTGTTTTCTGTTCGATTAATAATAATATCAATATTTGATATTATTTATTATTTTATTCTTAGATTAACGCCTTTTTAACAATCTTAAGATAGGTTTAATTTAATCTAAAATGAACAGATTACGGTCCAAAACAATGATTTGTACCATGTATCCAAGACGACAGGTAGCTGTATGCCAAAATTTTGAAATTGATATTAAATCAATTATGTCATCAAGATCAAATGTTTCTTGAAATTTCGGATGTCCGATTGAGAAAATATTTTTGCTTCAAATGTTTCCCATTCGGCCTTGTGCATTCGTCTATTATGTGGGTTAATTGCTTTAATTTTAGCATGCTAACAATATAATTATTTTTGATGTGCTAAGGAGTTATAAACGCACATTGCCTTTATATTCATCTTGGTCGAATATGTTACAAAGCATACATTTGGGATTATATACGTATATTCAACTTCCTGGGCATTATCGTTAATTGTTTGTTGTCTAGTTTCTTATACATGGCAACTTATTGAATCTCCGAATAAGAGATGAATGTGATAAATCTTTGACTTTTCAATTCTAAACTTTGAAATATTATTAAGATATATCTTTAAATTATGGCATTAATTTGGAATTATTATGATATTATTAACTTATACTTTTGGTCTTAAATATTAAATATGACATGAAAATGGAATATCCTGTGTCATAATTTTAGCTTGTATAATTATTATTAAATGTGATAATAATTATTTGTAACACCTCTTTCCCGTATTCATCACTGAATAAGAGTCAGAGATATCACAAAACATTTGTAAAACCCTCTACATTTGTAATTTGGTAAAATTTTGTTTCTTTTAAAAAAATATTACAATATATTTAGTTTTTATTTACAAATCTAGTTAATCGCGTAAAGTTTAAACATAATATTTTCATCTTCAAATCGAGTTTAATTTCAGGTAGCAACTTATCAATTTAATTTGACTTTTTATAATTAGTGAAACTGCCTAAAAACTGCCTGATTTAAAATTCATTCAGATACCAAATAAAATACAATTTCTATCTGAGCAGGCATATCATTTTAATATATATGTCAACTAGTAAATATCAAACAGTGTCAAAAGATATATTACTGAAACTAATGTACCTGTTATTTATTGATGATGTCCGTTTATGCTCCTTACTCCAACAATTTCTTCTTTCCTACGTGTGAAACAGTCACACGCTAAGTAATTACTTAGCGAGGCAATAATTCATAGTCAAATGCAATTTGACATAAATATCAATGTAAATAAATAATAATGCATATGATCATTGTACCATGTCATGCTCGTTAACATAAATAAATATGTAACAACATATATGAATATCAAAGTGATAAGATTATATCTTACCAATTACCGTTGTCATTTCCATCCGTAAGCTTTCAATGCTTACCAATACCTTTTTCATTTCTATCTGCAAGCTTTTGAGCTTATCATTTTGTTTCTTTGATTCATTTCAATTTACTTAGCCCAAGGTATCGAATTAAGAGATTCTGTGCACACGAGTCATCCCCCCTATACTTACTTGAGTATAGTGTATTAGTACACTCTACTGGGAATGCTTAGCCCGAAGTGCTTCGGTATACTTACCGGAGTATACCATTAATGAAATTTGCACTTTACCTGAAGTGCTTAGAATATTTATACAGCTGTTTATGACTCTATGGATATCCAGCTATACCTTCGAATCTCTATATCATACATTGGGATTTATATCATCAATCTATTTCATCAATGGCAACATATATCAATATATATATCAACATTGAACAGTTCATACCCGAAATAAAATTTCAATTTCATCAATGTAAGTAATCAAATGATTAATGCATTTTATTTCTCAAATCTTGACATTTTCATATTGTATCAATCATATATTCAATGACATAAATATCAATGTATTATGATATGCATGCAATTGCACACACCTGGGCCATTTATTTGTATGCCTCACTAGTCCTCTTTGATCTTTTCTTTCATTATACCTCGAACCTCCATTGATTCAAACTTGAACTCCATAAATCAAATAAGTGAAATATTTGTTAGATCTCAATCTAACAATATCTTAGACATATTGTCCAATATAATCATTTGAATACAAAATTTCCAAACGTTTTTCTTTCTTCCTTGTATTGTTCAAAAACTCATTATGGTCCTTAGTGACCAATTTGAACTTCCATTAACCCCTTTCAAGCTTACAAATTAACCTTAGATACAAAATGTATCAATTCTCATTTTCTGGCAGATTGCACTACCTTCAAAGAAATATTTATATAAAATAATAAACAACTCGGAATTCGATTCCGTTTGTTCTGAAAGAAACTAGATTCAATAAGATTTTCAACCATATAAATTAATAGCCCAAATTCAACTTGTATGATTTATGGCGAATTTTCAAATTCAATTTCCAGTGTTGATTTAGGAACAGACTGCCAAACTGTTTTCTGACCTTTCACCACTTAAAAATTCATATCTTTTTACTCGGAACTCGAAATCAGTTTCCGTTTGTTGAACATGAAACTAGACGAACAAATGTTTACATCAGTATAAAATTCACCTTCTAACCATTTTTGTAGAATTTATGGTGAATTTTCAAACTTACTGCCAAATCTAGTTTTCTACATTGCTTCCCTAAATAACTTCAAACTTTATACTAACTTCTCCTTACTTCTCTACTTTTCAATTTAGTCCAATTACTTGCTTCAAACCACCATCTTATGACCTTATTCATCAAATAATTATTCACAATAATTCTCCTTAATTTTCATTCTTTACCGAAATAGTCACTAAAATGCAAAGATAAGGATTCAAGCTTCTTAACTTTGCAAATTAGTCCTCAATTCAACATTACTACCTTAATTCCATCATTACAACTAAAAATCAGATTTATCCCCCCATACAAAACTTCAATTTTGATTTGGTAACTTAACTTTGACAATTTATCAAAATGGTCACTAATTAAATTCAACATCAATTTAGCATTCTAACTTCATTTTCTTGTCTATAACATCATTAATAACATAAATACACTCCAAATTCTAAAAATTTAGATTTGGTCCTTCAACTTTTCAATTTGCCGAAATGGTCCCTACATAATTTAACTTAGGGTTTTGCTTCCAAATAACAATTCAAGCTTACTAGATCATTATTTCAACATCACAAACCCTAAATTAAACTTGAATCCATAAACCCTAATCATCTTCATAATAATAAAAACATGTAAAACTTAAATCCCAACTCAATATCATGATTTTAACATCATACTAGCTTGATTTCAACTTGAATTCAATCATGAAATCATAAAATCTCAAAAGCCCCAATTTGATCCATAAACCCTAATTTATTTCTTATATAAATTCTCATCAATCAAGCATGGATTCCATGAATTATTGATATCAAAAGATAGAGCTTGAAGAGTAGAACAACTTTGTAGTTGAAGAGATTACCTGAAAACCAAGTTTCGGGGCTTGAATCGAGCTTGAAAATTTTTTCTATTTCTTTCCCTAGCCCTCACGTTTTTGGCTGGAAAAGATGAACGTTCATCTTTTCACCATTATTTTACACATATATCTATTAAATGAATATTAAATTCATTTAATAGTAAAATTATAATTTTGCCCTTTTTATCCAATGGTTGAGATTAATTTTATCATCAATCAAGGGCCAAGATTTAATCTTCCATTTCCTCTTTCCAAAATTGTCCCTTTTAACTTTCAAATATTTCAAAATTTCCATTGTGGCCAAATGACCAATTTGCCCTCCAACTAGTGTTTATTTATTAGTTTGTTCCAAACTTGCCATTCTATTACTATCTAACTAAATCTAGTTAGAATTCAACCAACCATAATAAAATATTCTTAAAATAGCATTTATGACTTTTCCATAGCTTTTGGATTAGTCTCTCGATTTTCCATTCGATCTGATATACTGATAATTAATCTCTTTACTCAGGATTAAATTGTAGGATTCATCTTGAATTGAACTAAAAATATTCTCAGCACTTGTAACATACTTTTATAACCTTCCTCTATCTTATGATGAAATCTCATAATTATTCGATTCAATTCGGATAACCGAATTCCATTTAAACTTTGACTGTAAATTCCCAATAATAGAAACATCGAATCAAACCAGAATATTCACATTCGATCCACAACCTTAGCTGATCTATTTATTTATGAAATAAAAACCCTTAAATTTTGGGGAATTACAACTTTATTCCCTAAACTTTTCCAAAGTTTATACTTTAGCCGTAAAATTTTCAAAATTTACATTTTAGTCACTACCTTTTTAAATTTCAATTCCCATTCCAATTTTCCTTGGAATTCAAACAAACTTTAAGAATACCTTCTTCAATTCACTATCTATCACATGATACCTTTAAACCTTAGAAAATTCCTTTCCAAAACCCATAATTAAAGAAATCCTAACTTTTGCATTTTTGTCATTTTAGTCACTAAGTTAGCTTTTAAGATATTATATTAGTACTAAATGACCCTTAATCAACTTAGTAAATTTTTGGGTATTACAATTCTCTCCCCCTTAATAAAATTCGTCCTCGAATTTTCAAAACGTATTTGGTTCCGAAAGTTGAGGAAACTGTTTTCTCATATCTTCTCCTAATCTTTTTCAAGTCGTTTACTTGACTTAATGATTTTGTTAAAGAACTTGAACAAGCGAGATTATCTTGTTTCTTATTTCTTTGACTCCATATGCTAGTATCTTTACCGGTTCTTCCTCTTACATTAAATCCGGCTGAATCTCTATTTTCATCAGGATAATGACATGCAAGAGATCTAATCAATAATTCTTGTGCATCGATACATTATGAATCTTTTTCTTTTCCAAAGAAAAAACTAGCTTATAAGCTACCGGAGCAACTATTTTCCCAATTTCTTATGGTTCAATAATTCTTGGACTTAACTTTCTCTTTGTCTAAACCACAACACCTTTTTTCAAGGTAAAACTTTTAAGGAATACTTTATCCTTAACTTTGATAGTTTCCATTATTTAAGATATAGATTCTTTCTTGATAATACAGATATCTATTAAACTTAACTTCAAAGTCTTCGGTTTCACCCTTTTCCACTTGTTTGAACCTTGACAAAATTTCTCATCCTTTCTCTAAAGATATTTTATTAGATACAATAAAGTAGACCTTTTTAACTCGGCAATCAAAACACCATCTTCTTTTAATGTCAGTCTCGTATCCATAGTTCTTAAGGTAGCAAATGTTTTTTGACTGAGGGCGTCAGCTACCATATTAGCTTTTTCCTGCATGATAATCAATGATCACATCATAATCCTTAAGAAGCTCGATCCATCTTCTTTGCCTCAGGTTCAACTCCTTTTTAGTTTGCAAATACTTTAAACTTTTATAATCTACATAAATATAGCGTCGTTCACTATATAAATAATGACGCCATATTTGTAGAATAGATATAACCATTGCCAGCTCCAAATCATTAGTAGGATAATTCCTCTCATGTGTCTTAAGTTGTCTAGAAACATAGGACACTAATTTTCCTTCTTACATAATTACACATCCCAAACTGTTTTGAGAAGCATCGTTATAAACCACATTATTTTTGCCCAATTTTGGTTGTACTGGTACCTAGGCTACTATTAAGATCTCCTTTAATGTCTGAAAGTTTTCTTGGCGTTTATTTGTCAAACTGAATTTCATTTCTTTCCTCAATAGCTTGATCAGTGATGAGGCAATCATCAAGAAAATTTTTACAACTTTCAAGAATAACCAGCAAATCCCAAGAAATTTCAAACCTCAAAAACTTTCTTCAGAGGTTTCCATTCAACTATAGTTTGTGCTTTCTTGGGATATACTCTTATCCCCTTTGCTGAAATCACATAACCAATAAAACAACTTTCGACAACCAAAATTCACACTTTAACTGCTTAGTATATGGCTTCCTTTTTCGGAAGATCTGAAGAACAATTCGAAGATGAACATTTTGTTCTTCCTTTGCCTTCGAGTAGACAAAAATATCCTCAATGGACACTACCAAAAATTGGTCCAAGTAAGGTTGAAATACTAGATTTATCTGGTCTATTAATGCTGCAGAAGCATTTGTCAAACCAGCTGGCACTATCACGAACTCATTTATCAATATCGAATTCTAAAAACTATCTTAGAACATCTTCTTCCTTGGTCTTTAACTAACGATACTCTGATCGAAGATTGGTTTCGGAAAACATAGATGCACATTTTAACTGATCAATAAGATCACCAGTCCTTGAAAGAGGATATTTATTCTTCACCGTCACCTTATTTAACTGATGGAAATCTATACTTAATCACATATATCAATCTTTCTTTTTTCACAAATACACTGGTGCACCCCAAGGTGACACACTTGACTTTATAAAACTTCAACCTAACATTTCTTGCAACTATACCTTTAACTCTCGAAATTTGGTTGAAGTCATTTTACACGGGGCCATTAATTTAGGCGCAATGCCTAGTAACATCTTTATTTTGAATTTCACCTCTCAATCTAGAGGTAATTCCGGGTAACCCATCTGGGAATACATTTTGATATTTTCGGACAATCGAGTTATTTTCCAATTTAACTTCAACAGCCCGTGTATCCACTACATTTACTAAGGAAACTGACAACCTTATAGAAACAATTTTCTTAATAAAATTGAAATTACATTGGAGAATGGATTTACCTTTTCGCCAACTACTACTATTTGTGTACCTTCTGTGTTTTTCAGTACTAATCGCTTTATGCGACGATTCACCATGACATGATAGGAAGATAACCAATTTATGCCCAAAAATCATCTTGAACTTACCTTTACATTTGTGACCGCTATATTACTTAAAATGGGTTCTAAGAGAATATCTCGTTCACCACTCAACTTCGTACTTATATACGAATGTGTAAAGCTAGGACCCATCAACATCAATACATGTTTATCCAAAAAGATGAGATGTGCCTTCTATGATTTTTGGATCATCCCAATCTTTATCAGTCATGATGTTATAAACTTGGACTGATATGTGCAATCCTGGCTATGAAGCAAATTCAAATGGTTTTCAAACCTAGCTTAAATCTCTGAGCAACAAGATGCTCCATCCAATTTCTCTGCATCCAAGCAGTGAAATCCGTCCAGTGTAATCCTTAGGTTATTCAGTTATAAATCAACAATCACTGGACCATCATCTGCTTCTCCTTTCAATTCAGATGCTCCTAAACTTTTTAGTTCCTTAATCCGGCACAGGCACTCCTTGTTGTACCAGTGCCCTTTTCATGTTCCAATTTATGCGAAGGGTCATCATTAACCTTATTATTACTACTCTTGATTTCTTCCAAAGCATCCAATTTACTAGTTTATCACACTTTCTTGACTCAATTATTTCTTATAATTCCTCCCCAATTTACATTAGTAAGGAGCGACATCAATCGGATCATAAAAACATCAGATCAATATATTGATATCCTAGTGGCATGTATACTCTTTTTAACATAAAACTGCTTCCATTTAGGCCGAGAACCGGCTAAACCTGTAGCTCTAATACCAATAAATGTAACACCCCTTTCTCGTATCCATCACTGAATACGAGTCAGAGATATCACAAAACATTTGTAAAACCCTCTACATTTGTAATTCGGTAAAATTTTGTTTCTTTAAAAAAATATTACAATATATTTAGTTTTTATTTACAAATCTAGTTAATCGCGTAAAGTTTAAACATAATATTTATCGAGTTTAATTTCAGATAGCAATTTATCAATTTAATTTGAATTTTTATAATTAGTGAAACTGCCTGATTTAAAATTCATCCAGATACCAAATAAAATACAATTTCTATCAAAGCAGGCATATCATTTTAATATACATGTCAACTAGTAAATATCAAACAGTGTCAAAAGATATCTTACTGATACTAATGTACTGATGATGTCCGTTTATGCTCCTTACTCTAACCATTTCTTTTTTCCTACGTGTGAAACAGTCACACGCTAACTAATTACTTAGCGAGGCAACAATTTACAGTCAAATGCAATTTGACATAAATATCAATGTAAATAAATAATAATGCATATGATTATTGTACCATGTCATGCTCGTTAACATAAATAAATATGTAACTACATATATGAATATCAAAGTGATAAGATTAGATCTTACCAATTACCGTTGCCATTTCCATCAGTAAGCTTTCAATGCTTACAAATACGTTTTTCATTTCTATTTGCAAGCTTTCGAGCTTATCATGCTGTTTCTTTGATTCATTTCAATTTACTTAGCCCAAGGTATCGAATTAAGAGATTCTATGCACACGAGTCATCCCCTATACTTACTTGAGTATAGTGTATTATTGCACTCTACCGGGAGTGCTTAGCACCAAAGTGCTTCGGTATACTTACCGGAGTATACCATTAATGAAATTTGCACTTTACCTGAAGTGCTTAGAATATTTATACGTCTGTTTATGACTCTATGGATATCCAACTATACCTTCGAATCTCTATATCATACATTGGGCTTTATATCATCAATCTATTTCATCAATGGCAACATATATCATTATATATATCAGCATTGGGCAGTTCATACCCGAAATAACATTTCAATTTCATTAATGTAAGTAATCAAATGATCAATGCATTTTATTTCTCAAATATTGACATATTCATCTTATATCAAGCATATATTCAATGACATAAATATTAATGTATTATGATATGCATGCAATTGCACTCACCTGGGCCATTTATTTGTATGCCTCACTAGTCCTCTTTGATCTTTTCTTTCATTGTACCTTGAACCTCCCTTGATTCAAACTTGAACTTCTTAAATCAAATAAGTGAAATATTTGTTAGATCTTAATCTAACAATATCTTAGACATATTGTCCAATATAATCATTTGAATACAAAATTTTCAAACGTTTTTCTTTCTTCCTTGTATTGTTCAAAACTCATTATGGTCCTTAGTGACCAATTTGAACTTCCATTAACCCCTTTCAAGCTTACAAATTAACCATAGATACAAAATGTATCAATTCTCATTTTCTGGCAGATTGCACTACCTTCAAAGAAATATTTGTATAAAATAATCAACAACTCGGAATTCGATTCCGTTTGCTCTTAAAGAAACTAGATTCAATAAGCTTTTCAACCATATAAATTAATAGCCCAAATTTAACTTGTATGATTTATGGCGAATTTTCAAAGTCAATTTCCAGTGTTGATTTTGGAACAGACTACCATACTGTTTTTTGACCTTTCACCACTTAAAAATTCATATCTTTTTACTCGGAACTTGAAATTAGTTTCCGTTTGTTGGACACGAAACTAGAAGAAGAAATGTTTACATCAGTATAAAATTCACCTTCTAACCATATTTTGTAGAATTTATGGTGAATTTTGAAACTTACTACCAAATCCAGTTTTCTACACTACTTCCATAAATAACTTCAAACTTTTTACTAACTTCTCCTTACTCTCTACTTTTCAATTTATTCCAATTACTTGCTTTAAACCACTATCTTATGACCTTCTTAATCAAATAATTATTCATAATAATTCTCCTTAATTTTCCTTTTTTACTGAAATAGTCACTAAAATGTAAAGATAAGAATTCAAGCTTCTTAACTTTACAAATTAGTCCTCAATTCAACATTACTACCTTAATTCCATCATTACAACTAAAAATCAGATTTAGCCCCATACAAAACTTCAATTTCGATTTGGTCACTTTAGTTTGACAATTTATCAAAATGGTCACTAATTCAATTCAACATCAATTTAGTATTCTAACTTCATTTTCTTGTCTCCAACATCATTTATAACGTAAATACACTCCAAATTCTAAAAATTCAGATTTGGTCCTTCAACTTTTCAATTTTCCAAAATGGTCCCTACATAATTTGACTTAGGGTTTTGCTTCCAAACAACAATTCAAGCTTACTAGATCATTATTTCAACATCACAAACCCCAAATTAAACTTGAATCCATAAACCCTAATCATCTTCATAATAATCAAAACATGTAAAACTTAAATCTCAACTCAATATCATGATTTTAACATCATACTAGCTTGATTTCAACTTGAATTCAATCATGGAATCATAAAATCTCAAAAGTCCCAATTTGATCCATAAACCCTAATTTCTTTGTCATGTAAATTCTCATAAATCAAGCATGTATTCCATGAATTATTGATATCAAAATATAGAGCTTTAAGAGTAGAACAACTTTGTAGTTGAAGAGATTATCTGAAAACTGAGTTTCGGGGCTTGAATCGAGCTTGGAAAAATTTTCTCTTTCTTTTCCTAGCCCTCACGTTTTTGGATGGAAAAGATGAATACCTTTTCGCCATTATTTTACACATATATCTATTAAATGAATATTAAATTCATTTATTAGTGAAATTACAATTTTGCCCTTTTTATCCAATGGTTGAGATTGGTTTTATCATCAATCAAGGGCCAAGATTTAATATTCCATTTCCTTTTTTCAGAATTTTATCTTGTAACTTTCAAATATTTCAAAATTTCCATTGTGGCCAAATGACCAATTTGCCCTCCAACTAGTCTTTATTTGCTAGTTTGTTCCAAAATTGCCACTCCATTACTATCTAACTAAATCTAGTTAGAATTCAACCAATCATAATAAAATATTCTTAAAATAGCATTTTATGACTTTTCCGTAGCTTTTGGATTAGTCTCTCAAATTTTCCATTCGATCCGATATACCGATAATTAATTCCTTTACTCATGATTAAATTGTAGGATTCATCTTGATTCGAACTAAAAATATTCTCAGCACTTGTAATAGACTTTTATAACCTTCCTCTATCTTATGATGAAATCTCATAATTATTCAATTCAATTCGGATATATGAATTTCATTTAAACTTTGACTGTAAATTCCCAATACTAGAAACAACGGATCAAACCAGAATCTTCACATTCTATACACACTCTTAGTTGATCTATTTATTTATGAAATTAAAACCCTTAACTTTTAGGGAATTACAACTTTAGTCCCCAAACTTTTCCAAAGTTTATACTTTAGCCATAAAACTTTCAAAATTTACATTTTGGTTACTACCTTTTTAAACTTCAATTCTCATTCAAATTTTCCTTGGAATTCAACCAAAATTTAAGAATACCTTATTCAATTCACTATCTATCACATGATACCTTTAAACCTTAGAAATTTCCTTCCAAAACCCATAATTAAAGAAATCCTAACTTTTGCATTTTTGTCATTTTAGTCACTAAGTTAGCTTTTAAGCTATTATCTTAGTACTAAATGACCCTTAATCAACTTAGTAAATTTTGGGGTATTACATTATTCTTGTGTTTTTTAGAAATACTATGAATTTTTATTCTTATACTAATAATTTCCTTTAAGAAATTTTATAGAGACAAACATGATATCCATACGAAATCTTGATCTGTTTTATAAACTAAGATCTCATAAATAATTAGTTTTGAGATTTAATTCTTGCCGTTTAACAGATTTACCAAACCTTCCTTTCCAAACAAGATTCAACAAAATTAAAATCAAATGATTAATTCATTTTGATTTATGTTTGCTAAACATAATTAAGTTGTCTTGATATCTCTATCTCAAGTTTTAGTGCTACTAATCTCGTTGTTTAACAGAAGATATAACATTGAAAAAGGGAAATAAATCACTGAATTTATTTCTCCGTTGGAATCTTGCGTTGATTCAAACTTTGTAAGGAAAATATATCGTTGAATTTATTTTCTTGGGAATCTTATATGGTTCTACTTTGTATGATTCTATTTTGGAAGGGAAAATAAATCATAAAAGGAAATAAATCATTGAATTTATTTATTGATAATCTTGTTTTGTTTGAAAATTGAGATCTTATAAATAAATTTGTTTTTGGGACTTTAACTCTTACCATTTTAATGGGTTTACTTGATCTCCTTTTAAACAAAATGGGCAAATCTGTTCTAACAGAATCTGTTATTGAAAGTAACATTGATTACTGAATCCAAAACGTTGATTACGACCGAGGTCTTGAATCAAAGCATGGAAGAACTTTGTTTTTCTATGTCGAAACTACATTCTTAAAGCCTTATCTGATGCACGTTACGTAGTGTACATTGTTTAAAAATGGATAAAGAATTGTGAGGGTCATTGGACCATAAGAACAAAATAGAAGATGTTGGTTCTAAAAATTTCTTAGTTACCAAAATTTTAATTTTGTAATGATTGATTCCAAACTGTTTTGAATCAAATGTAGTGACTTTAATTGATCACTCACGATATTCTCGCAAAAGGAATGGATATAAGTGAATCCGTTCAGGCGTTAGTCATTTGAAAAGCTAACCCCTGTTTGGAATGACTTCAAGAACTTCCTTAAGCATAAGAGAATGAAACTAACGGATTATTGAAAGACAATATAAAAGTACATGTCTAGGATTGGTTCTTTGAAAGACCTGACATTTAAGCGTTCCAAGTGCACCACCTCTCTCTTTCATAAGTTACCTATCTGGTGCAATGTTCATTATTTCTCTTTCTATTAGTTTGTATGCACTTTTGTTTTGAGTTTTGAGTTTCTAAAAAAAGTTAGAAATTGTGTTTGTTTCTTGTTTTATTTTCGAACTAAATTCCTAACAATTAACAAGTTCACAATTTTCTGTTTCTAGTTTGTGACTATGAGCCACAATGAAAAACCAATGAAATTCATTGTAGAGAATTTCAAAACGTGACAACAAAAGATGTTATCCGTTTGACCATGTTGAACCTGATTAAATATATGAAGGATGATCTTTCTATTGTTAGAGAGGATACGGTAAATGTGGTTACCACCTTCAAACGTTGCTAAGACAAATATTGCTGTGAAAAATATTGTCAGAACAAATACAGTGAAAGTCAAATAAGGCCAAGGAGACTATTCTCCTTGCGGAGATTCATTAATTTTTCCATCTTAGTTTAATCATTGTAAATAGTTTAGGAAGGTTATTTTCTTTTCAGTACTTATGTTATCTCAGTTTAATTATTTAGTTTTTCTTTTATTTCTTTTTCTATTTTTAAAGGTTTCTTTGGTTTTTAGAATAGGTAATTTTGCCAAGGGATTATTTCAAGCTCTATTGGCATTCGAACAACCATTGTCACATGATACCACGTGGACACTCGTCAGCCCAGGCCCATGGATATTTAAACTAAGCAGGAAACTCAGCCAGATGTCGCTTATTCCTAAAATTTCAAATTTTGAAATTTGGATAACTCATTCTAGCTAGCCCCATTTATCGCTCCATTACTCTCCCTATATGCGAACTCTACAGGATAATAATCACCCCCACTAACCCTACTAAATGCCATCTCACTGTCCCCAACAAAGCCCTATTAATTCCCCATTTTCCCTCAATCAAGAACCTTTTCCTCTTTATTTTTTTTCACACCGGCAAGAACCTAAATCTTTACTCCCCCGATCGATCAAATCTACACTTTCTAAATCTTCAATGGCTTCTTCATCCCGCTATAGAAAAGAGCCAGCCCCTTTCCAAATCTTCTTTAGTAATGAAACGAATAAGAAATTTGCAGAAAATTATCCAGCAAGAACCTTTTACTATGAGAAGGTTTTTGATTTCAAATATGAGCCAAACATGGGGTATTCCAAGGAGGTAGCGGCCATCGTTAAGAAGCATGGTTGGGAAAGTTTCTGCCTTCATCCAGAAGAAGTCTACTCGACCATCGTCTTGGAATTTTATGCCTATTTTATAACCAAAGCTTCGTCGTTTGTGTTCGTTCGGGGCAGAAGTGTTCAGTTTGATGAGAGATATGTCAACATGATGTTTAAGTTAGACAGTGCAAGGAAGGAACACTCAGCGTTCACTGAATCCATTGACGAGGCCACGCATCAGCTTCTCTCGAAAGAGTTGTGCGAACCAGGCATAAAATCGTTTGTGTCATCCAAGGTCAAGAGGATGGTGAAAAGGCTGGCATTAAAATCACACCCGCGAGGGTAGAACCATTTCTTAAAAGCCCGCATAATGCCAACTACTCACAATGAAATGATGACAGAAGATAGGACGGCATTGTTGTATTCAATCATGACCGATAAAAAAATCAATATCGGCTGGTTGATCATAGACAAGACTTATAAGTGCGCCAACCATAATTATAGAAGTTTGATTTTTTCCTTCCCTCGTATCCACCATCTGCATACAACATAAGGTGTCCACTCTCGACTCCGACACTATATAGTAATGCAAAGAAAGTATCACTCATGCTTTTTAGGGGCAGTTGATTGCCAAGGAGACTAGAGACAAGGGCAAGGGAAAAGCTACCCAGCCTGCATCCGCTACCAAGACACCCAAGACAGAATCTTCCACTCAATTGTCAGTTGATGTTATGGCATTACTCTCTCAGCTCAATTAACGCCAAGAACTCCTCCTTCAGAAGTTTTAAAAGGTCGAAGAACAAAACTTGGCACTCTGGTAGTATATTGGGGCAAGAGACCGTGCCCTAAGGATAATTCTTGAAGTAATGTCCACCAATCCTTTGCCCATATATCTAGAGTTCCCAACCGAGCTCCGTGTACCAGAAGAAATGCCAGCCAGCCCTCAGTCTGATCATACTCCAGCCCAGCAATATGATGCCACTTGTTAGTTTCACCTGCCCAAGAAAATTCTACCAAGACCAAGGCCCAACATGTGGATGTTGTTTCTAAAGATGAAGTACCTGCCGATAATGCCACGACTAACTTACCACTAGTAGCTCCTACTTCTTCAGCTGCCCTTGTTGCAGCAGCCACATCCGAGCCGACAAGGGTGATTGATGAGATACTGTAAGATGTGAAGGCTTCTATGACTGATTTTTCAAAGCCACAGATGAGGAAGAAAAAGTTGGTGGCTCTAAAACAAAGATTTTTCTTCAAAAGAAAGACTCGCTCCACTCATGTAGATCATTCCTCAAGAGAGTCCTCATCCCCTTAACTCCTTGCATTCATATTTTTTTATTTCCAGCATACATTGCATTTATGTATATTTGCTTTCATGCATTAGGGACAACGCATACCTTTAGTTTGGGGCTATGTATTGCCTCACATTTATTTCCATATCTATGTTTTTGTTTGCATTACATGTTTCTGTTGCATTATGCCATGTAGATAGAGTAGAATCTTACATACCAAACCATTATTTTTTTGCCAAAGCTTGATTTTAACTGATAATTTTGCCAAACACATTGCTAGCATAGTTAGATTTTGTCCTAGTATGCACATGTTCGATGATGAATTTAGAATCTCTAGATTTAGTAAGAGCCAATAGACTTAGTAATGACGAGTTACATGGAAATTGATCTCTAACTTAGGGAACTTTAGTCTCACTTAAACATGTGGTATGCATCTAGTTCCCAAGACAAACTTAGGATTTTTGAAACTGAACTTAGAAAGAAAAATAATGTCAGGGTAAAAGTAAAGAATAGCACAACTATGTTTTGCGAAAGGCTAAAAAAATTAGAACACCCCTATGCCTTAGAGATAATAGGGAACTTGGGGCTTCGTGGTTTGCTCCCTCTTAGTTCTCAGGTTAAAACAAACTTTAAGGCATGATTGTAATGGGTCAGCTTAGTGATGTAGTCTGGATTAACGTGGGGGGTTCGTGGTATGCTCCTCTTACTTCTCACGCCAAAAAGCTTTATGCCACAAACCTAAAAATTTTTGCCAAAAGAAAAAAAGAAAAAGAAAACCCTTGGTGAATAAAATAAAAAAGAAAGAAAAATCTGAGTTTGGGTAGTAAATTTGACTAAGGGAGTTGAGGGATACTTGATGTAAACCACCCGCACTTTATGCACGCTTTATAACCTTAGGTTAGAGTTAGTTTTCTGCACTTGAAATTGATTTAAGTTCTGTTGGCATTACTACTGCAAGATACTGAGAACAAAACTAGGGCTAGATTTTGCTTGCTAGCTTGTGTTGCTGATCAGAAAAATTTTGCCGAGGCACTTTACTTTATTCTATAGTTTTTAGTTTTGTATTACTTGCGGACAAGTAATGAGCTAGGTTTGGGGGTATGTTAACTCCTTAAAAGATGTGTTTTCCATGAGTATATTGCCATGGTATTATTTGACTTTAGGTATATATTAATATATTTTGCTATTAATTTCATGCATTTGCATCTAAGAGTTGAGGAATGTACGGTTTTTATTGCCAGAGTAAAGGGATATTTTCTTGTCGTGGTGTGCAGGTTTGGTAGGACTGGAGCAAGTGGATGCAGGAAGGAAAAGTTTGCGCAGTTGGAAAATTTAGTAGAAGAATGCCAAGCTTGGTTGGCAAAAGAAGGAAGGTCGATGCCCGGGAAAATAGCATTGAGTCAGAACTAGGTCATCCCTAATTCTATGGAGTGGAAATGCATCAAGAATTATGGTAACAAACCCTTAAAATTTTACCCTAACCCTAATTAGGGTTTCGCGTGTGCCTATATAAAAGAGTTCAATAATGAGCAAAAGGAGAGTGTTGTGCCGCAAGGAAGAATGAAGGGTAGAAACAACAAAAGGTTCGACTGTACAGTTTTGCTGAGAGCTCTGGATCCATTGAAGGGTTGCATCAAAAGGTCTCATTCTTTAGTCCATTTCTCTTAAAAATATTTCTGGTTTTGTGAGGATGATTAAAAACAATGATGTGTTATTGGTTTTCCCAGCCATGAACTAATCTTTTAAGTTGGCTAGGGGTGTTTGCGATGAACGCTTAGTTTTTAGTTTTTAATAATTGAATGCATTGGCTTTATTGTCTATTTCGTATACGCTCATTGTTATCGTATTTTATGCCAACGACAGTTGGATTTGAATGCTTGTTATCCCCCAATATCTTAACAGACTTGGGAGATAAGGATTAATTGTTAAATACTAAAGAGAGAAACTTTGACAGAAGATATTCAAGTAGATGAACTTACACCTGAAGTGAATCTACCCTTTAGGAGTAAAGATTGAATCTTCACTTTTTCCTTCATTTGCTTCATCCTTATACATTCACCTTTACTGTAAAACATTAAAATAACAAAACTATACATTCAATCATTCATTCTGAGATACAATAAGAATACGTAAATATCAACTTACTAAAACGTAATGAAGGGGGGTCATATTTTTTATGCGTACGTGTTATATTTTGACTCAAATTCTAATTGGTAATTAAGTTGGGTTTTATTGTAATTCTAGTGATTGAAGATTACTTGGTAATTAGGATTTACTTTAATGATTAAATATCTATTTTAGGTAGAGATCTTATTGAAAAAGGTTTCTTGGTGACCAAGTATTTGGGTCTATAAATATAGACTAAGTTTAGCCTTTTGAATTATGAGAGAATGAGAAAACAAGAGAGGGGGAATTACTCTGGAGAGATGTAACCACTTTTAGGTTCTCTACAACTATTGTGCCTACGTTGTAGAGATGGGTATTGTAAAGATGTTGGGAAGAGTGTTTTGGTTCCACCGGGTCATAGGATTTGTACACCGAGTTTTGGGATTACATGGGTTATCATGTATTTGTACTCTTCGGGTTCTCTACGTTGATAATGGTTTGATTTCTCTCGTCTGTGGAGGTAGGATATGCTGAACCACGTTAAATCTTGTCTCATGTGTATGTCTTGGTCTATGTCGTTATCGCTTTGGTTATTTTGCGCATAACAAATTCCTAACAAATGGTATCATGAGCTATGGTTCGAGCTGCGCGATTGTGGAGGAATTTTTGCTGCCAGAGGAGTATTGATGCAATGAGCTTTCAGTTGCAGGGGGAGTAATTCTCAAAATTCAACGGTGCTTCAACGGACACTACGTAAGAATTAGAGTTGTTGAAGACTTGGCGGCGATGCTTCAATGAATATTTGGCTTACGTAAAAATTGAAGCTG
The DNA here is from genome assembly GCA_019671005.1 of Hibiscus mutabilis. Classification (NCBI taxonomy): domain Eukaryota; kingdom Viridiplantae; phylum Streptophyta; class Magnoliopsida; order Malvales; family Malvaceae; genus Hibiscus; species Hibiscus mutabilis. The sequence goes on along the minus strand of CM033729.1, from coordinate 44,128,706 downwards.
TTGAAGACTTGAAGACCAATGCTCGAATAGAATTTGTGTCAAGGGGGAGATTTGTTATATTTTGACTCAAATTCTAATTGGTAATTAAGTTGGGCTTTATTGTAATTCTAGTGGTTGAAGATTACTTGGTAATTAGGATTTACTTTAATGAGTAAATATCTATTTTAGGTAGAGATCTTATTGGATAAGGTTTCTTGGTGACCAAGTATTTGGGTCTATAAATATAGACTAGGTTTAACCTTTTGAATTATGAGAGAATGAAAGAACAAGAGAGGGGGAATTACTCTGGAGAGATATAACCACTTTTAGATTCTCTACAACTATTGTGCCTACTTTGTAGAGATGATATTATATGGATGTTGGGAAGAGTGTTTTGGTTCCACCGGGTCATGGGATTTGTACACCGGGTTTTGGGATTACATGGGTTATCGTGTATTTATACTCTTCGGGTTTTCTACATTGATAGTGGTCTATGCCGTTATCGCTTTGGCTATTTTGCCGCATAACAAATTCCTAACAGTACGACCTATCACATATGGCTAACATCTCAGCACCAACATCCTTTGCAACTTCATTATCAACTTTATCATCAACTTCATTAGCAACTTTTTCAACAACTTCATTAGCAAATTTATCAGCAACCTCATTAGCAACTTTATCAGCAACTTCGTCAAAAACGGGATTCAAATTTTAAAGTTATCATCTTAATGATTAAATCTTCACATAAATCAATGCTTAAACAAAGCAAATTTATAAGCAACTTCATTATCATTTTTAGGTTCAAAGAGATGAAAATGACAACATTTAAAAAAATGAAATAGGACAAAATTTGCATCCCGAATCGATGAATAATATTTAGTTTAAAAACATTTCCTCCAATAAGAAATGTAGTTCCATACCAAAATTTCGAAACACAAACCCTAGATTTCAAGTATTTCGCAAATAAACAAACTTAGGGTTTTGATTGTTACCTTCGCAAATGAGATGATTGCACAGATTTAGTCGCAGACCTAAATTGAGGTTTCGATGCTTTACACTGAGTGAACCATTTTTTTACAAATTGAGAGGATTCTCCAAAATTTTAGTGGGGAAATAAGTTATAACCCTAAAATGTTATTAACCAAATGAAGTTTCGATTCTCATTCTAGGGAGGGCTTTAATCGCTTCGAGTATCGAAACGACTATATACGTAGCGAGACCTACAAAAAACTGGAAATATGAATCGTTAAACCTAAAATATTATAATAATCTAGTTTAGATTGCGATACTCGTTTATGAATTCCGATACTTGGTGATTCAACCTAATATTTTATCTACTTCCTTTACTTTTACAGTTTTAACGGCTAATTTTATCTATCCAACATACTATGCGACAGGTTTCTATACGATTATTTAAGTACCAAAACTTACTATACAAACATGTATTGTTAAAGGGACTTTAAACATTTCTAGTTTACACATTTTCTACAGGTTCTAGTACATGTACAAAAGTTTTAATATCAGGAGAAAAACGTAAATTGTTACGCGTTAACCCTAAAATGTTACTTTCATAGCTGAAAGTTCGGGTACTCGATATCAAATTTCGAGACATCTTCTGCCAACGTTAATTGTCACAAACTTTACTAACAATTTAGGTTTAAACTTTTATCTACCGGTTTCGGTACATATCTCAAACTTTACCGCTCAAAAGAAAAGTTATGCGTTATAGTAACATTTTCCGTTGCAACAAGAATATTATCCCCATAAAGTTTCGATACTACTTAGGAAGTTCTGAAACTTACCAGTAACAACCTCTTCTTGATTCCGTGTGTTTTTTTATGAGAATCTAAATCTAACGGTCAAAATCAAAGTTTTCACATTCAATGGCTCTAACATCCTGCCGTTTATTAGCCGTATACTAACACGCCGTTCTTTAGACACGCCCCCTACGGAGCAGCTGAAACAGTTGTAACTTGAAACGGGGACAGACAGCATCGTATTTGGTCTGAACAAAGTTGGTTAAACTGTCACTCAACTCCAACTCAAACCCGTTGAACTCCTTTCACTGTCCAAACTAAAATCCCAGATTTGAACTGAAAACCAATCTCTTCTCTATAACTAAGGATTCATTTCAAAAGATCTAGGGTTTTTGGAAATGGAGATTTCAGAGCAGAAAATGGTTGTTGTTATCATGGTCTGGGAAGCACGGGTACGGCAGTCACATGCCGTTTCAAGTACCAGAAACGTTTCCGGGACGGTTACGGCTAGGGTACGTACCGGGGACGTTCCACGTGAACGGGGTACGGCTGAAAATGATCGGGGACGGTTGGGATATTTCTGGGGACGTTTCGGGGACGGTTTGTGACCTTTATGCGCGTCCCCAAGGTTGTTTTGCAGTTGAGAGACTCGCGCACTTTGATAATGATTCCAACGGCGGTCTAACCGGCAAAGGTGGACCGACCAACTGGAAAAAAATCAGAAAAAAAAACAGGTAAAAACTAAGAAGAAGACGGGTTGAAGAAGATGAGTGAAGAAGATGAACAGGGGAAAAGTTTTTCACTTATAGTGTATAAGGAATTTATAGCTTGATTAATAGTTCTAAGCCGGCCTTTTCTCTTTGCTGTTTACATTTGATGGATTGCAGGTAAGCGATTTAATTAAATGCGGAGTTTACATATTTACTCCCGATATCTTCACTGCCATTCAGGATGTCTCCACACATCGAGAAGACCAAGGTTGTCTTTTTATTCGTAATTACAATTTTTGATGCCTTAACCAGCATAATGTAATCTTTGTATGGTCTTGTAAAAGATATGAATAAACATCATTGAATATCCTGTCTTTTTCTTTTTGGCTATCTGCTGCATGTTGCAGTCTTCATACTTGTACGACACGGTTGTTTCCAATTTACAAGGAAAACTTTTATCTCACTACTGGCAAATGACATTTTTTGGTCGTATAGCAGCTAATTTACGCCATTTGTCCACCTTTGAAGCGCTGCAGTCTCCGACAAGGTTGTCTCTTTCGCTTGTCTTGATGTGTTTAAACAGTTATCTTTCACTGATTTACTTTAAAATATTTAGGACTATAAATGACAAACATGTCTTTATAATTTGGCTTTTGAAGACTTCTTGATGTTATTCCTAACTTTAGGATTGATTTTTTACAAGAGAAGACATACTTCTGTACATAATCCCCAGGGTGCACAATCAATCTGAAACATTCTCTCTCAAATATCTCTCATCGTGCTTACATTTTTTGTAATAAGGTCGAGATTAAATGATCGTCTTCGATATCCTTTTCATTTTTGGGTGCAGTTATTTCTTGTGAAATGCTGCAGATCTAATCTTAATGCCGATATCTATTTCCTCTAGGGCTTTTCCCCTCGATTTTGTTAGATTGGATCAAGATATTTTGTCCCCATTTGCGGGAAAGAAGCAGTTATATACATATGAAGCCATGGACTTCTGGGAACAAATCAAGACTCCGGGGTGAAATGTTTTGGATTGATGTTGCCCTTTTTTTTCAATGAGTTATCATTGATTCTGCTTCATATTTAAACCTAACATTATCCATACAGGATGTCTTTAAAATGTTCTGGTCTTTATCTTTCTCAATTTCGGTTTACCTCCCCTAATCTATTGGCTGGTGGAGATGGAACTAAAAGTGCTTTGATTGTTGGTGATGTTTATGTGCATCCCTCGGCCAAAGTACATCTGACCGCAAAGGTATTCCTACTAGTCTTTTTCACTCGAGCAGTTCTCGATATTTGTTGCCCAATCGTGGAACCAAATGCTAAGTTGCTTTCATGAACAGATTGGCCCTAATGTCTCTATTTCGGCAAATGTTCGTATAGGAGCTGGGGAAAGGCTTATAAATTGTATCGTCTTGGGTGATGTCGAAGTTCATGCTTGGGGGAAAATCACAATTTTCATTGGGTTGAATCTATGTTTATTTATTCGAGAAAAATATAATTTGGTGTATTTTCTCCCGGCAGGAAAAAGCAGTTGTTATTAATTCTATTGTCGGATGGAAGTTGTCTGTAGGGAAGTGGTCTCGTGTCCAGGCAAGTTTAGTACCCTTGCATCGATACAATATTATATACTGTGTTCAGTTAGTCTTGTTTATAATCGTAGCATGCACAAACTGTTTCCTTGGTGAGGTATAGAACTTGATTGATGATTATCCGGAAACAACTCGATAAAAATTTGTAGGGAGAAATGACCAAATTTTGCTTTAACGAAAGATTATGCTCGAACTTCAGTACATAAGACAGATTATTTTGCTTTGCTGGCTGATGATGTTCCACCTTATTTTTCCAGGCTGATGAAGACTACAATGCAAAGCTCGGAATTACTATCCTCGGTACTTTTCCATACTAAATTTCTAGAGGTTTGGTATAAAGGTAATTATTCCATGCACAAGCGCTTGTATAAACTTTGTTTCTACAAGTGCCTCGATTTTAGGGTTTAGAAATTCTATTTAGGGTTTAGGGTGTATGAGTTTTGAATTTAAGGTTTATGATTAGAATTTAGGGTTTGTGTTAAAATTTATGGTTTATTGGTTAAAACCTAAATTCCTAACATATTACCTTAAAACTTAAACTCTAACCTCTAAACCTTAAATTCTAACCATAAATCTTAAATTTTAAACTTATACACCATAAACCCTAAAATCAGGACGCTTATGGAAACATTTCGTTTCCACCACTAGTACATGGGATATTTTTCCTTGGTAGAATATATTTTTAACAGAAAAAATGCCGATGCACTTGAAGAAAGGTTGAGCTTTAGTTTAATTTATTTTGCAAAGAGAGGCTGTAATGGTAGAAGATGACGTTGTTGTGATCAATGGTATTGTTCTTCGGAGTAAGACCCTTAACCTAAGCGTGCACGATGAGATCATTTTGTGACGGTGGAAAGGTTCTTTCTCACAGAAGTCCCTATATTTTCGGCCTACGAAAGAGAAGAAAGGCCATCTAAGAATATTTTCAATGGCAATGTTAGGTAAGAGCATAGTCGAGATTGAAGTACAGCTGTGGAATAGTTTTACGACCAAAACCTTGAGATGGAAGATGAATAGTTTATAATTATCAAATTGAAGTTTAGAAGTTCTCTGTTTTGTTGCAACATGGAGTTTTGCTGTTATCTTGCAATCGGAAAACTTTACTCCTTTCAATGTCAGATTTTATGATATTTAGGGTTCGGTTCTTTGACCTATATCGAGTTTAACTTGCTGGCTATAAGTTGATTTACTAAAAGGATTACATTGAATGAATAAAATATCGGGCTGGTGTTATTACATATATTTGTTTCTTTTTATGAATCTACAACCTGAGTTAATTATCGAACAATAAGTATTAAAACATGTTTGAAATTAGTTTATTACTATCTCGTGTACGAAAACATGTTTGAAAAAAAAAAATACTCTTCAACTAAAGCTAGCGAATGCTTGTTTAAAACAAAATGACAAGCAAAACTGAATATTATGGTCCAGCGCTCGATTAGGAAAGCCTACCTTCCCGCAACGAATTCAGAAAAATGAATTTCTCAGTGTTACAAAACTATCCCGATATCGTAGTTCAATGAAGGAAACCTAACCGTTCCATGAAATCACTCACTCCTATGCCACATGCTCAGAAAAATCTTTACAGTCTTTCGAGTCTTGGATCAGTCTGAAATTTCATGAAACAGCTGCAGAGTAGTTAATAACGAGTACTCGTAATCATTTTGACAGTGAGGATACAAGGTTTCCCTCCTTTGCCACCAACTCCATTCAATCCAGATCAGTAGGTATGTCGTAGTTAAATCGGCCCTACTATGCATTCACTGGTGTGGCCTTAATTCCAACTTGTATGCTTGTATTTCCATGGGAGGGGTGCTTAAACGCCCATCTCGAGCAGCATCACCGAATTGCTCAGTGTACCCTAGCATCTCGGTGTCATCATGCAGAAGATTTAAAGAAGTTGCTTTTGCATTCAGCACTGCAACATCTTTGAACATGTTGAACAGATTAACAGGCTCATTGGCCACAGTTGGACATCGAGATCGGGCCTTCTTGCAGTAAGAGGAATCCCGATTTCGCCTATGCAAGATTAAGACAAACTGAGGATCTCCAAGCTGCTACTGCTGAGAATATTTTGATGATTGGGGGACTTTGAAGCTCAAGATGTGCAGATCACACGGTAAGGGAGTAGCTAAAGGAGAAAAGGCTGTTGAGTGTGTCGGCACAGAAATTTCTTGTGGTTTCTTTACAATGAATGCATGTAAAGGATAGTTTAAGTGGGCATTAACACAGTGAGAAAGAAGAGACGTACTCAGTGGACGAGGGTTTGAAGCGGGATTTGAAGTTGAAGAAATGTTGGATTCCATCAAGATATGGAAAACCACATTCATGACTCGATTGTCTGTCACTCCTTGCCCAAGACCACGTCCATCATCTCTCACCAAACGGCGGTCCAGCATAATTTCTAGCCACCCTTCTCTAAGGCTTGCCACACCTGCTGCTTGTCGAGAATGAACTGAAAACCTCTGGCCATTCGACCCTTGCATGAAAGCAAGGAAGGGCATGGGGTAGTAGTTTCCCTGCAACGGAATCTTATCATATGTTTCTCTCCGGCTCATCTGAAAGCCATTCAAGTCAGAGTAGAAAATTCTTTTATTGTTGGTATCTGTTTTATATCGAACAATTAACTCTCTGCCATTAAAATCCCTACCAAGAAGCTCAACGTGATATTCCTTCTCTATCAGAAACTCCTGTATCGTATTGCCTCTGTTTTAAAGGCGAGTACTATGGGAAACAGGCGTTTTATCCCATGACATTTTAGGGTAAGAGTACACTTCTTGCATCAACGGGCCCTCAGAGATAACCAAATGCCCACCAGACTGAATTATAGGCTGCGCATCCCCGGTAAGACAAGGTATATACCTCCTGAACTTGAATAAAGGCCTATCTCTTCAACCACAACATTTTGCGGACCATTTTTGCGGTTTACTTTTTGCAACAAACCATGCTTGACATCAAAGGTGAGAACTTGATGCAGGTTCATGATTTCAACTGTATCTCCTACTTTTGAGCAAGCATATGGTGCAAGGCACTGAATCGATCTCGACTTTGAAAAGAATTTGAGTTTTGCTGGTTTAGCTTTTTCACAACCGACAAAGCCGTTAGCAATATAATATGTCTGCAAACCCATGGCAGGGACGGAAGCTTTCCAGTGGATGCAATGCCTGCCAGTAAAAATCTTGCTTTCATCATGCTGCAATTCAGGAGAAACCTGGCTTTGAACATAAGTCCAATTCGAGTGCAAAATGGTATCATCTGGTCTATTAACAACTACCATCACAACCTCCTCTTGTGTTTGCTCGAGATGATTAAAGAGTACAACTGACTGTGCAGTTCCTTTTTGAGTGCTGATTGCTCTACGCACAGGCAGGGCATCGTATTTAGATCTCACTTGTTCAGGATCTCAAACATCGCAGGGTTTGATCAGACTTCTCTTGGCGAATTCCGAGCAAGACTTCAATTGCTTTGGACATGAAAATCTGCAGGTCTTGTAAAGAAGTGTGCATCCGAGTTCCATAATCTAGAACAACATGATCCTTAGCGGTTCCTGTCACCCCATCGTGATGCTGAAAAAGAGCTAAATTCCTTCTTGCAGCTGTCAACTTATAAGTATAACTCATCGGCAACTTTTCACATTGTGGTCTCTGGCAATGACCGAGTAAGAATGCCATTAACATTTCAGATGCACGAAGCGTTTGCTCTAGTACCCGATCAACTGCTTTAAAGAAAGGTCTTGAAACATAATAGCCACTCCAATAATCCTGCTGCCTATCAGCATATGTAAAGAAGTCACCTGATAAAGAAGGAAAACCACCAATCTGACCGGAGCCGATTTCTCCACAATGGGAATAGTTTATTCTGTCAGCCTCCTCCCGAAGGGTGTGAAAATAGTCATCCAAAGTGCCAAATTTCGCTTCTGCATTCAAATTGGGAGTGGAGTTGATGTAGTCAAATATCATTTGATAATTTCGAAACTGAGCTTCTGCTTCATCAACGCTGACATAGCGGAAATCATCTCCGAGAGGTACAAGAAGTGTATCGGTCCTGTATAGGGTTGACTTCTTCCGATATTGATCTAATAGCTTTAGTGCCCTCTCCTGCACATTTCCCTGGTTAGTCTCTTCAGGATGTTGGCCCCACGGGCAGAGTTCATAAAGGAAGGTGGTGCGTACGAGCGAAATCGAACTGACAACAAATTGCAGGCTCCGGTCCACAAGTATGTAGAATATCATACGAATAGAATGACATCATATGCATGAAAATGTCGGTAGTTTCATTAACATCCCAGCTCTGACGCCAGACATATTCCAAGTTTTTATTCCAAGCAAGTTCCTTCTTCAGCTCATAATGAGTCCTTTGAATAAGCATATTCTCGAACCCCATTCGGCGGAGGAGATAAGCCATGGTAGGTGAGTAACCAAATGGATCTATTGCCCAAGAATTTTTCGGGACGAACCCGATGGTGTCATTCAACCACATATTTCCCTCAGTTATCTGCATTTACAAATATCAGAAACTTCAAAGTAAAGAACATAGTTTCGAAGAATTTTTGGGATACAAAGTCATTTAATGGATTTCAACAAATGCACAAGTAACCCTGGTTTTTAGAGGATCTGTTAAAGTGAGAATTCATAAATATATGAAAAGTTGATATTTTCACGCATGATATAACGGGATCATGGTCGTTGACATGAATATAAAATCACAAGATCACTGCACAGCAAAATATGGTATCATAAAGCCAAATACAATGACAAAGAAAAGGTTGTCGAGTTTGCCTGCTCGATTATAGCAAAATAATGTGAATTTGCCTGTATCAACAAAACAAAAGGTTATTAAATCCAAATGAAAACCACATAACCGGAATAATCTATGTTGCTCCAACTATTTTATTTTTCTTAAAGAACCCATGTCCGACACCCTTCCCCCACTCATATCCAGACCTGGGGATATGAATTGAACTACCCATGTTGGAGACATTCATATATGACAATCACACCCTAATCCGAGTAATGTAAAAAATGGCCATATTGAAGTATAATGCAAGGAATTTCTAGGATTCTATGAGCTTGTAGGCATACCTAATCATTCATAACCCAGCCACCTCCTACTATTTCTAATTGACCATTCTTCACCAAATTTGTGAAAGAATCCCTTTTATCCTCTGAAGCATCCCTCCACCATCTCTCCAAATATGACATCTCTTCCCATATGAACTTTCGACGAGGATACTGAGAACATAACTTCGGATGAACCTTATGCTATGTTGGGTAACATGAATGTGTACTTCATGTATATTTGAAAGGTACAAGAACATGAATTTCACAATCACAAATATCTATATGATTTTCAAATTCACTGACTAAATAGGCATCTAACATATCAATAGATTCTAAATAATCATGAATGTTGCACAAAAATCATCTTCGTGTTACACATGCATATTCCAAGATATAAATCAGCTTTGAACTATAAGTTCTAAAACTAGATCCAACAATTAACCCTGAGTTAAGTTACCATATGGAAAGCCAAATACAAATAAGTACATTCCCAATGTTCCATTCAATTCATCTAACTTCAGCACATCCATCAACAAAAAGCTAAAAAGCTCTAAATTCCAAACAAGTCACTAAATTCATTTAACACTAAATATCAATAAATACATGAACCGATCGAGCTAAGCGTTGATCAAATTCAAACTTTATTAAAACATTTCACCTTCTTAACAAAATCTAACCTTCCAACCCCCCCCCCCCAAAATATATATATATTAAAAAGGAAGAAAGAACTCACCTTTGATAAAGTGTGTACAATGGTATCAATTATAGGCCTTGACTGCCTCTCATAATACTCTTCCACAGTGAACTTCCACACCGGATCATTATGAGAATGCGGTACCACAAAGATCTTCAATTTTTCACTATCCCATTCATTTCCTTTATAGTAACTTTCCGCCCTTGTGTCCAAGCCCCTCCAGGTTTATCCAAGAACTCAATTTTATCGTATAAATCTTTGGTCGTTATGTCGACAGCGGCACCAGTTTGGTTCGAGTTCAACCTGGGTTGTTTCCGGGTCGTGATCCTTCGGGTCACAGATGGGGGTTTGAAATGAGATGAAATGGGCTTTGGGATTCCAAAGAAGAGGAGAGTTAAGATGAAGAAGACAAAGGAAAGGGAAATAGCTATGGTGAAGAAGTTGGTGAGGAGGAAGTTGATCAGAGCCGCCCGTTTCCGTGACTTTCAGAGTGGCGTGGACTTTGGGGGTTGATTTGACGGTGGGTGATGAAGAAGGGAGCCCATCCTACGCCGTGACGGGTGTTAGCCAAGGTAGGAGGATAAAGGCATGCTTTAGATTTTTCTATGGCTCCTTTTTCTTTTTTTCCCTAAAAATAACACAAATCATTCTTTTATTACATTTTTCCTTTTTCTAGTCATATTTTCATTTTTAATAACCGACTTTTAAGTTTTACAAACTAAATCAGGGTCAATACTAGCTACGACCGGATGATCTAGTTTTAATTGAAAAGCGAAAAAGATTAATTACCGAACTAGTTCTATGAAATGATTTATGTTTTAAAAAAATAATAATAATTTAAGTCTATATTTCTGAAGTACAATTTCGTGACATCTTTAAAGTATATTCGGTTTACGAGTATACGTTAAGGGTATCATAATAATTTAGGATTAAAAAAGATGTTTTATATTAGAGATTAATGAGAAAACAACACCCCTTTAACTTCGAGGTACGCTTTTCACAAGAATATCTAATAAAGAAAATCGCTTTAATTTAAAATTCGATTAAAACGAATGAAGGCAGGATTTATACGAATATATATATATGTTAATACATTTATTAAACTTAAAATAGTAAGTAAATAATAATATCAGTGGTAATAACAATAATAATAGCATTAATACTTATAAGTAATAATAATTAGTAATAATAATAATATATAAATATAATAGTAATTATAATTATAACAATAATAATAATAATATAATAGTATAATAGGTTATAATAATAATAATAACAAGGTGACTAAATTGCAAAGAATAGAAACTTAAAAAAACTGCATAGGGGAAGAAATTGCAAGGAATTAAAACCATAGGGGGCTGAAATTGCAAATTTCCCATTTCTTACAAAAGGGCAAGATCCTTCCCAGGTCGGGTCACATGCGCCGGGTTACAGACCCCAAAACGGCGTCGTTTTGGTCACCTTATAAATGCCTTATTAGACAAAAAAATAGCCATTTGTATCATATAATTAAAAAAAACTTAAGTCTCTTAAAATGCTCTCAACTGCCTGGACGTCGACCGTCCCTCTGCCACGAGTCGTCACGTACCACCGTTTGTTGACGACGGTGAATCATAGCCTCCGACGTCCAAAGTTCATGTAAACGGCTCAAACGGTTCAGGTTAGTCTTCTAAACACCAATATGCCCTTATTTTTTTTTTCTAAAAATCACTTTATTTTCATATATCTACAAAAAACCGAGGGGTCATATATATTTTTACCTCTTTGTAAATATATATTTTTATTCTTTTTTTGCTTTTATCTTTTCTTTTTATGTATTATTTTTGCTCTCGATATCTTCTCTATTTTTTACTAAAAATTTCCCCTTTTGATATGCAGGTAGTCGTATTATATAGGGGAGATGGCGACAGTGGATAAGGGCGGTGGTGGCAGTTGTCATGATGGTTTGGGGTGGTGGGTGACATGTGTTAGTTGGTAGTGAGGTTAAGGGTGGTGGTGGTAGATGTCAATGGTTAATTTTTAGATTAGGGTTTATTTTGGGGTTCAATTATGGTTTAATTAGGGATTAGTTTACTGGGGTTATTTTAGGGTTTTGACGGTGGCGGTCGAAGCTGACGAGGCGGCGACAGATTGTAAGGGCAGCTGTAGTTTAAGTTTTTAGGGTTAGGTTAATTTAGGTATAGGCTTGGGGTTTAGTTATTGGGTTTGGATATTGGTTAATAGGTTTGGGTTAAATGTAATGGGTTGTATATTGTTATTGTGCTTAAAGGCCCAGACATAATTAGGTTATTACAGTTTCCCCTCTTTGCTCATTGTTGTGTAACAACAATAGGGCAAAAACAAAAAGAGAACTAATTATGTCCGGTCTAGTTCGGCTACGCTCACTATGATGTCTTCTGTCTTCGATCAATCTTCTTCTCGGCTCTTGGAAAAGTAAAACATAAACTAGGTGACCCATTCCATTGCATCTTCTAGGAGATATGATCTATTGTTCTGTTCATTCTACTACAATTTTAGGGAGATGAACTCGCTATTGTATTCATTCTGCTGCAACTTCAAGGAGATGAAATTGTTGCCATGCTTTATCTGTTCTACTATAAATTCAGGGAGACATATTTGCCATCGTGTTCATTCCACTACATCTTCAGGGAGATGAACTTGTGGTTGTGGTCATTCAGTTGCATCTTCAGGGAGATAAACTTTTCATCGTGCTTATTCCACTGTAATTCTAGGGACATAAGAAGAGTTGTAGCTTTATCTGTTCTATTGCATCTTCAGGGAGACAGATCTATCGTTGGGTTCATTCCGTTGCATCTTTAGAGAGATTAACTTTTCATTGTGCTTATTCTGCTGCAGTTTCAGGGATATGAGTCAATTGTGACGAAATTTGTTCCACTACAACTTTAGGGAGACAAACTTTCTGTTGAGTTGATATGCTCTACCACTATCGGAGTACGAGATTTGAAAAAGAGAAGTTAATTTGCTACACCATGTTACGAGTGAGATAGGACCTGCAAAAGTTAAAAGAGTGCCTAGTCAAAATGAGTCATAAATTAACTGCTTTTATTTTAAATAATAAAATTGAAAGGTTTTATCTGAATATTTGATTTGGTTGATTCACACCTTAGTGTCAAGGATGTTGGATCTTGTTAATAATTGTCTGTTCCTTCTTGTTTGGGGATGTTAGACCTGTAAATTATTTGTCCTTTAAGAAAGGATCAAATAATTTTAAGAAAAGGTAGAGTTGATTTAAGAAAAGATCTTTGAGAAAAGATCCAATTAAGAAATTTTGTTTTAAGGAAAGCATCAATGTGAAAGGGTTGAATTTAGAAATTCATGTTTTAAGAAAAACGTCCATGTGAAATGATGTAATTAAGAAATTCCTGTTTTGAGAAAAAGTATCCTTATGGAATGATGGAATTAAGAAATTCATATTTTTAAGGAAAACGATCCTTATGGAATGATGGAATTAAGAAATTCCATTTTAAGAAAAATATCCTTAAGAAAGGATGAAATTAAGAAATTCATATTTTGAGAAAAAATGCCTTTGTGAAAAGATGAAATTAAAAAATTCTTGTTTTGAGAAAAAGTATTCTTATGGAAGGATGGAATTAAGAAACTCCCATTTTTAAAGAAAAAACATCTTTATAGAAGGATGAAATTAAGAAATTCATGTTTTAAAAAAAGGTCCTTATGAAAGGATTAACTATAAAAAATTTCACTGAACAATGAATGCAAAATTACTTTTTGATAATGTATTTATGCGAATGATATGTATGCGTATATTTTGGTAATGATGCAAAAATGCATGGAATTATTGCCTAAATCTTCAAGTTATGAATGCTTTATGATAAACTAGATGCCATAATGTATGACGTGTTTGATGATACAACGATGCATATGTTTTCATGTATGTTGAATGAAGATGCACGAAATAATTGCAGAAGTCTTTTCCTTCTAACTCAACTTAATCTTATAATTTCATTCTTTTTCAAAATTTGCCCCAACAAAAGTTTGCCCCCTAAATTTTCATTGTCCTTATTCTTTTATGAATTTGAACTTTGAGCTGAATGACCTTGACATCATCTCTTTTCTTCTTCTTAAGGGAAATTAACTTTATCATTAGTCAAATCTTCTTAAGTTTTGCTCTAAATGATCTTGGCATTTCTCTTGTAATGATGCCCTACTTATTATTGGGCTCGAATATCATTTTCATTGAATACCTTTGAAGGCTTTAAACTTTTGATCTGAGTAGACGCCTGCCTTAGGTCCTTGTACTTTAAATATATACGAAGAGTAATGCAATAAATCTTTTTGTTTATTAACAATGCAAGATGCTTATATGAATGAGCATAGAGTATTTATTCTTTCAAAAATATGATTTTTTACAAGGTGAAGAAATAATCACATGTAAATCAAAATGAAATTAGGGGTCCCAAATGTTATGTGCATATCGTTCCAAGCGTAGTTGTGTTTAGAGGACCTTGAATATTGTGCCAATGTCTGAAGATGTGATGTGCCTTCCAGGCTATTAGGCTTTCAAGAAGGCCATTTCCCATATGCCTAATTTCTAACCAATTTTGGTGGCTATCTTTGACTCACGAACTCCCCCATTCTAGTTTTCCCTATTTTCTAATCTCGATCAAGCATTAGAAGTGTCAACATCTTTGAATAAAGGATAACCCCGTAAGACAGGATATAATCTGAAGACAAACTCCTTCTACTTAGATATCCATGTATAAACCAAATGGTCTTTAGAGATGCATGGTGTAGGCTAGAGCTTGCAATTATGAAAGAGATGATATTGCGGCAGTGCTTGCTTTAAATTTGCTTAGATGCACTGTTCTTCTTTTTTATTCTTTGGATCGCTCTAGATTGTCTGTTTTTGGGTTTTCACCCTAGAGTTCATTTTATTTCTTTTACTTTGGAATTTTGCAGCTTAAGCAAACTTGTACTTTGATTGAACATCAGTGCATGCTTTAGTTTTGCAGATGAGCAATCTTCCAAAACTCTTCTAGGTAGGGATTCATTTGATGAAAGATTCTACATTTGCTTCTCCCTTGAAGGCTCTATTCTTTGATTTGGCGCTTCGTTTTTCTGTTTCTTTTCTTTTTTTTGAATACCTAGAGCACTGTTTTGGGGTTTTCGCCATGTTTTTCTTTTCTTTTTGCTAATTTATTCTTGATTTGACACACTTCGAGCACATATTACCTCTTACATCTGATGTAGCTCTTCCTATTCCATTGCCTCCTTGATGGACATTGTCTTCTAGATACGATCAAAATTATTCATCTTTCACTTGAAGAAGCTTTTCTTATCTCTTGCCCCACTGTGATGGTAATCCTTGGTTAGGAAATGACAAATATCATGTCATACACAAACATCATCAAGTAAGGGTAATCTTCAATTGGATAGATGTTTGAGGTTAACACGATATTCAAAAATCTTAGACAACAATACTCGAGAGGAAATATTCACTCAAAATTTATGTTTGGGACCATTCCATCACTATCTAGCACACTTAGTTGTCCTTCTGCTGGCCTAAGTATATTGGAAGACAGGTTATACCCCCTCATCTTCACATTTTCCAATATCCTCTAAACACATGGTTGCTCAAAATTAACTATCGGATTGGAATCGACGCCGCTCCTGAAAATAGATATACATGTACGTATGTGCAAAAAACTCATGACAAATGCATGAATAAATTAAGTTTGAGGAAAATATTTGTAGAAATGAATCGTTCATTGAAAACAAGCAGACGCACACCCTTACAAAAGATTTCCTTTTGCCTTCGGGCTTAAGCAATAGGTTTGTTCCAGGCATTACTCAAAAAGAGATTTAAACTACAAAGATGTCTTAAAAAGTTGTATACGCTCTAGACAGATCTAACATTATCCCATTGTCATTTCATCTCAGGGACTCTATTGTTGAATTTTAAAATGCCATTTTCAATTAGATTTTGCACCTTGTCTTTTAGAGCTCCACAATTCTTGGTAGTATGACTTGAGCTTCCTAGATGATAATCGCCCATAGCATTAACATCATAACCTTTTGGGTAAGGAGGCTCCTTTGGTTTAGACTGAACTGGGGCTAACAAGTTTTTCTCAACAAGCATCGAAAGCAACTCTGTATATGTCACCGAAATTAGATGGACAACTTATAAGATGTTGTAGGTTGATGTAAGTATGAATAGTTTGATTGGCGTGAGGACCAAGGCCTGTTGGATGGATAAGACCCTACCACATGAACTTTTGATCCACTTCCTCCTCTAATGATCTCACTATTGGGATCTATGATTTTCCCCTGTCTGATGGCTTCTTCAATGGGCTCACATGATATCACAAGAACTTCAAAATTCTTGGTTGCATTTCCCAGCATATACTTTAGGAATGGATCTTCCAGGGTTCTAACAAAAGTATTTATAATCTCTCTATCAAGTAGTGGTGATTGTACTTGCGCTACAACATCCCTTCACCTTTGCATATACTTTCTAAAGCTCTCGTTGGACCTCTTCTTCATGTTTTGCAGTGTTAAATGGTATGGGTCAACGCCTTTTATATGTTTGTGCTGCTCTGTGAAGGCTTTAGCCAGATCCTTCGATGATTGTATCCTGTCTCGATTAAGATGGTTATACCGCCTAGTAGCAGACCCTTTCAAACTGTCCTGAAAGTAGTGAATTAAAAGCTTATCATTATCGATGTGTCCCGTCATCTTTCGGCAGAACATGGTGAGGTGAGCGGACGAAGAGCTTGTTCTATTGAACTTTTCAAACCCTAGCATTTTGAGCTTTAGAGGTAACATCAGATCAGAGACCAGGCTCAATTCTCTTGCATCAACCTCGCAGAATGCATATGCCCTTTCTACAACTTTAACCTTTTGCTCAAGCCACTGGCACCAATCTTCAAACTTTTTGGGTAGTTCGATCTTCGCTTTACCACTTCATTAGGTCAGTGATAGTGTGCTCACTAGGATTATTAATTCCTCTATGCGATGAAGATCCGGCATGAGGACCTTGTTGCTTTTCAACCGAAGACAACAGTTACATATGTGTCTTGTCAAAAGGACTTTCTGGCTTTTGAAGAGCATTAGGGTCAAAGACCAATCCTTTTACCCTTTCAAGATCTTTACCTACCAACATCACAGCTATCTTGGCCAGTAGATCCTCTTGTGACTATGAGATATGGTCGCGAGTTGCTTGTTGCACCTTTTTTAGGTTTTGCTCCATGTCATTCTTTATATCTTCGCATGTTTTTCCAACTTTTTCTAAACGGACATCCATTTCTTTAGCTTTGCTTCGAGTGAAAAACTGATGCTGACTTAGCTTACTCGGATGCCCCAAAATTACTGTGATCAAAATTCTCTCAGAATTAGAAGCTCGACCAAGAAATAATTATGCAATATGATGTGATGCAGATGTATGCAAAATGAGATAATAATGCGATGTAAAAATAAAGCAAGTTAACGCATATCAAATAATCAATAATTTATTAAATAAATTATAGAATCCACATACTTTATTTGAATAAGAAAACCTATCTGATCATGATTTCTACCCTTATGCTTTGAAAAAAGTGGATCATACCCGAACATGCTTGTCTACCCTCATACTTTATTGGATAATAAGCCCTATTAGTATGGTATCTAGTTACATGCTTCATTGCAGGAAAATAAATTATACTGAAATTAAAGGGTATAGATTGAAAAAAATTAAGCAAACTAAATCTTCCTCTACTATGCACTTATTGGATGACTCTCTAAACGGGCAGAGGTTCAATATGGCTCTAAACAAGGTAGGCTCTTACGGTTCATTACATGTGGTTTGGTTATAACAGAGGTACCCGAATTGTCCTCGCCATCACCTGCTAAGGCTAGCAAGTTCAATTCAGGGGGATACTTTTCTGTTGGGAGGCTCGTTCGATCAACCGAGATAGCCAAGATGAGGTGAATTGGTTTTTGAGTGATAGTGGTGGAAGCAATGGAATTTAAAATATTGACACAAGGATTTATAGTGGCTCGATTTTCTAACCAAAGTCTACATCCACTACCTTAGCTTCCCACTAAGCATTTTACCAAATTCACTCTTGAATTTCTTACTTTTTTCTTGGGCTCAAGGAGATATCTCTTACAACACAAGACTTATACCCCAAAGTCTTGTTAAACACTATCTTACAAGAGAAACAAATAATCAAACTAGGGAAAACCTCACATGGCTGATTGTTTGCAATTCTAGGCTCTCAC
Organism: Hibiscus mutabilis; assembly: GCA_019671005.1. NCBI lineage: Eukaryota > Viridiplantae > Streptophyta > Magnoliopsida > Malvales > Malvaceae > Hibiscus > Hibiscus mutabilis. The sequence continues at coordinate 44,110,667 of CM033729.1, read as the reverse complement.
CCAAAACCTAACACTTGAGCATATATAACAATTGAGCTCACAAGTGTGTTCTACAAAGAAAATGACAATTAAAGCACAAAAACACTGTCTCTATACATGAATGTTGGTAGTGTTGTTTCTTGTTGTTGCATGGCTGCTTGATTGAGTCTTTTAAACCCTTTAAGGATTTTGTGGCCCTTACTAGCCGTTGGGGTTGATTTGGAGCCGTTGGGGTCTTTATTTCCATCATTAAATGCACTTCTGGATTCATCGATATCGGTACGCGAGCATTGGTATTGGTATACCTGCTCAAAATATAAAGATTCGTTGGGCAATTTTACATTGGGTATTAGTACTCGATACATACGTATCGGTACACACCCATCTATAACCGTACGATCTAAGCCGTATCGATACTAATTTTGGCTACTGGAAAATGGAGTTTTGGGAAAATAGAGGGGCGTATCGATACGAGTAAAACGGGTATCGGTACGACTTATTGGGTATCGATACCTGGAAAGGGGTATCGGCACTCACAACATGTTTTTGACATTTTGGCTATTTTGAAAGCATTTAAACATGTTAAAAAACCTTTGAAAACATTTCAAACATATTTTTCAAGTTAATGGACTTTTGAAATATTTTTGCAAATTAGTTTAAGTCCAAAAACATTTTCATTTAACTTATATCAAGTTCATTGTCTCAACAATCTCCACCTCTTTGATATAACAAAAGCACTTGAAAAATTGTTTTTATGAAAAACTCCACCTTAGAAAAATAATTTTAGAAAAAGAGAATATTTTTGAAAATATTTTAAAGCTCCCCCTTTTTCTTTTTGAAATTTAATTTTTCAAACATATCTCTCCCCCTTTTTGTTATATCAAAAATAATTTAAAAATCAAATTTGAAATCACATTAAGTTTAAAACAATGGAGAAAAGACTAAAGATTTGAGCAATAAAGAATTTTAGAAAAGGCTCCCCCTTAATCAAGCAACAAGTAAATTGTTAGTCCAACAATTCAAGAGAAATAAATTGAATTTCAATTAAAAGAATCAAATAAATACATGAAATTCAATTAAACATGCTATTAATAAGATATGTCATTATGCACACAAAGTATGGAAAAAAGGAGACAAAACAATCCCTTTTTGGCTATGCCTACCGGTAAAGTATATGTCGTATCGGTACTTGGTTAAAGTCCATATTGGTATTGTATGGGCTGTACCGGTACCGAAGGCACAAAAGTGGTGAAAATGCAACAAAAATAACTTAAATTGCTTACAACTTAGTTTTCATTTCATACAAAGGCTCTATTAAGTCCTAGATATACATTTGCACATTTTGCTACACATGATTCTCATAATAAAACATTTAACACATAGAAAGCATGATTTCACCAAATTCAACCAAACATTGCAAGTTTAAGGCCAAAATCATAAATATGAGCATACTAGGCCAAAAACATGTAACTCATGCAATTTGAGACTCCCCCTAACTATATGCAACTAGGCGCAACATAGAGTCATACAAACATGCTTAGATCAACATGAAAATTAGACATGGAATATGATGAAGCACTTGCAATGAAAACTTAAAATTACCAATTGAACCAAGGTAGGATGTTAAGTCTTCCTTCTCCAAGCATCCTTCATTCTTTGTGTGTCATGGAGCTTCCAAGATTTTAACTTTGATAAAAACAATCAAGTGATTTTTGGTATCCAAATTGCTTTGGATCCAATGGCATTAGTCCCACATAATTTAGTTCCCTTAGGAATCCATTTTTCAATATCTTCTTTTTTGTTTGAACAAATTAGTCCCTTAGGGACCCAAATGTCCTTAACCATTTTGCCTTTGAAAAATCTAGGGGAACTAGATTGTCTTTGATAAAAGTTTGATTTTACAAAAAAAAATTGGAGCATTCCCCATTTTCTCTTTTAAGATCCTTGTAAATCAAAACTTTTTCCTTCTTGAGATCATATATTTCTTTTTGGTGATCTTCTTGAACTTTAGAAAGCAAATTTTGCAAGTTTAAAATTTTCACTTCAAAATCTTTAAAAATAACTTGCATTTGATCAAGTTTTCTTTCAAGCTCTAAATTAGTTTTGGAAAGCAATTCATTTTTTAATTTTGAAACCAATTTCTTATTTTTCAAAAATAAATCTTCAAACTCCAAAACTAAATCATCGTAGGCATCGTGTAACTCATCAAAAGTATATGAATTTAAAATTGATGAGTTAGAAGTTATCTCTTCATCTTGGATGGCCATGAGACATAGGTTGGCTACTTCATCATCATCGGTGGAGTCTTCCTCAATACTCCATATAGCCACAAATGCCTTCTTCTTTTGGCTTGATCTATTATTCTTGAAACGAGGGCAATCATACTTGGTGTACCCCGGCTTCTTGCATCTGAAGCATATGATGGATCCCTTATCTTCATCCTCAATTCTTGTCTTGATTCTTCATTTTCTTGCTTCATGAATCGGGTGAATTTCTTGAAGAGCTTGACCATCTCTTCTTCTTTATCTTCACTTGATTCTTCTTGAATTCTTGATGAGGATTTAAGAGCAACATTCGAAACTTCAATGCCTTGATCTACTTTCTTCTTCCCCTTTAACATCATCATCTCATGGGTAAGCAAAGATCCCATAAACTCATCAAGCTTGAGCTCTTTCAATTTCTTTGCTTCAATAATTTTTGTCTTCTTAGATTCCTGTTAAGTGTTCAAAAGTACTATTTTTATTACCCTTTTTATTCATATTATTGCTAGACTTAGGCTCATATTAGTTGCACTATTAGCCATTCATGCATATTTGCATTATTTCCTTGGTGGACAAGCTTGATTTCATATTTTGCTTAATTTTGTGGAAAAGATATTGCTTTGGTGTGTTTTTGTGTGTGTGCAGAATCACTTGCCAAAGCAAGGCTGGAACCAATTGCCAGGGCAATGCATGAAGGAGATGCCCAGCTAGTTGCTAGGGTAATTTTTGATAAGGGATAAGATGATATGGTAGTCGAAATTGATGACTAGATAAGCCTAAGATGACGTGGAGCAAAGTTAAATCCCAAAGGAGTTTGATTTCCATGAAAATGTCAAAGAGAAATTAAATCCCAAAAAGATAGGAGAAGATCTAGAAGGAATTTAAATATAATAAAAAATTATATTCTTTTAAAGTATTTAATTCCAACTTAACTTCCTCCTCAAGAAGGATTTTGACCTAGCCATCTCCTATTTAAAAGAGACCAAGCCGTCAAACTCAAGGGGGAGAGCAGGGGGAGCAATGAGAGATTTCGACAAGAGCAAGGAGAGATTTCGACAAGGCTTCAACCATTCTTCATCATTTTCTGTCTTGTTCAATTAGGTTTATGTTAGGAATTCTTTGTCTTGTGTTTCTTTGGAACCTAACCATGAACTAAATCTATTTGGCTAAGGTTATTGTGTTTTGTGGTTGTGAGAAATAATTGGATTTTGTTTAGGTAATAAGAGTTTGCACTTTCAATTCAAGGTTTACTTATTCTTGGTTTTTCTTCTTGTTTGCGAGTGAATTGGGAGAGGATCTCGTAACTTCGTCTGTTTATCTAATATCGGGAGAGTTAGATTCAAGAAACGAATGAGTATGGTCTTTATTCAATCTATTGATGGTGAAGATTAATCTGGCTTAGGAATAAGTTAAGGATTTCAACGGCTAAGAGGATCGCAAGATTGATTGTTGTTCACCTTTGATTCACGCAGGGATGTATTGTCAAGGCATGCACAATTAGCTAGAGTTTCGACTTAAGGATAAGAAGAAACCATTGAAGAACGCTCCGTCGAACCTTGAAGTTGCTGCCCAGCCGCCCAAGTAGTTGCCCAGGCAACTGTCGATTAGTTGCCAAGACAACCCCGCTGAGCAAGTTGCCATGGCAACTGAGTTGCCCTTGCACTCTTTTACCAAGACGATCCAATCGGCTATCACACCTCAACTCACGATAACCTGGCATATTCTCTCTCATTTGATTATATCTTCTTTTACTTTATTGCTTTCTAGTTTAGTTGTTAGTTAAACTCCTACAATCTTCTACTTGTGTTCTTTTACTTTTTACAGTGCAAGAGATTAGATTCTTGAAGTGGCACCAATCCCTGTAGAGATGATATCTTTTATACTATAACTTGCGACGTGTACACTTGCACAATTGTGGAGCACTTATTACGCGCAACAAGTTTTTGGCGCCGTTGCCGGGGATTGGCAATAGCAAGTTTGTTTTTATTTTCTTGCCCTTTTTTTATTTTTCTTGTTTTAGATTCAAAGGGTTAACAAACTTTGGTTTTGCCTTGGTATATGACCAGGGCGAGACCGATTACACCAGAATATCCCTTTGATCCAGAAATCGAACGAACCTTGCAAAGACTCAGACGAAGGTTAAGAGTAGCAATGGCTAATCAAGACGGCAATATGAATCAAGATGTTCCAGCAGGAGGAGGAGTGATTCTTGCATGAAACATAACTATTTGAGACTATCTTGAAGAAGATCTTGAAGGACTTAATCCAGGAGTTGTCACACCTAAAATTGAAGCCGACCACTTTGAGTTGAAACCGGCGATGTTCAATATGATCAACACATTTGGTCAATTTGGCTGCTCAGCAACTGAAGATGCACGACAACATCTTAAATCTTTCCTCGAGATTTGCAATTCATTCAAAATACAAGGAGTCACCCAGATGTTTTACGACTAAGATTATTATCCTATTCACTAAGGGATAGGGAGAAAGTATGGTTGAATAGTATTCCTGCCAGATCAATAGGATATTGGACCGATCTTTGTCGTGATTTCCTTGCTCGATTTAATCCTACAAATTTGACTGATAAGCTTCGTAACAAAATTACTTCTTTTCGGCAGGTAGATGATGAATCCATGTACGAGGCTTGGGAGCGATATAGAGAACTTCTACACAAATGCCCCCTATACGGATTCCCAGTGTGGACACAAGTAACAATGTTTTACAACACTGTGAATACACCAACAAGGATGATGCTAGATGCCTCAGCAAACGACATACTCCTAGATTAGTCGCCGGAGGAAGCAATGCAAATTCTAAACAAGCTTGCCAAGAATGATTATCAATTCCCATCTGCTAGAAAAGGAAGAGTTAGACGCCAAGCCACAATACATGAACTGGGATCACTAGACTCAATTTCGGCACAATTGGCCACTCTAACCAAGATGGTCCAGAACATGCAGAAACCAAACAACACACGGGAAGTCAAGGTAATGGATTCTTTTTGTGAGTTATGTGGTGGTAACCATGATTCTTCAGAATGTATGCTGAATCCGGAATCCAGCTTTTATGTGGGGAATTACAACCGGAACAACAATATGATGTCCAACACATACAATCCAGCTTGGAAGAAGCACCCAAATTTTTCATGGAGTAATCCCAACAATGCTCTAAACCAAAATGCACAAGCATCGGGATTCTAGCATAATATGCCACGGCAACAGTTGCCACAACAACAGCCGACAACATCTAGTTCTTTGGAAAATTCTCTCACTGCTTTTATGTTGAAAACTGAATCTTATATGGCTGAGAATAGTAACTTCATAAAAAGAACTGATGCTTTTATTAACAGGACCGAGATGAGATTCCAAAACCAAGAGGCGACAATCAAATCATTGGAAAATCAAGTCGGATAATTTGCTCAAAACCTGAATACTAGACCGCAAGGAGGTTTACATAGCGATACTGAAGTCACAAGAGGAAATGGCCATGAGCAATGTAAGGCGATCACCACTAGAAGTGGCCAACAACTTAAAGAGGCTCAAGCTCGCTCATCAAAAAAAACTCCACAAAAAGATCAAGACGAACTCAGCGGCAAAGCCTCAGATGCTGAACCAGGAATTGTCATGGCAACCAGCGATAAGCATGCCTCGGCAACCATCGATAAGGATGTCGCGGCAACCAACGATAGGCACGCCACGACAACCCTAGTTGACAATGCCTCGGCAATACCGTCAATCAGGTTCCAGACCAATGAAAGGATCGAAGATATCTGACTTCCACCACCATTCCTACAAAGGTTGAAGCGACAAAAGCAAGAATATCAATTCAAGAAGTTTCTTGATATCCTAAAGCAAGTCCACATCAACTTGCCATTGGTTGAAGCAATTGAACAAATGCCGAACTATGCCAAGTTTCTTAAAGACATTGTGTCCAAGAGAACAAGGCTATGAGAGTTTGAAACAATTATCGCAACAGAGGGATGTATGGCCATGTTGCACAATCGCATACCACCCAAGTTGAAAGATCCCGAAAGTTTCACAATACCTTGTTCCATCGAAAAACACTATGTCGGGAAAGCATTATGTGACCTTGGAGCAAGCATAAACTTGATGCCTAAATCGGTTTTCCAGAAACTAGGAATCGAGAAGGCAAGACCTACAACAGTTATGCTACAGCTAGCCGACATATCCTATGTGCATCCAGAGGGAAAAATCGAAGACATACTGGTAAAAGTTGATAAATTTATTTTTCCCGCTGACTTTATTGTTTTGGATTGTGAAGCAGATGAACATGCACCTATCATTCTCGGGAGACCCTTCCTAGCAACAGGGAGAACCTTGATCGATGTTGAAAAGGGAGAACTCACAATGAGGGTGAATGACCAGCAAGTTAAACTAAATGTGTTCCAAACACTAAGGCATGCTGATGATCCGGAAGAATGCCAACTTCTTCATGCGCCACGGTAGAGTTTAACTTCAACGAGGAATTTAGTTGCCTCGGCAACTACATTGCCGATCAAGAGGAACTTGAGGAGTATGAAGAACTGATCGATGAGGAACAACAAGAAGAGGCAAATTGGTTAGTCAATCGACCAGGTACATACTTTGAACCACCAGATTACTCAGGTAAGGAAGGTAAACTCGAAAAGCCCTCCATTAAACAACCACCGATTCTTGAGTTGAAACAATTGCCAGGGCAACTAAAATATGCTTACTTGGGAACCGATAATACATTGCCTGAGCAAGAAAAGAAGCTGATCAAAATGTTGATGCTACACAAGAAGGCAATAGGGTGGACAATTGCCGACTTGAAGGGAATTAGCCCGGCAGTGTGCATGCACAAGATTTTGTTGGAAGATGATCACAAACCTTCGATTGAGGCCTAGAGGAGACTGAATCATGCCATGAAAGGGGTTGTAATGAAAGAAATCATCAAGTGGCTTGACGCCGACATCATATACCCTATCTCTGATAGTACATAGGTAAGTCTGGTAAAATGTGTACCAAAAAGGGAAGGATAACGGTGGTAAGTAATGAAAACAATGAACTCATTCCAACCAGGACTGTGACCAGTTGAAGGGTTTGTATGGATTATCGAAAGCTAAACAAAGCCACTAGGAAAGATCACTTCCCATTACCCTTTATTGATCAAATGCTTGACCGTCTTGCAGGTAAACCCTTTTATTGTTTTCTTGATGATTATTCAGGTTACAATCAGATTGCCATAGCACCAGAAGATCAAGAAAAGACAACCTTCACATGCCCATACGGTACTTATGCCTTTCGAAGGATGCCGTTCGGATTGTGTAATGCCCCGACGACCTTCCAAAGATGCATGATGACACTCTTTTCAGACATGGTCGAAGACTTCATTGAGATCTTCATGGATGATTTTTCTATTTTTGGTAACGACTTCGACAGTTACCTCGGCAATTTAGAGAAGGTGCTGGCAATATGTGAAGAAACTGATTTAGTCCTTAATTGGGAGAAGTGCCATTTTATGGTAGATGAAGGAATAGTGCTCAGCCACAAGATTTCATCCAAGGGAATTGAAGTAGACAAAGCCAAGGTAGACGTGATCGAGAGATTACCCCTACCAAGTTCGGTTAAAGGAATCCGAAGCTTTCTTGGACATGCAGGTTTTTACAGGAGGTTCATTCATATTTTTTCTAAAATTACTAAACCCTTGTGCAATTTGCTTGAACACGATAAAGTCTTCAATTTTGATTATTCTTGCGCTCAAGCATTCAAAACCCTAAAGGAAAAGCTTACCTCGACACCCATTGTCGTTCCACCAGATTGAACGCTACATTTTGAGCTCATGTGTGATGCAAGTGATTTTGCGGTAGGAGCAGTCCTAGGCCAACGCACAGGTAAGACCTTTCATGTGATATACTATGCTAGTAAAACTCTTAATAGTGCTCAAGTGAATTACACAACAACGGAGAAAGAGTTACTAGCCGTAGTTTTTGCATTTGACAAGTTTCAATCCTATTTGATTGGTACAAAGGTAATTTTCCATACGGACTATTCGGCAATTAAGTATCTATTTGCTAAAAAGGATGCCAAACCTCGTTTGATTCGTTGTATATTGCTTTTACAAGAGTTTGACGTTGAAATTAAGGACAAGAAAGGAACAAAAAATCAAGTGGCCGATCACTTATCACGCTTAGAACGCAATAGGGAGGAGGACGAAGATTTAGAGATATGCGATGCATTCCCGAATGAGCAACTGTTAGTTTCCTCGGCAACCATGGATGCGCATGCCTCGGCAACCCTTGACGCACATGCCTCGACAACCCTTGACGCGCGTGCCTCGGCAACCACTGATGTGTACGCCTTGGCAACCCCAGACGCGTATGCCTCGGCAACCCTTGACATGCATGCCTCGACAACCCTTGATGCGCATGTCGCGACAACTCTAGACGCGCACGCTTCAGTAACCATGGAAGCAGTTGCCACAGCAACACATGCCTCGGCAATACCCTGGTACGCAAATTTAGTTAATTTCCTTGTTTGTGGTATTTTACCATTTGGCCTTACTCACCAAGGGAAGAAGCGGTTCCGCCATGATGCTAAGCATTACTTTTGGGACGAGCCTCTTTTGTTTAAACAATGTGCATATCAGGTTATACGCCGATGTGTCCCTGAAGATGAGCAGCAGAATATACTCCGACAATGCCATTCTTCACCCTATGGAGGACATTTTGGAGGAACTCGTACCGCGGCCAAAGTTTTGCAATCCGGTTTGTATTGGCCAACACTGTACAAAGATGCCCAAGAGTTTTACAAGCAATGTGATCGTTGCTAGAGGATGGGCAATATCTCTAGACGACATGAGATGCCGCTCCAAAACATCATCGAGGTGGAATTGTTTGATGTATGGGGGATTGATTTTATGGGACCTTTCCCATCTTCATTCAGCAACCTCTACATTCTACTTGTCGTCGACTACGTGTCTAAATGGGTTGAGGCAGCTGCAATTCCCACCAACGATTCTAAGATCGTGCAACGATTCTTGCAGAAAAACATATTTACACGGTTTGGGATGCCGAGAGCAATTATCAGTGATGAAGGCAAGTACTTCGACAACAAACTCATCGCCAAGATGTTACAATGCTTTGGTGTATCTCAAAAGATTGCCACAACATATCACCCACAAACAAATGGGCAAGTAGAAATTTCCAACCGGGAATTGAAGGGTATACTCAAGAAAGTTGTAAATCCCTCTAGGAAGGATTGGTCAGTAAGACTAAATGATGCACTTTGGGCATATCGCATTCAAACCACCCTTAGTATGTCCCCCTTCCGACTTGTCTATGGCAAAACATGCCATCTACCGGTGGAAATCGAACACAAGGCATATTGGGAAATTAAGACCGTGAATATGGATTGGGAAAGTGCCGGGCAAACGCGTTTGTTGGACCTCAACGAGATACAAGAATTCCGTGCACTCGCCTATAACAATGCACGAATCTACAAGGAGAAAAGAAAGCAATGGCATGACAAGAAACTATTGTTGCGATAATTCATGAGAGGGCAACTAGTTCTCTTATTCAATTCTCAGCTGAAACTTTTCCCGATAAAACTGAAATCAAGATGGTCGGGACCATTCGAAGTTGTCAAACCGTTCTCCCATGGTGCCGTGATAATCAAGTCCATCACTGATGAACATGAATTCAAAGTCAACAGACAAATACTGAAGCACTACAACGGTGCTCATATGGAACGTAACAAAGAAGTGGCCACCTTAGGAGATACATGAGCATGCTCTCCTTTCGATATGTTCTTTTTATTTTTATTTTTTATTTTTTTGAACTATTTAATTTTTTTTATTTTTTATTAATCTCGGTTATTTTTTTTCTTTTTAGGATAGATTTATTTATTTTCTTTAAGATTAAGACTACATCTTTCTTTCATATTTATCTAATGGTTTTTAAATTTTAAGTTTAAGAATTTCTTTGCACATCTTTATTTATTTTCTTTTATTAGTTTATCTTTAATTTTAATCCTTATTTTATTTGTTTTTGAATTGTAGGAAAAGAGTTCAAGATAAAGAGGAATTTGATTCAAGAAGGAAACTTCCTAAACAAGGAAATTAATGGGCTAAATCTAAGGCTTATATTAAGCCTCCAACTTACCCTAAATAAACCCTACATAGCTGGCCAAACACTTCCCCTTCCCCAAATCCCCTAACCGTCACCTTCCCCCAATAAAAACCCTTGTTTTCTTTCTTTCAAATTAATTCCACCACCATATTTACTACCTATCTTTTCTATTTAACCCATCACCCTTAACTTCCAAGAAACCAATTCCTACTTTTCATCTTGCAACTCTTTAGTTTCTTTTGCTTTCTTTTCTTTGTTTCTACCAAACTCACAACCAAGATCATCAATGGCATCCAAAAATTGAATTTTTGGTTCATCCAAGTTCCTCCAAAGAACCAAGATACAAGAAGTTTGCTACACCGGTGGTTCAAGAAAGATTTCACTCCAAGTTTGAAAGCCGAAAGATTTGCGAAGAACAAGGCTTTGAATACTCCAACTCTCATCAAGATTTCGGCCTTGAACCATTCATCTTCGAAAGGATTGCACATCAAAAGTGGAAAATCTTTTGCCATCAATCGGAACCGGGTAACATCTCATGGGTAAGAGAATTCTATGCTCACTCACCTAACCCAGATAATCCTTATGTTTTTATTCGTGACAAGGCTATACTCATAAGCCCCGAGCATATCAACACCTTTAACGGGCTTTACATTAAGAAGGACGAGCATCAAGCCTTTGTTGATCAACTCACGCCCAAGCAACTCGACAAGGTGCTTCAAGAACTCACTCTACCGGGAACTCATTGGAACGACGGTAAATACAAGGGCACGATAAATCGCCTTCGGTTTAAGCCCGAGGCAAAATTATGGAATAAGTTTGTTAAAACTTCTTTAATGCCTACCACACACAATACTATCGTTGATACACCTCGTCTTTTGCTCATACATTCTATCTTGCATAATCGCATCATTAACATTGGAAAAATTATTTGTGATGAGATTTTTTGTATGTAGCACAAAAGACAAGGGTTATCTCTTCTTCCATTGCTTAATTTCCAATCTTTGCAAGGAGATGCATGTCGCAAGTGAGTCCACTGATGAAAAGGCCCTACCAAAGTCCAGTTGGAATCGAGCACAAATCTGAAAGCTAATAGGAGAGGCACCGGTAAAATCCCCAACGCCTTCAATTGCCGCGGAAACTCCTGTCACCTCTGGAACTCCTAATGCTCAAACAACTGATGTCCAGGCAACTCGGACAGCAGCCCCGGGACAACTTGAAGCACTATTACAACCGTTGGCGAACTGCCTTAGGCAAATTGAAGACCGGATAATAATGTTCATGTGGTACATGAAGGATCACAACCATGCTATCACCCAAGTCATCCTGGAAAAGTACCCGGACAGCCACGTATCATTCCCCATCTTTCCTGCCGAAATCCTTGCCACAGCAACCAATGAAGCAGTTGCCACGGCAACAGCAAAAAATGATGCCGCGGCAACCTACACTACGCCTACCCAAGCAGTTGCCATGACAACCAACACTAAAGATATCGCGGCAACCAAAACTAAAGATGCCCCGGCATCAGTGTTGATATGAAAAGCACCTATGCCTGAATCAACTCGTACTAAATCATTGTCTGACTTTTCAAATTCAGACAAGTCCTCCATTGCACCAACAAAGACCGCACCAATCGAATCCTCCAAGATCAAGCGAAAAGCCAATGACATTGATGAAGAGGACGATGAGGACAACCCCGTACGAGGATCGATTCCACCATCGGCAACAAGAAAGCAACCACCACGTTCAAGCCAGAGAATCAAGACACCGACCGAAAGGAAACTAATCATCCACGAAGATGAACTCTCAGAGTAAGTCCTCGTTTGCATTTTACTTTTCTTTATTTTTATTTTTATTTTTCTTTGTTGCATGCATTGAGGACAATGCCTCACTCGAGTTTGGGGGTTGTTATTAGTTAGTTACCATGTTTAGTTGCATTCATCTTAAGTATTGCATTTAGGATACATAAATTGCTTGCCATGCCTTTAGTTGGAACAAGAATTGCCTAGATTTGATGAATATCCAATGTACTTAATTGATAGAACTTTTTATTATAGGATAAACATGGAAACATTTAGAATCGTACTATGATGCTAAACTTGATAAAACATTGTATGGCTTGATTGATTTAAGGAATTCTAGTGAACTTAGGTTGATAGTTAAAAAAATTGGGGGATTAGAATAAAAATTGGATGAATGCTAGAGGTGCCCGAAATTGGCTCTAGTATGTGCTAAAAAATTGATAGCTAGAGGTGCCCGAAACTGGCTTTAGTATGTGCTAAAAATTGATAGCTAGAGGTGCCCGAAACTGGCTCTAGTCAAATTAATTAACTTAAGAAAACTAAAAACAAAACACTAGAGGTGCCCGAAACCGGCTCTAGTTAAAACATGTTAAAAGAACCCAATGAAGTAATTTGAAAACCTCTTGTTTGCATAGAATCCGAAAAATCAACTTGCACACAACTCTGCACACACTCACAGGCATTATAGTTTGATTCCGAGTAACTCCTAAGTTTTCCGAAAAAAGAAAATCCAATCATACTTTGTGCCACGATTCTGAGAATTAAAATCAAGTTCAAAGCTAAGTTTGTGAAAATTGAAGTCTTGGCGGGTAATTATTAGTTTGCATTGCTTGAGGACAAGCAATAGTTCGAGTTTGGGGGTGTGTTAAGTGTTCAAAAGTACTATTTTTATTACCCTTTTTATTCATATTATTCCTAGACTTAGGCTCATATTGGTTGCATTATTATCCATTCATGCATATTTGCATTGTTTCCTTGGCGGACAAGCTTGATTTCATATTTTGCTTAATTTTGTGGAAAAAGATACTGCCCTGGTGTGTGTGTTTTTGTGTGTGTGCAGAATCACTTGCCAAAGCAAGGCTAGAACCAGTTGCCAGGGCAATGCATGAAAAAGATGCCGAGCTAGTTGCCAGGGCAATGCATGAAGGAGATGCCGAGCTAGTTGCCAGGGAAATTTTTGATAAGGGATAAGACGATATGGTAGTCAAATTGATGACTAGATATGGTAGTCAAATTAGGTTTATGTTAGGAATTCTTAGTCTTGTGTTTCTTTGGAACCTAGCCATAAACTAAATCTATTTGGCTAAGGTTATTGTGTTTTGTGGTTGTGACAAACAACTGGATTTTGTTTAGGTAATAAGAGTTTGTACTTTCAATTCAAGGTTTACTCATTCTTGATTTTTCTTCTTGTTTGCGAGTGAATTGGGAGAGGATCTCATAACTTCATCTATTAATCTAATATCAGGAGAGTTAGATTCAAGAAACGAATGAGTACGGTCTTTATTCAATCTATTGATGGTGAAGATTAATCCGGCTTAGGAATAAGTTAAGGATTTCAACGGCTAAGAGGAGCGCAAGATTGGTTGTTGTTCACCCTTGATTCACGTAGGGATGTATTGTCAAGGCATGCACAATTAGCTAGAGTTTCGACTTAGGGATAAGAAGAAACCATTGAAGAACGCTCCGCTGAACCTTGAAGTTGCTGCCCAGCCGCCCAAGTAGTTGCCCAGGCAACCGTCGATTAGTTGCCAAGGCAACCCCGCTGCGCAAGTTTCCACGACAACTGAGTTTCCCTTGCACTCTTTTACCAAGACGATCCAATCGGCTATCACACCTCAGCTCACGATAACCTGGCCTATTCTCTCTCATTTGATCACATCTTCTTTTACTTTATTGCTTTCTAGTTTAGTTGTTAGTTAAACTCCTACAATCTTCTACTTGTGTTCTTTTACTTTTTACAGTGCAAGAGATTAGATTCTTGAAGTGGCACCAATCTCTATGGAGACGATATCTTTTATACTATAACTTGCGACGTGTACACTTGCACAATTGCTGAGCACTTATTACGCGCAACAATTCCCATGAATCAGGAAGTGACTAAATCAACTTTCTCACAAGATTTTCCTCTGGGATCATCTCTCTAAATCCTTTAAGCTTGTTAAATATGGTGGAGAATCGATCGAACATAGCTTTGATGTCTTCTTTCAAGTCCATCTTGAAGTTCTCATAGTTGAGGTTGAGAAGTCAAACATTGGTTTCCTTCACCTCATTTGTACCTTCATATGTTACTTCAAGTTTGTCCCATACTTCCTTAGCATTTTCACAAGAAGAAACTTTTGAATACTCTTCCTGACCAAGTGCACAAAAGAGAATGTGCAAGACCTTTGTATTGAGCTCCATCTTCTTGCAATCTTTCGCACTCTATTCTACCTTGCTTCTTTATGAAATAATTGGGCGTCTTTGGCCTTCATGAAGAACATCATCCTATTCTTATAATAGGGGTAGTTGGCATCGTTGAAGTAAAGAGGCTTGTCTACGGATTGCGCCATGATCTCCGGTTGATGTAGAATGGTTGAGCACTTCAAGGATCGACTCTAGGATATTAATCTGGCTTAGAGACGAAGCTATGATACCAATTATTGGGAGGCTCGTTCGATCAACCGAGATAGCCAAGAGGGGGTGAATTGGTTTTTGAGTGATAGTGGTGGAAGCAATGGAATTTAAAAGATTGACACAAGGATTTATAGTGGTTTGACTTTCTAACCAAAGTCTACATCCACTATCTTAGATTCCCACTAAGCATTTTCCCAAATTCACTCTTGAATTTCTTTCCTTTTTTCTTTACAAGGAGATAACCCTTACAACACAAGACTTATATCCCAAAGTCTTGTTAAACACTTTTTTACAAGAGAAATAAATAAGCAAACTAGGGAAAACCTCACAAAGCTGATTGTTTGCAATTCTAAGCTCTCACCCATAAACTAACACTTGAGCATATATAACAATTGAGATCACAAGTGTGTTCTACAAAGAAATTGACAATTAAAGCACAAAAACATTGTCTCTATACATAAATGTTGGTAGTGTTGTTTCTTGTTGTTGCATGACTGCTTGATTGAGTCTTTTAAACCCTCTAAGGAGTTTGTGGATGTTACTAGCCGTTGAGGGTCTTTATTTCCATCATAAATGCACTTATAGGCTCATCAGTACCGGTACGTGAGCACTGGTATCGGTACGTTTGCTCAAAATAGAAAGAGCCCTTGGGCAATTTTACACTTGGTATCGATACTCAATACATGCGTATTTGTACACACCCATCTGTATCGATACGATCTAAGCCGTATCGATAGTCATTTTGGAAATTGAAAAATGGAGTTTTGGGAAAATAAAAGGGCGTATCGATACGAGTAAAAAGGGTATCGGTATGGCTGACTGGGTATCCATACTTGGAGAGGGCTATCGATACTCACATCATGTTTTTGACATTTTGGCTATTTTGAAAACATTTAAACATGTCAAGAAAACCTTTGAAAACATTTCCAACATATTTTTCAAGTTAATGGACTTTCAAAATATTTTTGTAAATTAGTTTAAGTCCAAAAACATTTTTCATTTAAGTTATATCAAAATCATTATCTCAACAATTTTACTAGGTCTGCAAGGAGATGAAGATCTCACGAAGACAAAGGTACATATGTATCTCGTAAGATATCCACTATCTTGTACGGAGGTGATACCTCACAAAGGAATAACTTCTCACTCCCACTTAGAAGGGACAAAGTTCGGGTGTAAAGCTCATGATATGAAAAAATCGAAAAAACAAATTTTATAAAAACTTTTGTAAAAATTTTAGAAATAAAAAGGTAGGGATCACAATTAAATTAAATCAAAGCCATAGTTTCCATCTATTAAGACAAAAAGTAATTGACTTGCGGCTTGACTCTCTAAAAGAAAAAGATCCCCAGCGGAGTCTCCAAGCTGTAATAACAAATCTTCTAGCTTGACGTTTTTTACAAAAAAAATATTTTCGGTTTTAATGGGAGTCGCCATCAATCTTTTAATTTAGGTGAGATTGGATCGCCTGGAAATCTGATTATTTTAATAAAACTTGTTTTTATTATTTTTATTAAAACAACGAGTTTTGGTCTGCGAAACCAAAAAATGACTTCGGGAGTCTATTATGTGTAGGGAAGGGCGAACACCCCCACAACGCCCAAAAATTGGTACCTAGTAGATTACATAGTGTCTTAGCGATGGAATTACAAATTTGAATTTAATTTATAAATTGTGATTACTAAATATATGAATTTTATCATAAAATATATTTAAAAGAATACTCATTTATATGGGACTAACGAGAAACTTACGTTCCTTTAAGTTCAAGACATAATTTAGAGAGACCCCGGATAAAGGAAAAATATTTTAAATATTATAATTTAGGAATGAAAAATGTTTTTTATTAGAAATTAACGAGAAAACGACGTCCCTTTAATTTCGAGGTACGTTTTTCAGAAGAATCCCTAATAAAGAAAATTGATTTATTTTAATATTCAATTAAAACGAATGATGGCATGATTTATACGGATATATATATACATATGTTAATACATTTATTAAACTAAAAATAATAAGTAAATAATAATGTTAGTGACAATAACAATAATAATAGCATTAATACTTATAAGTAGTAATAATAATAATAATAATAATAATAATAATAATAATAATAAGAAGGTGACTAAATTGCAAAGAACGGTAACTAAAAAAAGCATAGAGGACGAAATTGTAAGGAATTAAAACCACGGGGGTCAAAACTGTAAATTTCCTATTTCTTACAAAAGGGC
This sequence comes from Hibiscus mutabilis, assembly GCA_019671005.1. NCBI lineage: Eukaryota > Viridiplantae > Streptophyta > Magnoliopsida > Malvales > Malvaceae > Hibiscus > Hibiscus mutabilis. Next base: position 44,093,677 of record CM033729.1, on the reverse strand, counting down.
TCGGATCATTCTCGGGTCAGGTCACACACGCCGGATTACAGACCCTAAAATGACGTCGTTTTGGTCACCATATAAGTACCCTATTAGACCAAAAAATGGCCATTTGTGTCAAATAATTAAAAAAACCCCTTAACTCTCTTAAAATGCTCTCAACCGCCTGGATGCCGACCGTCCCTCTACCATGAGTCACTGCGTACCATCGTTCATTGGCCACGTGTAACACCCTAGAATCGAGCCTAATTGAAATTTAATTTTGGCAATTGAAAGTTTGCTTCGAAAAGTCAAATTATAACGTTGACCATTGATCATATGGTCAATAAGTGGATTATTGAACCCTAATTAAGTATTTTTATTGGTTAAGGATCTTATTGTAAACATTGAAACTTGTCCTAGTGAATAAATTGTGAAAATTGAAAGTTTGGGGGGAAAAGTATAGAAAATAAAGAGTTGATGGACTAACTGTAACACCCCTACCCGGGTTGGTAGCAAACCAGTTCGGGAGACTTACTAACGTACAATACAAGCAAGAATGAGGAAAGAAAAGGCTTAACTCATCCATATTAGATGAGTTACTTAACTAACAAGCAACCAAGCAATCATTACTTATCATATAAGCAATCTTATCTTTTATTTACAGGACATATTTGGTTACCAAAAATTTCAATTAACGTTATTATTCTTTCATCATACAATCAACATTCGAAGCCTAAATAAGCAACCATGCTTTTTTTCATTTCTTTGCTCTTTAGCTTGATACATGTGACATTACATACATAACTTATTAAACATGATCAGTAGTACATACCTTGATTCCAAGCAAGCATATGCCACCCTTACCATTTGGCATTTATCATACAAGCTTATAAAAAATACATATACAACATGGTATGATCACACAAGTGATTAACTCACAAGACATCGAATGGCACAAGACTAGATCAATTACTTTGAACGTTCCATGTATACATATCAATATGCGCAGCATCAAGAGTCCATTACTTAGTTCATATTATCAACCAAGTTCATATATAGTAAGCCCATTCAAAACATATACATATACAAGTTTCCAAGCATTCAAAATGCATGCACAAGACATTATATACAACTAAGTGCCACCAACTAGGGGAGTACAAAACAAGTATGAACCATACTTTAGCTATGCTTGTGTCTTGCTTCGAGCTTAAGAAATCAGGCTTCAGGATCAAGCAACGATCGAATCCTTTATCCTGTGGATTGGGAAGAATGAAAACAAGAGTGAGAAGTACAAGAATGTACTTAGTGAGGTAGTAACCAGTTGTAACCCATTTGTTATATCAAATTAAATGTCAATTAATCAAGAATGATACTAGCTAAGGATTTCAAGTCAATCGAATAGTACAAGAAGCAAGAGACAATGAATCATTATTCATGCTTTATCCATTTCAAGAAATCAAACTATTCAAGGTCACATATCAAGTAGTCAAGCAATTCATGCTTACATGAAAAGTAATCAAGCAATTTAAACTTTTCATTCATGACAAGTTTACAATTAATACTCATGAATTCAAGTATACAAGTTAGGTAGCAAGTTTATATGTCAAGTAATAAGTTATTCATGTTTACAAGATAAGAAATCAAGCAATTAATATTTATTAGCTCATTTATTTATTTTAATACAATCATTGGTTTATAGTTTGACTAGGTAATCAAGTCTCCAACCAACTCTCCCCACAAGATGTACCGTAGTAATCAAGATGTACCATAGTATTGGTTAACCCTCATACTATCACCAAATACCACACATGGGTACCCTCCATTTTTCGCCAATTAGGGGCCTTAGCCCTGGACCGTATTCCACCCTGACACAATAAGCTCTAGACTCTAAGGCATGCCCTTCTACCTATTCGACTAGCAACCAAGGTTGTTTGATTACACTTTATTTATTCAAGATTTTCAAGTTCAAGATCATGTAGTCAATAATCATTTCAAGCAAGTATAAAAATTTTATACTTTATCCCTTAGGCCAATTGAGCCTTAGCTCTTAAATTTCATTAAATGTTTCCATGTGTTCCATGATCAAGACAATACAATTCAAGCAAGCATTAGATTGAATTTCATTCATGATTCAAGGATCAAGAATCATAAATCATTATCATACATATATGCCATTACTCGAATAGGCACAATCAAGAATAAGAAATCAAGCATTTGTTTCACTTTCCTTTCTAATTAATTTCCCAATTTGCATGCTATTACTTATTCACAACTTTAGTTTAGTCCATTCTTCCATTTTTTCATCACAACCAAGCTTAAATCAAGTATATTAACATAGCATAAGATAACAAGAAGTAAACATGCCTCTTTGGTTAGGACCTAAGTCCTAACCCTATATTATAAACTACACTCACAATACTCCAAGCTTAGCTAATCTTGGATCCAAACTCCTTTGTGTTTGCCACTAGCTTGGCCACTCCTTTCTTCCTCCACAAGGTTTACTCCTTGCTCTAACAATCCATATAATTGAACACATGTCAAACAAGGTACATTGAGCATATTAATTACCCATCTCAAGTAATCAAATGTGTTTACACAATTAAACATTGCAAAACAGTCCAATATTTATTCATTTATATCAAAACAATCCTCAAGGCATGTATACACAATTAAACATTGCAAAATAGTCCAATATTTATTCATTTCCTCATATATACAAATCAAGACAGTCCATGACATTTTCAAGTCTTCTAAACAGTCCCTAATATTCCCACATGGATGCCAACAGCCCTTCATTCATATATGCAAAATTTCATGTTCATAACAGTCCTAAATCGATCTAAACATGTACAGAACAGGGCAGTTATGTTTATATACATTTTTACAAGTTAAAGCAGTCTATTAAACTCTCCCATGTGTCCAAATCATTTCCAATTCATATAGACGAAATTTATAGGTGTAAACAGTTCATAATTTTTACTTATACATACAAAACAGTCCCATTCTTGCCTAATAAACTATATAACTATGAATTTCAAGTTCAAGGACTCAATTATAATCAACAACAACACTTATGATCAGTTCAACATTAACTCTATAGCCACACATGCATTTACTCAATTTCTTAAATTACATTTGACATAAATTTTCGAATAAATCCTTAATACATAGTGTTGCGCGTAATAAGTGCTCCGTAATTGTACAAGTGTAAACGTCGCTAGTTATAGTATAAAAGATTTCGTCTCCACAGGGATTGGTGACACTTCAAGAATCTAATCTCTTGCACTATAAAAAGTAAAAGAACACAAGTAGATGATTGTAGGAGTTTTAACTAACAACTAAACTAGAAAGCAATAAAGTAAAAGAAGATGTAATCAAATGAGAGAGAATAGGCCAGATTATCGTGAGTTGAGGTGTGGTAGCCGATTGGATCGTCTTGGTAAAAGAGTGCAAGGGCAACTTAGTTACCGTAGCAACTTGCGCAGCGGGGTTGCCTTGGCAACTAATTGACGGTTGCCTGGGCGACTAGCTGGTCAACTACTTGGGCGGCTGGGCAGCAACTTTAAGGTTCGGCGGAGCGTTCTTCAATGGTTTCTTCTTATCCCTAAGTCGAAACTCTAGCTAATTGTGCATGCCTTGACAATACATCCCTGCGTGAATCAAGGGTGAACAACAACCAATCTTGCGCTCCTCTTAGCCGTTGAAATCCTTAACTTATTCCTAAGCTGGATTAATCTTCACCATCAATAGATTGAATAAAGACCATACTCATTCGTTTCTTGAATCTAACTCTCCCGATATTAGATAAATATATGAAGTTACGAGATCCTCTCCCATTTCACTTGCAAACAAGAATAAGAACCAAGAATGAGTAAACCTTGAATTGAAAGTGCAAACTCTTATTACCTAAACAAAATCCAATTGTTTCTCACAACCACAAGACACAATAACCTTAGCCAAATAGATTTAGTTCATGGCTAGGTTCCAAAGAAACACAAGATAAAGAATTCCTAGCATAAACCTAATTGAACAAGAAAGAAAAAGATGAAGAATGGTTGAAGCCTTGTCGAAATATCTCCAAAGCCTTGTCGAAATCTCCCTTGCTCTTTGTCAAAATTTCTCTCATCTCTCCCCTTGGAGTTGACGACATGGTCTTCAATTTATAGGGCTAGGTCAAAGTCTTTTTTTTGAGGAGGAAGTTAAGTTGGAATTAAATTATCTTTAAAGAATATAATTCTTTATTATATTTAAATTCCTTGTAGAACTTTTCCTATCTTCTTGGGATTTAATTTCTCTTTGACTTCTTCATGGAAATCAAACTCCTTTGGGATTTAGCTTTGCTCCACGTCATCTTGGGCTTATATAGTCATCGATTTTGAATACCATATCATCTTATTCCTTGTCAAAAATTGCCTTGGCAACTAGCTCGGCATCTTCTTCATGCATTGCCCTGACAACTGGTTCCAGCCTTGCTTTGGCAAGTGATTCTGCACACACACAAAAAAACACACCAAAGCAGTATCTTTTTCCACAAAATTGAGCAAAATATGAAATCAAGCTTGTCCACTAAGGAAACGATGCAAACATGCATGAATGACTAATAATGCAACTAATATGAGCCTAAGTCTAGCAATAATAAGAATAAAAAGGGTAATAAAAATAGTACTTTTGAACACTTAACACACCCCTAAACTCGAACTATTTCTTGTCCTCAAACAATGCAAACTAATAATTACCCGCCAAGACTTCAATTTTCACAAACTTAGCTTTGAACTTGATTTCAATTCTCAGAACCGGGTCACAAAGTATGATTGGCTTTTCATTTTTCAGACAACTTAGGAGTTACTCGGATCAAACTATAATGCTTGTAAGTGTGTGCGGAGTTTTGTGGAAGTTGATTTTTCAGATTCTATGCAAACAAGAGGTTTTCAAATTACTTCATTGGGTTCTTTTAACATGTTTTAACTAGATCCAGTTTCGGGCACCTATAGTGTTTTGTTTTAAATTTTCTTAAGTTAATTAATTTATTCGACTAGAGCCAGTTTCGGGCACCTCTAGCGATCAATTTCTAGCACATACTAAAGCCAATTTTGGGCACCTCTAGTAATCAATTTATAGTGCGTACTAGAGCCAATTTCGGTCACCTCTAGTATTCATCCAATTTTTATTCTAATCCCCCAACTTTTTAACTATCAACCTAAGTTCGCTAGAATTCCTTAAATCAATCAAGCCACACAGTGTTTCATCAAGTTTAGCGTCATAGTACGATTCTAAGTGTTTCCATGTTTATCCTAGAATAAAAAGTTCTATCAATTAAGTACACTGGCAAAGTCATCATCGGATATTCATCAAATTTAGTCAATTCTTGTTCCAACTAAAGGCGTGGCAAGCAATTTATGTATCCTAAATGCAATACTTAAGATGAATACAACTAAACATGGTAACTAACTAATAACATTCCCCCCAAACTCGAGTGAGGCATTGTCCTCAATGCATGCAATAAAGAAATATAAAAATAAAGAAAAGTAAAATACAAACGAGGACTTACTCCGAGAGTTCGTCGTCGTGGATGATTAGTTTCCTTTTGGTCGATGTCTTGATTCTTTTGCTTGAACGCGGTGGTTGCTTCCTTGTTTCCGATGGTGGAATCGATCCTCGTACAGGTTTGTCCTCATCGTCCTCTTCGTCAATGTCATTGGCTTTCTGCTTGGGCTTGGAGGATTCGATTGGTGCGGTCTTTGTTGGTGCAATGGAGGACTCGTCCGAATCTAAAAAATCAGACAATGATTCAGTACGAGTTGATTCAGGCACAGGTGCTTTACCTTTGGCTTTTGCAATGGTTGTCGGGGCATATTTAGCTTTTTTTTCCGTGACATCTTCAATGTTGGTTTTCGTGGAAACTGCTTGGGCAGGCGCGGTGTAGGTTGCCGCGACATCATCTGTTGCGGTTGTCGTGGCAACTACTTCATTGGTTGCCGTGGCAAGCATTTCGGCAGGAAAGATAGGGAATGACACGCGGCTGTCCGGGTACTTTTCCAGGATGACTTGGGGGATGGCATTGTTGTGATCCTTCATGTACCGCTTGAACATTAGTTGTCCGTCTTCAATTTGGCTAAGGCGGTTTGCCAACGGTTGTAAGAGTGCTTCAAGTTGTCCCGGGGCTGCTGTCTGAGTTGTCCGGGTATCGGTTGATTGGGCATTAGGAGTTGCCGAGGCGGCATGAGTTACTGAGGTAATTGAAGGCGTTGGGGTTTTTACCGGTGCCTCTCCCATTAGCTTTTAGATTTGTGCTCAATTCCAACCGGGCTTTGGTAGGGCCTTTTCATCAGTGGACTCACTTGGGACATGCATCTTCTTGCAAAGATTGTAAATTAAGCAAGGGAAGAAAAGAGAACCCTTGTCTTTTTTGCTACATACAAAAATCTCATCACAAATAATTTTTCCAATGTTAATGATGCGATTATGCAAGATAGAATGTATGAGCAAAAGACGAGGTGTATCAATGGTAGTATTGTATGTGGTGGGCATTAAATAAGTTTTAACAAACTTATTCCATAATTTTGCCTCAGGTTTAAGCCGAAGGAGATTTACCGTGCCCTTGTATTTACCGTCGTTCCAATGAGTTCCCGGTAGAGTGAGTTCTTGAAGCACCTTGTCGAGTTGCTTGGGCGTGAGTTGATCAACAAAGGCTTGATGCTCGTCCTTCTCAATGTAAAGCCCGTAAAAGGTGTTGATGTTTTTGGGGCTTATGAGTATAGCCTTGTCACGAACAAAAACATAAGGATTATCCGGGTTAGGTGAGTGAGCATAGAATTCTCTTACCCATGAGATGTTACCCGGTTCCGATTGATGGCAAAAGATTTGTCACTTTTGATGTGCAATCCTTTCGAAGATGAATGGTTCAAGGCCGAAATCTTGATGAGAGTTGGAGTATTCAAAGCCTTGTTCTTCGCAAATCTTCCGGCTTTCAAACTTGGAGTGAAATCTTTCTTGAACCACCGGTGTAGCAAGCTTCTTGTATCTTGGTTCTTTGGAGGAACTTGGATGAACCAAAAATTCAATTTTGGATGCCATGGATGATCTTGGTTGTGAGTTTGGTAAAAACAAAGAAAAAAAACAAAAGAAACTAAAGAGTTGCAAGATTGAAAAGTAGGAATAGGTTTCTTGGAAGTTAAGGGTGATGGGTTATATAGAAAAGATAGGTAGTAAATATGGTGGGTGTGATTAATTTTGGCATAAAGAAGAAAGGGGTTTCGATTTAGGGGAAGGGTGACGGCTAGGGGGTTTATTTAGGGTAAGTTGGAGGCTTTATATAAGCCTTAGATTCAGCCCATTAATTTCCTTGTTGAAGAAGTTTCCTTCTTGAATCAAAATTCCTCTTTTATCTTGAACTCTTTTTCCTACAATTCAAAAACAAATAAAATAAGGATTAAAAATTAAAGATAAACTAATAAAAGAAAATAAATAAAGATGTAGTTTTAATCTTAAAGAAAATAAATAAATCAATCCTAAAAAGAAAAAAATACCGAAATTAAATAAATAAATATATATATATAGTTCGAAAAGAAAAAAAATAAAAAGAAAGATAAAAAGAAAAAGAAAATATTGAAAGGAGAGCATGCTCATGCATCTCCTAAGGTGACCACTTCTTTGTTACGTTCCACATGGGCACCGTTGTAGTGCTTCAATCTTTGTCCATTAACTTTGAATTCATGTTCGTCAGTGATGGACTTGATTATCACGGCACCATGGGAGAATGGTTTGACAACTTTGAATGGTCCCGACCATCTTGATTTCAGTTTTCCCGGGAAAAGTTTTAGCCGAGAATTGGATAAGAGAACCGGTTGCCCTGGCATGAATTGTCGCGGCAATAGTCTCTTGTCATGCCATTGCTTTGTTTTCTCCTTGTAGATTCGTGCATTGTTATAGGCAAGTTCACATAATTCTTCTATCTCATTGAGGTCCAACAAACGCTTTTGTCTGGCACTTTCCCAATCCATATTCACGGTCTTGATTGCCCAATATGCCTTGTGTTCGATTTCCACCGGTAGATGGCATATTTTGCCATAGACAAGTCAGAAAGGGGACATACCTAAGGGTGTTTTGAATGCAGTGTGATATGCCCAAAGTTCATCATCTTGTCTTACTGACCAATCCTTCCTAGAGGGATTTACAACTTTCTCGAGTATACCCTTCAATTCCTGGTTGGAAATTTCTGCTTGCCCATTGGTTTGTGGGTGATATGTCGTGGCAATCTTGTGAGATACACCAAAGTGTTGTAACATCTTGGCGATGAGTTTGTTGTCAAAGTGCTTGCCTTCATCACTGATAATTGCTCTCGGCATCCCAAACCATGTAAATATATTTTTCTACAAGAATTGTTGCACGGTCTTGGAATCATTGGTGGGAACTGCAGCTGCCTCAACCCATTTAGACACGTAGTCGACGGCAAGTAAAATGTAGAGGTTGCCGAGTGAAGATGGGAAAGGTCCCATAAAATCAATCCCCCATACATCGAATAGTTCCACCTCGATGATGTTTTAGAGCGGCATCTCATGTCGTCAATAGATATTGCCCATCCTCTGGCAACGATCACATTGCTTGTAAAACTCTTGGGCATCTTTGTAAAGTGTTGGCTAATACAAATCGGATTGCAAAACTTTGGCCGCGGTACGTGTTCCTCCAAAATGTCCTCCATAAGGTGAAGAATGGCATTGGCGGAGTACATTCTGCTGCTCTTCTTCAGGGATACATCAGCGTATAACCTTATATGCATATTGTTTAAACAAAAGAGGCTCGTCCCAAAAGTAATGCTTAGCATCATGGCGGAACTGCTTCTTTCCTTGGTGAGTAAGGCCATAAGGTAAAATACCACAAACAAGGAAATTAACTAAATTCGCGTATCAGGGTATTGCCGAGGCATGTGCTACCGTGGCGACTGCTTCCATGATTGTTGAGGCGTGTGCGTCTAGAGTTGCCGAGGCATACGCTTCCATGGTTTCCGAGGCGTGCGTATCAGTGGTTCCCGCGGCATGCGCGTTGAGAGTTGCTAAAGCATCGAGGGTTGCCAAGGCATGCACATCCATGGTTGCCGAGGCGTCAGGGGTTGCTGAGACATGCGCATCCATGGTTGCCGAGGCAACTAACCGTTGCTCATCCGGGAATGCATCACATATCTCTAAATTCGCGTCCCCTCCCTATTGCATTCTAAGCGTGATAAGTGATCGACCACTTGATTTTCTGTTCCTTTCCTGTCCTTAATTTCAATGTCAAACTCTTGTAAAAGCAATATCCAACGAATCAAATGAGGTTTGGCATTATTTTTTGCAAATAGATAATTAAATGCCGAATGGACCGTATGAACAATTACCTTTGTACCAATCAAATAGGATAGGAACTTATCAAATGTGAAAACTACGGCTAGCAACTCTTTCTTCGTTGTTGTGTAATTCACTTGAGCACTATTAAGAGTTTTACTAGCGTATTATATCATAGGAAAGGTCTTACCTGTGCGTTGGCCTAGGACTTCTCCTACCGTGAAATCACTTGCATCACACATAAGCTCAAAAGGTAGTGTCCAATCTGGTGGAACAACAATGGGTACCGAGGCAAGCTTTTCCTTTAGGGTTTTGAATGCTTGGGTGCAAGAATCGTCAAGATTGAAGGCTTTATCCTGTTCAAGCAAATTGTACAAGGGTTTAGTAATCTTAGAAAAATTATGAATGAACCTCCTGTAAAAACCTGCATGTCCAAGAAAGCTTCAGATTCCTTTAACCGAACTTGGTGGGGGTAATCTCTCGATCACGTCCACCTTGGCTTTGTTTACTTCAATTCCCTTGGATGAAATCTTGTGGCCGAGCACTATTCCTTCATCTACCATAAAATGGCACATCTCTCAATTAAAGACTAAATCGATTTCTTCACATCTTGCCAACACCTTCTCTAAATTGCCGAGGCAGCTGTCGAAGTCATTACCAAAAACGGAAAAATCATCCATGAAGATCTCAAGGAAGTCTTCGACCATGTCTGAAAAGAGTGCCATCATGCATCTTTGGAAGGTTGTCGGGGCGTTACACAATTCAAACGGCATCCTTCGGAAAGCATAAGTACCGTATGGGCATGTGAAGGTTGTCTTTTCTTGATATTCTGGTGCTATGGCAATTTGATTGTAACCTGAATAACCATCAAGAAAATAATAAAAGGGTTTACCTGCAAGACGGTCAAGCATTTGATCAATAAAGGGTAATGGGAAGTGATCTTTCCTAGTGGCTTTGTTTAGCTTTCGCTAATCCATACAAACCCTTCAACCGGTCACAGTCCTGGTTGGAATGAGTTCATTGTTTTCATTACTTACCACCGTTATACCTCCTTTTTTTCAGTACACATTGTACCGGACTTGCCTATGCACAATCAGAGATAGGGTATATGATGCCGACGTCAAGCCACTTGATGATTTCTTTCATTACAACCCATTTCATGACATGATTCAGTATCCTCTGGGCCTCAATCGAAGGTTTGTGATCATCTTCCAACAAAATCTTGTGCATGCACATTGCCGGGCTAATTCCCTTCAAGTCGGCAATTGTCCACCCTATTGTCTTCTTGTGTAGCATCAACATTTTGATCAGGTTCTTTTCCTGCTCAGGCTGTAACTTAGAGGAAATAATTACAAGCAATGTATTATCGGTTCTCAAGTAAGCATATTTTAGTTGCTCTGGCAACTGTTTCAACTCAAGAATTGGTGGTTGTTCAATAGAGGGCTTTTCGAGCTTACCTTCCTTACTTGAGTACTCCAGTGGTTCAAAGTATGTACCTGGTCGATTGACTAACCAATTTGCCTCTTCTTGTTGTTCCTCATCGATCGGTTCTTCATACTCCTCAGGTTCCTCTTGATCGGCATTGTAGTTGCTGAGGCAACTAAATTCCTCGTCAAAGTTAAACTCTGCCGTGGCAAGGAGAAGTTGGCATTCTTCCGGATCATCGGCATGCCTTAGTGTTTGGAACACATTTAGTTTAACTTGTTGGTCATTCACCCTCATTGTGAGTTCTCCCTTTTCAACATCGATCAAGGTTCTCCCTGTTGCTAGGAAGGGTCTCCCGAGAATGATAGGTGCATGTTCATCTGCTTCACAATCCAAAACAATAAAGCCAGCGGGAAAAATAAATTTATCAACTTTTACCAGTATGTCTTCAATTTTTCCCTCTAGATGGACTTAGGATCTGTCGGCTAGCTGTAGCATAACTGTTGTAGGTCTTGCCTTCCCGATTCCTAGTTTCTGGAAAACCGATTTAGGCATGAAGTTTATGCTTGCTCCAAGGTCACATAATGCTTTCCCGACATAGTGGTTTCCGATGGAACAAGGTATTGTGAAACTTCTGGGATCCTTCAACTTGGGTGGCATGCGATTGTGCAACATGGCCATGCATCCCTCTGTTGTGGCAACTGTTTCAAACTCTCCAAGCCTTGTTCTCTTGGACACAATGTCTTTAAGAAACTTGACATAGTTAGGCATTTTTTCAATTGCTTCAACCAATGACAAGTTGATGTGGGCTTGCTTTAGGATATCAAGAAACTTCTTGAATTGATATTCTTGCTTTTGTCGCTTCAACCTCTGTGGGAATGGTGGTGGAAGTCGGATATCTTCGATCCTTTCATTGGTCTGGAACCTGATTGATTGTATTGTCGGGGCAACTAGAGTTGCCGAGGCATCATCAACTGGGGTTACAGTGGCATGCCTATCGTTGGTTGCCGAGGCATCCTTATCGTCGGTTGCCGAGGCATGCTTATCGTCGGTTGCCGAGGCATGCTTATCATTAGTTGCCGCGACAATTCTTGGTTCAACATCTGAGGCTTTGCCGCTGAGTTCGTCTTGTTCTTTTTGTGGAGTTTTGTTTGATGAGCGAGCTTGAGCCTCTTTAAGTTGTTGGCCACTTCTAGTGGTGATCGCCTTACATTGCTCATGGCCAGTTCCTCTTGCGAATTCAGTATCGCTAGGTAAGCCTCCTTGCGGTGTAGTATTTAGGTTTTGAGATAATTGTCTGACTTGATTTTCCAATGATTTGATTGTCGCCTCTTGGTTTTGCAATCTTACCTCAGTGTTGTTAATAAAAGCATCAGTTCTTTTTATGAAGTTATTATTCTCAGCCATATAAGATTCAGTTTTCAACATAAAAGCATTGAGAGAATTTTCCAAAAAACTAGATGTTGTCGGTTGTTGCTGCGGCAACTGTTGCCGTGGCATATTCTGCTAGAATCCCGATGCTGATGCACTTTGATTGTTCTAGTTTAGAGCATTGCTGGGATTACTCCATGAAAAAATTGGGTGCTTCTTCTAAGCTGGATTGTATGTATTGGACATCACATTGTTGTTCCGATTGTAATTCCCCACATAAAAGCTGGATTCTAGATTCTGCATACATTCAGAAGAATCATGGTTACCACCACATAACTCACAAAAGGAATCCATTACCTTGACCTCCTGTATGTTGTTTGGTTTCTGCATGTTCTGGACCATCTTGGTTAAAGTGGTCAATTGTGCCGAAATTGAATCTGATGATCCCAGTTCATGTATTGTGGCTTGGCGTCTAACTCCTCCTCTTCTGGCGGATGGGAATTGATAATCATTCTTGGCAAGCCTGTTTAGAATTTGCATTGCTTCCTCTGGCGACTTATCTAGGAGTATGCCGTTTGCCGAGGCATCTAGCATCATCCTTGTTGGTGTATTCACAGCGTTGTGAAATATTGTTACTTGTGTCCACACTGGGAATCCATGTAGTGGGCATTTGTGTAGAAGTTCTCTATATCGCTCCCAAGCCTCGTACATGGATTCATCATCTACTTGCCGAAAAGAAGCAATTTCGTTACGAAGCTTATCAGTCAAATTTGTAGGATTAAATCGAGAAAGGAAATCACAACAAAGATCGGTCCAAGATCCTATTTATCTGGTAGGAATACTATTCAACCATGCTTTCGCCCTATCCCTCAGTGAATAGGGGAATAATCTTAGTCGTAAAACATCATGGGTGACTCCTTGAATTTTGAATGAATTGCAAATCTCGAGGAAAGATTTAAGATGTTGTTGTGCATCTTCAGTTGATGAACCATCAAATTGACCAATTGTGTTGATCATATTGAACATCACCGGGTTCAACTCAAAGTGGTCGGCTTCAATTTCAGGTGTGACAACTCCTGGATTAAGTCCTTCAAGATCTTTTTCAAGATAGTCTCGAATAGTTCTGTTTCATGCAAGAATCACTCCTCCTCCCGCTGGAACATCTTGATTCATATTGCCGCCTTTATTAGCCATTGCTACTCTTAACCTTCGTCTAAGTCTTTGCAAGGTTCGCTCGATTTCTAGATCAAAGGGATATTCTGTGTAATCGGTCTCGCCTCGTCATATACCAATGCAAAACCAAAGTTTGTTAGCCCTTTGAATCTTAAACAAGAAAAATAAAAAGTGTAAGAAAATAAAAACAAAGTTTCTATTGCCAATCCCCGGCAACGGTGCCAAAAACTTGTTGCGCGTAATAAGTGCTCCGCAATTGTGCAAGTGTACACGTCGCAAGTTATAGTATAAAAGATATCGTCTCCACATGGATTGGTGCCACTTCAAGAATCTAATCTCTTGCACTGTAAAAAGTAAAAGAACACAAGTAGATGATTGTAGGAGTTTTAACTAACGACTAAACTAGAAAGCAATAAAGAAAAAGAAGATGTAATCAAATGAGAGAGAATAGGCCAGGTTATCGTGAGTTGAGGTGTGATAGCCGATTGGATCGTCTTGGTAAAAGAGTGCAAGGGCAACTCAGTTACCGTGGCAACTTGCACAGCGGGGTTGCCGTGGCAACTAATCGACGGTTGCTTGGGCAACTAGCTGGGCAACTACTTTGGCGGTTGGGCAGCAACTTCAAGGTTCGGCGTAGCGTTCTTCAATGGTTTCTTCTTATCCCTAAGACGAAACTCTAGCTAATTGTGCATGCCTTGACAATACATCCATGCGTGATTCAAGGGTGAACAACAACCAATCTTGCACTCCTCTTAGCCGTTGAAATCCTTAACTTATTCCTAAGACGGATTAATCTTCACCATCAATAGATTGAATAAAGACCATACTCATTCGTTTCTTGAATCTAGCTCTCCCGATATTAGATAAATATATGAAGTTACGAGATCCTCTCCCAATTCACTTGCAAACAAGAATAAGAACCAAGAATGAGTAAACCTTGAATTGAAATTGCAAACTCTTATTACCTAAACAAAATCCAATTGTTTCTCACAACCACAAGACACAATAACCTTAGCCAAATAGATTTAGTTCATGAAATTGCAAATTTCTAGCATAAACCTAATTGAACCAGAAAGAAAAAGATGAAGAATGGTTGAAGCCTTGTCGAAATCTCCCTTGCTCTTTGTCAAATTTCTCTCCTCTCCCCCCTTGGAGTTGACGGCATGGTCTTGAATTTATAGGGCTAGGTCAAAGTCTTTTTTTGAGGAGGAAGTTAAGTTCTAATTAAATTATCTTTAAAGAATATAATTCTTTAATATATTTAAATTCCTTCTAGAACTTCTCATATCTTCTTGGGATTTAATTTCTCTTTGACCTCTTCATGGAAATCAAACTCCTTTGGGATTTAGCTTTGCTCCACGTCATCTTGGGCTTATCTAGTCATCGATTTTGACTAGCATACCATCTTATTCCTTGTCAAAAATTGCCTTGGCAACTAGCTCGACATCTCCTTCATGCATTGCCCTGGCAACTAGCTCGGCATCTCCTTCATGCATTGCCCTGGCAACTGGTTCCAGCCTTGCTTTGGCAAGTGATTCTGCACATACACACAAAAGCACACCAAAGTAGTATCTTTTTCCACAAAATTGAGCAAAATATGAAATCAAGCTTGTTCACCAAGGAAACGATGCAAACATGCATGAATGACTAATTATGCAACTAATATGAGCCTAAGTCTAACAATAATGTGAATAAAAATCTTAATAAATTAATTTAGTAGTTATCACACCCCCCAAACCTCTAACTATTGCAATTTTTAAGAGCAATGCAAAGCCAATTTTACCACCTCTTTGCATCAATTTTTAGCATACTAGAGCCAATTTCGGGCACCTCTAGCATTCATCAATTTTATTCTAATCCCCCCAATATTATCAACCTAAGTTCACTAGAATTCCTTAAATCAATCAAACCACAATGTGTTTCATCAAGTTTAGCATCATAGTAAAATTCTAAGTGTTTCCATGTTTTATCCTAGAATAAAAATTCTATCAATTAAGTGCATTGGCAAAGTCATCATCGGATATTCATCAAATCTAAGCAATTCTTGTTCCAACTAAAGGCATGGCAAGCAATTTATGTATCTAAATGCAATACTTAAGATGAATGTAACTAAACATGGTAACTACTAATAACAATCCCCCAAACTCGAAGTGAGGCATTGTCCTCAATGCATGCAAATTAAAAAAAAAATAAAAAAAAAAATAAAATGCAAGCGAGGACTTACTCCGAGAGTTCATCATCGTGGATGATTAGTTTCCTTTTTGGTGGTTGTCTTGATTCTTTTGCTTGAACGCGATGGTTGTTTTCTTGTTGCCGGTGGTGGAATCGATCCTAAATGCGGGGTTGTCCTCATCGTCCTCTTCATCAATGTCATTGGCTTTTTAAAGCTTGGAGGATTCAATTATAATGCGGTCTTTGTTGGTGCAATGGAGGACTCGTCGAATCTGAAAAATCAAACAATGATTCGTGTGAGTTGATTTAAAAATAAATGCTTTACCTTTGGCTTTTGCGAAGTTAAGGGTGATAAGTTTCCTTTGGTTTTGCTGGATTCATTAAGGTTTATGTTAATTTTGGAATAAACAAAAAAGCGGTTTTGATTTGATTTGATGGGTGTTGGCAAGAGGGTTTAATTAGGGTAAGTTGGAGGCTTTATATAAGCCTTAGATTGTTCCCATTAATTTCCTTGTTGAAGATGTTTTCCTTCTTGAATCAAAATTGTCTTTATCTTGAACTCTTTTCCTCTACAATTCAAAAATAAAACAAATAAGGATTAAAATTAAAGATAAACTAATAAAGAAAATAAATAAATGGTGCCACTTTTGATTACAATCCTCTTGAAGATGAATAGTTCAAAGCGAAATCTTGATGAAAGTTGGAAATCAAAGCCTTGTTCTTCATTCATGCATTGTTATAAGCGAGTGCGAAATTCTTCTATCTCGTTGAGGTCAACAAGCGCTTTTGTCAGGCACTTTCCCAATCCATATTCACGGTCTTGATTGCCCAATATGCCTTGTGTTCGATTTCCACGGTAGATGGCATGTTTTGCCATAGACAAGTCGGAAGGGGACATACCTAAAGGTGTTTTGAATGCGGTCACGATATGCCCAAAGTCGTCATCTAGTCTTAATGACCAATCCTTCCTAGAGGATTTACAACTTTCTCAGTATACCCTTCAATTCTCGGTTGGAAATTTACCTTGCCCATTGGTTTTGTGGGTGATCTGCAGCGATCACATTGCTTGTAAAACTCTTGGGCATCTTTGTACAATGTTGGCCAATACAAACCGGATTGCAAAACTTTGGCCGTGTGATGCGTGTTCCTCAAAATGTCCTCCATAGGGTGAAGAATGGCATTCGGAGTACATTCTGTTGCTCCTCTTGAGGACACATCGGCGTATAACCTTGATCTGCACATTGTTTAAACAAAAGGCTCGTCCCAAAAGTAATGCTTAGCATCATGGCGGAACCACTTCTTCCCTTGGTGAGTAAGGCCATAGGTAAAATACCAAAACAAGGAAATTAACTAAATCCGGCGTGCGGGGGTATTGCGAGGCATGTGTTGCCGTGGCGTTGCTCCCAAAATTGCCAGCGTTGTCGTCTAGGTTGCGGGCATGCGGCGTCAAAGGTTGCCATTGTCATCCATGGCGGTTGCTTAGGCACATGCGTCCATGGGTTGCCAAGGCGTCAGGTGCATGCGTCGGGGTTGCCGGCGTATGCGGCGTCAAGGTTGCTGCGTCAAGGTTGCATGCATCCTCACATATCTCTAAATCGCGTCCTCCTCCCCTATTGCGTTCTAAAGCGTGATAAGTGATCGGCCACTTGATTTTACATTCCTTTCTTGTCCTTAATTTCAATATCAAATTCTTGTAAAAGTAATATCAACAGATCAAATGCGAGGTTTGGCATCCTTTTTAGCAAATAGATATTTGATTGCGAATATATGGGCATGTGAAGGTTGTCTTTCTTGATCTTACGGTGCTATGGCAATTTGATTGTAACCTGAATAACCATCAAAAAAAACAATAAAAGGTTTACCAAAGGCGGTCAAGCATTTGATCAATAAAGGGTAATGGGAAGTGATCTTTCCTAGTAGCTTTGTTTAGCTTTGATAGGCATCAAGTTTATACTAGCCCCAAGGTCACATAATGCTTTCCCGACATAGTGATTTCCAATGGAGCAGGTATTGTGAAACTTTGGGATCCTTCAACTTGGGTGGCATGCGATTGTGCAACATTGCCATGCATCCCTCCCTTGCGGCAACTGTTTTTCAAACTCTCTAGCCTTGTTCTCTTGGACACAATGTCTTTAGAAACTTGGCATAGTTTGGCATTTGTTCAATTGCTTCCACCAATGGCAAGTTGATGTGGACTTGCTTTAGGATATCAAAAAACTTCTTGAATTGGTATTCTTGCTTTTGTAAGCTTCAACCTTTGTGGGAATGGTGGTGGAAGTCGGATATCTTCGATCCTTTCATTGGTTTGGAACCTGATTGATGGCATTGCGGGGACATCTTCTGCGAGGCATTATCAAGCTGGGGTTGCGAGGCATGCTTATCGCAAGTTGCTTGAGGCATCTTTATCGTCGGTTTCTTAGGCATGCTTATTGCGGTTGCCGCGGCAATTCTGGTTCAGCATCGAGGCTTTGCCGCTAGGTTCGTCTTGATCTTTTTGTGGGTTTTGTTTGATGGCGGGTTTGAACCTCTCTAAGTTGTTGGCCACTTCTAGTGGTGATTGCCTTACATTGCTCATGGCGGTTCCTCTTGCGACTTGATATCGCTAGGTAAACCTCCTTGTGGTCTAGTATTCATTTTTGAGCAAATTGTCGACTTGATTTTCCAATGATTTGATTGCCGCCTCTTGGTTTTGCAATCTCATCTCGATCCTGTTAATAAAAGCATCATTCTTTTTATGAAATTACTATTCTCAGCCATATAAGATTCAGTTTTCATCATAAAAGCATTTAGAAATTTTCAAAAGAACTAGATGTTGTCGGTTGTTCTTTGCGGCATCTGTTGCCGTGGCATATTCTGCTGGAATCCCGATGCTTGTGCATTCGATTGTTACAGTTTAGAGCATTGTTGGGATTACTCCATGAAAAATTTGGGTGCTTCTTCAAGCTGGATTGTATGTATTGGACATCACATTGTTGTTCGATTGTAATTCCCCACATAAAGCTGGATTCCGGATTCTGCATACATTGAGAAGAATTATGGTTATCACCACATAACTCACAAAAAAGAATCCATTACCTTGACTTCATGTGTGTTGTTTGGTTTTTGCATGTTCTGGACCATCTTGGTTAAAGTGGCCAATTGTGCGAAATGAATCGATGATCTAGTTCATGTATTGTGGCTTGGCGTCTAACTCCTCCTCTTCTAGTAGATGGGAATTGATAATCATTCTTGGCCAGCCTGTTTAAAATTTGCATTGCTTCCTCGGCGACTTATCTAGGGTATGCCGTTTGCCGGGCATCTAGCATCATCCTTGTTGGTGTATTCACGGCGTTGTAAAACATTGTTACTTGAGTCCCATACTGGGAATCCGTGTAGGGGCATTTGTGTAGAAGTTCTCTATATCGCTCCCAAGCCTCGTACATGGATTCATCATCTGCTGCCGAAAAAAAGTAATGTTCGTTCTGAAGCTTATCGATCAAATTTGTAGGATTAAATCTAGCAAAAATCACGACAAAGATCGGTCAAAGATGCTATTGATCCGGCGGGAATGCTATTCAACCATGCTTTTGCCTATCCCTCGGTGAATAGGGGAATAATCTTAATCGTAAAACATCGGGGTGACTCCGTGTATTTTGAATGAGTTGCAAATCTCGAGGAAAGATTTAAGATGTTGTCGTGCATCTTGATTCTTTGAGCCGCCAAATTGACCAATTGTGTTGATCATATTAAACATTACGGTTTCAACTCAAAGTGGTGGCTTCAATTTCAGTGTGACAACTCTTGGATTAAGTCCATCAAGATCTTCTTCAAGATAGTCTCGAATAGTTACATTTTTAGTCAAATGAGAGAGATAGGCGGGTTATCGTGAGTTGAGGTGTGATAGCCGATTGGATCGTCTTGGTAAAAAGAGTGCAAGGGCAACTCGTTTGCCGTGGCAACTTGCTGCGGGGTTGCCTTGGCAACTAATCGATGGTTGCACAGGGCGACTAGTTGGGCAACTACTTGGCGGATGGGCAGCTTCTTCTTATCCTAAGTCAAAACTCTAGCTATTTGTGCATGCCTTGATAATACATCCCTGCGTGAATCAAGGGTGAACAACAACCAATCTTGCGCTCCTCTTAGCGTTGAAATCCTTAACTTATTCCTAAGCGGATTAATCTTCACCATCAATAGATTGAATAAAGACCATATTCATTCGTTTCTTGAATCTAACTCTCGATATTAGATAAATAGATGAAGTTACGAGATCCTCTCCCAATTCACTCGCAAACAAGAATAAGAACCAAGAATGAGTAAACCTTGAATTGAAAGTGTAAACTCTTATTACTTAAACAAAATCCAACTGTTTCTCACAACCACAAGACACAATAACCTTAGCCAAATAGATTTAGTTCATGGCTAGGTTCCAAAGAAACACAAGAAAAAGAATTCCTAGCATAAACCTAATTGAACAAGAAAGAAAAAGATGAAGAATGGTTAAAGCCTTGTTGAAATCTCTCCAAAGCCTTGTTGAAATCTCCCTTGCCTTTGTCGAAATTTCTCTCTTCTCTCCCCCTTGGAGTTGACGGCATGGTCTTTAATTTATAGGGCTAGGTCAAAGTCTTTTTTTGAGGAGGAAGTTAAGTTGGAATTAAATTATCTTTAAAGAATATAATTCTTTATTATATTTAAATTCCTTCTAGAACTTCTCCTATCTTCTTGGGATTTAATTTCTCTTTAACCTCTTCATGGAAATCAAACTCCTTTGGGATTTAGCTTTGCTCCACGTCATTTGGGCTTATCTAGTCATCAATTTCGACTACCATATCATCTTATTCCTTGTCAAAAATTGCCTTGGCAACTAGCTCGTCATCTCCTTCATGCATTGCCCTGGCAACTAGCTCGACATCTCCTTCAAGCATTGCCCTGACAACTGGTTCCAGCCTTGCTTTGGTAAGTGATTCTGCACACACACACAAAAACACACCAAAGTAGTATCTTTTTCCACAAAATTGAGCAAAATATGAAATCAAGATTGTCCACCAAGTAAACAATGCAAACATGCATGAATGACTAATAATGCAACTAATATGAGCCTAAGTCTAGCAATAATAAGAATAAAAAGGGTAATAAAAATAGTACTTTTGAACACTTAACACACCCCCAAACTCGAACTATTGCTTGTTCTCAAGCAATGCAAACTGATAATTACCCGCCAAGACTTCAATTTTCACAAACTTAGCTTTGAACATGATTTCAATTCCCAAAACCAGGGCACAAAGTATGATTGGCTTTTTATTTTTTGGACAACTTAGGAGTTACTCGGAATCAAACTATAATGCTTGTGAGTGTGTGCGGAGTTGTGTGCAAGTTGATTCTTCGGATTCTGTGCAAACAAGAGGTTTTCAAATTGCTTCATTGGGTTCTTTTAACATGTTTTAACTAGAGCCGGTTTCGGGCACCTCTAGTGTTTTGTTTTTAGTTTTCTTAAGTTAATTAATTTATTCGACTAGAGCTAGTTTCAGACACCTCTAGCGATCAATTTCTAGCACATACTAGAGCCAATTTCGGGCACCTCTAGTAATCAATTTTTAGTGCATACTAGAGCCAATTTCGGGCACCTCTAGTAATCAAATTTTAGTGCATACTAGAGCCAATTTCGGGCACCTCTAGTATTCATCCAATTTTTATTCTAATCCCTCAACTTTTTAACTATCAACCTAAGTTCGTTAGAATTCCTTAAATCAATCAAGCCACACAGTGTTTCATCAAGTTTAGCGTCATAGTACGATTCTACGTGTTTCCATGTTTATCCTAGAATAAAAGTTCTATCAATTAAGTACATTGGCAAAGTCATAATCGGATATTCATCAAATCTAGGCAATTCTTGTTCCAACTAAAGGCATGGCAAGCAATTTATGTATCCTAAATGCACTACTTAAGATGAATGCAACTAAACATGGTAACTAACTAGTAACAATCCCCCCAAACTCGAGTGAGGCATTGTCCTCAATGTATGCAATAAAGAAAAATAAAAATAAAGAAAAGTAAAATGCAAATGAGGACTTACTCTGAGAGTTCATCGTCGTGGATGATTAGTTTCCTTTTGGTCAGTGTCTTGATTCTTTTGCTTGAACGCTGCCGATGGTGGAATCGATCCTCGTACGGGGTTGTCCTCATCGTCCTCTTCATCAATGTCATTGGCTTTTCGCTTGGGCTTGGAGGATTCGATTGGTGCGGTCTTTGTTGGTGCAATGGAGGACTCATCCGAATCAGAAAAATTAGACAATGATTCAGTACGATTTGATTCAGGCATAGGTGCTTTACCTTTGGCTTTTGCAGTGGTTGCCGGGGCAAGGATTTTGCAGGAAAGATTAGGAACGGCACGCGGCTGTCTGGGTACTTTTCCAGGATGACTTGGGTGATGGTATTGTTGTGATCCTTCATGTACCGCATGAACATTAGTTGTCAGTCTTCAATTTGCCTAAGGCGGTTCGCCAATGGTTGTAAGAGTGCTTCAAGTTGTCCCGGGGCTGCTGTCTGAGTTGTCCGGGTATCGGTTTCTTGGGCATTAGGAGTTGCCGAGGTGGCAGGAGTTGCCGCGGTAGTTGAAGGTGTTGGGGATTTTACCGGTGCCTCTCCTATTAGCTTTCAAATTTGTGCTCGATTCCAACCGGACTTTGGTTGGGCCTTTTCATTAGTGGACTCACTTGGGACATGCATCTCCTTGCAAAGATTGGAAATTAAGCAAGGGAAGAAAAGAGAACCCTTGTCTTTTGTGCTACATACAAAAATCTCATCACAAATAATTTTTCCAATGTTAATGATGCGATTATGCAAGATATAATGTATGAGTAAAAGACGAGGTGTATCAACTGTGGTATTGTTTGTGGTGGGCACTAAAGAAGTTTTAACAAACTTATTCCATAATTTTGCCTCGGGTTTAAGTCGAAGGCGATTTACCATGCCCTTGTATTTACCATCGTTCCAATGAGTTCCCGGTAGAGTGAGTTCTTGAAACACATTGTCGAGTTGCTTGGGCGTGAGTTAATCAACAAAGGCTTGATGCTCGTCCTTCTCAATGTAGAGCCCGTAAAAGGTGTTGATGTTTTCGGGGCTTATAAGTATATCCTTGTCACGAACAAAAACATAAGGATTATTCGGGTTAGGTGAGTGAGCATAGAATTCTCTTACCCATGAGATGTTACCCGGTTTCGATTGATGGTAAAAGATTTGCCACTTTTGATGTACAATCCTTTCGAAGATGAATGGTTCAAGGCCGAAATATTGATGCGAGTTGGAGTATTCAAAGCCTTGTTCTTCGCAAATCTTCTAGCTTTCAAACTTGGAGTGAAATCTTTCTTGAACCACCGGTGTAGCAAACTTCTTGTATCTTGGTTCTTTGGAGGAACTTGGATGAACCAAAAATTCAATTTTGGATGTCATGGATGATATTGGTTGTGAGTTTGGTAAAAACAAAGAAAAGAAAGCAAAAGAAACTAAAGAATTGCAAGATGAAAAGTAGGAATAGGTTTCTTGGAAGTTAAGGGTGATGGGTTATATAGAAAAGATAGGTAGTAAATATGGTGGGTGGGATTAATTTTGGAATAAAGAAGAAAGGGGTTTCGATTTAGGGGAAGGGTGACGGCTAGGGGGTTTCGATTTAGGGGAAGGGTGACGGCTAGGGGGGTTATTTAGGGTAAATTGGAGGCTTAATATAAGCCTTAGATTCAGCCCATTAATTTCCTTGTTGAAGAAATTTCCTTCTTAAATCAAAATTCCTCTTTATCTTGAACTATTTTCCTACAATTCAAAAACAAATAAAATAAGGATTAAAATTAAAGATAAACTAATAAAAGAAAATAAATAAAGATGTGCAAAGAAATTCTTAAACTTAAAATTTTAAAAACAATTAGATAAATATGAAAGAAAGATGTAGTCTTAATCTTAAAGAAAATAAATAAATCTATCCTAAAAAGAAAAAAGTAACCGAAATTAAATAATAAAAAATAAAAAAATAAAAAGAAAATATCGAAAGGAGAGCACGCTCATGCATCTCCTAAGGTGACCACTTCTTTGTTACGTTCCACATGGGCACCATTATAGTGCTTCAATCTTTGTCCGTTAACTTTGAATTCATGGTTGTCAGTGATGGACTTGATTATCATGGCACCATGGGAGAACGGTTTGACAACTTCGAATGGTCCCGACCATCTTGATTTCAGTTTTCAGAAAAGTTTTAGCCGAGAATTGAATAAGAGAACTAGTTGCCCTGGCATGAATTGCCACAGCAATAGTCTATTGTCATGCCATTGCTTTGTTTTCTCCTTGTAGATTCGTGCATTGTTATAGGCGAGTGCACAGAATTCTTCTATCTCATTGAGGTCCAACGAACGCTTTTGTCTGGCACTTTCCCAATCCATATTCACGGTATTGATTGCCCAATATGCCTTGTGTTCGATTTCCACTGGTAGATGGCATGTTTTGCCATAGACAAGTCGGAAGGGGAATATACCTAAGGGTGTTTTGAATGCAGTTTGATATACCCAAATTGCGTCATCTAGTCTTACCGACCAATCCTTCCTAGAGGGATTTACAACTTTCTCGAGTATACCCTTCAATTTCCCTGTTGGAAATTTCTGCTTGCCTATTGGTTTGTGGGTGATATGCTGTGGCAATCTTGTGAGATACACCAAAGCGTTGTAACATATTGGCGATGAGTTTGTTGTCGAAGTGCTTGCCTTCATCACTGATAATTGCTCTCGGCATCCCAAACCGTGTAAATATATTTTTCTGCAAGAATCTTTGCACTTTCTTGGAATCGTTGGTGGGAATTGCAGCTGCCTCAACCCATTTAGACACGTAGTCAACGACAAGTAGAATGTAGAGGTTGTCGAATGAAGATGGGAAAGGTCCCATAAAATCAATCCCCCATACATCAAACAATTCTACCTCGATGATGTTTTGGAGCGGCATCTTATGTCGTCTAGAGATATTGCCCGTCCTCTGGCATCGATCACATTGCTTGTAAAACTCTTGGGCATCTTTGTATAGTGTTGGCCAATACAAATCGGATTGCAAAACTTTGGACGTGGTACGTGTTCCTCCAAAATGTCCTCCATAGGGTGAAGAATGGCATTGCTGGAGTACATTCTGCTGCTCTTCTTTAGGGAAACATCGGCGTATAACCTGATCTGCACACTGTTTAAACAAAAGAGACTCGTCCCAAAAGTAATGCTTAGCATCATGGCGGAACCGCTTCTTCCCTTGCTGAGTAAGGCCATAAGGTAAAATACCACAAACAAGGAAATTAACTAAATCCGCATACCAGGGTATTGGCGAGGCATGAGCTGCCGTGGCGACTGCTTCCAAGATTGCCGAGGCATGTGCGTCTAGAGTTGCCGAGGCATACGCATCCATGGTTGTCGAGGCATCAAGGGTTGCAGAGGCGTGGGCGTCCATGGTTGCTGAGGCGTGCGTATTAGTGGTTGCCGCGACGTGCGCGTCGAGAGTTGTTGAAGCGTCGAGGGTTGCCGAGGCATGCGCATCCATGGTTACCGAGGCGTCAGGGGTTGCCGAGGCGTGCGCATCCATGGTTACCGAGGCAACTAACAGTTGCTCATCCGGGAATGCATCACATATCTCTAAATCCGCGTCCTCCTCCCTATTGCGTTCTAAGAGTGATAAGTGGTCGGCCACTTGATTTTTTGTTCCTTTCATGTCTTTAATTTCAATGTCAAACTCTTGTAAAAGCAATATCCAACGTATCAAACGAGGTTTGGCATCCTTTTTAGCAAATAGATACTTGATTTCCGAATGGTCCGTATGAACAATTACCTTTGTACCAATCAAATAGGATCAGAACTTGTCAAATGTGAAAACTACGGCTAGTAACTCTTTCTTCATTGTTGTGTAATTCACTTGAGCACTATTAAGAGTTTTACTAGCGTAGTATATCACATGAAAGGTCTTACCTGTGCGTTGGCCTAGGACTGCTCCTACCGCGAAATCACTTGCATCACACATGAGCTCAAAAGGTAGCGTCCAATCTGGTGGAACGACAATGGGTGCCGAGGTAAGCTTTTCCTTTAGGGTTTCGAATGCTTGGGGTGCAAGAATCATCAAAATTGAAGACTTTATCATGTTCAAGCAAATTGCACAAGGGTTTAGTAATTTTAGAAAAATTATGAATGAACCTCTTGTAAAAACCTGCATGTCCAAGAAAGCTTCAGATTCCTTTAACCAAACTTGGTGGGGGTAATCTCTCGATCACGTCCACATTGGCTTTGTCTACTTCAATCCCTTGGATGAAATCTTGTGGCCGAGCACTATTCCTTCATCTACCATAAAATGGCACTTCTCCCAATTAAGGACTAAATCGGTTTCTTCACATCTTGCCAACACCTTCTCTAAATTACTGAGGCAACTGTCGAAGTCATTACCAAAAACGAAAAAATCATCCATGAAGATATCAAGGAAGTCTTCGACCATGTCTGAAAGGAGTGCCATCATGCATCTTTGGAAGGTTGCCGGGGCGTTACACAATCCGAACGACATCCTTCGGAAAGCATAAGTACCGTATGGGCATGTGAATGTTGTCTTTTCTTGATCTTGTGGTGCTATGGCAAATTGATTGTAACCTGATAACCATCAAGAAAACAATAAAAAGGGTTTACCTACAAGACGATCAAGCATTTGGTCAATAAAGGGTAATGGGAAGTGATCTTTCCTAGTGGCTTTGTTTAGCTTTTGATAATCCATACAAACCCTCCAACTGGTCACAGTCCTGGTTGGAATGAGTTCATTGTTTTCATTACTTACCACCGTTATACCTCCCTTTTTGGTACACATTGTACCGAACTTACCAATGTACTATAAGAGATAGGGTATATGATGCCGGCGTCAAGCCACTTGATGACTTCATTCATTACAACCCCTTTCATGGCATGATTCAGTCTCCTGGGCTTCAATCAAAGGTTTGTGATCATCTTCCAACAAAATCTTGTGCATGCACACTGTCGGGCTAATTCCCTTTAAATCGGCAACTATCCACCCTATTGCCTTCTTGTGTAGCATCAACATTTTGATCAGCTTCTTTTCCTGCTCAGGCTGTAACTTAGAGGAAATAATTACAGGCAATGTATTATCGGTTCCCAAGTAAGCATATTTTAGTTGCTCTGGCAACTATTTCAACTCAAGAATCGGTGGTTGTTCAATAGAGTGCTTTTCGAACTTACCTTCCTTACCTGAGTAATCCAGTGGTTCAAAGTATGTACCTAGTCGATTGACTAACCAATTTGCCTATTCTTGTTGTTCCTCATCGATTGGTTCTTCATACTCCTCAGGTTCCTCTTGATCTGCAATGTAGTTGCCGAGGCAACTAAATTTCTCGTCGAAGTTAAACTCTGCAGTGGCATGAAGAAGTTGGCATTCTTCCGGATCATCAGCATGCCTTAGTGTTTGGAACACATTTAGTTTAACTTGCTGGTCATTCACCCTCATTGTGAGTTCTCCCTTTTCAACATCGATTAAGCTTCTCTCTGTTGCTAGGAAGGGTCTTCCGAGAATGATAGGTGCATGTTCATCTACTTCACAATCCAAAACAATAAAGTCAACGGGAAAAATAAATTTATCAACTTTTACCAGTATGTCTTCGATTTTTCCCTTTGGATGCATATAGGATCTGTCGACTAACTGTAGCATAACTGTTGTAGGTTTTGCCTTCCCGATTCCTAGTTTCTGGAAAACCGATTTAGGCATCAAGTTTATGCTTGCTCCAAGGTCATATAATGCTTTCCCGACATAGTGGTTTCCGATGGAACAAGGTATTGTGAAACTTCTGGGATCCTTCAACTTGTGTGGCATACGATTGTGCAACATGGCCATGCATCCTTCTGTTGCGGCAACTGTTTCAAACTCTCCAAGCCTTGTTCTCTTGGACACAATGTCTTTAAGAAACTTGACATAGTTAGGCATTTTTTCAATTGCTTCAACCAATGACAAGTTGATGTGGGCTTGCTTTAGGATATCAAGAAACTTCTTGAATTGATATTCTTGCTTTTGTCACTTCAACCTTTGTGGGAATGGTGGTGGAAGTCGGATATCTTCGATCCTTTCATTGGTCTGGAACCTGATTGATTGCATTGTCGGGGCAACTAGAGTTGCCGAGGCATCATCAACTGGGGTTACAGTGGCATGCCTATCGTTGGTTGCCGAGGCATCCTTATCGTCGGTTGCCGAGGCATGCTTATCGTCGGTTGCCGAGGCATGCTTATCATTAGTTGCCGCGACAATTCTTGGTTCAACATCTGAGGCTTTGCCGCTGAGTTCGTCTTGTTCTTTTTGTGGAGTTTTGTTTGATGAGCGAGCTTGAGCCTCTTTAAGTTGTTGGCCACTTCTAGTGGTGATCGCCTTACATTGCTCATGGCCAATTCCTCTTGCGACTTCAGTATCGCTAGGTAAGCCTCCTTGCGGTGTAGTATTTAGGTTTTGAGATAATTGTCTGACTTGATTTTCCAATGATTTGATTGTCGCCTCTTGGTTTTGCAATCTTACCTCGGTCCTGTTAATAAAAGCATCGATTCTTTTTATGAAGTTATTATTCTCAGCCATATAAGATTCAGTTTTCAACATAAAAGCATTGAGAGAATTTTCCAAAAAACTAGATGTTGTCGGTTGTTGTTGCGGCAAATCTGTTTGCCGTGACATATTCTCGCTAGAATCCCGATGCTGATGCACTTTGATTGTTCTAGTTTAGAGCATTGTTGGGATTACTCCATGAAAAAATTGGGTGCTTCTTCTAAGATGGATTGTATGTATTGGACATCACATTGTTGTTCCGATTGTAATTCCCCACATAAAAGCTGGATTCTAGATTCTGCATACATTCATAAGAATCATGGTTACCACCACATAACTCACAAAAGGAATCCATTACCTTGACCTCCTATGTGTTGTTTGGTTTTACGCATGTTTTGGACCATCTTTGGTTAAAGTGGTCAATTGTGCCAAATTGAATCGATGATCCCGATTCATGTATTGTGGCTTGGCGTCTAACTCCTCCTCTTCTAGCAGATGGGAATTGATAATCATTCTTGGCAAGCCTGTTTAGAATTTGCATTGCTTCCTCTGGCGACTTATCTAGGAGTATGCCGTTTGCCGAGGCATCTAGCATCATCCTTGTTGGTGTATTCACAGCGTTGTAAAATATTGTTACTTGTGTCCACACTGGGAATCCATGTAGGGGCATTTGTGTAGAAGTTCTCTATATCGCTCCCAAGCCTCGTACATGGATTCATCATCTACTTGCGAAAAGAAGCAATTTCATTCGAAGCTTATCACCAAATTTGTAGGATTAAATCGAGAAAGGAAATCACAACAAAGATCGGTCCAAGATCCTATTTATCTGGTAGGAATACTATTCAACCATGCTTTCGCCCTATCCCTCAGTGAATAGGGGAATAATCTTAGTCGTAAAACATCATGGGTGACTCCTTGAATTTTGAATGAATTGCAAATCTCGAGGAAAGATTTAAGATGTTGTTGTGCATCTTCAGTTGATGAACCATCAAATTGACCAATTGTGTTGATCATATTGAACATCACCGGGTTCAACTCAAAGTGGTCGGCTTCAATTTCAGGTGTGACAACTCCTGGATTAAGTCCTTCAAGATCTTTTTCAAGATAGTCTCGAATAGTTCTGTTTCATGCAAGAATCACTCCTCCTGCTGGAACATCTTGATTCATATTGCCGTCTTTATTAGCCATTGCTACTCTTAACCTTCGTCTAAGTCTTTGCAAGGTTCGTTCGATTTCTAGATCAAAGGGATATTCTGGTGTAATCGGTCTCGCCCTGGTCATATACCAATGCAAAACCAAAGTTTGTTAGCCCTTTGAATCTTAAACAAGAAAAATAAAAAGTGTAAGAAAATAAAAACAAAGTTTCTATTGCCAATCCCCGGCAACGGTGCCAAAAACTTGTTGCGCGTAATAAGTGCTCCGCAATTGTGCAAGTGTACACGTCGCAAGTTATAGTATAAAAGATATCGTCTCCACATGGATTGGTGCCACTTCAAGAATCTAATCTCTTGCACTGTAAAAAGTAAAAGAACACAAGTAGATGATTGTAGGAGTTTTAACTAACGACTAAACTAGAAAGCAATAAAGAAAAAGAAGATGTAATCAAATGAGAGAGAATAGGCCAGGTTATCGTGAGTTGAGGTGTGATAGCCGATTGGATCGTCTTGGTAAAAGAGTGCAAGGGCAACTCAGTTACCGTGGCAACTTGCACAGCGGGGTTGCCGTGGCAACTAATCGACGGTTGCTTGGGCAACTAGCTGGGCAACTACTTTGGCGGTTGGGCAGCAACTTCAAGGTTCGGCGTAGCGTTCTTCAATGGTTTCTTCTTATCCCTAAGACGAAACTCTAGCTAATTGTGCATGCCTTGACAATACATCCATGCGTGATTCAAGGGTGAACAACAACCAATCTTGCACTCCTCTTAGCCGTTGAAATCCTTAACTTATTCCTAAGACGGATTAATCTTCACCATCAATAGATTGAATAAAGACCATACTCATTCGTTTCTTGAATCTAGCTCTCCCGATATTAGATAAATATATGAAGTTACGAGATCCTCTCCCAATTCACTTGCAAACAAGAATAAGAACCAAGAATGAGTAAACCTTGAATTGAAATTGCAAACTCTTATTACCTAAACAAAATCCAATTGTTTCTCACAACCACAAGACACAATAACCTTAGCCAAATAGATTTAGTTCATGAAATTGCAAATTTCTAGCATAAACCTAATTGAACCAGAAAGAAAAAGATGAAGAATGGTTGAAGCCTTGTCGAAATCTCCCTTGCTCTTTGTCAAATTTCTCTCCTCTCCCCCCTTGGAGTTGACGGCATGGTCTTGAATTTATAGGGCTAGGTCAAAGTCTTTTTGAGGAGGAAGTTAAGTTCTAATTAAATTATCTTTAAAGAATATAATTCTTTAATATATTTAAATTCCTTCTAGAACTTCTCATATCTTCTTGGGATTTAATTTCTCTTTGACCTCTTCATGGAAATCAAACTCCTTTGGGATTTAGCTTTGCTCCACGTCATCTTGGGCTTATCTAGTCATCGATTTTGACTAGCATACCATCTTATTCCTTGTCAAAAATTGCCTTGGCAACTAGCTCGACATCTCCTTCATGCATTGCCCTGGCAACTAGCTCGGCATCTCCTTCATGCATTGCCCTGGCAACTGGTTCCAGCCTTGCTTTGGCAAGTGATTCTGCACATACACACAAAAGCACACCAAAGTAGTATCTTTTTCCACAAAATTGAGCAAAATATGAAATCAAGCTTGTTCACCAAGGAAACGATGCAAACATGCATGAATGACTAATAATGCAACTAATATGAGCCTAAGTCTAGCAATAATAAGAATAAAAAGGGTAAAAAAAATAGTACTTTTGAACACTTAACACATAGCAACTTTAAATTTCAATCTGCTTAAATCACATCACTCGATTGCTCATATACTATCCTAATTATCAATCCAAGCAATAGCTATTCCTTCTATCTTGCCAAACCTTTAATTGCACCAAGTTCTCATTCATATTTCATCAATTACGCCTAACACTTCATATCGTACAAATCAAGAAGTCTATTTCATCACAAGATTATAATCAAAGAAAGGACAAGAACATTACCTTCTTAATAGTGTACCAATTCGACTAAGACTCCAATAAACTAAGCTAGAGAAGTATGGTTTCTCTCACTTCTCACTCTCTATTCGGCTGCTAGGAAGATTGAAGGAGGAAGACGATGGCTTAATCTTTCTTCCCTCCTAGAGACAAATGTCGTCTTTTTCCCTTACCCCTTACACCTTGCAATTTTTCCAAATGGACAAGTGTCCAAGGAAATGGTTAATATTTCTTTGCATGCAACCTATAAGTTTCTCAATGGTTTCGGTTATGTCCTTCTAATAAGGGTTGTGAAATTTCATTTTATTGTAATTTGGTCCCCAGCTTATTTATTCAATTTGTAATATAGTATTAAAATTTATAATTTGACTTGATAGCCAAGAATAAAACTTCTAAGCTAATAATTGGGGTATTACAATTCTCCCCCTTAAAATAAATTCACCCTCGAATTTACCTGAATTGAATAGGTGAGGATATTGTTTCCTCATGATTTCTTCATATTTCCAAGTTGCTTCTTCTATCTTGTGGTTTCTCCACAAGACCTTGACAAGAGGAACGGTTTTGTTCTTGAGTTTTCTAACTTCTTTTTCAAATATTCGTATTGGATCTTCTTCATATGATAGGTCAAGATTCAACTCAACTTCTTCATGTTCTAGAACATGGGATGGATCATATCGATATCTTCGGAGCATGGATACGTGAAAGACATTATGAATCTTGTCAAACTCATTGGGAAGAGCTAATCGATAGGCCACTGGCCCTATCCTTTCAATGATTTCAAACGGACCTATGAGTCAGGGACTGAGTTTTCCTTTTCTTCCAAACCAAAAGACTTTCTTCCAAGGGGACACTTTGAGGAATACTTTGTCTCCAATATTGTATTGGATGTCTCTCATTTTCAAGTCTGCATAGGCTTTTTGTCTATCAAAAGCTTGCTTCAATTGATCATGTATGATTTGAACTTGTTCCTTGGTTTCTCTGAGTAATTGAGGTCCCAATACCTTGTTTTCTCCCAATTCAGACCAACATAAGGGAGTGCTACATTTCCTTCCGTATAGAGCTTCGAAGGGAGCCATCTGGATAGATGTCTGGTAGCTATTGTTATAAGTAAACTCTACTAGGGGTAGAGATTTCTCTTAGTTCTTTCCGAAGTCTATAACACAAGCACGCAGCATGTCTTCAAGTACTTGGATGATTATTTCAGATTGGTCATCTGATTGAGGATGAAAGGTTGTACTAAGGTGCACTTTAGTTCCAAGGGCTTTTTGCAAGGAATGCCAGAATCGAGAAGCAAATTTGGGGTCTCGATCAGAGATTATAGCTGTAGGTACACCGTATAATCGAATCACTTCACGGATGTATAGATCGGCTAAGGTTTCCAAGCTCATGTTCATTCGAATAGGGATGAAATGAGTAGGCTTTGTGAATCTATCAACAATCACCCATACAGCATCATTCTTTCTTGGAGTGGAAGGAAGACCAGTAACGAAGTCCATTGTAATCCGATCTCATTTCCACTGAGGGAATTCGATTGGTTGGAGCAATCCAGTGGGGACTTGATGCTCGAATTTGACCCTCTGACAAGTTAAGCACTTCGAAACAAAATCTGTGATAGTCGATTTCATGCTTGGCCACCAGTATAGTGGCTTTAGGTCCTTGTACATCTTAACCGATCCAGGGTGAATCGAGAAAGAGCTTTGGCAAGCTTCTTGTAACATCTCGTCTCTTAGTTCTTCATTGTTAGGAACACATACTTTATCCTTGAAATAGAGGAGTCCATTCGACTTGAGGGAGAAGTCAGAATTAGACTCAAAGTCTAGCTTGGTCATGATCTTCTGAAGATCTGGATCAATTTGTTGGAGTTCTTTGATTCTCAAGATTAGACTAGATTGAACTTGAAGTTCAGACAAGAATTTCCATCCTTTGGATAAACGAAAATGAGCATTGATAGCCAAGGAAGCTATAAACGAATGGAAATGATCATTAAGGAAGATTTTCGAATAGTTACTTGTAAGTCAAGAAAAGGTCTAATTTGAATGGTTACTTGCAAGTCAAGAAAGGAACATTTCGAATAAATTATTCTAGGATTTAGATTTAAGGGTTTACCCAAGTATGGTCTGCAACTAAGGGCATCAACAACCACATTTTCTTTCCCCGGATGGTAGTCGATAACTAAATCGTAGTCTTTAAGTAACTCTAGCCATCTCCTTTGCCTCAAGTTCAAGTCTTTCTGAGTTAGGAGGTATTTGAGGCTCTTGTTGTCTGTGAACAAGTTGCATTTCTCCCGGTACAAGTAATGTCTCCAGACTTTGAGTGCAAACACAATAGCTGCTAATTCTAGATCATGAGTAGGGTAGTTTGACTCGTGTGGTTTTAGTTGCCTTGAAGCGTAAGCTACCACGTTTCCATATTGCATTACGACACATCCTAGTCCCAAATGAGATGCATCACTGTAAACAGTGCACTCCTTGCCCAATACTGGTTGGGTAAGAACCAGTGCATGAGTTAGGGCTTGTTTAAGCTGATTGAAGCTTCGTTGTTGGTTCTCCGGCCAAGCAAAGGGTGTATCTTTGCGAGTTATCTTAGTCAAACTTGCGGCAATGGATGAGAATCCCTTAACAAAACGCGATAATACCCAGCTAAACTGAGAAAGCTTCTGACCTCACCAACAGTCCTCGGAGGTCTCCAATCCAGGATGGATTGAATTTTCCTTGGATCTACTTTAATCCCTTTTGCCGACATGACATGGCCAAGGAACGACACTTCAGATAGCCAAAATTCGCATTTAGAGAACTTTGTAAACAATTGACATTCTCTGAGGGTTTGCAATACGATTCGAAGGTTTTTGGAATGTTTTTCCTTATTCTGAGAATACACTAGAATGTCATCAATGAAGAAGACTACGAACTTGTCAAGATAGGGCTTGAATACACGGTTCATGAGATCCATAAATGCAGCCGGAGCATTCATTAATCTGAATGGCATTACAAGGAATTCAAAATGACCATATCGAGTACGAAAGTTTGTCTTGGGTACATCTTCTTCCTTTACCCTCATTTGGTAGTATCCCGATCGTAAATCGATCTTTGAGAATACTGCAGCATCTTTGAGTTAATCGAAAAGATCTTCAATCCTTGGGAGAGGATATTGATTCTTGATAGTAAGCTTGTTCAATTGTCTATAATCAATACAGAGTCTCATAGTCCCGTCTTTCTTCTTCACGAACAAGACTGGAGCACCCTAGGGAGATGAGCTGGCCTAATGAAACCCTTGTCTTGTAGCTCTTGGAGTTGCTTCTTAAGTTCTTTCAATTCAACAAGTGTCATTCGATAAGGTATGATGGACACCGGAGTTGTTCCAGGTTGGACATCGATCCCAAACTCTACTTCTCTGGTTGGAGGGAGGCTAGGGAGTTCCTCAGAAAAATATCGAGATATTCAAATACAATAGGCACACTAGGTAAGCTGAATTCAAGTTCATCTTGTAAGACCATAGTAGCAAAGATTGAGGTTGGTTTCTTGTCAATTAGAAGAATTGATTCCTTTCCTAAACCCCGGAGGTAAAGTCTCCTATTTAGGCAATCTACCAAAGCTTCATGCTTGCTTAACCAATATAGTCCCAGTACTAGATCGAACTCACAAGTTGGTAGTACATATAGATTAACAAGAAAGGGTACATTTCGAATGAATAGGGGACAGTTTCTACAGATAAGGCTTATATTTGTAATTCCCCCTATTGTGTTCGAAACTACAAGGCTTTGTTTTACAATTTTAGGCTTTAAGTTCAATTTTCAATCAAGGTTGAGCATACAAAAGAATGAGTGGATCCCGAGTCTATTAAAGCATAAACAGGAGTCGAATTTAACTCAATGGTACATGCTATATCATCGGGTGATTCTTTATCTTCTTTTTCTCGGATATGATAGATTCGAGCATGAGCCCGAGATTCCTAGTGAGTAGGGGCATTCGAATGTTGTCATTTGCCTTTCCCCTGATTTCCAGACTGAGCTTGTTTGGGACCTTTGTTTCGAATGGAAGGGGTTGAGCTAGCATTTGCAGGAGTTCAATTCGGAACCTTGTTAGGATTCTGAGGATAATCCCTAATATAATGATCGGAGGCTCCACATAAGTAACATAGGTTTTATTGAGTTTTACACTGACCAGTGTGGTGTTTCTAGCAGAACTTGCAACTAGGATATTGAGCAGCTTTACTGAAATTCCCCGTACTATCAACAGAGATGATCGGAGCTGAAGGCTTGGTTACCGATTAGGGTCTCAGTATGAAGTTGCTTTTTTTTAGCATGAGTGTAATTCAAAGAGTGATCCTTAGAATATTTGGACTTCTTTGACTGCCAGTGAGGCTTGTCATCATTCCTAGATTGCTTGTCTTTCTAGGAGTTTCCACTTTTGTGTTTCTTAGAGGCTTTCATCTTCGTCTTGGTTGCAATGGCCCGGTTCACCAGATTCTGGAAGTCAGTGGTACCCAAGGCAGTGAATATTGGACTTAATTCATCATTCAATCCATCAATAAACATCATACACTTGTCAGCATCAGTCTTGATGTATTTCGACCCGTATTTGCAATACTTGCAGAAGTCACTCACATATTGTTCGATAGGTCGACCACCTTTCTTGAGGTACAAGAAACGCTTTCGGTGCTCGGTCAGGTATTATTCACTAATGTATTTCTTCTTGAATTCCTCGAGGAAGAATTTCCAAGTTACGGCTTTAGCAGGAGCAGTCAGGGTAGTGGTTTCCCACCAGCTCAGAGCTTCATCTGCCAACAGGGCTATAGCACATTCGAGTTTGTGTTCATCAGAACAGGGCAGTTGTTTGGTCAGGATTCAAGTAGTGGCCTCTAACCAATACTCAGCTATTTCAGGATTGGTTTCATTAGTACCGGTAAAGGTATAAGTGTTGAGCCAATTTGTCAATCGGAGCTCTAGTTGGAGTAGGAACAAGAGGAGGAATAGAATGGTCTCATTTCAAGGTAGTTACAAGATGATCGAACAGCTACTTCATGCTCAGGAGACATTCATGCTGCACAGGATTTATAGCAGGAGCTTCTTGTTGAGCAGCAGCTTGGGCTCTAGGTTCAGCTCGTTATTGTGGAGGATTCTGTTCCGTCCTCACACTACCTCCTTCATTCGAGCAGCCTACGGGACTTTCATCATCCCGAGCAAGCCTTGTTTCAGACATTCTACATTTAAATAGAATAATTAGGAATTCGTTTAGTTAAGCAAAGACACAAGCTATACAATACAAGTCTCCTAGGTGGCACAAGTATCCTATATGCTGCAACAGAGCCCAGTTTAGTCCTAGAACCGACTAAAAAGCTCTGATTACCAAAAAAATGTAACACCCCCTACTCGGGTTGGCAGAAAACTGATTTGGGAGCGTTACTAATGTACAATACAAGCAAGAACGAGGCAAGAAAAGGCTTAAATCGTCCCTATTAGATGAGTTACTTAACTAACAAGCAACAAAGCAATCATTACTTGTCATATAAGCAATCGTATCTTTTATTTACAGGACATATTAGGTTACCAAAATTTCAATTAACATCATTATTCTTTCATCGTACAATCAACATTCAAAGCCTAAATAAGCAAACATGCTTTTTTTTCATTTATTTTCTCTTTAGCTTAATACATGTGACATTACATACATAACTTATTAAACATAATCAGTAGTACATACCTTGATTCCAAGCAAGCATATGCCACCCTTACCATTTGGCATTTACCATACAAGCTTATAAAAAATACATATACAACATGGTATGATCACACAAGTGATTAACTCACAAGACATTCGAATGGCACAAGACTAGATCAATTACTTTGAACGTTCCATGTATACATATCAATATGCGTAGCGTCAAGAGTCTATTACTTAGTTCATATTATCAACCAAGTTCATATATAGTAAGCCCATTCAAAACATATACATATACAAGTTTCCAAGCATTCAAAATGCATGAACAAGACATTATATACAACTAAGTGCCACCAACTAGGGGAGTACAAAACAAGTATGAACCATACTTTAGCTATGCTTGTGTCTTACTTCGAGCTCAAGAAATCGGGCTTCAGGATCAAGCAACGATCGAATCTTTTATCCTATGGATTGGGAAGAATGAAAATGAGAGTGATAAGTACATGAATGTACTTAGTGGGTAGTAACTAGTTCTAACCCATTTGTTATATCAAGTTAAATGTCAATTAACCAAGAATGATTAGCTAAGGATTTCAATTCAATCGAATAGTAAAAGAAGCAAGAGACAATGAATCATTATTCATGCTTTATCCATTTCAAGAAATCAAACTATTCAGGGTCACATATCAAGTAGTCAAGCAATTCATGCTTACATGAAAAGTAATCAAGCAATTTAAACTTTTCATTCATGACAAGTTTACAATTAATACTCATGAATTCAAGTATACAAGTCAGGCAGCAATTTTATATGTCAAGTAATAAGCTATTCATGTTTACAAGATAAGAAATAAATCAATTAATATTTATTAGATCATTTATATTATTTTAATACAATCCTTGGTTTATAGTTTGACTAGGTAATCAAGTCTCCAACCAACTGTCGCCACAAGATGTACCGTAGTACTCAAGATGTACCATAGTACTGGTCAACCCTCCTATTGTCGCCAAAGACCACACATACATACCCTCCGTCTGTCGCCAATTAGGGTCCTTAGCTATGGACCATAGTCCACCCTGACACAATGAGCTCTAGACTCTAAGGCATGCCCTTCTACCTATTCAACCAGCAACCAAGGTTGTTTGATTACACTTTATTTATTCAAGAATTCCAAGCTTTTCAAGTTCAAGATCATATAGTCAAGAATCATTTCAAGCAAGTATAACAATATTATACTTTAGCCCTTAGGCCAATTGAACCTTAGCTCTTAAATTTCATTTCACGTTTCCATGTGTTTCATGATCAAGACAATACAATTCAAGCAAGCATTCGAGTGAATTTCATTCATGATTCAAGGATCAAGCATCATAAATCATTATCATACATATATGCCATTACTCGAATAGGCACAATCAAGAACAAGAAATAAAGCATTTGTTTTCACTTTCCTTTCTAATTATTTTCCCAATTTGCATGTTCTTACTTATTCACAACTTTAGTTTAGTCCATTCTTCCCTTTTTTTCATCACAACCAAGCTTAAATCAAGTATATTAACATAGCATAAGATAACAAGAAGTAAACATGCATCTTTAGTTAGGACCTAAGTCCTAACCCTATATTAAACTACACTCACAATACTCCCAGCTTAGCTAATCTTGGATCCAAACTCCTTTGTGTTTGCCACTAACTTGGCCACTCCTTTCTTCCTCCACAAGGTTTACTCATTGCTCTAACAATCCATAAAATTGAACACATGTCAAACAAGGTACATTGAGCATATTAATTGCCCATCTCAAGCAATCAAATGTGTTTACACAATTAAACATTGCAAAATAGTCCAATATTTATTCATTTATATCAAAACAATCCTCATGGCATGTATACACAATTAAACATTGCAAAACAGTTCAATATTTATTCATTTCCTCATGTATACAAATCAAGACAGTGCATGACATTTTCAAGTCTTCTAAACAGTCCCTAATATTCCCACATGGATGCCAACAGCCCTTCATTCATATATGCAAAATTTCATGTTCATAACAGTCCTAAATCGATCTAAACATGTACAGAATAGGGCAGTTATGTTTATATACATTTTTACAAATTAAATCAGTCTATTAAACTCTCCCATGTGTCCAAATCATTTCCAATTCATATAGACGAAATTTATAGGTTTAAACAGTTCATAAATTTTACTTATACATACAAAACAGTCCCATTCTTGCCTAATAAACCATGTAACTATGAATTTCAAGTTCAAGGACTCAATTCTAATCAACAACAACAACACTTATGATCAACTCGACATTAACTCATAGCCATACATGGATTTACTCCTTAATTTCTTAAATTACATTTGACATAAATTTTCAAATAAATCATTAATACATAGCAACTTTAAATTTCAATCTACTTAAATCACATCACTCGATTGCTCATATATTATCCTAATTATCAATCTAAGCAATAGCTATTCCTTCTATCTTGCCAAACCTCTAATTGCACCAAGTTCTCATTCATATTTCATCAATTACACCTAACACTTCATATCATACAAATCAAGAAGTCTATTTCATCACAAGATTATAATCAAAGAAAAGACAAGAACATTACCTTCTTAATAGTGTACCAATTCGACTAAGACTCCAATAAACTAAGCTAAAGAACTATGGTTTCTCTCACTTCTCACTCTCTATTCGGCTGCTAGGAAGATTGAAGGAGGAAGACGATGGCTTAATCTTTCTTCCCTCCTAGAGACAAATATCGTCTCTTTCCCTTACTCCTTACACCTTGCAAGTTTTCCAAATGGACAAGTGTCCAAGGCAATGGTTTAATATTTCTTTGCATGCAACCTATAAGTTTCTCAATGGTTTCGGTTATGTCCTTCTAATAAGGCTTTTGAAATTTCATTTTATTGTAATTTGGTCCCCAGCTTATTTATTCAATTTGTAAGATAGTATTAAAATTTATAATTTGACTTGATAGCCAAGAATAAAACTTCTAAGCTAATAATCGGGGTATTACACTAACCTTGCAATTAGCCCTCCTTAAGCTTAATCACCACCTATGCGGGATTAGGAGCATGAATTCCTTCAATGGAAGGAAATCTCAAACAATAGAATTAGAAAAAGAAGAAAGACAAGTTTACCAATTAATACACACACCTCTTTCATCTTCCTCCTCTGGCATAAACAAGCAAGCACCTCCATTGGAGGCTTAGTCGAGCTTTTTTTTTTCTTTAAGTTACCATTCCCAAATTATAGCTATTGATAGGGTAAGCAAAATCCCTTAAATGAATCATCAATTCCATGGCTAAAACCTTGTTTAAATTCAAGTTCAAGAAGTTAAGAACCCTAGAGTTCCTAGGGATAGCAAGGCTCGATCTATATTGTTTTTCATAGCTATTAAGTTGCCATGAATATATTATTGATATTGAAATCCTTGTGATTTCTATCTCTTTTGCAGCTCAAGAGAACTAAGGTGAAGAATCACCTCCATCAAGTTCCAACAAGATAAAGAATAAAGAAATTGTCACCCGGGAGCCCTAAAAGCTTCGGGAGTATCGGTGAGTGTAGTCGGGGTCTCAGGATTAGCTAAGTGTCATTTCTAATTTCATTGACATTGTTTATTTCATTTATATCCATGATTTTAAGGTACGATATTTTTATTGATATTGATATTGGCCTAAGTATTGAATCCTTGGATACGAATGGACATGGGATACATTGGTACGGAGTGGACTACACTCCTTGAACTAAAGCTATAATTAGCTATGTTGGCGGGATGTGTTGGTTTTGGTCTTATTGGCGATGTTGGAGGATATTGACCATTTATTGTTGGCGATGCTGGTTGGGAATTCGCGTATCCACATTTACATATTGATTATTGAAATTATTGTTAAAACATGAATTGAGATGCATTTACATTGATATACATGCTATTGATGTTATTGACATTCATGTTATTATTATTAACTACCACACTAGGCTATATAAGCCTAAAACATCTCATTTCCATGCATTTTTAGGTTAAAAAGGTGTTTCGGATCAAGTATCGAAGCTAAGAGAATATTGAAGCAAGTTACACAAGCTATAAGTAATGCAAACCTAGTCTTTGAACTCCTGGTATGGTGGCATAGTGTTAGGATGATCAATCGATGACAAATAGCCAAGAGGGGGTGAATGGAAGCAAAAGGAAATTGGAAAATTGAAGACACAAAAATTTATAGTGGTTCAAGCTTCTAACAAGCTCTACATCCACTACCTTAGCTCCCTACTAAGGATTTCAAAAAATTCATTACTGAATTCTTCCCCTTTTCTAGGCTAAAGAGGCAACCGTTGCAATGGATCAAAGCTTTCTACCCAAAGCTTGATCAAGGTTCACTCTTTTACAAGAAATGTTTTGCAAACACAAAAATATCCTCTCAAAGGTGAATTTGTTTGCCCAAATACAAGTACACGTGATAAGTGTTCAAAAGTACTATTTTTATTACCCTTTTTTACTCACATTATTGTTAGACTTAAGCTCATATTAGTTGCATAATTAGTCATTCATGCATTAATTCATGTTTCTTTCCACCGTTGAGCTTGATTACATAACTTGGTGATTTTTGTGGAAAAAGATGCTGCTTTGGTGTGTTTTTGTGTGTGTGCAGAATCACTTGCCTAAACAAGGCTAGAACCAGTTGCCAGGGCAGTGCATGAAGGAGATGCCGAACTAGTTGCCAGGGCAATGCATGAAAGAGACGCCAAGCCAGTTTCTAGGGCAATTTCTGACAAAGAATAAGGTGATATGGTAGTCGAAATTGATGACTAGACAAGCCCAAGATGACGTGGAGCAAAGCTAAATCCCAAAGGAATTTGATTTCCAAGAAGAGATTAAAGAAGAATTAAATTCCAAGAAGATAGGAGAAGTTCTAGTAGGAATATAATTATAATAAAGAATTATATTCTTTAAAGATAATTTAATTCCAACTTAACTTCCTCCTCAAAGAAGGACTTTGACCTAGCCCTATAAATAAGAGGCCATATCGTCAACTTTAGAGGAGAGCAAGAAGAGGGAAAATTTCGACAACCCCATAGGGCAAGAGGAGAGAAATTTCGACAAGAGAGCAAGGGGGAGAGAGTTCGATTTCTTCTTCTTCTTCTTTGCTTCCATTAGATTCATGGTTTGGGGATTATTCTTTGTATATCTTTTGAACCCAACCATGAACTAACTTGATTGGTTGGGGTTATTGTATTTTGTTGTTGTGAGAAACAATTGGATTTTGTTTAGGTAATAAGAGTTTGCACTTTTCTATTCAAGGTTTACTCATTCTTGGCTTTTATTCTTGTTTGCGAGTGAATTGGGAGAGGATCTCGTAACTTCATCTATTTATCTAATATCGGGAGAGTTAGATTCAAGAAACGAATGAGTATGGTCTTTATTCAATCTCTTGATGGTGAAGATTAATCCGGCTTAGGAATAAGTTAAGGATTTCAACGGCTAAGAAGAGCGCAAGAATGGTTGTTGTTCACCCTTGATTCACGCAGGGATGTATTATCAAGGCATGCACAAGTAGCTAGAGTTTCGACTTAGGGATAAGAAGAAACCATTGAAGAACGCTCTGCCGAACCTTGAAGTTGCTGCCCAGACGCCCAAGTAGTTGCCCAGCTAGTCGCCCAGGCAACCATCGCTTAGTTGCCAAGGCAACTCCGCTGTACAAGTTGCCACGGCAACTGAGTTGCCCTTGCACTCTTTTACCAAGACGATCCAATCGGCTATCACACCTCAACTCATGATAACCTGGCCTATTCTCTCTTTTGATTTCATCTATTCTTTTAGTTTATTGCTCTTAGTTTACTCGTTAATTAGAACTCCTATTATCAATTGTGTTTTTACTTTTCACAGTGCGGTAACTTAAGCAAAGTGGCCCATACCAATCCCTGTGGAGACGATACTCGATACTCATATCACTTTATTACTTGCGACGTGTATACTTGCACAATTGCGTAGCACTTATCACACGCAACAAGTTTTTGGCGCCATTGCCGGGGATTGGCAGTTGGTGTTAGTTGTTTTTGTTATTGCATTTTTTTCTCTCTTAGTTTTACTAACTTTTCTTTTTGTTTGTTTTATCAAAAAAAAATTAGGTGCGCTACAAGTTAAGGGAAATCAACATGTTGGGAAATAAAAGCCGATCTATTCGAGAGATGATGTTGGAAGATATGAATCAATCCAATCAAGAGTTTCTTGCACCCTTTGATAATTGCCTATACCAATCGAGAAATGCCCAAAGAACTTATACCGTGGAAAAATCTTGTGCTATGTGTGGAGAACATCATGTGTTTGAAAATTGCCCTCACATTTTCAGTGCATATAACTACATGGAGGACCATAGAGGGAACCAACAGCAAAATTCTTCATGGTATGGTCAAAAAGCTCAAAAAATTTTTTACCATAACAATTTTGCCGCAGCAACAGATATGCCATGGCAATGTAGTCCTTTTCAAGAGCATTCCAATTCCTTGGAGGAAACGTTACTAGCTTCCTTGGCTAGACTTGACGGATCAATTGAAGAGATTCGAGAGTTATCAAAATCTATGGATACGAGGATAGATCAGTGGGATGCAACCTTAGGGGATTCAGAAGATCAAATGGGGAGATCCACGTATGTAATGGATAACATGTACCAACAATTCATTCCTAGGGATACTGAAGTCCCAAGGCAAGAGGATAAGGAGCAATGCAAAGAAAGCTCTCCGATGTGTGGGGAACAACTAGAACCTCAAAGTCAAAAGGATGCCAATGAGAGAGACTGCCCAACACATGATGAGCCTGAACAACAAATTGCCTCGGCAATGATTGAGGAGCCTGAACAGAGCAATGCTGCGACAACAGTCAGTGAAGCTGAGAACAACAATACTACAGCAAATTCTGAGGAACCTGATGCCCAAAAGGTTACAACGTTGATGCTGAAGCAGGAATTTGTAGATTGCTCTCATCTACAATTGCCACGGCAATTACACGACCACATGCAAGATCAACGAGATGATAATACTTTGCCAATGGAATATGAGCATGTAATGGTTGAACCTTTCGAATTCTTTAAAAACTCACCTCGTCCATTGCAGGTATGTCTTGAGGAACCGAGGTTGGTAGATTTGAAGCCATCGAAA
Source organism: Hibiscus mutabilis (assembly GCA_019671005.1). Classification (NCBI taxonomy): domain Eukaryota; kingdom Viridiplantae; phylum Streptophyta; class Magnoliopsida; order Malvales; family Malvaceae; genus Hibiscus; species Hibiscus mutabilis. The sequence continues at coordinate 44,049,753 of CM033729.1, read as the reverse complement.
TCTCTATTGATGGAGATGTTTGAGAGGCCAAAAGAAAACGGTGTTTGGATTCGTAAAGCTTTTCAAAAAATTGGTTCTTCCCTTGACTTACAGCAAATTTTGGCAACTGATTGCCACGGCAATTGGCTTGAGCAGCAATTACCACGACAACAAAGGCTACATTCAACCATGATAGAAGTCGACAAGAATGAGGTAATTGAATGGTTGAAAATGGATATAATTTTTCCTATTAATATATTTGTGCCTTCAGGAATAGTAGCAAGGTGGAGAGTATACATGGACTACAAGCGAACAAAGAAGAAAGACGCATCCACCATGATAACGCAAAAGGGAGTAGTGGCAAGCACATTGGCCAAACTCTTTTTGGGCAATATTGTCACCCGATGGAGGGTGCGGATGGACTATAAGAAGTATCGAAAACGATCATCCTCAAGTTTTCTCAAATATGCACTAACATTAGAAGATGCATGATGGCACTCTTTTCATACATGGTCGAAGACTTCCTTGAGATCTTCATGGATGATTTTTCTGTTTTTGGTAGTGACTTCAACAGTTGCCTCGACAATTTAGAGAATGTGTTGGCAAGATGTGAAGAAACCGATTTAGTCCTTAATTGGTATAAGTGTCATCTTATGGTAGGTGAAGGAATAGTGCTCGGCCACAAGATTTCATCCAAGGGAATTGAAGTAGACAAAGCCAAGGTGGACGTGATCGAGAGATTACCCCCACCAAGATAAAGTCTTCCATTTTGATGATTCTTGCACCCCAAGCATTCGAAACCCTAAAGGAAAAGCTTGCCTCGGTACCCATTGTCGTTCCACCAGATTGGACGCTACCTTTTGAGCTCATGTGTGATGCAAGTGATTTCGCGGTAGGAGCAGTCCTAGGCCAATGCACATGAAAGGAACAGAAAATCAAGTGGTCGATCACTTATCACGTTTAGAATGCAATAGGGAGGAGGATGCGGATTTAGAGATATGCGATGCATTCCCGGATGAACAACTTTTAGTTGCCTCGACAACCATGGATGTGCACGCCTCGGCAACCCTTGACGCCTTGGCAACCATGGATGCGCATGCCTCGGCAACCCTCGATGTCGCAGCAGCTCTTGACGCGCACATCTCGGTAACCACTGATACGCATGCCTCGACAACCATGGACGCGTATGCCTCGGCAACTCTAGACACACACGACTCGACAATCTTGGGAGTAGTCGCCACGGTAGCACATACCTCGGCAATACCCTGGTACGCGGATTTAGTTAATTTCCTTGTTTGTGGTATTTTACCTTATGGCCTTACTCACCAAGGGAAGAAGCGGTTCCGTCATGATGCTAAGCATTACTTTTGGGACGAGCCTCTTTTGTTTAAACAATGTGCAGATCTGGTTATACGCCGATGTGTCCCTGAAGAGGAGCAGCAGAATGTACTCCGATAATGCCATTCTTCACCCTATAGAGGACATTTTCGAGGAACTCGTACCGCGGCCAAAGTTTTTCAATCCGGTTTCTATTGGCCAACACTGTACAAAGATGCCCAAGAGTTTTACAAGTAATCTGATCGTTGCCAGAGGACGGGCAATATCACCCACAAACCAATGGGCAAGCAGAAATTTCCAACCATGAATTGAAGGGTATACTCGAGAAAGTTGTAAATCCCTCTAGGAAGGATTGGTCAGTAAGACTAGATGACGCACTTTGGGCATATCACACTGCATTCAAAACACCCTTAGGTATGTCCCCCTTCCGACTTGTCTATGGCAAAACATGCCATCTACTGGTGGAAAACAAACACAAGGCATATTGGGCAATCAAGACCGTGAATATGGATTGGGAAAGTGCCAGGAAAAAGCGTTTGTTGGACCTCAACAAGATAGAAGAATTTCGTGCACTCGCCTATAACAATGCACCAATCTACAAGGAGAAAACAAAGCAATGGCAGTACAAGAAACTATTGTCGCGGTAATTCATGCCAGGGCAACTAGTTCTCCTATTCAAGTCTCGGCTGAAAATTTTCCCGGGAAAACTAAAATCAAGACGACCGGGACCATTCAAAGTTGTCAAACCATTCTCCCATGGTGCCGTGATAATCAAGTCCATTACCGACGAACATGAATTCAAAGTTAACAGACAAAGATTGAAGCACTATAACGGTGCCCATGTAGAACGAAACAAAGAAGTTGACACCTTAGGAGATGCATGAGCATGCTCTCCTTTCGATATTTTCTTTTTTTTTCTTTTTTTTATCTCTTTATTTATTTTTGGAACTTTTAGGAGAGATTTTATTTTTCTTCATTATCTTTAGTTTCCAAGTTTATTTCCACATCAAGACTCACAACCACCATGCTAAGGAAATTCACTGCCGACTACTTGCCACAGCAACCACAACAGAAACTGGCGATGCCCAGGCAACAACAATGGCTTCGGCAACTACTGATGCACATGCAAGTGAACCTGCATCGGCAAACATAGATCAAATCAAAATAATGCTATTCACGCGGTACCAGCATTCAACCACCGATTGAAAAATGAATCAAGCAAACGGCACGAAGGAAACTTATCACTCGAGGTGACGACCTCTCCGACTAACTCATTTCATTTAGTTTCTTTTAAATTTTATCACTCTTACATGCATTGAGGACAATGCTTCTCTCGAGTTTGGGGGGGTGTTGGTTTCTAGTTAGCTTCATGTTTAGTTGCATTCATCTTTAGCAATCACATATAGGTTGCATGTGTTACTTGCCATGCCTTTAATTGGATTTAATTGCTTAAGACTTGTTGAATATCCAATGATGAATTTTTTCCACTACACTTAATTGAAAGAACCTTTAATTTTAGGATTGCATGAAAAGAACTTAGAATTTTACTATGATGCTGAATTTTTTTTCTTTTACACGGTTGTGGCTTGTTGATTGAAAGAAACTTAGTGAACTTAGGTTGCTTAAAATTCGGGTAAATTTAAAATTAAAAGTTAAATTCTTGCTAGAGGTGCCCAAAACTGGCTCTAGTAGTAAATGCACTTTCTTGCTAGAGGTGCCCAAAACTGGCTCTAGTAGTTAATGCATATTAAAGAATCGCTAGAGGTGCCCGAAATTGGCTCTAGTCGACTAAAATAAAATGAGAAATTGCTTACTTTGCTAGAGGTGCCAGAAAATTGGCTCTAGTGAAAATAAAAATAAATGTCCCGATAATTAAATTGATAAAAGCCTATTGTTCACATAGAATCTTGAAAATCAACTTGTACACAACTACGAACACACATTGTCACGAGCATTATAGTTTTGTTCCGGGTAATTTTTGTGCTATCTGAAAAATTAAAAGGTGATCATACTTTGTGCCACGGTTCCTAGGTTTGAATTCAAGTTTGAAGCATGTCTTTGATGATTAAAGTTTTGGCAGGTAATTGTTAGTTTGCATTGCTTGAGGACAAGCAATAGTTCGAGTTTGGGGGTGTGATAAGTGTTCAAAAGTACTATTTTTATTACCCTTTTTACTCACATTATTGTGAGACTTAAGCTCATATTAGTTGCATAATTAGTCATTCATGCATTAATTCATGTTTCTTTCCACCGTTGAGCTTGATTACATAACTTGGTGATTTTTGTGGAAAAAGATGCTGCTTTGGTGTGTGTGTGTGTGCAGAATCACTTGCCTAAACAAGGCTAGAACCAGTTGCCAGGGCAGTGCATGAAGGAGATGTCGAGCTAGTTGCCAGGGCAATGCATGAAGGAGACGCCGAGCCAGTTGCCAGGGAAATTGTCGACAAAGAATAAGGTGATATGGTAGTCGAAATTGATGACTAGACAAGTCCAAGATGACGTGGAGCAAAGCTAAATCCCAAAGGAATTTGATTTCCATGAAGAGATTAAAGAAGAATTAAATTCCAAGAAGATAGGAGAAGTTCTAGTAGGAATATAATTATAATAAAGAATTATATTCTTTAAAGATAATTTGATTCCAACTTAACTTCCTCCTCAAAGAAGGACTTTGACCTAGCCCTATAAATAAGAGGTCATATCATCAAATTGAGAGGAGAGCAAGAAGAGGGAAAATTTTGACAACCCCATAGGGCAAGAGGAGAGAAATTTCGACAAGAGAGCAAGGGGGAGAGAGTTCGATTTCTTCTTCTTCTTCTTTGCTTCCATTAGATTTATGGTTTGGGGATTATTCTTTGTATATCTTTTGAACCCAACCATGAACTAACTTGATTGGTTGGGGTTATTGTGTTTTGTTGTTGTGAGAAACAATTAGATTTTGTTTAGGTAATAAGAGTTTGCACTTTTCTATTCAAGGTTTACTCATTCTTGGCTTTTATTCTTGTTTACGAGTGAATTAGGAGAGGATCTCGTAACTTCATCTATTTATCTAATATCGGGAGAGTTAGATTCAAGAAACGAATGAGTATGGTCTTTATTCAATCTATTGATGGTGAAGATTAATCCGGCTTAGGAATAAGTTAAGGATTTCAACGGCTAAGAAGAGCGCAAGGATGGTTGTTGTTCACCCTTGATTCACGCAGGGATGTATTATCAAGGCATGCACAAGTAGCTAGAGTTTCGACTTAGGGATAAGAAGAAACCATTGAAGAACGCTCTGTCGAACCTTGAAGTTGCTGCCCAGACACCCAAGTAGTTGCCCAGCTAGTCGCCCAGGCAACCATCGCTTAGTTGCCAAGGCAACTCCGCTGTACAAGTTGCCACGACAACTGAGTTGCCCTTGCACTCTTTTACCAAGACGATCCAATCGGCTATCACACCTCAACTCATGATAACCTGACATATTCTCTCTTTTGATTTCATCTATTCTTTTAGTTTATTGCTCTTAGTTTACTCGTTAATTAGAACTCCTATTATCAATTGTGTTTTTACTTTTCACAGTGCAGTAACTTAAGCAAAGTGGCCCAAACCAATCCCTGTGGAGATGATACTCGATACTCATATCACTTTATAACTTGCGACGTGTATACTTGCACAATTGCGTAAGACTTATCACACGCAACAACACGCAACCCCAAACTTGAAACTAAGGATTACAATGAAATTGCACAAGGTGGGTTTACAAGGGTTTGACTCTAAAAGCTCAAAGAGGTTGGATTTTGCTTGAATGTTTGTGTGTTGATCAAAGGATGTTCAATAGTTGTTGTAGCAGCATTAGAGACTTGTATTTATACCCTCTTATTGATTTCTATCCGTTTGGGTGGTTGGAGTATTCAATATAGCCGTTGGAGAGCTTGTTTCCCGCAATAAATGTTGTATGCCAACCTACCGTATCGATACCTGTCAATAGAAGAAATAGCCATTGTTTAATAGCGTATCGATACACGTAAGGGCGTATCGAAATGGATCAAGAGTGAAAACAGGGGCGTATCAATACGGTATAGCCCGTATCGGTACGAATTTTTCTCACTGGAATATGAGGAAAAAGTCTCGTGAAAATTGCATCGGAATGCCTAGGGGGCGTATCGGTACAAATTAACTAAAAATCAAAGTTTGGTGACTCCAATAACTGAAAAGGAAACGATCATATTTTAAATGCAAAGATCTTTGAAGATCTTGTTGACCTGTATCGATACGGTGGAGACCGTATCGGTACACTTAAACAAAAACTTAACCCAGATGAATGTTGTATCGAAACAGGCGTATCCATATCGATACGCATAAGCTAAAACGTAAGCCCAGTTGAAGGCCGTATCAAAACGGGTGTAACCGTATCGAAACGGGGTGCACAATTAAAATTCCAGTAGTGAAAAATCATATCAAAACACCTAAGGGTGTATCGATACGCCTGGGCATTTTCGTTAAGTTTGGCTTGAAACACTTAGAAAAAAATTTTGGGTTTAAGTTTTAGGCTTAGAAAAATTTTCCTTATCTTTCTGGGAGACTTTTGAATACATAAAAATGTATTTTCTTTTGCAATTTGGTCCTCAAACAATTTTTTATGTCAAAATCAAATTTAGGTTTTACAATCTCCCCTTTTTGATATAACAAAACCAAAGTAAATTTTTAAGTATTTTTTAAAAGCTCTCCCTTACTTTAAGACTAAAAGATTTAAATTTAAAAAATTGAAAAAATTTAGGCTCAATTACTTCTCCCCCTTTTTGTTAGATCAAAATCAATAGGATATAAAATTAAGGCAATAAATAAATAAACTCCAAGCACTTAAAGGAAAAAAACATAAGCATTAAAATTCAAAGCATAGTTCAAGCAACATAATTAAATCCAGCTTAAATCCTAAAAATATAAAGAAAATAAAAGCCAAAGCATAGGAATCCAAAAAATATAAAAACATAGGTGCATAAACTAATCCTAAAATGATATGATATGCAAGATGCCTAAGAGTCATCTCCATCGTCTTCATTGTCTTCATCCTCATCTTCATCTTTATCTTTATCATCATTATTGGCTCGAGTCCTAAGAGATTGACGCCATTTACCATGAAACGTGGTAAGAGATATGTCCATAGAATTTTGGCAATTCTCAATGGCAAGGACTCGTTCCTCCAAAGAGGTGAAACGAGTGTTAATTGCGGCAAACCCAGAAGTCATAGTCATGTCCAAAGATGCAATATTGGTACCTAAGTTGGTTAATTGCTCATTGATATATTTCATGAGAGCATTAAGAGACAGTTGGACAATCGGAGCTTGAGGACCCGGATCCACTTGAGTGAGGAGCCACCGGTGGATCGGGTTGAACACTTTGAGGAAGATCGGCAAGACAGATCCATTCTCCATTAAAATATGTGACCTTGGCACGGTGGAGAGAGTGTTCATCGATCGGATCGATGAGAGGCTCGACAAGATCATAGGAGCAATCAATTCCCATCTTGTGAAACAAGTAGCTCAATGCGGTGTTGTAGGTGAAAGATGAGACGAGGGTTGTATTGCGGTGTTGCACAGGGTAGACGATCTCTACAAACATAATTTGAGCAAGGTTAGGTCATTTTTCCTCACGAACGAATCAGATCCAAAAGTCATCAACTTGACGGATCGTTGAGAACTTTCCACCGGATAGGCGAAACCACCAAGTGATCATGAGGTGGAGGATGCTATCTTGGGCATTGAGTACGGTTACGGAGTCACCAAGAACATGTCCCAAAGAACTCTCATCATCAATTCCCACATTTTCAAGACCCAAAAAAATTGCTAAAACAGATGAATCAATTTGAAACGTTTTACCCATAAGTTATGATTCAATAGCAACAACTTCAGTTTTTTGTTCATTGTAAATACACCGGGCATTTGAGTAAAAGATTAAAACAATATTTCGATATAAAATCCCGGGTATGGCTAAAAACTGTATAAATTTCCATTGATGCATTAACTCAAGATATTCAAATTAAAATCGCTCAGATGATAAAAAAGGGAATTGAAATGGTGCGCTCACTGTGGATTTTAAAATTTTGGTAATGTTTAAAACGTTCCATAGCATTTGGATATCTATGTTCATTAAAACAGTTTTGATAAATATGGGTAAGATTGGGTCGATTACCAATATTTTCGAGATTTTGATGAGAGGGATTCGAACTAGAGGCCATGTCTTTTCGTGCTCGTTTCTTTGGTGCCATAGCCTAAATTCAAAATCAAACCAAAAACAATGTATGCATAAATCAACACATTCAATCCAATAATTAGTCCAATAACCAAGGTATGGTTAAAAATTTATATAATATAGTTCAAAAACCTATACAAGTATAAAAAGAAGTTTTGGTAAAATAAAATTTGAAAAATTGTGTTGAAAAATATATGGTATAGATTTATATTTGAACAAAAAAATTAGTTTTGAAAAAGTTTTTACAATAACTTTGAAAACAATATTATGTACATTCTAAATATAAAATTTTGATTCAAAAACAGTATATAAATATGAATGAAAATTTTTTTTAAAAAAAAAAGAAAGTTAGGGTTTATACCTTGAGTAAGGATTAAGGATGAATGAGAAGATGGTGATGCACAACTTGATAATATAGCTTAGGGTTTGAAGAGAAAATCAAAAACCCTCAAAGGATTTTGAGTTTTGTGTGAAAAATTAGAAGAGTTTGAGGGGATTTTACAGGGAACATCGGCCTAGGGTTTGAGAGAAAAAAGATGAATTTGATTGAAAGTTGGAAACCCATTTTTAATTCCCTTAAATTTGCCCAGCGGCTACGCATATTGATACACCACGTGGCATATCGAAACTAGTACCGAAACGGTTATAAGCCATTTCGATACGCGGCCCCGTACCGATACAGTGAAAGCTATACTGAAACGCGTTTGAAGAACCTGTATCAGTACGTGGAACACCTTATCGATACACTTGCATCAGAAATGTCATTTTTGGCATCAGGTTGCTCAAAAATTTGATTTTACTCGAACTGAAATGCATATGTATGATATATAAACATTATGTATGATCAAAAATATATTCATGCTCCCCCTAGCAACAAGCATAGATGCATATATGAGCTAGAAAACATAGGCATGAGATCAACCAAATTCAAGCAAAAGTTTAAGACCTAAAAGGCTCTAAGGCTCAAGAAAGGTTGGTTAAACCTAACTCTCTCCTAAGAGACCAAAAATGCTCTTTGTCCAAAGTTTTGGTAAAGATGTCCGCTAATTGATTTGAAGTGTCTACATATTCTAGAACTACATCATTTTTCAAGACATGATCTCTAATGAAATGATGCCTTATTTCTATGTGTTTGGTTCTAGAATGTTGGATGGGATTCTTAGTGAGACAAATGGCACTAGTATTTTCGCACCTAATGGGGATGGTACCTACATCAATTCCATAATCTAAAAGTTGTTGCTTCATCCAAAGGACTTGAGCACAGCAACTTTATACGGATATGTATTCTGCTTCGGTGGTAGATAATGCTACACTATTTTGCTTCTTAGAAAACCATGATATGAGCATACTACCTAGGAATTGACATGTACCGAAGGTACTTTTTCTATCTTACAACCCCCATAATCCGCATCTGAGAAGGCATGTAAACTAAAAGAAGACTCTCTAGGATACCAAAGACCTAAACAAGGTGTATCTCTAAGGTATCTAAAGATTCTCTTAACGGCTATAAGGTGTGATTCTCTAGGACTAGCTTGAAATCTAGCACACAAGCAAACGCTAAACATTATATCTAGTCTACTTGCGGTTAGATAAAGCAAAGATCCTATCATTGATCTATAAAGCTTTAAATCAACATATCTATAAAGCTTTAAATCAACATACTTACCTCATTTATCTTTGTCAAGCTTTATGGAAGAACTCATTGGTGTGGCTTGAGGTTTTACATTCTCCAAGCCAAACTTCTTGAGCATGTCCTTGATGTACTTAGCTTGATTGATGAAGATGTCGTTCTTCCTTTGTTTAATTTGGAGCCCCAAGAAAAATGAGAGCTCCCTCATCATGCTCATCTCAAACTCACCTTGCATCAACTTAGCAAAATCTTGGCAAAACAATTCATTAGTAGAACCAAAAATTATATCATCAACATATATTTGAACTACTAAAATTTCTTTGCCATTTCTTTTAATAAAGAGTGTAGTGTCCACCTTTCCTTTGTCAAAACCTTTTTCAATTAGAAAACTTGATAATCTTTCATACCAAGCTCTAGGAGCTTGTTTCAAACCATATAAAGCTTTTGAAAGTTTAAAAATATGGTTTGGGTAATTTGGATCTTCAAAACTGGATGGTTGTTCTACATACACCTCTTCATTAATAAAAACATTTAAAAAGGCACTTTTGGCATCCATTTGAAAAGGCTTGGATTTGTGATAACATGCAAATGTAAGAAGCATCCTAATAGCTTCCATTCTAGCTACGGGTGCATAGGTTTCATCAAAATTGATTCCTTCTTCTTGAGTGTAACCTTGAGCAACAAGTCTAGCCTTGTTCCTCATTATGTTACCACTCTCATCTAGTTTGTTTCTAAAGCCCATTTAGTTCCTATAGTAGACTTATTACTAGGCCTATCAACTAATGTCCATACTTGACTTCTCTCAAATTGATTTAACTCTTCTTGCATGGCCAATATCCAATAAGCATCGTTTAATGCTTCTTTGATATTTTTAGGCTCAATGCATGAAATAAATGTAACACTACAAGCATTTTTAATAGAGAGTCTAGTGGCTACCCCTTTGGATGGATCACCAAAAATCTCACCATCTTTGACATAATTGAACTCCCTTGGGTAGCTCACTTCCTTTTCCTCTAGATTTGTGTCCCTCAAGGCTTCTAGAGGTGGATCTGTGCTTCTTCTTCTTTGGTTGGAATTTCATCCACCTTTGATGATTGCCAACCATTATTGGCTTCAAAGATTCCTACATCATCATCATCACAAGAATCCTTCCTCGGAAGGAGGTTATCATCGAAAATCACATGTATAGACTCTTCAACAACCAAAGTTCTTTTATTAAATACACGATAGGCTTTAGAGTTTAAAGAGTACCCTAAGAAAATAGCTTCATCACTTTTAGCGTCAAATTTGCCCAAATTGTCTTTTCCATTGTTCAAAACAAAACATTTGCATCCCAATGGATGAAAATAGCTAATGTTAGGCTTTTTGGATTTTAAATCTCATAAGGTGTTTTCTTTAAAATTGGCCTAATCATTACTCGGTTGATAATGTAACAAGCGGTATTAGTGGCTTCCGCCCTAAAATACTTTGGTAAATTGTTTTCACAAAGCATGGTTCTAGCCAATTCTTCTAAAGTTCAATTTTTCCTCTCAACAACCCCATTTTGTTGAGGAGTGCGAGGAGCGAAAAAATTTTGGCTTAAACCATTTGAGTTACAAAAATCCTCAAAACCTAAATTTTGAAATTCGGTACTGTGGTCACTTCTAATATGAGAAATAGTTTGACCAATATCATTTTGAGTAATTTTTTAAAAAGTGATAAAATTTTCTAAAGCCTCATCCTTGGTACTTAGGATTAGAACCCAAGTGTATCTAGAGTAATCATCTACTAAAACAAATGCATATGATTTTCCACCCAAGCTAGTTGTTCTAATAGGACCAAATAGATCCATATGGATCAATTGTAAAAATCTACTTGTAGAAACATCATTAATAGGTTTAAAAGAAACTCTTTTATGTTTGCCTTGTGCACAAGCATCACAAATTTTGTCAAGAGAAAATTTTATTTTTGGCAAACCTCTTACTAGATATTTTGAAACCAATTTTACTAAAACACTCATGCTTGCATGCCATAGTTTTCTATGCCATAGCCATGAGTCATGTTCATGTTTAGCAACAAAACATGCATTTGAAATATGAATGTCATCTAAATGCACCATGTAAATGTTTCCTATGTGATGCCCAAAAGCGTAATTTTATGGGTTTCGACGTTTATAATTTTGCAACCATGTATATCATAAATCACTACGAAACCTTTATCACAAAGTTGGCTTATGCTTAACAAGTTATGTTTAAGACCATTTACATATAAGACATTTTCAATAAGTATAGAAGAGTGATTACCAATAGAACCCCTTCCTTCAATTTGACCTTTGGAGTTGTCACCAAATGTCACTAATCCTTCTCTCTTTAGAATTAGTTCTACGAATCTACTCTTGTCTCCGATCATGTGTCTCGAGCATCCACTATCAAGGAACCATGAATTTGCACTTGAAGCTTTGGCCTTGTAGCAATGCTCCCCTACAAACAAAGATTAGGTCTTGATTTTTGGTACCCAAATCATTTTGGGTCCATGAATATTAGCTCCCAAAATCTTGGTTCCCTTGGGAACCCAAGAAGCAATGGCATGAATATCATTAGAAGCAATTAGGTTCTTAGGAACCCAAACACTTATAATCCTTTTACCTCTAGAGGGGGCCTTTGGAAGCCTCTTTGTTTGTATCCACCAAAGTTCATTTTCACATAGTTGGTTTTTGAAGATTGCCCTTTTTCAAAACTTGATTTCCCAACTTTGTTCAAGGAATCTTTGAGATCATTTACCTCATTTCGGTAATGATCATGAAGCTCAGAAAGAAGGTTGCTTAAATCAATATTTTCCTTTCAAAATATTTTTGATTGTCTAATAAATCATAAACCTTCTTTTCAAGTTCTGAATTGGTTTTAGATAAGGAATCGTTTTGGTTTTTCAAATCTAGGATAATTTTCTTGTTTCTCAAAATTGATTCCTTATATTTTTTAACTAATTCGTATATACCTCTTGCAACTCATCATAAGATTCTTGAAGCTCATCAAATGTAAAATCAAAAGTGGATAAGTTAGAGGTTACCTTAGGATCTTTTTCAAGAGCCATGAGGCAAAGGTTGGCCACTTCTTGCTCCTCTTCATCAGATGATTCCTTATCGCTCCAAGTAACAACGTGAGCCTTGAGCTTCTTCTTCTTCCCGAAGCTATTCTTTTTAAGTTGAGGACACTCGGTCCTTATATGCCCTGGCTTCTTGCACTCAAAGCATATGAGTTGACCATTTTTCCTCCTCCTTGTTCTTGTTCTTGAAGTCTCATCTTCGGTGGAACTTTCTTCCTCTATTGGACTTCATGAACCTTGTGAACCTTTTGGCTAGCATTGTCGTTTCTTCATCTTCCTCCTCTCTTGAATCACTCTCATCTTGTGAAGCTTTGAGAGAAATTTCAATCTTTTTCTTCGTTGCTTCCTTCTTTTTTATCTTTATCTCTTCCTTCTTCTTTTCTTCCTCTCTTCCTTTCTCTATTATCTCATGGGTGAGAAGAGACCTCATGAGTGCATCGAGTTTCAAAGTCTTGAGATCTTTAGCTTCAATGATGACGGTTCTCTTTCCATTCCAAGACTCGGGAAGTGAGTAGATGAGTTTTCGAACAAGCTTGTCTTCGAGGATAATTTCTCTAAAGCCTTTGAGACTGTTGACGATGATGGAGAAGTGATCGAACATCTTGGTGACGCTCTCATTGGGCTCCATCTTGAAGTTCTCGAAACATAAGTTGAGGAGTCCAATCTTGGTCTCCTTTACATCATTGGTGCCTTCATAGGTGGTCTCGAGCTTGTCCCACACCTCATTTGCACATGTACACGAAGACATCTTTGAGTATTCATCCGGTCCAAGTGCACAAAAGAGCATGTGCAAGGCCTTGTCATTTATTTGTAACTTCTTTCTTTCTTCATCGGTCATTTCATGCTTGGCCTTGGAAACTTGTTTTTCTCCTTCTTGCTTTATCGGGAAAGATGGTCCGTATTCGATTACATCCCAAAGGAGATAATTGTTGGATTTGATAAATACCTCATTCGGTTCTTCCAATATGAATAGTTGTCTCTGTTGAAGAAGGGCGGCCTGGTGATGGATTGAGACTCATGCATGTTGTTGCCGGAAGTAGACGCCATGGCTTGAGTGTCAATTGATTGAATCACCTTCTAGGATCGCCTCAATGGTGGTTAGACCTTCAATTTAGTGTGGCTCTGATACTAATTGTTAGGATGATCAATTGATGACAAATGGACAAGAGGGGGTGAATTTGCAATTTAAAATTTCAAAGGAAGCAAAAGGAAATTGGAAAAATTGAAGACACAAGAATTTATAGTGGTTCAAGCTTCTAACAAGCTCTACATCCACTACGTTAGCTCCCCACTAAGGATTTCAAACAATTCACTACTGAATTCTTCCCCTTTTCTAGGCTAAGGAAGCAACCGTTACAATGGATCAAAGCTTTCTACCTAAAGCTTGATCAAGGTTCACTCTTTTACAAGAAATGTTTTGCAAACACAAAAATATCCTCTCAAAGGTGAATTTGTTTGCCCAAATACAAGTACACACAACTCCAAACTTGAAACTAAGGATTACAATGAAATTACACAAGTTGGGTTAACAAGGGTTTGACTCTAAAAACTCAAAGAGGTTGGATTTTGCTTGAATGCTTGTGTGTTGATCAAAGGATTTCAATAGTTGTTGTACCAGCATTGAAAACTTGTATTTATACCCTCTTATTGATTTCTATCCATTTGGGTGGTTGGAGTATTCAATATAGCCGTTGGAGAGCTTGTTTCCCGCAATAAATGTTGTCTGCCAACCTACCGTATCGGTATACGAGAGCTTGTATCGATACCTGTCAAGAAAAGAAATAGCCGTTGTGTAATATCGTATCAATACGCGTAAGGGCGTATCAAAACGGATCAAGAGAAAAAAATAAGGGCGTATCGATACGGTCCCTTATCGATATGAATTTTTCTCACTAGAATCTGAGGAAAAAGTCTCATGAAAATTACATCGGTACGCCTAGGGGGCGTATCGGTACAGTTTAACTGAAAATCAAAGTTTGGTGATTCCAATAACTGACAAGGCAACGGTCATATTTTAAATGCAAAGATCTTTGAAGATCTCGTTGACCCGTATCAATACGGTAGAGACCGTATCGATACGCTTAAACAAAAACTTAACCAAGATGAATGCCATATCGAAACAGACGTATCTGTATCGATACGCATAAGCTAAAACGTAAGCCGAATTGAAGGCAGTATCGAAACAGGTGTAATCGTATCGAAACGGGGTGCATAATTAAAATTCCAATAGTGAAAAATCGTATCGAAACACCTAAGGGTGTATCGATACGCCTGGGCATTTTTGTTAAGTTTGGCTTGAAACACTTAGAAAAAAAATTGGATTTAAGTTTTAGACTTAGAAAAAGTTTCCTTGTCTTTTTGTGAGACTTTTGAATACTTAAAATTTTATTTTTTTTTTTTTTGCAATTTGGTCCTTAAACAATTTGTTATAACAAAATCAAATTTAGGTTTTACACATAGGGTCTAGACATGTTAGTTTAGCCCCATTTTGTCTGTATATATGACTTACTATGTTGAAATGACTAAAATATGAAATATTCCATGTTGGTGTTTTGTAAAAGTGGTAAATTGGCCTAAAATGTGCTAACAAGGGAAAACATAGTAAATGGATTCGTATAGGTATGAAATTTGGCAAGCATTTAGATTTAATGATTATAAATTTGCCAATAAAATTTGGTAACTATTGGACAAGGTTAAGGTCTCTAATTTAATTAAAAACTAGACTAAATCTATCATTACAATTCAGTCTGTATCGATACGGGTGATGGCATATCGGTACGGGTGTGCAATTCGGGACATAAGTATAAGGGGGTATCGATACGGCTATTGAGGTATAGATACGGGTAATCGAATCTGGAAAATTATTATAGCACTGTATCGAACCCTGAGGTTGACCCCTCTTGCGTTGACCACGCGTACCGATACCCAGTATCGGTACAAGCTTAATGAAATTAACCATTTTAACGGTCAGGGAAGGCGTATCGATACGGCCTCTAGCGTATTGATACAGCAAGTCATCACTGGAATCTAAAACTAGCATAGCGTATCGATACGGATGTATTCATGCCGGTACGACCCTCATGTTTATAACTGCTTTAACGAACATGGCATAGGCGTACCGATACGGCCACTTCGAGTATTGGTACCAAGGTACGTAAGTCAGTTAAAAGAAGATTAAGGAAGTTTTTGAATGTTGTAATTTGGTCACTGAATTTTTACAATACTTAATTAAAGATACAAACGAACTCTAATTGTACTAAAAATTCGTAGGTAAGGTATTCGTGTATTGAATTTCATATTGGTAACCCTAATTTTAGACAAAACACTATAAATGATTGATTTTACTATTTAGTACCTAAACTTGAATAAGTCACCAATTGGTCCCAATTATAAATACTCTATTTTCATGCAAACGGCTCAGGTTAATGCCTTCTGACCTGGACTCATACCGGACAAGGAAGGGGGTGTTACACGACAATGAATCGACGCCTCTAGCGACCAAAGTTCATGCAAACGGCTCAGGTTAGTCTCCTAAACACCGATATGCCCTTATTTTTAAAAAAAATACTCTATTTTCATATATCTACAAAAAAACCGAGGGGTCATATATATTTTTGCCTCTTTTTTTAAATCTATTTTTTATTCTTTTTTGCTTCGATCTTTTCTTTTTATGTATTATTTTTGGTCTCGACCTCTTCTCTATTTTTAGTGAAAATTTCCCCTTTTGATCTGCAGGTAGTCGTATTATATAGGGGATAAGGCGGTGGTGGATAAGGGCGGTGGTGGTAGATGTCAAGATGATTATGGGCTGTGGGTAACATGTGTTAGCTGGCAGTGAGGTTAAAGGTGGTGGTGGCAGATGTCTAGGGTTAATTTTTAGATCAGGATTTATTTTGGGGATATTTGAGATTTTAGCTAGGTTTAATTAGGGATTGGATTAGGGTTTTGCTGGGGTTATTTTGGGGTTCTGACTATAACACCCCCTTTCTCATATCCGTACACCAGGTACGAGTTAGAAATGTTACAACTTCTTTAATCCAAAACTCGGGGTAATTTATCATTTTCAGAAAACTTCTCGATGGTTACCCATCCTAAAATTTCTCTAGCCCAAGCACGCTTGACTTTATTTAAAATTGACTTGAATTATTTGTTCGAGTTCTAATCATAAATCAATTATCTTAGCATGCTACTCATCACTTAAGGTTATTCTTAACCTTGAATCTTTCCAAAAACTCCAATTATCTTGAAACCAGAACGAACTTTAAAGGCCAATCACACTCAAATACGTTAAACAAGTATACATGCCACTATAAAAATCAAACCTTAATTAGGATGCCATTACTGTGATTACCTGTTGAGCTTTCCCATATTGATGCAATGCTCTTCTCACTCTCAACTTGATTTACCTACGTGTGTACAATCAAACACACGCTAAGTACGAACTTAGTGAGGCATAAGATGAGAACATATATAAAATACTTTGTAATGCATGATACCTTCAAAAGCATGATAATCATTAAATCATATAATCTGTAATGCAGGAATATCTATATATAAGATCATATAGTTGTACTGTGTAATCATATAGCCCAAGGTAAATATCAAGTGACTAATATACGAGTCGTGTACATTTTAGTACTATTCTTTCTATCGACACAATGAAGTATCGGGAACATATCAACACAATGAAGTGTTGAGATCATATCAACACAATAAAGTGTTGCCATATTAACACAATGAAGTGTTGCAAACTATCGACGTCGCATACTGTCGACACAATAAAGTGTCAGATACAATGTAACTCTTATGGTATACCACTATATTGTCCAACTAAATATTATACTACCAAAGGGCAACTTTAAAAATCAATTCCTACAAAATGGCAAGCAACCCATATCCAATTTATATCATGTAAAACATATCATATTAGAGTAGTTCATACTCCAATATGTTCTATACAATTCACATTATGCATGCCATTTAAAAACTATATAAGTAGCTTGTCATATATATCATGCTATAAACCATTTGTAAGCATAAAAATATTCCATGATCTTTAAATTAGTAAAATAATGTATCATGCAAAACATATTATGCTATATAAAAATATTTACCTTTTAGGTTGACTTATCACAAGTCTCCCTATAAAAATCTATGTCAACATTTAAATACATGTATGCACTCACCTGGGCCATTTGTTAGCATGCCTCACTAAATTCTACTCGATCATTTCCTATAGAACCTCGAACCTTCTTTGATTCGGCCTTGACTTCATTAATCACATGAATAAGATAAAATATTTGTTAGATTCAAATCTAACAATACCTTAAACACGTTATCTAATATAATCATTCAAATATAAAATTTCCAAATATTTTTTATTTCTTCCTTGTATTGTTCAAAAACTCAAATTAGTCCCTAGTGACCAATTTGAACTTCCAATAATTCTTCCGAGCTTGCTAACTCACATGTAAATACAAAATGTTTCAAATTCCATTTTCTGACAGCTTGCGCTACCTTCAAAGATTTGCTTATAACGGGATGAATACATACCGGATCTTAATTTCCTTTATACTGGAAAAACTATATTCGATAGCGGTTCTAATAGTATAAGCCACATAAATTAATAAAATCTACAAAAATTATGAAAATTCTTCAAACTCCCATCTCGGCATTTTTTTGACAGAAACTGCTCTGTAAATTTTCTTACCTTCATTCGATTAAAAATTCATATCTTTTAACTCGGAACTCGAAATTAGTTTCCGTTTGATGGAAACGAAACTAGACGAACACATATTTACAACGGTATAAAATTCATCATCTAACCATTTTTTTAGAATTTATGGTGAATTTTCAAAGTTGCTGCCAAAATTCAATCTTCTTCATAGCTTTCCATAATAAACTTCTAATTTCTACTAACTTCTTCTTATTTTTCTACTTATCAATTTAGTCCCATCACTTGCTTCAATATACCAATTCATCATCTTCTTCATCAAATAATTATTCAAAATAATTCCCTCTAGTTTTCTTTCTTTGCCCAAAAATAGTCACTAAAATGCAAAGGTAAGGATTCAAACTTCTTAACTTTGCAATTTAGTCCTCAAATCAACACTACTACCTTAATTCGATTATTTTAACTAAAAATCATATTTAATCCCCATCAAGAATTCATTTCCTATTTGGTCACTTGATTTTGATAATTTGTCAAAATGGTCACTAATTCGATTCAACATCGGTTTAGCATTCTAACACCAATTTCACATCTCCAACATCATTAATTACATAAATACACTCCAAATTCATAAAATTCAGATTTTTTTCCCTTAACTTTGAAGCTTGTCGAATTGGTCCCTATAAGTTTTAACTTAGGGTTTTGCTTCCAAACAACAATCAAACTTACTAGATCATTAATCTAACATCACAAACCCTAAGTTAGACTTAAATCCATAAAACCCAATCTTCTCCATACAAACCAAAATATGTAGGGTTTAAATCCTAACTCAATAACATGATTTTAACATCAATTAAGCTTGATTCCAACTTAAATTCAACCATGGGATCATAAAATTTCAAAAGCCCCAATTTTGTTCATAAACCCTAATTTCCTTCTCATGTAAAATTATCATCAATCAAGCATGTATTCCATGAATTAAGTACATCAAAAGATAGAGCTTGAAGAGTATAACAACTTTGCAGTTCAAAAGATTACCTGAAAATTAAGTTTTGGGGCTTGAATCGAGCTTGGAAATTTTCTCCCTTTTCTACCCATATTTTCGAAAATGTGAAAGATTAAAAAGGCTTCATCTTTTTCCTTTTAATTTTAAATCTCTTCAATTATGCCACTTGTAATATATAAATGAATTTTAAATTCATTCAAATAAGGAAATTACAAAAGTGCCATTTTATCCAATGGTTGAGATTGATTTTAGCATCAATCAAGGGCCAATATCTATATTTCCATAATATTCCTCATATCATCATCCTTCATCCAATGACCTAAATTTAAATCTTGAATTAGTAGTTTACCAACTTTGCCCTTGTGATTTTCCAAAATTACGATCTTGCCATTTTTCATCCAACGGCTCATATTTAGCATGAAAATCAACTTAAATACAAGGGTTCATATTATTCCCACACAAAGAAAATATCTTAGACATGTAAAATGAAATAATCAACCGTGGCTTATCATCCTTCAAAATATCTTGGATATTCGATTCGATCCGATTATCTGAATATTCTTCTGAACTTTATCGCTTTATAGCCATTAATACAAACTCTGTACAAAAAATCTGGGTAACACGAAAACGTCATTCTTGAGGGTAAACTATTCATTTATGGGGTTAAAATACATAACTTTTGAAAATTACACTTTGGTCTCTAAACTTTTCTAAAGTTTACACTTTAACCCCTAAACTTTCAAAATTTACATTTTGGTCAATAACCAAAATTTTGGGATATTACAATTCTCCCCTTTAAGAAAATTCGTCCTCGAATTTTCAACACATACCTAGTTCAAAAATTGAGGAAATTGTTTTCTCATATCTTTTTCTCTTTCCCAAGTCACTTTTTGACTTCATAATTTCACCAAAGAACTTTAACAAGCGAAATCATTTTATTTCTTAATCCTTTGACTCCATGTGCCAATATCTTTACCAATTCTTCCACATAAATCAAATCCAGTTGAATCTCTATTCCTTCCAAGGTAATGATATGTAAAGGATCTAATTGATACCTCTTGAGCATCGATACATGAAATATATTGTGAATCTTGTCCATTTTCAGAGATAGGACTAACTAATAAACCACCAGACCAACCCTTTTTACAATCTTATATGCCCCAAAGAATCTCGGACTTAGCTTCCCTTTTTGGTCCAAACCATAACACCTTCTTCCAAGGTGAAACTTTTAAGGAATACTTTATCCTTAACTTCATATAAATATATTTTCTTTCAAGACTAGCAGATAATATCTACCATTCTAAAGAAATTCTAAATTAGTTCAAACCATTCATACTTGATTCTCCACATCTTGAACTGAATCAAATCATATTCAATCACCTCTTTGTTCTCTTTTCATCATCCTCGGGAATATAAATCACTTCCTTGATAACATGAACATCCTTTAGACTTAACATCAAAATATTTAAATTTTTCCTTTTTACCTTACTGAACTCTTTCCAAGCATATCTTATCTTTTATCTATAAAACTTTGACCCAAATTGTCATAGTAGACTCGAGTTGAGGCTGTGTAATCGATACACTATTTTCCTTCAAAGATAATTAAGCATTTAATGCTTATAAGCCAAAGAATGACTTTTGGCAAAGTACATCAACTACTTTAGCCTTATTACATCACTACACATCCCAACCTATTATGGGACGTATTATTGAATAAGGTAGAATCCTTACTATATTCATACTGCACTAATACTAGTGCTACTATCAAATCTTCCTTTATTGGTAATAATATATTTGTGATTTAACTTTAGAGGAACATTACTGTTTCTTTAACTAATATCACTGAAGCTTCCTCAGGTGATATACCAAGTCGTATAAAACCTCCATCTAATGACTCTTGCAACTAGATGTTTAGCTTTCTCAATCTAGTAAGAGTCATTGTGTAGAGTATAATCAATATAGTTCCAATATTGGATTAAATCCAATCCTAAACTTAGCCTCTCGATTAAGTATCAAGCCCGATGGCTCCTCTTGAAAACCCATTTAAAACTCACAAACAATAGAATATTCTCTACCTTGATGCTTCTTTTAAATCATTTTCATGCTTGATATCCATAGCATAAGTTAAATCATTTTCATATTGATAACAAATTCCAATAAAAACTCTATCTGCAGAGGGAAGGAGTTTAGAAATAATTCAACTCAGTTTATTAAACTTGTACTCATACCCATAAATAATCCAATTGCCCTAATTAAGATGCAAGAAACTTATTGCATCTATAGGATAAACTTTGTTACGGAACACTCAAAGAAAGAACTTATAGCTAAAATACTTTTGAGTATGTACCGTAACATTACTTTATCAAATATTTTTTTAATCCTTTTTCGATGAGATAATACATTTTCTTTTAGTCTCATCTCAATCATCAATACAGAGTTCCTTCAACCTAACCTTTATATCCTTAAACCATAGATTAACAATCATAGGATCTCCATCAATGTCTCCCTGAAAATCTAGTGTGTTAGAACTCTCATTTCTTTTGCAATCGGTGCCTAAGCAGCTAATTCATGATCAAATCTAATGTCCGAAGAAAAATCTTAATCCGAACATACACAACATGTTACTTTGGTGCCTCTTAGGTATGCTAAGCTTTAGGGTAAAATATTATCATTAACCTTATCATGCTCGTGAATCTCTTATTGATTCACTTGCCTAAACACCTAACATGATTCTTTTATCCTCACATATTGAATTTAACATTATTATCATAGTAAGCAATTGCATCCATTCCACCAAGTAAAATCATCTAAACCCTAAACATCCTAGTAGCATGTATACACTTTTGACCTTTACCATACTAAAACTTAACTCATGAACCACCCCATCCGTATATCCATATCGGGAACGAGTTGAAATGTTACAAATTCTTTAATCCAAAACTCGGGGTAATTTAACATTTTCAAAAAACTTCCCGATGGTTACCCATCCTAAAATTTCTCTAGCCCAAGCACGCTTGACTTTATTTAAAATTGACTTGAATTATTTGTTTGAGTTCTAATCATAAATCAATTATCTTAGCATGCTACTCATCACTTAAGGTTATTCTTAACCTTGAATCTTTCTAGAAACTCCAATTATCTTGAAACCAAATGAACTTTAAAGGCCAATCACACTCAAATAGGTTAAACAAGTATACATGCCACTATAAAAATCAAACCTTAATTAGGATGTCATTATCAGTGATGACCTTTGAGCTTTCCCATATTGATGCAATGCTCTTCTCACTCTCAATTTGATTTACCTACGTGTGTACAATCAAACACACGCTAAGTACGAACTTAGTGAGGCATAAGATGAGAACATATATAAAATACTTTGTAATGCATGATACTTTCAAAAGCATGATAATCATTAAATCATATAATCATTGCATGTAGGAATATCTATATATAAGATCATATAGTTGTATTGTGTAATCATATAGCCCAAGGTAAATATCAAGTGACTAATATACGAGTCGTACCACATTTTAGTACTATCCTTTCTATCGAAATTTCTTACAATGAAGTATCGGGAAAATATCAACACAATGAAGTGTTGAGATCATATCAACACAATAAAGTGTTGCCATATTAACACAATGAAGTGTTGCAAACTATCGACGCCGCTATATATAACGTCGACACAATGAAGTGTCAAATATACAATGTAACTCTTATGGTATACCACTATATTGTCCAACTAAATATTATACTACCAAAGGGCAAAAAAATCAATTCTGCTAAAAATGGCAAGCAACCCATATCCAATTTATATCATGTAAAACATATCATATTAGAGTAGTTCATACTCCAATATGTTCTATACAATTCACATTATGCATGCCATTTAAAAACTATATAAGTAGCTTGTCATATATATCATGCTATAAACCATTTGTAAGCATAAAATATTCCATGATCTTTAAATTAGTAAAATAATGTATCATGCAAAACATATTATACTATATAAAAATATTTACCTTTTAGGTTGACTTATCACAAGTCTCCCTATAAAAAAAATGTCAACAAACATACATTTAAATACATGTATGCACTCACCTTGGGCATTTGTTAGCATGCCTCACTAAATTCTACTCGATCATTTCCTTTATAGAACCTCAAACCTTCTTTGATTCGGCCTTGACTTCATTAATCACATGAATAAGATAAAATATTTGTTAGATTCAAATCTAACAATACCTTAAACACACTATCTAATATAATCATTCAAATATAAAATTTTCAAATATTTTTTTTTCTTCCTTGTATTGTTCAAAAACTCATTATTAGTCCTAGTGACCAATTTGAACTTCCAATAATTCTTCCGAGCTTGCTAACTCACATTTAAATACAAAATGTTTCAAATTCCATTTTTTGACAGCTTGCGCTACCTTCAAAGATTTGCTTATACCGGGATGAATACATACCGGATCTTAATTTCCTTTATACTGGAAAAACTAGATTCGATAATGGTTCTAACGGTATAAGCCACATAAATTAATAAAATCTAAAAAAATTATGAAAATTCTTCAAACTCCTGTCACAACGCATTTTTGACAGAAACTGCTTTGTAAATTTTCTTACCTTCATTCGATTAAAAATTCATATCTTTTAACTCGAACTCAAATTAGTTTTTGTGATGGAAACAAAACTAGACAAACACATATTTACAACGGTATAAAATTCATCATCTAACCATTTTTTAGAATTTATGGTGAATTTTCAAAGTCACTTTAAAAATTCAATCTTCTTCATAGCTTTCCATAATAAACTTCTAATTTCTACTAACTTCTTCTTATTTTTCTACTTATCAATTTAGTCCCATCACTTGCTTCAATCTACCAATTCATCATCTTCTTCATCAAATAATTATTCAAAATAATTCCCTCTAGTTTTCTTTCTTTGCCCAAAAATAGTCACTAAAATGCAAAGGTAAGGATTCAAACTTCTTAACTTTGCAATTTAGTCCTCAAATCAACACTACTACCTTAATTCGATTATTTTAACTAAAAATCATATTTAATCCCCATCAAGAATTCATTTCCTATTTGGTCACTTGATTTTGATAATTTGTCAAAATGGTCACTAATTCGATTCAACATCGGTTTAGCATTCTAACACCAATTTCACATCTCCAACATCATTAATTACATAAATACACTCCAAATTCATAAAATTCAGATTTTTTCCCTTAAATTTGAAGCTTGTCGAATTGGTCCCTATAAGTTTTAAACTTAGGGTTTTGCTTCCAAACAACAAATCAAACTTACTAGATCATTAATCTAACATCACAAACCCTAAGTTAGACTTAAATCCATAAACCCTAATCTTCTCCATACAAACCAAAATATGTAGGGTTTAAATCCTAACTCAATAACATGATTTTAACATCATATAAGCTTGATTCCAACTTAAATTCAACCATGGAATCATAAAATTTCAAAAGCCCCAATTTTGTTCATAAACCCTAATTTCCTTCTCATGTAAAATTATCATCAATCAAGCATGTATTCCATGAATTAAGTACATCAAAAGATAGAGCTTGAAGAGTATAACAACTTTGCAGTTCAAAAGATTACCTGAAAATTAAGTTTTGGGGCTTGAATCGAGCTTGGAAATTTTCTCCCTTTTCTACCCATATTTTCGAAAATGTGAAAGATTAAAAAGGCTTCATCTTTTTCCTTTTAATTTTAAATCTCTTCAATTATGCCACTTGTAATATATAAATGAATTTTAAATTCATTCAAATAAGGAAATTACAAAAGTGCCATTTTATCCAATGGTTGAGATTGATTTTAGCATCAATCAAGGGCCAATATTTAAACTTCAAATTTCTCCTTCCAAAAGTAGCCCTTGCAACTTCAAATATTTTAAAATTGCCATCCCTACCAAATGACCAATTTGCCTTCCAACTAGTCTTTATTTACTAGTTTGTTTCAAAATTGTCATTCCATTAAAATATAACTAAATTAGTTTCTCTTCAACCGGCCACTATTCCATAAATATCATATTATGATTTTCCATGGATTATGGAACAGCCTCTAAAATTTCAATTCAATCCGATTTCCCGATATTCACAAAATACTTCTGCTACGATTTTACCTTTACTAAGCTATCGGATCTATTCCGAAAATTCTATATTTCCATAATATTCCTCATATCATCATCCTTCATCCAATGACCTAAATTTAATCTGGAATTAGTAGTTTACAAACTTTGCCCTTGCGATTTTCCAAAATTACGATCTTGCCATTTTTCATCCAACGGCTCATATTTAGCATGGAAAATCAACTTAAATCCAAGGGTTCATATTCTTCCAACACAAAGAAAATATCTTAGGCATGTAAAATGACATACTCAACCTTGGCTTATCATCCTTCAAAATATTCTGGATATTCGATTCGATCCGATTATCCGAATATTTTTCTAAACTTTATTGCTTTATAGCCATTAATACAAACTCCGTACGAAAAATTCGGGTAATACAAAAACGTCATTCTTGGGGTAAGTTATTCATTTACGGGGTTAAAATACACAACTTTTGAAAATTACACTTTGGTCCCTAAACTTTTCCAAAGTTTGCACTTTAACCCCTAAACTTTCAAATTTTACATTTTGGTCACTAACCAAAAATTTGGGATATTATAGTTCTCCCCTTAAGAAAATTCATCCTCGAATTTTCAACACATACCTGGTTCAAAAATTGAGGAAATTGTTTTCTCATATCTTTTTCTCTTTCCCAAATCACTTTTTGACTTCATAATTTCATCAAAGAACTTTAACAAGCGATATCATTTTATTTCTTAATCATTTGAGTCCATGTGCCAATATCTTTACCGATTCTTCCTCATAAATCAAATCCGATTGAATCTCTATTCCCTCCGTGGTAATGATATGTAAAGGATCTAATTGATACTTATTAAGCATAAATACATGAAATACATTATGAATCTTGTCCATTTCCAGAGGTAAGGCTAACTAATAAGCCACTAGACCAACCCTTTTTACAATCTTATATGACCCAAAGAATCTCGAACTTAGCTTCCCTTTTTGGTCCAAACCATAACTCCTTCTTCCAAGGTGAAACTTTTACAGAATATTTTATCCTTAATTTCATATAAATATCTTTTCTTTCAAGATCAGTAGATAATATCTACCATTCTAAAGAAATTCTAAATTACTTCAAACCATTCATACTTGATTCTCCACATCCTGAATTGAATCTAATCAGATTTAATCACGTCTTAGTTCTCTTTTCATCATCCTTGGGAATATAAATCACTTCCTTGATAACATGAACATCCTTTAGACTTAACATCAAAATATTTAAATTTTTCCTTTTCACCTTACTAAATTCTTTTCAGGCATATCTTATCTTTTATCTATAAATCTTTGACCCAATTTATCATAGTAGACTCGAGCTGAGGTTGTGTAATCGATACACTATTTTCCACCAGAATAATTAAGCATTTAATGCTTATAAGGCAAATAGTGACTTTTGGCTAAATGCATCAATTGTTGTTTTAGCGTTATTACATCACTACGTATCCCAACCTATTATGGGACGTATTATTGAATAAGGTAGAATCCTTACTAGATTCATACTCCACTAATACTAGTGCTACTATCAAATCTTCCTTTATTGGTAATAATAATATAATCGTAATTTAACCTTAAAGGAACATTACTGCTTCTTTAACTAACATCACTGAAGCTTCCTCAGGTGATATACCAAGTCATATAAAACCTCCATCTAATGACTCTTGCAACTAGATGTTTAGCTTTCTCAATCTAGTAAGAGCCATTCTGTAGAGTGTAATCAATATAGGTTCAATATTGGATTAAATCCAATTCTAAACTTAGTTTCTCAATTAAGTATCAAGCCTGACGACTCCTCTTAAGCAACCCATTTAAAACTTTCAAACAATAAGAATATTCTCCCAGCTTACCCTTGATGCTCGGTACCTGTGGCATAAGTTAAATCATTTTCATATTGATAACAAATTCCAATAAAAACTATGTATGCTCATGCATACCCATTATTACCATACTCACATGATTGGTTTTGTGGTTTTCTTGAATCTCCAACATTAATTATAAATGTCAGAGAGTTCCTAATTTTCCTTGTCTTGATCTCTTAGTAGAACTATGTAATAAATTCAGCTTGGTATTTTTGCCGAAAATCCTCACCACTTTTTAGAAGTGGTGAAATGAATAATAATTCACTATTCCTCTTTACAAGCTATAACCTCTATTTAGATATTTTCTCATTCTCAACCCTTTCCATTGCATTCAGCACAATTTACTGCTTCATAGAATTTTTAAATTCATAGGGCAGTCAGTACTTCTTTGTACCTGACCTCTAACCCTCTATAAACTGTCATAACAGGCTCTCCCTCTATCTGTAGGAAGGAGTTTAGAAATAATTCAACTCAGTTTATTAAACTTGTACTCATACCCATAAATAATCCAATTGCCCTAATTAAGATGCAAGAAACTTCGTTGCATCTATAGGATAAACTTTGTTACGGAACACTCAAAGAAAGAACTTATAGCTAACAGACTTTTGAGTATGTACCGTAACATTACTTTATCAAATATGGGTTTAATCCTTTTTCAGATGAGATAATACATTTTCTTTTTAGTCTCATCTGATCATCAATACAGAGTTCCTTCAACCTAACCTTTATATCCTTAAACCATAGATTAACAATCATAGGATCTCCATCAATGTCTCCCTGAAAATCTAGTGTGTTAGAACTCTCATTTCTTTTGCAATCAGTGCCTAAGCAGGCTAATTCACGATCAAATCTAATGTCTGGAAGAAAAATCTTAATCCAGAACATACACAACATGTTACTTTGGTGCCTCTGCACCATGCTAAGCTGAGGGTAAAATATTATCATTAACCTTATCATGCTCGTGAATCTCTTATTGATTCACTTGCCTAAACACCTGACATGATTCTTTTATCCTCACATATTGGAATTTAACATTATTATCATAGTAAGCAATTGCATCCATTCCACCAAGTAAAATCATCAGTAATTCTGACATCCTAGTAGCATGTATACACTTTTGACCTTTACCATACTTCGTTTAACTCCAGAACCGTATCCGTACACTGGGAACGAGTCAGAAATGTTACAAATTCTTTAATCCAAAACTCAGGGTAATTTAACATTTTCAAAAAACTTCCCGATGGTTACCCATCCTAAAATTTCTCTAGCCCAAGCACGCTTGACTTTATTTAAAATTGACTTGAATTATTTGTTTGAGTTCTAATCATAAATCAATTATCTTAGCATGCTACTCGTCACTTAAGGTTATTCTTAACCTTGAATCTTTCTAGAAACTCCAATTATCTTGAAACCAGAATGAACTTTAAAGGCCAATCACACTCAAATAGGTTAAACAAGTATACATGCCACTATAAAAATCAAACCTTAATTAGGATGTCATTACTGTGATGACCTGTTGAGCTTTCCCATATTGATGCAATGCTCTTATCACTCTCAATTTGATTTACATACGTGTGTACAATCAAACACACGCTAAGTACGAACTTAGTGAGGCATAAGATGAGAACATATATAAAATACTTTGTAATGCATGATACTTTCAAAAGCATGATAATCATTAAATCATATAATCTGTAATGTAGGAATATCTGTATATAAGATCATATAGTTGTATTGTGTAATCATATAGCCCAAGGTAAATATCAAGTGACTAATATACGAGTCGTGTACATTTTAGTACTATCCTTTCTATCGACACAATGAAGTATCGGGAAAATATCAACACAATGAAGTGTTGTGATCATATCAACACAATAAAGTGTTGCCATATCAACACAATGAAGTGTTGCAAACTATCGACGTCGCATACTGTCGACACAATGAAGTGTCAAATACAGTGTGACTCTTATGGTATACCACTATATTGTCCAACTCAATATTATACTACCAAGGGCAAAAATCAATTCCTGCAAAATGGCAAGCAACTCATATCCAATTTATATCATGTAAAACATATCATATTAGAGTAGTACATACTTCAATATGTTCTATACAATTCACATTATGCATGCCATTTAAAAACTATATAAGTAGCTTGTCATATATATCATGCTATAAACCATTTGTAAGCATAAAGATATTCCATGATCTTTAAATCAGTAAAATAATGTATCATGCAAAACATATTATACTATATAAAAATATTTACCTTTTAGGTTGACTTATCACAAGTCTCCCTATAAAAATGTATGTCAACAAACATACATTTAAATACATGTATGCACTCACCTGGGCCATTTGTTAGCATGCCTCACTAAATTCTACTCGATCCTTTCCTTTATAGAACCTCGAACCTTCTTTGATTCGGCCTTGACTTCATTAATCACATGAATAAGATAAAATATTTGTTAGATTCAAATCTAGCAATACCTTAAACACACTGTCTAATATAATCATTCAAATATAAAATTTTCAAATATTTTTCGTTTCTACCTTGTATTGTTCAAAAACTCATTATGGTCTCTAGTGACCAATTTGAACTTCCAATAATTCTTCCGAGCTTGCTAAGTCACATTTAAATACAAAATGTTTCAAATTCCATTTTTTGACAGCTTGCGCTACCTTCAAAGATTTGCTTATACCGGGCAGAATACATACCGGATCTTAATTTCCTTCATACTGGAAAAACTAGATTCGATAACGGTTCTAACGGTATAAGCCACATAAATTATTAAAATCTAAAAAAATTATGAAAATTCTTCAAACTCCTGTCACAACGTTGTTTTGACAGAAACTGCTCTGTAAATTTTCTGACCTTCATTCGATTAAAAATTCATATCTTTTAACTCGGAACTCGAATCAGTTTTTGTTTGTTGGAAACAAAACTAGACAAACACATCTTTACAACGGCATAAAATTCATCACCTAACCATTTTGTAGAATTTATGGTGAATTTTCAAAGTCACTGCCAAAATTCAATCTTCTTCATAGCTTTCCATAATAAACTTCTAATTTCTACTAACTTCTTCTTATTTTTCTACTTATCAATTTAGTCTCATCACTTTCTTCAATCTACCAATTCATCATCTTCTTCTTCAAATAATTATTCAAAATAATTCCCTTTAGTTTTCTTTCTTTGCCCAAAATAGTCACTAAAATGCAAAGGTAAGGATTCAAACTTCTTAACTTTTCAATTTAGTCCTCAAATCAACACTACTACCTTAATTCGATTATTTTAACTAAAAATCAGATTTAATCCCCATCCAAGAATTCATTTCCTATTTGGTCACTTGATTTTGACAATTTGTAAAAAATGTCACTAATTCGATTCAACATCGGTTTAGCATTCTAACACCAATTTCACATCTCCAACATCATTAATTACATAAATACACTCCAAATTCATAAAATTTAGATTTGATCCCTTAAATTTGAAGCTTGCCGAATTGGTCCCTATATATTTAACTTAAGGTTATATATTTAACTTAAGGTTTTGCTTCCAAACAACAAATCAAACTTACTAGATCATTAATCCAACATCACAAACCCTAAGTTAGACTTAAATCCATAAACCCTAATCTTCTCTATACAAACCAAAATATGTAGGGTTTAAATCCTAACTCAATAACATAATTTTAACATCATATAAGCTTGATTCCAACTTAAATTCAACCATGGAATCATAAAATTTCAAAAGCCCCAATTTTGTTCATAAACCCTAATTTCCTTCTCATGTAAAATTCTCATCAATCAAGCATGTATTCCATGAATTAAGTACATCAAAAGATAGAGCTTGAAGAGTAGAACAACTTTGCAGTTCAGAAGATTACCTGAAAATCAAGTTTCAGGTCTTGAATCGAGCTTGGAAATTTTCTCCCTTTTCTACCCATATTTTCAATAATATGAAAGATGAAGAAGGCTTCATCTTTTGCCTTTTAATTTTAAATCTCTTGAATTATGTCACTTGTAATATATAAATGAATTTTAAATTCATTCAAATAAGGAAATTACAAAAGTGCCCTTTTATCCAACGGTTGAGATTGATTTTATCATTAATCAAGGGCGAAGATTTAAACTTCAAATTTCTTCTTCCAAAAATAGCCCTTGTAACTTTAAATATTTCAAAATTTCCATCCTTGCTAAATGACCAATTTGCCCTCCAACTAGTCTTTATTTACTAGTTTGTTTCAAAATTGACATTCCATTAAAATCTAACAAAATTAGTTTCTTTTCAACCGTCCACTATTCCATAAATATCATTTTATGATTTTCCATGGATTATGGAACAGCCTCTGAAATTTCAATTCAATCTGATTTCCCGATATTCACAAAATACTTCTCCTACGATTTTACCTTTACCGAGCTATCGGATCTATTCCAAAAATTCTATATTTCCATAATATTCCTCATATCATCATCCTTCATCCAATGACCTAAATTTAATTTGGAATTAGAAGTTTACAAATTTTGCCCTTGTGATTTTCCAAAATTACGATCTTGCCATTTTTCATCGAACGGCTCATATTTAGCATGGAAATCAACTTAAATCCAAGGGTTCATATTCTTCAAGCACAAAGAAAATATCTTAGGCATTTAAAATGACATAATCAACCTTGGCTTATCATCCTTCAAAATATTCTAGATATTCGATTCGATCCGATTATCTGAATATTTTTCTGAACTTTATTGCTTTATAGCCATTAATACAAACTCCGTACGAAAAATCCGGGTAATACGAAAATGACATTCTTGGGGGTAAACTATTCATTTACGGGGTTAAAATACAAAACTTTGAAAATTATACTTTGGTCCCTAAACTTTTCAAAGTTTACACTTTAACCACTAAACTTTTAAAATTTACATTTTGGTCACTAACCAAAAATTTGAGATATTACACTGAAGGTGGCGGTCAGAGTCGACGAGGAGACGACAGATCATGGTGGGAGATGCAGTTTAGGTCTTTAGGGTTAGATTATGTTAGGTTAATTTAGGTATAGGCTTGGGTTTGGATAGTGGGTAATAGGTTTGGGTTAAATGTAATATATTGTATATTGTTATTGGGCTTAATGGCCCGGACATAACTAGGTTATTACCGCATACTTGAATTAAACTAAACCATAAACTTCATCCAAGCAATCATATCTTCCAAGGAGGTCAACCATGCAACCATAGTGTTCCTTATGTGGTTTAATACCATAGACATCTAAGATCGATCTAAATTACTGTGTCCTCGTCATAGACTAGAAAAAACTGCGACAAAGGTAACACCATCAGATTTTAGCCCTATTGATTCCATTTCCCCAAAAATAGCTAAAGCAGACGGGAGATCATGGAATTGAAAACTGGAACCGTCTTTAAACCCTTTGGAATGATGTAAAACATATGCATAGCAGAATCTATCTTTCTGCACTTTGAATACATATATTAACGCAGTTGAAATAAAAGCTCTAAATTCTTTATTTAGCAACTTCCCAACTGAGCTTGCAACACTCAGCATTCCTCATTTTCTAGGGATAGATAGGGGTTATATTTTTTTTTATGACAAATGGGATATTACTGCGAGCCTCGTTAAAAACCTCCCTAATCTAAATAGAGAAAAAGAGTACTCAGAGTAATATTACACAATAAAAGCTTGCACAAAAGACAGAAGCATAAACTAACAATATCGACATCCATGAAAACCAAACTAACCACCAACTAGATCAACAACAACCAAGGCCGCCACCTCTAAAGGTGGTGTATCGAATAGAACCTCCCTACACTACTGATTCTGGATCAACTTTGCTAGCTTATCCGCCAAGGCATTGCCCTCCCTTCCAACATGACCCACCCACATTTCCCAATCTCGGACAAGCATGTCACGCACCCACAAGGCAAGACCACTCGTTGCCATGGTCATAGAGCCTCCCTGCAACAACTCCACAACCTTTATAATGTCAAGGCAAAACTCGACTTTACGTAAGCCTAAAAAAAGAAAAAAATCAAACCAAAACAAAAATGGCATCATTAGTACAATGTTTATTATTATCTTTTAGTTATATTTATTATATTATTACTATGTTATTATTTAATGTTATTACTATATTATTATTTACTTATTGCCATTATCAAAACCCAATATACTATTAAGTATTATTGTTTATTACATTTATTTTCATTTTGATGGTATAGATATTAATTATGTTATTATCATTATCATTATTAAATAAAAAGTGAAAAACAAAAAATTATTATTAAACAGTATTATAAATAAATAAGCCCAATTAGAATTATAAAGTGCAATTTAATCCAAAAATTAATCAGTCCAAAAAAAATTCAATGTCCATTTACATTAAACCCATCTCTGAAATAAGCCCAAATACCCAAACCCATTTACCCGTTACAAATACCCAATCTGCCTGAAACCATGACTTAAATCGGTTCACCCGATCCGGATCCAGCTGACCCGGATAGCCCAGAAATCCTAACTAACCCTTCAGCTCACCCTTCTAGAAGCTTCCACGGCCACGTCGGTGGCTACCTCAGCAGCACAGCCTTGCCACATCATCGCCACAGCGTCCGCTCCTGGCCATGTCCACTGCCACAAAGGCTGGTCCCCACATCTCAGCACACATTCGGCCAAAGATCAAGACTGGCATCCTCTCTCCTTCGTAAGCATGCAACCTGCAAAAAAGGAAGAAGACAAAACAACACACAAAGACAAGCAACAGCAACCATCAATAGAGCCAACAAGTTTTAGGTTTTTTATTTTATTTGTAATCTTCGGCTATAAAACCGAAAGCAAACATCATGTAAAAGGGGGGCCTTTTTGAAAATCAAT
Source organism: Hibiscus mutabilis (assembly GCA_019671005.1). Taxonomy (NCBI): domain Eukaryota; kingdom Viridiplantae; phylum Streptophyta; class Magnoliopsida; order Malvales; family Malvaceae; genus Hibiscus; species Hibiscus mutabilis. Next base: position 44,015,937 of record CM033729.1, on the reverse strand, counting down.
CGAAAAGGAAGGTTTTTTATTGTTGCGTTTTGAATGGAAAAAAATCACGAAAGCTAGCTTTTTAGAAGTGGTATAGGCTTTAAAAATTAGAAAACAGACAAGGTTTTTTTGGGTTTTGTTTTGAAATCAAAGTTAGTTTTCTTTTAGATTTAAATCTAGTTTTAAGAACAAAAACACAACAAAAACTGAGTTTTTTAGATCTGAAATCACGTTTAAAAAAATGGGACAAAAGGAGAGGACGAGTTGCCTGCCCGAAGGAAGCTAGGCCGTCGTGCTCCGGCAGTTATAAGACGCCAGGACGAACGGCGAGGCGACACCGCCGATGAACGGTGCTGAGAAAGGGGCTAGGGTTTCAGGTGTTGAGAGCTTTTAGAGAGTTTTTTTTTTTGTTTGATCTGCCCGTGAAACAAATGAGAATCCAAAGCATTTTTTGCTGGTTTTCGATATTTATATCGATTAAGAAACGACGTGGTTTTAGGCCCCTTAGACCAGCACGTTGACCCGTACACCCGGGAAAGATCCGCGTATTTAGGCAAGGGGTAAATTTCCTATTTAGTCCTCAAGATTTTGCCCCGCATCCATCTTAGTCACGGGCTAATTACCATTTTGATCCTCAGAGTTTACTCCCACATTAAAGAGCGTCCGTGAAATAATCCTTTTTTAGTCCCTCCTCTTTTAGTCTAAAATCAATTTTAACCTTTTTAACTTTGTTTTATTTTCAATTTCGCCCCCTTTCAATTCCGTTTTCATTTCAATTTCGACCCATATTTTGTTTCTCTTACAATTTCAGTCCCCTATTCTGCCTATTGCTATTTCGGTCCTTTTAGTATTATATTTAATTATATATGCTATGTATTTATTATATATAGTATATTACACTAATATATATATTATGGTATTTTATTATGTTATATATTATACATATATTATATACTATAGTATGTCTCATATTACATATACCTATATTATAACCTATATTATTTGATTTGTTATACTTATATATGTTACTTAATATATTATATATATATGTATTATGCTATATTTAGTGTGGCCATCTAACCCACTAATATCTCACATCTAACACCTAACATTTAATTCCCGCAACTAAAATTTAATTTCCGCAATTTAAATTCTGTAATTTATTTTCTCGTATTTTAATTTCCGCATTTAATTTATTGTATTTTATTTCTTTTCTTGCTCGATCCGGTCTTTTTTCCGGATTGCTCTTTTTTGATCTGGTCCTTTTTCGGATTGCTTTCGATCCGATCCATTTTCAGATTTTTGAATTCTCGTATTTCTTTTTGCTCGAACCGGTCCATTTCTAGATCTTTTAATTTTCGCATTTATTATTTTTGTTCGATCTTTTATTTTTCACGATTATTTTATTTACTTTTCGTGACATGCATTTTATCATTCATTTAATTTTAAACTTGTTAATTCCACATTGTTAATTAATCAACCTAATTCATAAAAATGAGGTATTTATTAATTCTGATATTTGTGTCGTAACAGTCCTGGCTCATTGGATGTTGACCAAATATTCGAATTAATCCTTACCGTCTGAAGGTAAATTAAATTCGAAATAAAATTTTGACAAGTCATAATATCATTCTTAACTGCTTACATCATGCATAAGGGTGATGTACTCAATTCGAACCGTAAATTAACACGGCTGTCAAGCTTATTCGATGTCGGTTTAATCTACAGTCCGATGTACAGTCGCCCTTATTAACTAAATGTTCAATTAATTCAAGCCCCCCAATTTGATAAAGCCCGTCTAATTAAAGCACATATCCAATTAAGACCATTTAATTAAATTTAATTCAAACCTCAATAATTTCCATCAATTAAAAGCAACTTATATTTTTGGTACCGATTTCCGGGCGTAATGGGGTACTAATCCTTCCCCACGCATAACCAACTCCCGAACCCGTTTTCAAACGAATCTCTGATTTTATGGTGTCCGACCTACCTTAGTGGCCGGTGGCGACTCTAACCCTTATTTATTTTCAAATACCCATTTTTTTACATTCATTTTATCTTCAAAATATCCCAACCATCATTTTATCCTCAAAAACTCTGAGATTTTTTGACAAAACACATTTTTTTAAAACGCCCCACATTTTCCAAAAGAATCTTTAAAACATTTAAACACCATTTTTTAATTTTAAATTTGAGATTTTTTTCAACAAAGGACAATTTACAAAAGGGTCGCTACAATAACGTATCATAAGTTGTCCAAAGTTCTACTAAAAACATCGAGTAAGAACCGATACTTCTCGCAAAGCCCAACAACCACTTCCCATTACTGTCACGTATCAGCCCCCCAATAGATGCCATGTTCTCATGTCTTCTAATGGCTCTATCGACATTGACCTTCGCCCAACCGACCTTCGGTCTACTCTATCGTTGAACCATCACCCCCCGTCGTTGCCGCAAAGTTGGTCCTAGACTGAATTCAACCAATTTATCACGTAACCTCTAGCAATACCCCACAACGTCCCAAACCAACTCACGCCCCCCATTGAAGACATAAGTACATCGACACTTCCACAAGATCCAACTTAGATGAGCAAAGAAAATATTCCAATGTTGATCAATAGCTTGTATACCACCATACCCCCTCAGATTTGTTTCAAATCAGTCCGCAAAAGGGGTGTTCAGAAAAAACTTGGAAGCGATCGCGCGGTATTACCTGTGACCATACCTGTTTCACGCACTGACATTCACGTAGAACATGGTTAACATTATCTTCCCCACGCGAACACACACTGCACAAACCATCTGATGTAAGATGTCATCGCTAGCGCTCAACATTTGTCATCAAACACCCATGGTTAGCAAGCCATATAAATGTTCTAAGCTGTTACGGTACATTCATCCTCCAAATAAATATCCAAAAATCAGTAGTCAAATTAACCCCAGCATGTGCAAGAGACCTATAGGCAAAAGTAGATGAAAAAACTCGAGACTCATCCCAACGTCATGCCGACATGTCCCTACCAAAGGAAGCATGTAACGGCATCACGCAAGCTATCTTATTTATAACCTCATGAGGTAACACTGTATGCAACCTCTGCCAATCCCAGTCACCTGAAGGAACAACCGTAGCTGCAACTGGCAGCTTAAGAGGCGGCGTAGAGAGTAAACATGTGGTGGCCAGAGGCTCTATACCATCAAGCCAAACATCCCACCTAAAGTCAGTGTTCCACCCATCCTGAATTTGCCAATACACCCTCATTTAACCTCGTCCCATATATTACAAAAACCCTTCCATAAACGCGAGCAATTGGGCTGAGTAATAGTCGAAGGCACACATCCACTCTATTTATACTTGTCCTTGAGGAATCGAACCCAGAGCTTGTTTGTATCACCCACTAAGTGAAACCCAACCTTCATCAAAAGAGCATAATTCTGTTTCACCAAATCTCTGAATCACAAACTGTCCATATCCATAGGTAATTTAACTGAGTCATATCGCATTAAACTCAAAGCCGCAGAACCATTCAACGAACCCCATATAAATCGCCTAATCAATTTCTCTATCTCATCACAAACACTCTTAGGTAACCAAGTGGTTTGCATGACGTAAGTAGGAATAGCCTATAACATTGCTTTTGCAAGAGTTATCCTACCGGCAAAAGATAAAGACTTTGCCGCCCACCCAGATAACTGAGCCTTAATTTGCTCTAGCAGATAGCGGTAAGTATCCTTCGTAACACGTTTGTGCAGCAAAAGAACCCCAAGATACTTACCCAGATCCTTAACAATTTCAAAACCAAATCTGTCTTCAATCATAATTTTCCTATCAAAGCCACAATTCTTAGAGAAATATATTTGAGTTTTTGCTACACTTACCTGATGCCCAGAACAAGCACAAAACTCAGCCATCACATGCTTAATGTTCTCAAACTGACCAGTAGAAGCTTCCGCAAACAACACTAAATCATCTACGAAAAATAAATATGATATCCCTTGTCTAGACCGAGAAAGACGAATTTGCTTCTAACTCTCATTATCCACTTTCTTACCAATAGCATGCGATAATCTTTCCATACATAACACGAACAGATACGGGGAAAGAGGGCCATCTGACGATTACCTCGTATTAGAGTAAAGCTATCAGTAACCTCACCATTCTAGATAATTTGCGTTGATACAGAACAAACATATTTCGTAATCCACATTATGAAACTATTAGGAGCCTATAATGGACATAGCGAAAGGGTCCCCCTAAATTGAACTCGGTTGAGAAGAGCCTATGATGGGTGATGACCGGGGGCCTTGCTACCCTTAGGAGGGCATAGAGATGACAGTTCGGGTACCTTTTAGAACCAAAACTGCATGTAGAAAACATAGAAAACCCACCCCTTTAGAGCCATACAGTTAAACCTAGGTTTTTAAAAAGAATGTAAATAGGGTTGCTTTGTTTGATGCTTAATTTAATTTCCCATTTTTTATATATCAGTTGATTTTATCCGGTACTAACTTGTTTCTTTTTGTATTTGAGTTTGTTTTGCATATCTTTGCATCTATATTGCATTACATAAAGGTGTTGATTCGAGTGGTTTGCCCAAGTTGAGGTCTCTCATCATGGATAAAAGGTATCTCAAGAAGGAGGATACCATCACAACAGTACGACAGTGGTTCGACATCAACCAAAGGGTTCAAGGTGACAGTTTTCCAGGTGAGCGCATGATACCAGAGTATACCTAGGTGGGCCTTCAGCAATATGACCTTTAAGGATTCGAAATACATACGGGAGAGTCGGTCAATCTTTCTAAGAATATCGCAATCAGAGTGGATTCCTCAAGCTTCAGACCAGACAGCATTAGAAAGAGATATTTCAAGTTCCGATCGAGGCCTAAAGTTGCAGTTTAAAGTTATTCATGCGTCTTTGAGACGCTAGCTGATTTATTCAAGACCTAGACCGGTACAACACATTTTTGACAGTTCAGGTGCAAGAGGTAGCCCAATATATAGAGACATCAGCCACGGAGGCCAAAGTGCTTTATTTTATAGACCCAAAGATGGAAAAGACATTAAGATTCTTTTGGCTACTCAGAGCCATTGAAGAATTAGAAGTTATGGTCGGTACTTATTGGTGCCTCCTTTGCATCGAAAACCTTTTTTAAGCCAATGAGAGTTGCTCTAGGGTGACCACTAATAGAATCAATGCCTTTATTTGCATACATCAGTGCATTTTATTTGTTACATGTATTGCATAAAGCATGTATCATGCATTAAGTAATTAAACAATAAGATTAATGGTGGGGGGTTTTGACAGTAATTAAAGGTTCTGCATTCATACTTCGCTCGAACCCAAAAAAGCAAATGGAAGACAGTTTTGCCAAAATGGAAGTCAGTTTGAGATGAGCATTTGTCTCGGAAATAGAGAGAGCATAGGGAGGACTTCGAGCTAATATAGCTCTAGAAGTATGATTGACCTAGTGGCTAGGGTGGATAAGATTGAGGAGCTCCAAGGACTTTTAATTGGGAATCAAAGAGAGATGATGACATATATCAGGAGGTTTCAAGAGGAAACTAAGGGGTAAATCGGTGAATTGATGAGTATGATAGCTATCATGACCAAATGAAAGGGTTTGGCAGAAGACTCGTGTGTGCAGAAGAAGGTTGGGACAATTAGTGAGAGTTGGGATTACGACTGCATCGTGGAAAAGACTTTGTCTAATAAAGTCCAAGCCATGGTTAACCAGTATGAGGTAGTCCGTATTGCGTCTGGATGTCCCATCGAATTTGGCTTTGGGTAAGATTGAAGATTCTCTCTTGAAAATCTTGTCTTCGCCAACGAATAAAGAACTAGCTCGAAAGCAATTTAAGAAAATAGATTATGCGGTTAGCAACATGAACACCTAAGAAGCCCCTAAAAAGCCGACGATCTATTTACCCCAGGCCGTCTCCAGGAATGTACAATACTTGAATAGAAAGGAGACTAGGGGTCCTAAAGAGGAGATACAGAAAAAGTTTTTCATCCCTCTACTGATTTTATACATATAGTTATACTCGCAGCTATATAAGGACGATTTGGTTCAACTGTGTTTTGTTATTCCATTTCAACTGCCTTATCCCTCGTGGTACGATGCTAATACACATTGTGAGTACCATGCCGGAGTAATAGGACACACGATAGAGAATTGCACGGTATTCAAAAAAGTGGTCCATATCATGTTAAAAGCTGGAGTCTTGAATTGTGAAGAACCTAACGTGGAAATTAAGACATTACAAAACCATTAAGGCTAAGGCGTGAATACTTTTGAAGAGGTAGATGCAAAGAGGGAGAAGATGAACGTGTCAGAAGTCAAGTCTCCCTTAAGTCAGAAATTCGAGCAGTTGTGCATGGTAGGTTTGACCGAAGACTCTCTCATAGATTAAGAGATTGAAAAAACATTAAAAAGTCGGGACTATGCTTTTGTAGTGGAAGAGACCTTGTCTGATAAAGACCAAGCTATCATTAACTAGTATGAGATAGTCTGCACTGCCTTTGAATGTCCCATCAAATTGGTGTTGGAGATGATCGAAGACTCCCTCTTAAAAATATAGCATTCGCCAACAGATAGAGAACCAGCTTGGAAACAAATTGACCATGAGGTTAATGACACCTATGAAGTCCCTAAGAAGCTGATAATCTCCTCGTCACAAGCCATACCCCAGAATGTGCAAAGCTCGAGTAAAAAGAAGATCAAGAGTCCTAAGTGGGAGAAGAAGAAAATGCATGTCATCTTTCTACCAATTTCTTACACCGATTTGCTTCCTATGCTTCTTAAAAAGATATTGCTGACCCTTGTCCCATCCAAGCCGAAGGGTCCTCCCTATCATGAGAATTATGACATCAATATAGTATGTAACTACCACATGGGGAGTACATGCCACATGACAGAAAATTGTAGAGCTTTGGGGAACAAGGTCTAAGGTTTGATTGAAGCTGGTCTTTTGAGGTGGTAAGAGAAAGAATGATATGGATGAGTTTTGGGGAGTTGTTGATATTCCTTTGATGATTCCTTGTGTTTGTTTCTTTTATAGAAATGCATCAAACCAACTTTGCTATTGTTTGCCCGAAAGTAGCAAGGATCTTGTTAGGGCTTATGTTATGTTTGTCTTTTCCATTTCAATGAAAGGATGCATCTTTTAATTAAATATATATATATATGTATATTCTTTCTTACCCTCATAGATCCCCATATATCACTTGCATGATGTGGCATTGATTCTAAATAAAAGATCAATCGAATGTTGTGACCATGATGAAGTAGGATTTCTTGCATAGTACGCTTTGGTCGGTAAAGTGCGAGACGTAAGATCTCTACTCTTTCGATAATGTTCGATGATAAGAAAATCTCCTAGAAAAGCCCAATGGAGTTGCTTGAATGTGAGAATTCTTTTAATGTTAAAAAAATCAGGAGGGTACTCCAGCATAGCAAAAAGGCTAAATAAGGATGCTTTGCTCCACTTACTCTAATTGAGTCGAAAGCCTTGGATGTATGAGCAAGAGAAAAATTTTAAAATTAAGAAATGAATGAACAATCAAATAAGTCTTAAAGCATCCTGATGGAGCTATTGGGGAGAACAAATCTAACAAGGAGCTATGCTTCACCTGTTCAATACCCTAACGTCATAAATGAATCATTGAAGACACTAACATTATATTGATTACAATCAAAAGCACATACTTGTACTAGAACTCTCATAATGACATTTTTTGCACTCTACGGGTTAAACAAATTCAGAAAACTCGAACATATTCATGAATGAAGAAATAATGAGAACTAGAATGAGTAGTTTTCGAACCGATCAAGCAAATACCATAATCATGAGGATAAACTGAGCAATCTAGGAGGAATTTCACAACTTCAAATATCGTCACAACATTCAAAGGCAAGTTGTTGATTACCGAAGAATTGAATCTAAGACGCTCTTGCATCTGATATTTGGGGCATTCTATTCTTTTTTCTATTGATTTTGATTTTGTATATTGATCCAAAACGTATCCTCTTTTGAAATGATAATTGGCAAACTAACATATAGATAAAAAAAGGGAAAAAAGAAAAATAGGAGAAAGAAAAATAAAATAAAAGAGAGAAAATATGAAGAATATGGTTTTTTGTATGGTTTCGAGAATAAAATTTAGAATTTAGGGACAGAGACGTACATGATCGACCTAACACCGGTGACCCATCGGTGATCTAGAAACGAATGATAGCAAGCCTTGGCATGCTACACGGTTCAAAGACTCAAAGTGAGTGTCTATCGCAATGCCTTGATTGATTCAAAAGAATGAAGATTGAATCTTATTGAAGAAATGAAATTTTGAGACTTAGGGGGTGTGTTTTCAGCCTACCGTTGAGATAGAAGAAAGATCATCTCGTTGGATCAGAGGCAAAAAATAACAGCCAAACTTGAAGGCGAGATAAGTTATTACCAAGATCCAGAAAAAAGAAAATTGTTCTTCTGCGTGGCTTCTGGGATAGAGTTTTAGGTCAATGATGTACATGGTCGACCTAATACAAAACCTGTCAATGATTCTAAAGAGAATAATAGCACGACTCAGTGCGCGACATAGTTCAATGACTCAAAATGAATATTTTCCATAATGTCTTGATTGGATTAGCAAAATAAAGATTGAGCCTTATTAAAGAAATGAAGTTTGGATGTTTATGGGGCATGTTTCCAGCCCAACATCGAGATAGAAGAAAAACCGTACCGATAGGTTAGGGTAAAATAACAATTAAACCCAGAGGTGAGATGACGTGCTACCAAGGTAAAGAAGAAGAAGAACGGCTCCTTGCATGGCCCTGTGGTTGGAGCGTTAGGTCAAGGATCTACATAGTTGGTCTAGAATAAAGGAGTAATTTATCAGAGAATAGAATAAGAATAATAACAAGATTTTGTACGTTAATGTTTGTATGGGTCATAATAATGAAGATTTGAGACCTTATTGAGATAAAGAAAATTTGGGAACTTAGGGGCACAGTGTTCACCCCAACGTTAGGATAGAAGAAGGCTCATTGTGAAGAGTTGTAGAAGAGGTAACAGATGAGCCCAAGTTGAGTGAGGGCAATGTTACAAGATGGGAAATGATAGATTCTGTATGATTCGTGTAAGGCAACAATGGCATTTTAGAATGAAACAAAAAATTTAGTAAAGACAAAAGAAATACTTTGTTTGGTTCAGGAAATTAAAAATTGGGCCTTATCAAAGTACAGAAAGCTTATAAACTTGGCGGCATAGTGTTCACTCCAATGTTGAGATTGAAGAAGACTCGACGAGAAGAGTCGTACAAGAGGCAACAGCTAAGCCCAAGTGGAGTGAGGGCAATGTTTCAGAACTGAACTTTAAGAAATGATAGATTTTGTTCTGACCATTGCAAGTCAGCAATCTCCTTCGAGATGAGACAAAAGATTCTGCAAAGACAAAGGACCCATGGAAGCTAAGGGTGATCGACCAGAAAGCAAGGATTTTTCTCGAACAATTCTAAAAATGACTCCATCCATGTATCATTTGTAGTTAGACATCCTTATGTTAGGAGAATGCTAACTCATACCATCATGGCATTTTGTCTATTCAAATCAGGTATTCAATGATTGATAAAAGGTTAGGTATACAGCTTTGCGATATGAGCAATAGAACTCAGAAAAGAATCAAGAGCCTTTTGATTCGCGTAATTAAGATTTCTAATGGTCCTCTAATCTCTGGTTAATTCGGGAATGACGAGTATCTTTTTATGCCAGGACGATCCAAAGTTCGGGCATCCAGTTATTGAAGAGTTTTTTTTTGTATCCATGTTGGTGTGAATCCAATTATTGAAGAATTTCTTTTGGTAGCCATATTGGCGTGAATCTAGTAATTAAGGAGTTCCTTTTGGTAGCAATGTTGGCATGAATTCAGTAATTAAAGAGTTCCTTTTGGTAGCCACGTCGGCGTGAATTCGGTTATTGAAGATTTCTTTTTGGTAGCCTTATTAGCGTGAATCTAGTTATTGAAGATTTTTGATGGGTAGTCGTATTGGTGCGAATCCCGTTATTTGGTCTGCAGCCTCGTGTGGACGAGGTAGATCATATTGAAGATTTCCTTTGGTAGCCGTGTTGGTGTGAATCCTTTTATATAGTCTGAAGCCCCTGAAGAAGAGGTAGATCTGATTGGTAGTTGTATTGGTGTGAATCCCTTTATATGGTCTGAAGCCCCTGAAGAAGAGTGAGATCCGATTGGTAGCCGTGTTGGCGTCCTTTTATATGGTATGAAGCCCCTAAAGAAGAGGTAGATCCGATCGGTAACCTTGTTGGCGTAAATCTTTTTATATGGTCTGAAAACCCTAAAGAAGAGGTAGATCCGATTGGTAGCCGTATTGGCGTGAATCATTTTATATGGTCTGAGGGTTTCCAATATTTTCTTTCGGTAACATTAGGCGCTTTATAGATAGGGGAGATATTGATAGAAGGAAAAAAGCTATAAAAATCTTAAAAATTTATTAATTTATAAAAATCTTTAAAATGAAAAAATTTTAAGTATAAACTTTTGGAATTTATGTTTTGAACTAACATCTTTTAACAATTGTAATCATACTTAATTTATTTTAAAAATATTTAAAATCTATAAAAACATTAAAATGTCAAAAATTGAAAAGATCTGTAAAATTTTGAAAACATTCCGAGTTTTAAAACAAAAAAAATTAGCTTTTTATATTTTTTTAAAAAATCAACGTTTCTTATTTCATTACACGTGGCAATCTTTGATAGAACAACGCAATTTTTATAATGAAAAATACAACTGGGGATGAATCTGCAGTGAACGACGCACACCCATTTGCATCACTAAATTTATTTATTTATTTTTGAATAAAATTTTTAAAAATAAATATTGTGGGACCCCATAAGATGTCTTTTTATTATTTATTATTTTATTCTATGTTATAATAAAATCGTTTACGATAATTTTTTCCCTCTTGCAGATTAACCTTCTTCCTTAAACCTATCGCCGTTTGCTACTCTACCTTGTCGACGAGTCCTTTTTTTTCACCAACCTTTGACAACTTGGCCCTCGCCTAAGCCCAACACCGTACACATCACTTTGTGTACTACCGACAGTGTTTGAGCACCCATCGTTTGCTTCGCGCACCACTGAAAGTTTTCTCCTTTTCCCCTGTTTTATTAGCTCTAGCACCCCTCTGAGAACCCAGTTAATTGTGTTAAGAATAAGTCAATTGTATCTTGTCTATTAGGTAAGCCTAAATAACAAAATCCTGTTGATATTGTTTCTTTTTGTGGGTGATCTACTTGCTTAGAAATGTTTCGAGTCTAGTGTATGCTCTTATATGTTTCCAGTTTATCTTTTTCTTGTTTAAAAATTTCAGTTTATGGCGTTCCATTTAGGTCTGATTTAAACCAAAAACTTTTATCATTATCGTCCCCAAACTCAATCGTAAATAATTAAAACAAAAACCAAAATGGATTATCAACTTACCTTCAATTGGGTTCTCTTGGTAAGAAACCAAAATTTAATTTGCTTGTTCTGCAAACCTAACCTCATGCTAAATTCCCTTTTTCGTTTTTCATCAGGGTGAGGACAATGGTTGAAGAAACTGGACAAGGAATGCAATGAAATAAACTTTAACAAGCAAAACCCAAGAAAAAATTGAGGAACAAATTTACAAACAAACAAATAGTAATAAAAAGAAAAAAAGCATACGATTCAAGATAACTAGAGACAAAGGTGAGCGGTCGGCGGTGGGTCCCAACAACGATAGGTTCAAGGAAGAAGGTTAATCTGCAGAGGGGAAAAATTACCGTAAACGATTTTATTTTAACATAGAATAAAATAAATAAATAAAATAATAGAAAGACATCTTATAGGTCCTACATATTTAATTTAAAAAGATTTATCTAAAATTAAATAAATAAATATAGTGGTGTACATCAGTATTCGTCATTGTAAAATTTTCCTACAACTAGATAATAAGATGGAATGATAGTACGGGGTAACCAAAGAAAAACATGTTTAAGAGGTAAAGTGAAACTTAGACTACAATATAATGTGTAATGCGATATTAATTTTTTATATTAAATAATAGATATTACATTTTCATACCAGGATTCAAATCTATACAAAATGAGGTAATATGAACATTCTTAGTCACTAGACTAATTACTGAATCTCGAGATATTAATTTTTTTATTTATTACCAACAACTAAGTTTGTTAAGTTGGATGAGACACTTAATCCCTTAACTTTAAGGAATGTCAGATGTTTAAATTTTGACATTGTGGATGGAATAATTAGATTAGGAGGATCACCTTTATATTGTAACTCTACAGTACTCGATCCGAATTAGTCAGCCAATAAATTTAATATCATTGGTTAAAACATAAAAACTTCTTATTTATTAATTTTCATTACATGCGATGTATTGGGGTTTTAGTTTTGAGAGTTTCAGAAAGGAAGAAAACAATAAGACTTTTCTTATTCCAATTAAATGACTAGTACAGATATATACAACTAAAGAAAATAAAGAAAATGTCTAACTAATTGAATAAGAAGTTTTTATGGTTTAACCATCTATATAATAAATAAGAAGTTTTTATGGTTTAACCATATATATCTAATTATTGACTGACTAATCTGATCGAATATTATAGAGGTGTATTATGAGGGTGATTCTTCTAATCTAATTATTTTATTCACAATGTCAGAATCTAAACATCTGACCTTACTTAAGAGATCCAGTTAAGTATTTGGGTGTTCCTCCTATCACAAGAAGCTTACCGAGAGTGATTGCAGGCACTTCTGGAGAGAGTGAGGAGTAAACTCAGGCAGTGATCTGCAAAAAATCTTAGCTTCGTAGGTAGGCTCTAGCTAATTAAAGCGGTGTTGTTTGAGATTACAATTTTTTGTACATGCAGTTTATATTGCCTAGCTCAGTGCTACGAAAGGTCGAGCAACTTTGTTCTCGTTTTTTTGGAAGGGCAGTGGTACACCTGCTGTTGGTGCGCAAGTTAAATGGCAGCAAATTTGTTACTTAAATGGGGCCTTGGTCTTAAAGACTTGGCTACTTGGAGAAAGGCTTGCTATTTTCTACTCATCAAGAGTGTAACACCCCAACTCTCACAATTTGGTCCTCAAGTCTAAACTAAAACAATAAAACTTTTGCAATTAGATTTAGCCTAACACAATTATTTCGTAAAATCCAATAAGTTTAAATATCTGACATAAACAAGTAGTTAAAATGTTACATGAGAGCTCTATTTGAAATACATAATTAAAAGCATTCGACTCATAATTTAAAATCCAAAATGAGAGTTATAATACAACATAGTGTTCTACGAATACATAGCCCAAATAATCTACGTATTGTACTCAGATAACAAGTCGATGCTGAGGTCCTACTCCGATAGTGCTCCAACGAATTATCCAAAAAAAAATCTATCTAATTAATTTATACTAACTAATCCTAACGACTCGTATTAAAACTATAATTACATATTCTGTTAGCCCCCCTCAAGTTGGAGCATACAAATTTTGGATGCCAAACTTGAAAATTGATCTTAGAAAAGAAGAAAGTTGGAGAGCTTTGGTGAAACAATCATCCAATTGATTATAAGTTGAAACTGTTAGCAATGTGATGACCCATTTTTGAATCTTCTCTCATATTAAGTGACAGTTGATCTCGATATGTTTTGTTCTTTCATGATGAACAAGATTTTTTTCAATTTTAATAGCAAAAAGATTATCAAAATAAAGATTTGTTGGAGAATTTTCAATATGTAAATCAAAAAGAAGAAAGTGAAGCCATTGTATTTCACAAGTGACAGCTGCCAAAGCTCGATATTCTGCCTCACTAGAGGATCTAGATATAGTTTGTTGTTTTTTTACTTCCATGAAATCAAGGCTGAATTATAGAGTAGCGCAATCGTGGATTTGGAAGCCTTCAATCAAGTTGTTGCAAAAACTAGAAGCTCTAGACTCAATCAAGAATGCTATGCGCAGATCTGAAAATTCAAGAGAGTTGAGAAGGGATTTTCTTGAAATTTTCAAATTCAAGGCTGGAAATTTAAAGAAATGAAGGCAAGGTGAAAGATTAGAAGATGAATAACAAGATTATAATTAAAAAGATTAAAAAAGATGAAGAGAAGGGTAGGTAAAACAAATCTGAAATTTCCAGCTTTGTTTATGGCTTATGGAGGGTGACGTGGAGGTAGTAGATGAAGATGCCTTGGCGAAATTGATGTTGTTGTTTGTCCTCGACACCCTCTTAGATGCAATTACCGAAGCAAGCAACCTCAAGCGACTCTAACCCACCCTTCTAGACGCAATTACCTAGGCAAACAAGAGTGTGAAGATGATCTCCCTCACAAGAACTCGACGATCTTATATTGAAGAAGACTTCTAAGGCACAAGTTATCAGCACTTGCAAAAATGAACTCACTAAATATTTCATATATCAAAGAAAATCTGTGTTACAATGGTGGAGGCTTCATCCTTTTATAGGTGAAGGATAGCCAAAGTAATTTAACTTCTACTAGAACAAGGAAAACCTAATTTGATTAAAATACTAAAGAAAAACAACCTGTAAACTCCTTGTATGCTTGGGCGGTAAGGATTAAGCTGACAAAGGTTGTTGCTTGTACGACAAGTAATTTGATAAGGGCTGGTTTGCTTGGGCGGCAAGTAATATGCTAATAGGGGCTGGTTGCTTGAGCGGCAAGTAAGGATTGATTGAGGCTTTTATTTGGACATTTTAAGGGTATTGGGCTGGTTTGGATGGCAAGTAATGGGTTTTGGGCAAGGGGGCATGCGTGGGCTGTTTTTAAATGCTAACTAGGCCTAAAAAACGCCTGTAAATCCTAATTTGGGCTAAAAGTAAAATCTAACCCAATCTTTTATAGTAATAATTATTGGGTCTAATTACAATAAAATGGATAATTAATGGGAATATAAAGGCTCATGGATATCCACTTCCAAAGGTGCAGCAAGTTGAGTTTTTGTGATCCAATTGTTCTTAAAGGATGTTAAGTGTGAACTTCCTTCAAGAAATTCTTTTTTCTCTATGGAAACTTACAATCCTTTGCTCATGAATCCTTGGACGACCGAATTGAGCTTGTCCTTGATCATCTTGGGCTTGGCTCGAGTTATTGGGCTAAGTGGAAAAGTAAATCCATCTCGCCCTTGGAATTGCCTTGTGGTACATGCACCATCCCCTCCCTCCTCAAAAGGATTCGTCCACGAATCTGAAACGTCAAAGGGAGAAAGATCAGAAACATTAAAAGTTGTACTCACATTATACTCACCGAGAAGAACAATTTGGTATGCATTGGTCGTTGATTCTTTCAATGACTTGGAATGGTCCATCTCCTCTCGGATCCAACTTGGATTTCCTATAGTTTGGAAATCTTTCTTTACGAATGTGTAACCAAACCCAATCTCTTGGTTCAAAGACAACTTGGCGTCGGTGTAACACCCTTAACGTATACTCGTAGACCGAATATACATTAAAGATGTTACGGAATCATTGGAAGAAATCTTGACTTAATTTTTTTTATACCAAAACATAATTTGTAGTTTAACCCTTTCTCGGTTTTAATTTTAAAACTATGTCATCTAGTTGCAACTAGTTTTGATCATGAATTGGTTTACAAAATTTATAATTGAATTATTGAAATAAAAATATAATTCAGGGTGAAAACTACGTAAGCTGCCTAGACCCATTCTTGATTTTAAAATTTTTACGCGATTAGGGCTAAACAACATATTAACCATACCAAAGATTTTGCTATTGTTAACAATTTGTATTTCTAAACTTATCCATCCATAAAAACATATAATTACATTGTAAACTTATTTTGTAGACAATTCAACTTTAAAAATACTTACATGCCCACTAGTCTATCAAATTATGATAAAGACGTATTTACTGAACTTATTGTAGTAACTTGATTTTTCCCAAGTTTCTGCTCCTCCTCGATAGATGATTTCCAGGAAACCTACGTGTGACACAAGACACACGCTAAGTACGAACTTAGTGAGGCAGTTAAACTTATTTATTTTAAAATACTGAAATAATGTAATATAGTATGTCATATATATAAGTGCATTTCGTTTTCTCTATAACATGGCAAGTATATCACAATGTACATATGTCATGTATTCTTTCATGGTCATGTTTTCATTATGCAATCATTTTCATATCATGTATTCTATCATGTATCATGTAACATGTCTATCATATATCAATAACATTTCTATCATGTATGTCATGTATTTCTCTGTCATGTAACATGTAACTTTTTTTTCATGTATCATGAAATCATGTAACATCTTTTCATGTATCACGTAATCATGTAACATCTGTATCATATATCATGTAATCATGTAACATCTGTATCATGTAACATATGTATCATGTGTCATGTAATATCTTGTTATTATTATCATCGTGTCTGGCTAGAGGCCCATGGAAACCCCATAGCCTATCTGCACCGTAGTGCCTTGTAGAGTACATACTCGAGAGGACGCTCTTTGCTCCTCATATAAGGATGCTCTTTGCTCCTTATATTAAACACCTCGTTAGTGCATTTTGCACTATGGGCTTGGATCCCCAGGGTGTATCTTGTTTCATTTTAATCTTGTCATTATCCATATTTCATGTATGCATAATGAATCATCATTTATGCAAACAATAATTCGTACCTGGTATTCCATCAAGCTTGCCATGTCGAGCATTGTATCATATCATGTATTATAAAGAAATGCAATGCCATTTTCAATGTAATGCAAACATTTAGAAGTGCACTCACCTGGGCCATGTAATAGTATGCCTCACTAAAGTCTACTCGATCTTTTCCTTTATAGTATCTCGAATCCTCTTTGATTCATATCCAAACTTCATTAATCACATGAATATAAACAACATTTGTTAGATTCAAATCTAACAATTTTTCAAACATGAAAATCTAATCATTCGATTATACAAATCTCCTTTTTCCTTCCTTATACTGTCCAAAACTCATTTTGGTCCTTAATAACCATTTAGAACTTCCATTAACCCTTTTCAAGCTTACTAATTAACCTTAGATACAAAATGTATCAATTATCATTTTTGGTAGATTGCACTACCTTCAAAGAAATATTTCTATAAAATAATCTACAACTCAGAATTCGATTCCGTTTGTTCCGAAAGAAACTAGATTCAATAAGATTTTCAACCATATAAATTAATAGCCCAAAATTCAACTTGTATGATTTATGGCGAATTTTCAAAGTCAATTTTCAGTGCTGATTTCGGAACAGACTGCCATACTGTTTTCTGACCTTTCGCCACTTAAAAATTCATATCTTTTTAGTCGGAACTCGAAATCAGTTTCCGTTTGTTGGAGGTGAAACTAGACGAACAAATATTTACATCGGTATAAAATTCACCTTCTAACCATTTTTGTATAGTTTATGGTGAATTTTTAAACTTACTGCCAAATCCAGTTTTCTTACACAACTTCCATAAATAACTTCAAACTTTATACTAATTTCTCCTTAATTTGCTTTTTGTCAATTTGGTCCCAACACTTGATTCAAACCTTCAACTTATCACACTTTTTCATTAAATAATTATTCAACATTGATCCCCCCTAATTTTTCATTCTTTCCAAATTAGTCACTAAAATGCAAAAATGAGGATTCAAACTTCTTAACTTTGCAATTTAGTCCTCAAATCAACATTACCACTTGAATTCTATTATTTCAACTAAAAATCAGATTTAATCCTTCTCTAAAACCTCATTTCTTAATTGGTAACTTAACTTTGACAATTTGTTAAAATGGTCACTAACTCGATTTAACATCGGTTTTGCATTCTAACTTCAAATTTACATCTCCAACATCAATAATAACATAAACACACTTCAAAATCATAAAATTCAGATTAATCCTCTAACTTTCAGAATTTACGAAATGGTCCCTATACCTTTAATTTAGGGTTTTGCTTCCAAATAACAAATTCAAGCTTACTAGATTATTTATCCAACATCACAAACCCTAAATCAAACTTGAATCCATAAACCCTAATCATCTTCATACAAAATAAAATATGTAGGGTTTAAATCTCAACTCAAAAACATGATTTTATCATCATAACAACTTGATTTCAACTTAAATTTCATAAAATCTCAAAACCCTAATTTCTTTCTCATCAAAATTCTTATCAATCAAGCATGTATTAAATGAATTATTGACATCAAAAGATAGAGCTTGAAGATTAGAACAACTATGTAGTTGAAAAGATTACATGAAAATCGAGTTTCGAGGCTTGAATAGAACTTGGAAAATTTTTCTCCATTTTTCTTTCTTTCTCCCCCTCATATTTCGAAATTTTAGGATGAAGAATGGTCTTCATCTTTTGTTTTTCATCCAATTTGGCCACTTGTCTTGAATAAATGAATTTTAAATTCATTTATATAGTGAAATTATTAAAATGCCCTTTTAATCCAACGGTTGAGATTGATCTGATCATTAATCAAGCGCCAAGATTTAATCTTCCATTTTCTTCTTCCAAAATTGTCCTTGTAAATTTTTAAATATTTCAAAAATGCCATTGGAGCAAAATGACCAATTTGCCCTCCAACTAGTTTTTATTTACTAGCTTGTTTCAAAAATGCCATTCCATTACAATCCAACTAAAATAGTTCATTCCCAACCAGTTATTATTCCATAAATATTAATTTACGACTTTTCCATGGCTTATGGAACAGCCTCTGAAATTTTAGTTCGATCTGATATCCTGATATTCATAAAATACCTCAACTGCGATTTTACCTTTACCGAGCTATCGGATTTAATTCCGAAAATTCTATATTTCCGTATTCGGTAAATCCACACTACCATCTCATAAAAATTTCCTTTCCCAAGGACTTAGACTGAATTTTCATAACTCAGTCTACTATTCCAATAATTATAAAAAATCTCAATAGAATAAAATTTCTCTTAGAAATCTTTTATCGATAATCCATACGAATTTTCTCTACTCTTACTGAGTCCAAAATATCGATAAGAAACACTTTTATGGGACCTTCCCGGAGGTCACCCATCCTAACATTTCCCTGGCTTGAGCACGTTTAACAATTTTATTCGATCCAAATTCAGTACCTTTTACTGCATCTTAATTCTTAAAACTGATATCAAGGCACTTATTTCGATCCAATTCACTTTTATACCGAATAAAATTACTTACTGGGGAAATTTACACTTTAATCCTCAAACTTTTACAAACTTTATACTTTAACCCCAAAATTTTCAAAAATAACATTTTGGTCACTGGCCAAAATTTGGGATATTACAGTCGGCCCTTGTTAACTTTTGTAGCAACGCTTTCATATGTTTTCTCCATCCTTTGCTTTGCCTTAGTGTGTATGGATTTAACCAACTCTGCTTTCTTTTCACTGTCTAAGCTACAAATATTTTCAATGGGCAAAAGAACAAGATCTAAAACAGTTAAGGGGTTAAAACCATAAACTACTTCAAATAAAGAATAACCGGTGGATGAGTGAATAGAGCGGTTGTAGGAAAACTCTACAAAAGGTAGATATTTTTCCCAAGTTTTAGTATTCTTACCAACAACGGTTCTTAGTAATGCACCTAAGATCCGAATTATTACCTCGGTTTGTCCATCCGTTTGTGGGTGACAAGTAGTAGAATAAAGAAGTTTGGTACCTATCTTTCCCCACAAAACCTTCTAAAAATGGCTTATGAACTTGACATCTCTATCGAAAACAATGGTGCATGGGATTCCATGAAGTCGTACTATTATCTAAAGAAGAGATTGGCTACATGTGTAGCATCGTCCTTTTTATGGCATGGTATGAAGTGAGCCATCTTGGAAAACCTATCGACCATAAAAAATACTATATCGACCTTTCTTGGTACGAGGTAATCCAAGAATGAAGTCTATAGATAAATTGACCCAAGAAAAAGAAGGATTAGGAAGGGGAGTTGTAGACCCTCTAAGTGAATACTGACAAAAGGGGCATGAGATATGTATTGGAAAAGTATAAAACAATGCCAACATGAGTCTTTGCATGCAAGTATACACGGTCCGCAAGTAATACAGCAGTTAAGCTGAGTATTGATCCCACAGAGATTGGCTTGGAATTCAATTGTCTTTGATTGTTACTTGCCTTGAGAAAAAGTTGTTTTGTTTTGAAGTTGGTTTTGGAAATAATTGAATAGAAAAGAAATAAAAGTAGAGTAAAGACATTGGCAAGGAAGGTGCTTTAATGAATGATGAGCGTTGGCAGTGAATGCCTGGTGTTCACTCTATTCATGTCGTGCCAACCTTTAATAACAACTTGTCTTGGCATTGTTTGCCAAACAGATTCAAAATTAGCAAAGCCTCTCTCGATGGTCATTGCCCTAAGTTGATCATGTAAAAACCCCTATATCTCTATAGTGCATGCTTTTAAATAAACCAATTTGATTAAGATCCAATCTATACTCCTAAGGGGTAGATTTCACTCCCAAAGTAAGTTCATCTACTTGAACGACTTCTCTCGAAGCTTCTCTCCTCAGTATTCAACAACTTAATTGTTGCCACCCCAAGTCTGTTAAGATATTGAGGAGAAATAGGCCAACAGTGCCAGCTCTCGCTTGGCATAGTATTTAGAAAGCATTAAAGTATGCCGAATAGATAAAACATTGCAAAGGCAGATTTATTATTAAAAACTAAAACATAAAATAGCGTTCAACGCAAACATCCCCACCAACTATGAAATTAGTTCATGGTGAGGGACTTAACCAAAAAACCACAAACGTTTCCGAAGTACATCATCATTTAAAACAAATAAAATAACTTGGAAGAGAAAATGGGCTAGAAGGGGTCTCTCGATGCAGCCCTTCAAGATCCAGGCTTCTCGGCCAAGCTGGTCAAACCACCCTTCCGAGGTGCAGCTGGTTATCAATCATTGTACACCAACTCCTCACTCCGATCGTCTATCAATCGTCCTCCCAAGATCCTCCTTGGTTGGTGTTTAAATAGGTGTGCAAGAAAGGGATATGATAAGATTCTCATTTGAATTTTAAATGCTGAAGGGATAAGAGATATTCATCTTATCCCAATTTGAATGAGAGTTGATTAGGTTAGTGCTGACATCATACTGTCGACGCTGCCTTGGCGTCCAAGCTTGGCATGAATCTGCCAACCAGTCTTGGCACCATCTTATCTGCTATTTTTTGGAGGTTGATCTAATTGCTATCTTTTCGGAGCCTGATCTTATCCTATTTTTTTGGGGTCCCACAGCCTCTTGACATGGCATCAAGTTCACTTCTCTGCCAACCGGTGCTTGGCATTGTCTGGTCCATCTGTGCCAACAGCACTTGGCATTCTCTCAAGCATTCCTTCCTTTGTTGCTTTCTGGGCCAAATAATCTGCCAAACCTGCAAAATTGCCAACAAAACAACCCTTCACACTGGCATAGACATAATACTAAACTCCTTATGCAAATGCATGGTTTTAACATCCTAATGTAACTAAATGTACTTAAAAACAAGCAAAAGCATTGTAAGATTGACATTAAAAACTGTACTTTTAGAGAGGCAACACACCCTCAAACCTAACTCATTGCTTGTCCTCAAGTAATGCAATTAAAATGTCACATTTCCAAATTTCATTTTCCAAAATTGATTCCACCAAAAATAAATTTATATTAAAAGATGATTTTTAACTATTTTTCCATATTTTTATCTTACTGAAAAATATACGGTCCTGAATCTGACTCGAATCTCTAATCCGGTCCAGCAAATCTTCTAACAAACCTCAAAACTGCTAGGCCCAAAACCAGGGCATTACAACTCTCCCCCACTTAAGAAATTTCATCACTGAAATTTGCTCGGAGGTAACCGAAAGCAAAAACCGCTCCAACATCTCCGACTCACATTCACACGTGGCTTCCTAACACTGTAATGTCTCCACAACACCTTAACAAGGCCAACCATTATAACACGCAGAACCCTACTGCTGGCAACAAGGATCTCCACGGACCCTTCACACAAGATAACTCAGATCTCAACATAGTGCCTTTCACCGGCACAACATACGAGGAACCCAACCGATACCTTTGTTACATCATCACATAAAACACATTAGCAACAGGACCTACACGCCCAAAAAACTCGTATGGTCCACAAAACAAATCTCCTTCTTCCAAGGTGATACCATCATGATCATCCGACCATCAACAACACACTTTAAAACACTACGCCTCAAATTCGCGTAGAATTTATGACGATCTAAAACTGCTCTCAAGTGCTTACATAACAACTTCACCTTCTCACTGATGCCTTTCCACACATCAGACATGGGAACGTACTCTTCTCTTACCCCAGCCCAACACATAGCCGTACGACACCTCCAACCACACAATGCCTCGTACGGTGCCCCCTGCATACTTGTCTGATTACTGCCATTAAAGCAAGCTCTACCAAAAGCATGTGCCTTTCACACTTTCCCTGTAGCTCAATCATACACAACCCAACTTATCATTCAAAACCTGAATTCCATGCTCTATCCTGCCATCCAACTGGGAAAGATATGTTCTACATACACTCAAACTCAAGCAATATCTTCAGAACCTTGCCGTAACTCATGGATCTCCGTCCAAAACTATGGACTCAAGCACACAGTGCAACCAATAATATTCTTCAGAATAGAAAAAAGATGCTTATGAATTGATCTCGCCCGTTAATAATTTCAATTTGGATTTGTTGAGTAATAACTTAAGCCTTCAATAAAATACTTCTTGTAGAATATCAATATATATTTCAACCCATTGTTTTCGATTACGAAAAAAATGAAATATTATATTAGCTCATAAATCATGACACGAATTAGAGCTCTTTATCTATGAAAGAAAGAATAAAAAAGAATTTTTTTATTCTTTATTGTTTCTTTTTCGTTCTTATTCTTCTTTTGGATCTAAGAAAACCATGAATGAGTATGGGTTTATGTACAAAGAACGGGCAAGCCCCTATGGGTTGTATCCGAAGACATGGAAAGAGATGTTTTTATGTCAGCATCAGAAGCCCAAGCTCATGGAATTGTAGATCATGTAGCAGTTACATAACAAACAGCAACGATTTAACACCAATCCACAATTTAATTAACATTGATTTAATCCCTCTTATTTCTTTCCTTCTTAACTTACTTAACTTAAGCCTAAGGGGCTAATATTTTATTAATCTTTTAAATAGAATTAAAAGAAGTAATTCAGAATCATCTGGTTAGGATCGATCTAAACCAGTCTATTATGTATATGATTCAGTATGCCAACCATTAAACAACTTATTAGAAATGCAAGACATCCAATTAGAAATGTCACGAAATCCCCTGCTCTTGGGGGATGTCCTCAAAGTAGGGAACATGTACTAGGGTGTATGTGCGACTTGTTCAGATCATGGGCTGAGAAAAAAGAAATAATTTTTTCAGTATCAACGATTAGTACCGGTGAATAGAATAGGGTTCTTCCGTTCACTATCTAAAAAAGATAGATCTACCATATCCTTCTATTGTGTATGAAATTTATGGTTTCTGTTGGCGCAAATCCAATCTTGGGATTTAAGATGAGCACAAGCATAACCACAAAGGTGCGCACACTTCGTAATTCAATCAACAACCACCCACAATGAATTCTTTTCGATTAGAATCAAAAGAAACTCAAACACATAATTCACGGTGATTCTTCCCCACATCCAATCCGGTATCCTTAACAGTTGCTACAACCCGAAAAGAAACTGAGGCTCAGTTTTCACTCGATGTCATACTATGTATCGATCAACAACATCAACCACATCTTCCTTTAAACCAACCCCACAAGAACTGGCATGCGCCTCCATCAAAACCATACACCTTAACTCAACATCAAGAGATGCCACCTTTCGATCTTTAAAACACAACCCCCTATCAACTTTATCGTGAAAATTCTTCAGATTTCTTCTCTCAATAACCTGAACATGCGGTACAGATGCATTATCACACCGTTACCTTCCTCTAAACAACTACGGCCAGAATGAATTCACTTGCAATTTAGCATCAAACCTCCATCACGCATCATACCCAACCGCATAAACAACATCCTCAACTCCACCACAACCCTCATAAACAAAGCATCGGCTATAACCTAGCTCGGACGATATCCAACCATCAAACTATAACTTTTAAACAACTCCAACCATCTAAGTCGTCAAAAACTCAAATCATCACTTATTTTTTAACCACACATGATCCATGTACATGACACACTTCTCATCATAGAATTAATGTCTCCAAAACATTTAAACAACCACCATCGCAGCAAGCCTCACATTATGCGTATGACAAAAGAGCTCGTGCACCGGTAACTATCTAGATGCACAAACCACAACTTCACCTGCAACACTACAACTTCAACAACTCTCGATGCTAAAAACTAGATCTAACCAACCCACAAACTGCCAAATCTAACTTTGGTCGCTCAAGAGCTAACACAAGCACTCTCAAGAACCATATTACCAAAACCACCTTCATACATTACCTTACCTATACCATCACTCCATTGATTTTCGATCAGTCATCCGTAAGTGTGAACATATGTATGCATGATCACTTATACACCCTCATAGATGTCTATGTGTATGTTTGCAAAACCTCTAATGTTATGCCCAAATGTATGCATGTACTGACATATTTATATATACATATAAGTGTTTTTGCACTGTGCATGTTTATCTGTTCACACTTACTAATAACATTCTCATAACCAGAATTCTTAGCAACATACCCAAAACTCGTACTTCCCAAATAAGGAGCAACATTCGCTTCCCCCTAAAAATCCACCAAACCAACCATACATATCGATCAAAACCCTTCTCGATGCTTCTATACACGGAAAGACCATCAATCAGCACAACAACCAACTGACCTAAAAACTCATAAACTACTCAACTCATCATATCTATGAACGTGACCCATGTATCAGTCAACCCAAATGGCATAACCCAAAAATGCATACTGTCGCAGCCCTTACAGAAGGCAAATCTAAACACAAACACATTCTTTACACTCGACAGATGACACCCAGGCCTCGAACCAATCTTATAAACCACCGAAGCACCTCTAAAAAGATCAACAGAACATCAACTTACTCAGCTACCAAATCCCCATACACATCTGCATCATGCCATCCTCCTTTTCCACAACAACACCGGCGCAACCCTCGGCGAAACACTAAGCCTAATAAAGCCTTGATTAAGCAACTCCCTTGAGACATTCATAGAGAGCAATAGACACTAGAGCTGCGTTTTCATACAACTAAATGCCAAACTCGACCTTTCAATCCAATAGAAAAACTGGCCATTTCC
The DNA here is from genome assembly GCA_019671005.1 of Hibiscus mutabilis. NCBI lineage: Eukaryota > Viridiplantae > Streptophyta > Magnoliopsida > Malvales > Malvaceae > Hibiscus > Hibiscus mutabilis. Next base: position 43,990,557 of record CM033729.1, on the reverse strand, counting down.
TCGAAAACACCTCGAAACTCGCATGTACATCATTTGACCCTGGATTCATAACATAGGCTAAGAATACCTTACAACCAAGGATCTATCAAACGACTCGCTCCCAGCGCCAAATTAGCATTAAACCAAAATTTAACATTCTCGTATGTGATTATCACCTCGTAATCATCAGCAAGTTTTAAGGAACTCGCTAGGATCTAAAACCAACCACAACTCTCTAATCCAACCACTAATCCATACCCAGAATTACATCAAAACCTGTGGAGCAACAACTCCAACAAATTAACCGCAACCTCATGATTTAAACCACCAAAGGGCATTTTCAAACATCCATCTCGCAACAACCGTCTCATCGGGAGAACCAGCCCCCTGCATTCGCACAACTCTCATCTATGAGACGACCGTTCAAACAACAATTCTCACAACCATCAACAACAAGTACAAGGGTTCACACTCTACATATCAAATGCGGATAATCCTGCCCCATGAAATCACACGATCCACATACCCAACATGCATTAAATACTGTTCTAGTCTGGATACTCTGACCACGGGGTCCTCATCCAACACCATCATCACCTCGCCCTAACTTAGGGTGATATCTTTTATCACACATCTTTTAAACTGAACATTTTCAGAAATAGAATCCATATTTCCCTTGCCAGAGCCAGAACCTCCCACTCTAAACCAATCAACCCAGGTTCTGCTCGATGTACTTCGCCCATGTACCAACACGTCGAAAAGGGTGTAGTAGAAAGCCAACATATACACTCTAACATCCTGTACCAACTCATAACAGATTCAGTCACAACGATACTTCTCTACCAGTACCAGTTCAGGAGCATACCGGCTCAACTGAACAATCTGTACCTTAAACTCGGCCACATACACACAACCCTAAACCCAAGCCATGAACTCTCATTCATTTTTATCCAAGTATCTAAACCCCAAACACTTCTTCTTAAAGACAACATAGAAAGACTCCCAATACACCTCATGGGGTTCCACGCCTGCAGATACAGTTGTCCACCAACTAAGAAAATTACCTTGCAAAAGGGATTCAACACATCCCAACTTACATGTATCAATACACCATATCCGATCCAAACCCGGATAACTTTGGCCATCCCAAACTTGGATGACTTAGATGACACCCCACGGTACCCAACTCCTCCCAAACTATAGAGATATTCCAACGGCAACCACGTTTACCCAACCGCCGGTGCAACCACACGCACTCCAGCAACAACAGATTAAAAGCTCAAACATCGCCTATAGCAAGGCATCATATCACCCAACACTGGCTCAACAGGCACAGGTGGTACTCCCTTCGGGGTGAAAAACCCCAGTAGACACAACACTCTCCTCACTCACTGCCCAAAGGCAACAACATCATGCTAATTCTCATTCCTCCTCTCGGTCGTAACATAACACATTTTCTAAGGCATGATAATCATTTCAAAACAAAATTAATCAGGCTAGCTTCAAGCAAGGATCCAAGACTTTTAGTTCAAAATTATAATATTTCAGACTATAATAATAAGGCAATGAGTTTCCTAAATTTTCCCCCAATATAGCATAAAGCAATCAACATGTATTTTACAATCATCGTGCATAGCAAACAACAGATTTAAACTCATAATAACATCACATCAATCATACCAACTCCCAATTATCGCAAACATGGCTCTGATACCACCAAATGTAACCCCTTAGACTCGGCCTAGTTGCCAGATCAAACTGAACGAGCTATATTAGGTTCACCGAAGTAAAATGGGAAGATGAAACCTAAAACGCGTCCATTTTTTTCTTTTATCTTGTATAGATGCATTATTACTTTCCTACATGTACATACTGTTCACAGGTGAGGACTCATCTCAATCAGGCATCAAATCGACATCCAACTAGACACAAACACAAATTAGGGACTAAACTGCAATTTTAGCAATATACAAGGATTTTGCCCAATTTTAAGTTACCAACCTTTAATTAAATATATTTCATGCTTACATGTCAAAAATTAGCTCAAAATGATTATCCATACTCATCTAATTGCATCCACAACATTTAGGAACTAAAAAGTAAGAATACAGAACATCATAATATTCTATACAACTAACTTAACTACCACCCGTATTGGTACGGGTACTCGTATTTTGGTTCAGCTTCATTACCTTGAATACCCCAGATCCAGTAGCCAAAATCTGTTTTGATACGCCTCCGCATATCGAAACACCCTTCAATAAAATACTGTGCCGTATCGAAACATGTATCTGCGTATCGAAATGTTGGCTTAAATTGCCTTACTCAATACCGAAACAGCTACTTTCGTACCAATACGCTAAGCCTGAAATGGCCTACTCGTGCTGAAACAGGGACACCTCTACCGGAACGCCTGGACCTGTAATGTCCATTTCAGCTGGTTAAATATACTTTCAGCCAAACCAAGCCACCCTAACATGCTTCTAACGTACATCCAACATACTCAGGGTTCAAACCACATCAAAGCATCGCAACATCGATTCATGGCATCTTGCATCAAATATAAATCTATAGGCATGCTTCCTAGATACCCATTCAAGCAAAACACCAAACTTCATACTATCACCAAAAATAAACCATCAAGGCCATTTACAACTCAAGATCAACCAAACAAACTTGCTCAAACAGGGAGTTCAACAAAACATCTCCCAAATAACAACGAAAACCCCATTGCCCTTATTACTTATAGTCTAGTTCAAACATACTTCGGTTACCAAGTCTTGTACTGATCCCTTGCTTCCCCCTACCTTCCAAGTTTCTAATTCTCCGCATTGATAGACAAAGAGAGCGTAAGCACACTAGGCTTAGTGAGGAGTGCTCAAAAACAAAACACCATCAATGCATTTAAAACTATTTCTCAAAAACACATTGAAATTTCATTTCAATCATTCTTTAAGAATCATTTAAACATTACCATTGAAACATCAAGCCTTGAAAACCATGCACTTTTCATCTTTAAAAACCAGCATATTAAACCAAATGCAATATGAATAATTTACAACAGCAAATTCTATTGCTAGACCTCAATTTAAGCCTTCCCATGCATAAAAACCATATGCAAAGCTTAAAGATTAAACGTACAACATGTATCATTAACCAACAACAAGTTCCATTGCTAAACCTCAATTTAAGCCTTCCCATGCATAACAACCATATGCAAATCTTAAAGAGTAGACATGTATTAATCACATTATACAACATAAACTTTCCAATGATACATCAACAATTATATTGGCTTACAAGTGATCATTAAACAAGTCCATTAACAAAAGAGTTCATCGGATACACATATTCAACAAGTGTTCAACCAACACTTCAAGCCATCTCAACCGGAATAGCGATACAATAATAATCACGGTACATTACCAACCGGTTACACCTTTCAACCCACGGGGACACCAACCCCAATCATCGGTTAGACACTTAATCCACTAACGGGAGTCTACAGTACTGTTTAACCCCTCGACCGTTAGGGTACTTGGATGGAGTTTTCGGTACACGGATCTAAACCCCTCAACATTCAAGGTGACTTATTATAGTGCACTCAATCCTATGGCAGGCCAACTATATCTGATAACAATTTTAAAACCACATCACTTGCCAATATAATTAACCATTTAACATTTACCTCATTGTTTTTAACAAGCATTAACCAAACCATTTTTCCAAAGCAACAACCATGCTTTAAATCACAAGTATAAACCATATACTTACAAGGATCACTTACCATGTGCATTCTTCAACATTTCATGTTTATAAAGAGTATATCAAATACTTTAAATCATGCTTAAACAATATGTAACATGTAAATCAAAACAAGTGCATAAAACCATATAACATATAGCACAACCGAGAGAGAATATCTAGTTTTACTTACTTCCGAGTTTAAACCAGTGTATTAAGCTAAGTTTAAACTCCCATAAACCACCTTTAATACATTCTAAAGCTAGAATCTACATTCCCACTCACCGATATGCGAAACCTCGATTTGTCGACGCGAAAATAAGCCTCCAAAGCTTCACCGATCACTTCTAGATCCATCTATCATGTTTTAACCACATAACAACAGAGGATTAATGCATCTCCATGCATTTACAACACTACAACAATAGATCCTCACAAACTCTTATATGCACCTCATAATTACCCAACCACAACAACCGAAAACGTCATCTAATCCCTTCCAAACATAACCCAGCCACAACCCATCAATTAACACCTAAAAACAGAACCAAAGCAACCTTACACCTCTAGCAAACACACAACCACCATAACACATCAAAAAACAAATCTAGCAACCTAAACAATTAGAGATTCAAGAGTTTCGGGATTCTATTGATAAAATTGACTTATCAACACCGTTTAACATCCAAAATATGTTCAAAAACAATCCATAACACTGGAAATCAGATTCAATTTGAATCTTTCATCATTTCATCAATTTTACCCAATTAAATCTATATAAAACACAAAATTAGATTATAAACCATAAATCAATGATCAAATACTTGGGAATATCAATAAATAACCATTTAAGAGAGGAGATCACGGACCTTACCCCTGTTATGTGATTTCTCCCTCAATTGGCTTGTTTAAAGATAAGAAAACATAAGATTTCAATGAGATTTTGTAAAACAAAGTTAAAGAATCAAGTTAGAATAAAAAATATGAGTGAAAAGGATCTCTCACCTCTGGATTTTGATGAAATTCTGAGTGTTTGGCAGAAAAGAAGTTGAGAGAAAAGGTTTAGGAAAAAGTTACGTAAATTTTCTTTAAAAGCAAATAACTAACTTAGATATTTTAATCCCTTTTAATCACCCTTTAAAACACATATTTAAGATGATTTAATTGAAGGGAGACACCACCAGCAAAAACTTGGTAATTTAGCTCCTTAAGGATTCTAAGAATTTGACCCTTTTCATTTTAGTCACTTTAAAACAGTTTTAAAAAATCGCATTTTGGCCACTAACCAAAATGTCACATTTCCAAATTTCATTTTCAAAAATTGATTCCACAAAAAATCAATATATATTAAAGGATGATTTTTAACTATTTTCCACATTTTTATCTTACCAAAAAATATACGGTCCTGAATTCGACTCGAATTTCTAACCCGGTCCAGCGAATCATCTAACAAACCTCAAAACCGCTAGGCCCAAAACTGGGGTGTTACATAGTTGATAGCACCGAAGGCTCAGGTTGGGACTCACAACACCCAGTCTGCAACTATTATCAGAACAGGCACCAGTGGGGCAATATCGTTAATAGTCGAGAGCTTGTTTCTATTATGGCAAACATGGCCACTTTATCAGAGATTGTCCTCTCAATGCCACCAAGCCTATTATTACACCGGCTAACACTACATCTCCTTCTCAATCTTTTTGAGGCAAGGGATCAAGGCAAGAATCATCAGAAACAACGGGAAGGCTTAGTGTCTCAGCAAAGACATTGAAAGGGCAGGAATCAAAGGCATCTACCCAGGTTTATCATGTGCAAAGCAGGGAGGAGAAGGACAATCCCGATATCATTGTAGGTACTATTGTATTGTATTTACACTCCATTTATGCATTAATTAATCCTCGCTCCACACACTTTTTTATAAGTACTATGCTAGTTAAGCAATATAAGTTGTCATATGAACCTATAGCATCAAAGATTACCGTAACCAATCCATTGGGTGATTGTTTTTCCGTAAGCCTAGTATGCAAGGAGAGTATCACCTTGATGAATTCAAGAAATCTTTCATTTTATGCTTTGACACTAGAAGCCAAGAATGAACCTCAACTGCAGGATATTGACACTTGAATAAATTTTGTGATGTTTTTCCTGATGAACTTCCGGGCTTACCTCCAACCCGCAAAGTAGAATTTGGCATCAAAGTGCAACCTGGAATAACAACAGTTTCTATTGTACCTTACTGTATGGCAGCAGTTGAGCTTAAGAGCTAAAAGATTAGATTCAGGAATTGCTTAACAAAGGCTTCATTCGACCGAGTTCTTTCCTTAGAGAGCTTCGATCTTTTTTGTAAAAAAATAAAGATGGTTCTATGAGGCTATGCATCGGTTACCAACAGTTGAACAAAATGACCATCAAGAACAAATATCCATTGCCAAGAATTAACGACCTATTTGATCAGCTTAGGGATGCTTCTTTGTTTTCCAAGATTGATTTAAAGTCTGGATATTATCATATAAGATTCAAAGAATGTGCCCAAAACTACTTTTTGTACGAGATACCGGCACTATGAATTCTTGGTAATGCCATTTGGGCTAACCAATACACCGCCAGCCTTTATGGATTTGATGAATTAGGTTTTTAGACCCTATTTAGACAAATTTGTGGTGGTATTCATTGATGAATCGGGTTTTTAGACCCTATCGATATGGTTATTGTCATTATTATTGCCATCGGCATCGTTATTATTATTGAACCTTGGATTCGAAAGGACATTGGATATAATTGGCATGACATAGATATCATGAGCTCATTGGTACGGGTGGACTATGGTCCTTGGGCTACGACCTTTATTGTGGCAAGGCGGAGGGATGTTTGTATTATTGGTCAATTGGCGAGGCCGTGGGATTAGACCATTCATTAATTTGGCGAGGCGTAAGAATTTGTGTATCCACTATCTTGACTCGATCCAAGGATTATTGTTGATATATATATGTTGAATGTAGCATTGAATATGTAATATTGCATTGATATTGTCATATAATGATTTGTTATGCATCCATTTTTATTGCCATTGTTTATGACTACCTTACTAGGCAAAGTATGCCTAATGCATTTCGTTTCATGCATTTCAGGTTAAAGAAGGTTTTTGTTTGAGATTGAGGTAATCGAAGGTTTTTGGCAAGTCACCACGCTTTTGAAGTAATGTATATCGTCCCTACAAGCTCCTAGAATGGTGGCATAATAGTTGTTTAAGACACTTTTCGCTATTTTGGTATATGTATGTTGTGTACGGCCATAGTATGTTTAAAGGGCTTAAAGTGACCTTTCCAAATGCCTAAAAATTGGTAAATACACATATTTGGCCTAAAATGGTAAATTCTTAGTAAACGAATTCACAAGCTATGAAATTTGGCACGCTAGTAGATTATGACTAAATAAACTTGCCTGTAAAATTTCATAGGATTTGAATATTGTTTGATTAGTCAAAATGCATAAAAATCAAACTAAAAATATCATTAAAGAACTAGGAATAAAGATACGGGTGGTGGCATACGGTTACGAGTGGTGGCGTATCGATACCTGGGTGCAATATTGGTCACAAGCGTATAAGAGTACCGATACTTGCTACAGTAGTACAGGTACACAAATTCGTCACTGGAATTTGTGTAATGAATGAGGTACTGGTATGGTATCGGGCCGTATCGATTCCTCATTAAATAGCCAGCCTCATACTGGTACGCATAGGTGTGTATCGATACACCTTTTCGACACTAAAATCTAAGATAATATAGATCAACCTTGTGTATCGATACGGGCTAACCCTATACCGGTACGCGCCTACCAACCCTTAAAAATTTTAATGTCCATGACCTAGGCATACCGGTACGGCCTCTGTACCTATACCGATACAGGTAAATCTATTAAAAGCAATGGGAATAAGTCTGGTAAATCACGAAATGGTAATTGTTTATTAAATGGCTTAATTGACTAGGTAAATGACCTTTGATTGGGATGAAAATTTACATGTTCACTATTTGTAGGTTGAATTTCATATTGGTAAGTTTAATTTCTGAAAAGGACCTCTAAAATACTGAAAATTATAGATGAGTCCCCAGAACTTGTTAAAAGTTTGAATTGGTCTTAAAATGAAATATCATAGTTCTGATTCGAATTACCGTCCTCACTGCACTGTTATAGTATTGTATTGAGTTATTGATGATATTGTTCTACTATTTAATCACTGAATACTGTATCGTTTACTGTATCGATCACCTGTAGCATACTCTAACCCGGACCCCTACTAGGTCGAGATAAGGGTGTTACATTTTAAGTCTATTTTTGATCAAATTTAAACAACATGCTCCACGAACACTATATGATATCTATGTAGCTTCAATTCATATTTTTAACAAGAAAACCATTCTTTTTGCATTCTAGTACTTTAACTTTGCATTTTATGCAATTTTGTCCTTCAATCGTATATTTTTTTATTAATTTTTTCTTTTCATCAATTTCTTAGACTCCTTTATACTATCATCAATACTTTGTCCTCAAAAATTCTTCTTTAGAAATAACATTATAAATATATTTTAAAATTTTAGATTATATTTGTTTTATCAAATAACATTATAATCTTACTCACACATGTGGAAAATAGAATATGAAGAAATATATATTATAATTAGATAAAGTAGTTTAAATTGGAATCAATCCACACTATAACATGAGAAATAATTACAATTAAATTTGTACAAAACTCGACCACTCGACTATAATTTTATAAACTCGACTAAAATCAATTTTTTTAAAATAAAGTTAGAGTTATAAAATAGAGCTCGTCAACTCGACTAACTCAAATTTTTTTCACTCAACTCGATTCGATTGAATACTCACCCTTTGCCTCATATATATATATATATATATATGGGTTAAGATCTACTTACATGGTGTAAAAGTTTTTAAGTTTTACATGTTTTTTGAATGAGGAAAATGGATGGTTGAGATTAACTCCTTATTTTCCCTAAATGATAATCTTCGCATAACTTAATGTTAATCTTATCGATCTATTTTGTAACACCCCAATCCGGATCCGAGGTACTACATTCGGGTCACCCAAAATCTGGCCCATCAAATTTCCATTTAAAACCATAAGTTTAGCAATTATCAAAACATCAAGATATTCATAAATCCATGTAAATAAGAAAGTGATATAATAAGTTTACAAAACAGGAGCTCCAAGTTAAAAAACGCTGTATCGCAAAATAATGATTCAATTAGAGTTTACAGACTCAACATTTGTAAGCTCCTATGAATACATAAGCCCAAAACTAAATACTAAGAATTGTACTTTGAAACGCTGAGGTGCTGGGAGATCCCTTCTTGATGTGCTCCTCGATCACGATCAATCTACAAAACTACAAACCTACAAACGAAAACAACGATTTCGAACGCTGAGCTTACAAAGCTCAATGGTATATTTCTACTCTACCATATTTCGTGATTATCATAAAATAAGCATGCAAGACAATATAGCTTAGAGAGCATAGATAAGGCTTCACTATCTATGAGTTATCATCTAGCCTATACTAGAAAGAGTTCTTAGATAACATATCTCAAGGCATCAACAAGTCCACAAAGTGTCTTGCATGTTCCACAAGCTTGCCATACTCGACGTTACATAGCCTATCGAGTTACTCGAGTTAACTCAGCCCATCGAGTTAATACATTCATAAGCTATTATCTATAACATTCACAACATGCATAAATAAATCCATACATCATATAAATAATGGCCAACAAAGCCATACTTTACCCGTGCTCACACAGCCGTCGGGTTACCTGTGTTCACACAGTCGTTGGGTTAAATAGACTATATTCGGATCACCATAGCCACAGATACCTCCTAGATATACTTGGATCACATTAGCCACAAGTAGTCCTTACTTGAGGTCATTCAACCTATCAGGTTACTTGAGCTCACTCATCCTATCGAGTTAATTACCTCATCCGGGTCACCATAGCCACGAATAGGTTTCTAACCGCACCCAAATCACTCAGCCTGTGGGTGCATCGGATGTACTTGTTCACTCAGCCCGAAGTACGCATCCCCTTATACAAGTACCATAGTACTGGCTCTAGGACATCCTAGTTCCTTTACAACAATCATAAGATAATACATGCTCCCCCAACATTCATACACCTCACCAAGAGGTAAGTGGCACCAAGCCAAGCCATCAAGCAAATGCCCTAAGGCATGACACTAACCAACATGGTTACCTTAATTTATCACTTGCAAAGATATTACACGATACATTCATCCCCTTATACAATTCTACTACTTTAAAGAAATACGAAATTCATGGTTGAAAATTTTATTAATTTACTTATAATGGTCGATTATGTTATTAAAAAAATGTGAAGATAACTTAAAATTGATAATGTCAATAAAATAAAACATAGCATGCATTCCATAGTTTAGTTAAATCCATGGCATCCGAAATTACAAAGTTAAATCCAAATCTTAAAACGCGTAGTCCAAAGTCCATTTACATAAGAAAACCCATAATATAAATATCCATACCACCTTTAACAAAAGATGACGAACAAAGTCAGTACAAACATACAATAACAAAATGTGATAAAGCTCGTCGTTCCTCAAGTACCAACCAAGCCTAACGTCCACTGCAATCTGGGAGGGGAAAATAAAAGCATTAGCTATAGAGCCCAGTGTGTCCTCATAGTGCAAACAAGCAATAAGGCAACCATACAACCAACATATGAGTTAATCAATATCATGATGAGATACATGAAGTTGCGGCTAATAAATCCTAACTACCCAACGACTACTCACCAAGAGTGGAGGCTCCCCTAAACTCACCATCAAATAGCGGGTTTATCAAATGAATCGGGAATGAATATTCGGCTTCAAGAGAACTACAACAAATAACGGGTTTATCGAGTGAATTGGGAATAAATACCCGGTTTCAAGAGAACTGCAAAAAATAGCGGTTTTAGCCCCCAATTTGGGAGAGCCGCACATAACTTCCTCCTACAACCCAAACTCAATAATGGTATAGCAAGTATGATGTATGCATGTCCTAACATAATTCATGACATCATAATAAATACAAAACATGTCAGTACTAGTCACATCAAAATTTAGATTTTCATATATATCATATCATGACGTAATTCATAGGGTTTAGACATGCATATAAGCATATAACCAAAGAGCATGCTATTCAAACAAGCATATTATTTGCAATCACCCACGAAGGCGATCCAATGTAATTTAACATACGAAACATATCATAGATCAACAAGCATGCTTATCAAACAACATAGCATCATAACAATCATCAAGTCAAACATTATACGTGTAGCACTAGTGTGAGGAGCACACCTCTAGCAATTATAGCTAACGAGCTTCATACTCGTGCTGTTTTCCATGATCAGTAGTTCTACGAGATATTGCAACATTAAAACCTTCACCACCAAAGCCTTAAGCCTATTTAATTTAACCAATAGAGTTAATACTCACGCATGACCCTAGTCATAGAAACCAGAACAGATATGATCGAAGGGGGATCCGGGCAAGAATGGTAACCTTCAAAACATATACGTAAATATTAGAATTCTAAGTATGATTTAATCTTCTCAAACAAAATATTTAGTGCAAAAAGTAAGATTGAAGCTTTGGGATAAAAAACTGATGAATTAGGAAGAACGAGTGTGAAAAATAGAGTCGAAAAGTTAAAAAGGTCAAACATGCCAACTTGGGCCGACGGACCGGGTCGGGTCAGGCTGGACCAAGTCGGGTTAGGCCGAACCGGGTCAGGTTGGACCAATTTTTTTCAAACTTGGGTCAGACTTGGTGGGTCCGTGGTTAGGGTCACCTTAATGGATCATCCGAATTGGGCTTAGGTTGAATAGAGGCCTCAAAATGGATGGCTAAAAAAAATTAAAGAATTGGGTTATAGTGGTTATTGGGTTTCTAATGGGTTTGGGCTAGGTTTAGGAAATTAGGGTTTTGTGTGTTATGACACATGACCAAAGTTGAGTGCTAGGGAGAAAACGGCACCAGCAGCGGCAAGGGGAGGAGATGGCGGTGACCGACAGCGGCAAGGCCAAAAAATAGAACAAAAAGAACAAAAATAATATATGATTTGAACAATCCCTTACCGGAGAAAGAACGACGATGACACGTGGAGGAGAAGAGACTCAAAGCTTGCAGCCAATGGTGGTTATCAGCGAATGATTGACCAATAGCACACACCACCACTAGATTCAAGACGAGGATGATGACAGAATTTGAATGATAGTCATTATTTCTCGAACGACCGATAGAATTAGCGGTGACGACGAAGGGTAGTCGAACAAATTTTCCCTTTTTTTTACAACGGTGGCCGAAATCGAACATGCAATGATGGGGTTTTTGTTGGGGACACCAAGATGAATGTTTTGGTATAACCGATGCCTCAAATAGCACTAGTCGGAGGCAGAGCAACGACGGCTAGAGGTCGGGCGACAACGGCCGAAGATCGTAAAAGGAGAGGGTAGAGGATGATGCAAAAACGGCTAGGTTATAACAAAATGGCTAAATGAGTCAAAGTTGGAGAAAAATATGTATTTATATTCTACTATTAGGGTTAAGCTAAACTAAGGCTTAAATATAAAAAGAGTGCAAAACATGGCAGACTTGGAGCCTTATCTCGGCAAAAATGTTGGATGATGCTTGCTGGAGGTTACAAGTTCAAACCTCAACATTTAGATTTTTCATACCCTTTTTTATTTTAAGAGGATTCAAACACAAATTAACTTAAGGGATTTAATATCCAACACTTATCATAAAATCAAAGTTTTTGAAATGGCAAAGGTTTGGAAAATGAATTAATAAGTTGTGAGTTCAAGCCTCTATAAACCAAGGATTTTATATTTTGAGCTTCGAAGCAAAAATGGGAAACTTGCAGAAAGGTCCCTGAAGGTTTTGAAATTTTGAATTTAGCCTAAAATTTTAAAACTTCTCATTAAAACTTTAATCCTTATAAACAATACCACTAGCCCTATTTGAGGGTGTTACAACTCTCCCCCCCTTAAAGAAATTTCGTCCTCGAAATTTTACCTGATTGAAGAAATACTGATATTACTTCTCCATGGACTACTTTGTCTCCCACGTAGCCACACAATACCGTGATTCCTCCATAAGACCTTTACCATAGGAATGGTCTTGTTCCTCAAAACTCTTGCATCTTGGGCCAAAATACGAATAGGCTCCTCCTCAAAAGTCAAGTTAGGACTCACCTCAATCTCCTCAATCGAGACACATGAGACAGATCAGATCGATAGCATCTCAACATAGACACATGGAAGACATCATGGATACACTCAAGCTTTGGAGGTAGTTCCAACCGATAGGCAACTGGTTCAACTCTGAAGAATACGGTATGGTCCAATGAACCTCGAACTCAGTTTGCCTCTTCGACCAAATATTAGAATCTTCTTTCATGGAGATACTTTCAAAAAGACTCGATCGCCAAAATCAAGCTCAATGTCTCTCTGTTTAAGATCAGCATATGATTTTTGTCTGTCAAAAGCATCCTTAAGCCTATCTCAAATCAAACGTGACAATATCCTCTGTCTCTTGAACAAGCCCGAGTCCCAAAGGCCTATGCTCAGTCAACTCTGTCCAACCAATAGGAGTATGACATTTACGATCATACAAAGCCTCATATAGTGCCATCTGAATACTGACCTGATAATTACTATTGTAAGCAAACTCAGCCAAAGGCAGAAAGTCCTCCCAACTACCCTAAAAATCCAATATGCATCCTCTCAACATATCCTCTAAAACCTGAATGACTCGCTTTGACTGGTCATCGGACTGAGGATGAAATGTTGTACTAAAATTCATAGGGTGCCGAGTGCCCTATGCAAAGCCCTCCAAAACCTCTATGTAAATCTCGAGTCAGGATCAGAGATAGTGGATAGGGGAATTCCATGCATATGAACAATCTCTGAAATGTAGAGCTAAGCTAACTTATAAAGGGAAAATTCAGTTTGAACTGGAATAAAGTGTGTTGTCTTCGTGAGATGATCCACAATCACCCATATTGCATTTTTCTGAGAAAGAGTCAAAGGAAAACAAGTGAAAAAATCTATAGTTACACTTTCCCACTTCCACTGCGGAATCTGAATTGGTTGAAGCAACTCAGAAGGCAACTAGTGTTCAGCCTTAAACTGTTGGCACGTCAAACACTTGTTCACAAACTTAACTACATCACACTTGAGTCTTTTCCACCAATACCTATCTCTAAGATCTCTATACATTTTGTTTCCTCCTGGGTGTATAGAGTAAAGACTATCATGAGCCTCTCGAAGAATGGTACGCCTCAACCTTGGATCCTTAAAAACACAATATCTACCCTGATAGCACACAAAGCACCGTCATGATCGAAGGAAAAATCATTAGTGGTACCCTGCTGAACCTCCTTCACTCGGAGTATCAAATACACGTCATGGGGCTGGCCTGCCTTATCTCAGCAGCCAAGGTAGGCTTAACTCAAAGCTCTACTAACAAACTAGCATCATCAAATAAACTCATATTGGCAAACAAAACTCTTAGATCAGATATCACGCTGCGACTCAAAGTATCCGCTACAATATTAGCCTTACTCAAATGGTACTTGATAACACAATCATAATCTTTGAGCAACTCTAACCATCGACGTTGCCCGAAATTAAGCTCTTTGGGGAGAGTAGATACTTCAAACTCTTTTGGTCGGTGAAAATATAACATTTTTCTCCATAGAGATAGTATCTCCAAATCTTCAATGCAAAAACCACCGCAGCCAACTCAAGATCATGGGTAGGATAGTTACGCTCGTGCTGCTTAAACTGTCGAGATGCATAAGCGACAACCTTTCCATCTTGCATCAGTACACACCTTAAGCCAGTGTGTGAAGCATCACTAAAGACTGTATAATCCTTCCCAGACTCAGGTTGGATCAAAACTGAAGCCTCGGTTAAAATCGTCTTCAACCTCTCGAAACTAGACTATTGAGCCTCAGACCAGATAAAATGAACATTCTTCTTCAAAAGTTTTGTCATAAGGGCTGCCAAAATAGAGAAACCTTTGACAAATCTCTGATAATAACCTGTCAAACCCAAGAAGCTATGAATCTCTGATACATTCTTGGGCTGCTTCTAACTGACAATTTCCTTAATCTTTTTTGGGTCCACATGAATACCATCAACTGGAATAATGTGCCCTAAAAATACTACCTTTCTAAGACAAAACTCACACTTGCTGAACTTAGCAAATAGCTTGTGCTCCCTCAAGGTCTGTAGAACAATTCTCAAGTGCTCCTCATGCTTCAACTCTGTCTTAGAATAGATTAGAATATCATCAATAAATACCACGATAAACTGGTCCAGCTAGGATTGAAACACCTGATTCATTATATCCATGAAGGCTGCTAGGGCATTAGTTAAACCAAAAGGCATCACCAAAAACTCATAGTGACCATACCTAGTACGGAAAGCTATCTTAAGGACATCAAGACCTCTAACCTTAAGCTGCTAATAGCCCGACTGTAAATCAATTTTAGAGAAGATAATGGCTCCTCTATGCTGGTCAAACAAGTCATCAATACGGGGTAGAGGATACTTGTTCTTCACCAACAACTTATTCAAGTTTTGATTGTCAATACACAACCTTAGGGTCCTATCCTTTTTCTTGACAAATATAACTCTAGAGCTCCCCAAGGTGAAACACTAGGTCGAATGAAACCACGAATAAGAAGCTCATGTAATTAGACCTTCAACTTTTTTAACTCCTTGTGTGTCATGCGGTAGGGTGCCATGGACACTGGTGTAGAGCCCTCGTAAGTCTGAATCACAAACTCAACATCTATCGGGCGGTAAACCAGGTAATTCATTTGGGAATACATCCGAAAAATCTTTTACCGTATGAATATCTGCTACTGCAGAGTTGGAATTTTGAGAATTCAAAACATAGGCCAAGAATGCCTCATTTTCTCTTATGATCACTATTTCTGCTGCAAGAACGGTAACAATATTAGTCATGAATCCCCTTCGCTTGCCGATCAATGTAACCTCCTAATTATCTGAAGTCTTCAAAGTTGCCTTCTTAAACTCACAATCAAGGTTAACCCAATGCTCGATCAACCAATCCATGCCAAGAATAAGATCAAACCCCTTGAAGGAAAGTTTCATGCCAAGAATAGGTTGCCTAGCATTTGATCTAGCATGTCCTCTACCCTAAGCTGGTCGACCCCTACTAGCAGATCCCGCAATAAAACTAGAATTACTGGGTTGACCCTGAACACGAACCCTGAAAGGCATCTGCAATGAACTTTGTGATCTAAAAGGTGCCTGAGATGAACCATAATTTTTTGGACAATTTTTCAAAAGGTGCTCGCCAAACCCACATTTAAAACAAGTACTCGCATTCTTCCTACATTCTCTGGGTATTGTCGAACACAAAAAAAAACAAATAAGAAAAGGCCTACCATCAGAGTTGCCTCTAGAACCAACATAAGTAGCTGTCTAAACCAATGATCCAAACCCATACTAACTCTGCTGAGTTGCCATGGCCCTAGCCCTTTTACCTTGGCAAGAAAATGATCGTGAAAAACATGAATAACCAAAAAAAACTATTGGACTACTCTCTATTGCCTTTCTTGCTCCTTAATAAGATTCTCAACCACTTCCGCTGCTCTAGCCTTCTCTATAAGCTCATCAAAAACCCACTCACAATGCAAAGCTACCTGAGACCTGATAGAAATCTAAAGTCCTTCCTCAAAC
Source organism: Hibiscus mutabilis (assembly GCA_019671005.1). Lineage (NCBI taxonomy): Eukaryota > Viridiplantae > Streptophyta > Magnoliopsida > Malvales > Malvaceae > Hibiscus > Hibiscus mutabilis. The sequence continues at coordinate 43,974,015 of CM033729.1, read as the reverse complement.
ATTTCACTCATCTGTTCCTCTATAGGGAACATAGTGGTAGCATATCTAGTGAGCTATATAAACTTCAGCTCATACTCTGTTACAGACATGTCACCCTGCTTGAGATCAAGAAATCGCTTACACTGTGCTGTAAGATAGTTGTACCCTATATACCTTATCCAAAACTTATATAAAAATATTGTAGGGTTATATAATCTACGAGGGTGTTCCTCAAGACGATTCCCCACCAATTGTGAGTCTCACCCTTCAGCAGGGAGCTGTAAGCTCGAAGCCTCTGATCCATCGAGTAATGTATCTCATCCAAAACTCGATTGGTATGATCCATCCATAACTCATCTAAATTAGGGTCCACCTCAGAAATGCCATCAAAAAACTCTGCACCAGCATGTAGGAGTCTCTCTGATATCGTGGTCCTAAGGGCTTCCGGTTGTGAGCTCATCTGAAGTATCCTCCAAACATAACAACCAATTGTTGCCTCATGAACAACATCTGGCTCATGAATCCCTGGCATAGGTGGATCTCTAATAAGTGGGTCCTAGACAGAGGAATCTTGAACATGTGAGTCTTGAATTAGAGGGCCTTAGACAGGCAGATCCTGAACAGGGGGTCATGGATGGAGGATCCTGAACAAGAGGGTCACGAACAAGCGGATCCTAAACAAGAGGGTCACGAACAAGCATATTCTAAACAGAAGGGTCACAGACAGGCAGATTGGAAATAATAAGAGGGTTCTCAATATTAGTAGTTCTACACAATCGACCTTGAGTAGAACGACGACTTCTACGATCTCTAGGGGTATCCATTAACTCCACTCAAGATCTACAATTACAAGAAAACTATTGTCAGATTGGTATTAGAGTGTCAACATAAATAGAATTCAATTAGAAAACATGTTGTGGTATGGATTTAATGACAAATATTTACGCAAAATGCGAAAAATATTTCAATGCATGCCAAAATTTGCAAACTTTATCTGTTATTATTATTATTATTTTATTTTAGTGAGCCTTACAGTCCGAGTGTTAGAACTTGAGGCTCTGATACCACCTAAATGTGACACCCCTTACCCGGCCAAAACGAAACAACCAAGTCAAGGAGGCCACATTCTACTACTTATAAGATAGGCTTAAATGAAAAATTGGTGCCTAAAGTATACCTTTTTAACTTTAGGTACCTAAAGTATTTTTTTTGTAAAAATAGGTGCCTAAAGTTTCCAAAGTTATAATTTTAGGTGCCACGATGTTAACTACCGTTAATTTTTTTTTAAAAAATATTTTTTTATTTATTTTTAATTTCTTTTATTTTTAAACTTATTTAAAAAAACCTAAATTTCCAAAATTCACAAAATAATCCCCAAAATCAAAACCCCTAACTCACCAAAACTCAAATCACGATTTGAGTCGATTTCTTTGCTGATCGCCACGCCGCCGCTGACCACATCCGTGCTAGACCACCACCATCGTTTACCCTATCATCCTATCACCAGAAATTGATCAAATTCGTGCAAAACGCCAGACAAAGGCTGAAACATTCAAAAATTCATTCGAACGATTTGCGACGAGCGGCAGCTGAACGACGACGATTGGTGCATGGGTGTTTGGGAGAGGGGAAGACACTTTATTTCATCGCTGGAATCGTGGCCAACGACGGCGGGAGTGGCGGGATTAAGAGATTTAGGTATTTCGGGATTTAGGAATTTATGAATTTGGGGCTTTTTTGGAATTTTAAGAATTTGGGGGCCTTTTTGAAAATTTCAATTTTTTATTATTTAAAAAAATAATAATAAAAAAATAAAACTTACCACGTGTCACATTATAATTGGCTACCAAGATTTTTTTTAACGGCAAGTAACACCGAGGCACCTAAAATTATAACTTTGGAAACTTTAGGTACCTATTTTTTACGAAAAATACTTTAGGCACCTAAAGTTTAAAAAAGGTATACTGTAGGCACTTATTTTTCATTTAAGCCTAGAAGATATATAAAATCCATACTTGAAAATTTCATTAATTTACTACAATGGTCAATTTTGTTATTCAAAAAGACGTGGGGATAATTTAAAATAAATAACATTGATAAGTAAAACATAGCATGCATTTTCATAGTTTAGTTAAAAATCCATAACATCCCAAATCACAAAGCTAAATCCAAGTCTTAAAACACAAAGTCCTTTAACAAAATATGACGAACAATAGTCAGTACAAACGTACTACAACAAAATGTGATAAAGTTCGTCGATCCTCCAGTAGCAACCATGCCTAACGTCCACTGCAATTTGAGAGGGAGAAAAATAAAAGCATGAGCTATAGAGCGCAGTGTGTCCTCATAGTGCAAACAAAAAATAAGGCAATCATCCAACATATGAGACAAACAATATCATGATGTAATGAATGAAGTGGATGCTAATAAATCCTAACTACCCAACGACTACTAACCAAGGGTGGATGCTCTCCTGAACCACCTTTCGATAACTCACCCTCAAATAGTGGATTTATTAAATGAATCGGGAATCATACCCGGCTTCAAGAGTGTAACCCCCTCGACCCGACCTAGACGCAAGACCGAACCAAGCAAGCTACATTAGGTTTACCGAAGTAAACCAGGAAGATGAAACCTAAAATGTGCCCATTATTTTCCTTTTATCTTATCTAGATGTATTATTACTTTCCTACATGTACATACTATTCACAGGTGAGGACTCATCTTAATCGGGCATCGAATCGATATCCAATTGGACACAAACGCTATTTAGGGACCAAATTGCAATTTCAACAATCTACAGGGACTTTTCCCAATTTTAAGTTACCAACCTTTAATTAAGTATATTTCATGCTTACATGTCAAAAATCAGCTCAATACGATCATCCATACTCATCTAATAGCATCCACATCATTCGAGGACCAAAACATAAGAAAACAAAACTTCAGAATATTCCATATAACCAACTTAACTTCCACCCGTATCGGTACGGGTACACGTGTATCGGTACGGCTTCATTGTCTCAACACCCTAGATTCTAGTAGCCAAAATTCGTTTCAATACGCACCCCGCGTATCGAAACACCCTTAAATAAGACACTGTGTTGTATCAAAACAGGTACCTGCATACCGAAATGCTGGCTTATTTTGCCTTAACCTGTACTGAAACAGCTGCCCGCGTACCGGTACGCTAAGGTTGAAATGGCTTAACCGTACCAAAATGGAGACACCCGTACCGGTGCGCCTAGACCTGAAATGTCCAAAATTGCTGGTTTTACAAGCTTTCAACCAATCCAAACCACTCTAACATGCTTCCAATATATTGTAGAGTTCATACCACATCAAAGCATCACAGATTCACCATCGACTCAAGGCATCTTGCATTAAATGTAAATATATAGGCATGCTTCCTATAAAACCATTCAAGCAAAACACCAAACTTCATACAATCACCAAAAATAAACCATAAAGGCCATTTACAACTCAAAAGCAACCAAACAAACTTGCTCAAGCAGGGAGTTCAACAAACCACCTCCCAAATAACAAAGAAAACCCCCATTTCCCTTATTACTTATAGTCTAATCCAAAAACATACTTTGGTTACCAAGTCTTTCAAGATCCCTTGCTTCTTGCTGCCTTCCAAGCTTTTAATTCTCTGCATTGATGGACAAAGAGAGCGTAAGCACACTAGGCTTAGTGAGGAATGCTAAAAAACAAAACACCATCAATGCATTTAAAACCCTTTTCTCAACAACACATTGAAATCTCATTTCAATCACCCTTTAAAATATCACTTAAACATTATCATTGAAACATCATGCCTTGAAAACCATGCACTTTTCATCTTTAAAAAAATAGCATATTAAGCCATATGCAACATGTATCATTTTCAACAGCAAATTCCATTGCTAGACCTCAATTTAAGCCTTCCCATGCATAACAACCATATGCAAAGCTTAAAGAGTAAACGTACGACATGTATCATTAACCAACAGTAAGTTCCATTGCTAAACCTCAATTTAAGCCTTCCCATGCATAACCACCATATGCAAAGCTTAAAGTGTAAACATGTATAAATCACATTATACAACACAAACTTTCCAATGATACATCAACAATTATATTGGCTCACAAGTGATCATTAACCAAGTTCATTTACCAAAAGAGTTCATCGGATACACGGATTCAACAAGTGTTTACCCAACACTTCATACATTCTCACCGGTAACACAAGGTTCACACACGGGAGTTTTCGGTACACATAACCCCCTCTACCATTGTGACACCCATAGTGGAGTATTCAATACACCATATAAACCCCTGAACACCACTCATAGGTAGATGTATAACCCACTAACGGGAGTTTACGGTATCATATATCTCCTCGACCGTTAGGGTACTTGGATGGAGTATTCGGTACACCATATAAAACCCCTCAACATCCAAGGTGACTTATTATAGTGCACTATCAATCCTATGGCCGGCCAACTATACCCGACAACAATTTTAAAACAACATCACTTGCCAATATAAATAGCCATTTACCATTTACCTTAATGTTTTTAACAAGCATTAAACCCAACCATTTTCCAAAGCAACAACCATGCTTTAAACCACAAGTATAAACCGCATACTTATAAGGATCACTTACCATGTGCATCCTTCAGCATTTCATGCTTAAAAATAGTATCTCAAATACTTTAAAACATGCTTAAACTGTAGGTAACATGTAATTCAAAACAAGTGCATAAACCATTTCAATCTAGCACGACCAAGAGAAAAACCACATTTACTTACTTCTAAGTTTAAACCAGCGTTTCAAGCTAAGTTTAAATTCCCATAAAGCACCTTTAAAACATTCCAAAGCTGGAATCCACGTTCTCACTCACTGATACGCGAAACCTAAATTCGCCGACACAAAAATAAGTGTCTGAAGCCTCCAAAGCTTCACCGATCACTTTCGGATCCATCTCCCCTGTTTTAACCACATTACAACAGAGGATTAATGCATCTCAATGCATTCAAAACACTGCAACAACAAATCTACACTGACTTCCACAATCTCCTCACAATTACCCAACCACAACAACTGAAAACATCATCTAATCCCTTCCAAACACAACCCAGCCATAATCTAACAATAGATGTCTTCAATATCATCAATTAACACTTAAAAATAGGATTATTCCATCCTAAAACTTCCAACAACCAAACAGCCACCACAACTTCACAAAAACACCAATCTAACAACCTAAACAATTAGAGATTCAAGAGTTTCGGGATTCCATTGTTAAAATAAACTTAACAACATTATAATACATCCAAAATATGTTTAAAATCGATCCTCAACACTGGAAAATAGATCCAATTTGAAACTTTCTCTTTTTCATCAATTTCACCTAATTAAATCAATTAATTCAATATAAAAACACAAAATCAAATTATAAACTATAAATCAAGGATCAAACACTGGAGAATATTAATAAAGAACCATTCAATAGAGGAGATCACAGACCTTACCCCTATTTTGTGATTTCTCCTTCAATTGGCTTGTTTAAAGCTAGGAAAACACAAGATTTCAATGAGGTTTTGTAAATCAAAGTTAAATAATCAATTTTGGATCAAGAAACTAAGTAAAATTGATCTCTCACCTCTGTTTTTTGATGAAAACTTGAGTGTTTGGCAGAAAAGAAGTGAAGAGAAAAGTTGAGAGAAAAGTTACGTCAATTTTCATTAAAACCAAATAACTAACTTTAATATCTAAAATCTCTTTTAGTTATCCTTTAAAACACATGTTAAAATGATTTAATTGAAGGGAGAAATCAACAGAAAAAACTTGGTAAAATATCTCCTTAAGAATTCTAAGAATTTGATCATTTTCATCTTAGTCACCTTTAAAACCAGTTTTCAAAAAAAAATGCATTTTGGTCACTAGTCAAAATAACACACCTCCAAACCTTATTTTCCAAAATTGATTTCACCAATATTAATCATATATTAAAATATGATTTTTAACCATTTTCCATATTTTTATCTTACCGAAAAATATACGGTCTCGAACCTGACTCGAATCTCTAACCTGATCCACCAGACCGTCTAATAAGCCTCAAAACCGCTAAGCCCAAAACTGGGGCGTTACAAAGAGAACTACAACAAAAGCATATTTATCAAAGGAACTGAGAATGATACCCGGCTTCAAAAGAACCGCAACAAATAGCAGGTTTATCAAATGAATCGAGAACTAATACCTGGCTTCAAAAGAACACAACAAATAGTAGTTTTAGCCCCCAATCTAGGAGAACCGCACATATAGCTTCCTCCTACAACCCAAACCCAATAATGGCGTAGCAAGTATGACGTATGCATGTCATAACATCATTCATGATATCATAATTAATACGAAACATGTCAGGACTAGTCACATCAAAATTTAGATTTTCATATATATCATATCATAACATAACTTATAAGGTTTAGACATGCATATAAACATATAACCAAAAAGCATGCTATTCGGACAAACATGTTATTTACAATCATGCATGAAGGCAATCCAATGTAATTTAAGATAAGAAGCATAACATAGATCAATAAGCATGCTTATCAAACAACATAGAATCATAACAATCATCAAGTCAATCATCATACAATGTAGCACTAGTGTGAGGAACACACCTTTAGCAACTATAGCTAACGAGCTTCCTACTCATGCTGCTTTCTATGATTGGTAGTTCCACTCGACCCTACAACACTCGATCCTACAACAAATGTAACATTAAAACCTTTACCCCAAAACCTTAAGCCTAATTAATTTAACCAACTTAATCAATACTCACGCATGACCCTAGTCGTAGGAACTAGAGTAGATAAGATCGGAAAGGGATCCGGGCAAGAGCGATCACCTTCAAAACATATACCCAATTATTAGAACTCTAAGCATAAATAAATATTCATAAACAACACATTTAGTGCAAAAAGGTAAGATTGAAGCTTTGGGATCAAAAAATGGATGATTTAGGAAGAACGAGTGCGAAAACGGATTCGGAAGGTCAAAATGGTTAAATGGGCCAACTTGGGCTGACGGGATGGGTCAAGTCTGGTCAGAATGGGTCAGGTCGAACCGGGTCGGTTGGACTGGGTCAGGCTGGACCGGGTCAGACTTAGGTCATTGTGTTTGGGTTAAACTGGTCAAACTTCGGTTAACCCATGTTGGGTTCATGGTTTGGATCACCTTAATTGGGTTATCCGAATTGGGCTTAGATTGGATAGAGCCCAACAAAGATGGATAGCTAAGGAATTAACATTGGGCCATAGGGGTTTATTGGGCTAGTATAATAGGTATTGGGTTACCAAGTGTTTGGGCTAGGTTTAGGAAATTAGGGTTTTGTGTGTTAGGTTAAATAAAAGATGATAGGGCTAGGGTCAGGGAGCAACGGTGCCAATGGTAAGAGGGTAGATCGGCCAGTGGCCGACGATGGAAAAATGACCAAAAATAAAAGAAAAAGTAGGGATTTACAGGAATGAATCGAATATGCACTTACCTAAACACAAAGAGGGGTGGCCGGTGGTGAACCAAAATGATAATAGGTATTCGGCCAAGGCACTTTTCTGGCGAACAGAGGGGATGTGGCACACGTGGTTGGTAGATCCGAAATGAGGACGATGAGAGGAACAACATCGTGGTCTTGCATGTACCAAATAACGTCAGAATCGGTGGTGGCCGACAAGAGTGGCTGAAACTTTCTTTGGCTTTTCCTCCCAGACGGTGGCCGAAATCGCACATGCAACGGTGGTGTTTTATCAAGGACACTGAGACGAACGTTTTGGTGTAATCGGTGCCTCAAACGGAACTATTCAATGGTGGAGCAACGGCGGCCAGAGGTGGGGTAACGATGGCCAGAGATAGGGGCACCGACAGCTAGAAATCGTGATGGGGAGAGAGTAAAAGGGGATGAAAAATAGCTAGTTTAGAAACAAAGTGGCTAAATGAGCCAAATTTGGAGAAAAGTATGTATTTATACTCTAATATTATGTTTGGGAAAAAATAAGGTTCAAACATAAAAAGAGTGCAAAACATGACAAAGATAGAACCTTGGCTTAATGGCAAAAACGTGAGATGAGGCTTGAAGTGATGGAGGTCGTAGGTTCATACCTTAGTGAGTTTAAGTTTCCATAAACCCAAGATTTTATATTTTTGAGCACCGAAGCTAAATGGGAAATTTTCAAAAAGGTCCTCAAAGGTTTTGAAATTTTGAATTTACCCTAAAAGTTTTTAAAACTTCTCGAATAAACCTTTAATCCTTATGCGATTCTACTAGCCCTATTTGAGGTTGTTATAGTTAAATCTCAGTTTTACAATTCATTTTACTACCCTCGAAGCCCATTGGGCCATAGTCTCCGAATTATAAGCCCCTCAAACACAAAATGCATTTTTCGGGCAAATTGCCTAGTGGGTATCGATACTCACCAACGTGTATTAATACGCCTCTCTGTGTACCGATACCCACCATACGTGTATCGATACTCGGCTTCACCTGCGTAAAAGGTTTAACCAACACCTCGTACCGATACCCCATCGGTACTGATATGCCCCCATGCGTACCGGTACACTTTTACGCTACTGGAATTCTAGTGAAACATGGGGTACTGATATGACCTATGCCCGTATCGATACACCCTTCAAATTTTACCTTTGCTCATCTTTTAGAACGCAGGGTACCGATACAGCTCCCCCGTGTATCGGTATCGAAGCCCAAAATTGGCTTCCAAGGCTCGGAAAATCATTTCCCAAGCCCCAAAAATGTAACCTTTAACCCATTATCTCGATCCTACATCTTATGAAAGTTAATTAGGGTGGTTTACTACCATTTTTACACCTTACTAACATTTAATCCGGGATTTGCCATTAACAAAGCTTTAAGCTACCTTAACACCAAAACTAGCAATCTTAAACCACAATATCCAGCAAAGCAATCACTTTGTGATCTTCAAGAAAAGTAGGAGTTAGAGATGTACTGACCTTAAGCCAAAAATCCCGACATGCACTCTTACCCTAAGCTCATTTAAGCTTCCTCCTTGACTCAAGCTTGGAAAAGCCCTTTAACCTCTTCCATTTGCCAAACAAACATGAAAATCGAATCAAAGCTTGCACTATCCATCATGGTGAGCTTAGCTACGAAAATACTACTTCAATATCATGAGAAAACTCCACGGGAACCCCCAAAACTTAGACCTTTCAAAAACCCATAAATACAACCTTACCTTTCCATCACAAAATTATGTTTTTCTTGAAGCCCTTGAAGAGGCGATTAACGTATCTCAATTTTGAATCTCAGATGTAGGAAAAGTGATAGAAAGCTTGAACCTTTAAGCTTAGAAAATGGGATTTGAGGAAGAGAGAAAATGAGGGTGTTTGGGAAAGATGAAGAGTGGAAGAGGGTGATATCACAATGTCCACTCTTCCCACGTGATAGCCAAGAAAAACTAAGGGGATTTCAGTCTTTATTGAAAAAAAGGTATAATTGCCTCATAAAATCCTCTACTTTCTATCTTTTTACAAAACGGTCACTTCCAAACCCTCAAAGCTCAATACTCATCCAACAAAGCCCAAACTTGACCCAATAGGTCCAATTATTCCAACCAACACGAAGATCCATAACACATTCAATGTTCAAATAGTTAACTTGGAAATTCGGGTCATTACACGTTTCACCCATATAATGATCTAAAAAACATAAAAAACTTAAATACTTTTTTTCAATCCTAATGTTCAATCCTTACTTTTCCCAATCCTAATTTTCAATTAATTAATTGTTTTTTTAAATTGATTTTCCTTCTGTATAAAAGCTTTTCCTTTTCAAAAAGCTCTCCATTTCTTCAAATTTCTTTAAACCAGCAAGCAAAACCAAAAATGGCGGGAACTGATCCACCAAAAAATCTCCTCTCTCTAATCCGAGATTTCGCGTCTGAGAAATCTCAAGGAGGTAATCATTTTCCTTTCTGTATAACATATAAGCTTCTGTTCGTTTCTCGAGAAAATGCTGGAAATGAAATGATAACAGATTTAAAGTTTCCGGTCGAATTGAAGCCTTTCTCTCCTCTTATATATTATTTTCCTAAAGTTTTGTTAATATTAAATGGAGATTTTTATTTGAGATGTTTGGATTTTGAAACGTATAGAGAGGAGAGTCGTTGGCTTGAAGAAGCAAATCGAAGAGCTCCGATCAGAACTTGAAGCAGTGAATTCCGAGCTTGAAGAAGCGAAACGTTTGAAAGAAACAACCGAGCAAGAGCTTAAAGGTTTCGAAGTTGAATTAGCTTTGAACGAAGCTTCGATTCAAGCCCTAGAGGTTCGTTGTTTCCGCTTTATTTTTGAACTTTTCACTAATTTATTTTAAAACTTTCCTTTTTATTTTCCAAATTATTCGCAGGCCAGGATTGCTTTGATTCAAGATGAAATATCCACCATTGGATCTGAAATAGAGGGCCTTAAGGTACTTAAACGACTTTGAAATTGTGAGTGATTTGTTATTTCTGAATTAAAATTCTACACTTAATTTATAAATTTTGCATGGGTTATTTGAAGAATAAAGAGGCAACATCAAGGTAAGGAGATCGTCTTCTTTCTTCTTTTAATTTTTTTATACTTTTAAAGTAGAAGAGTTTCTGATTCTATTTCTTGTTGTTCTGTACAGAGATGAGTTTATTTGTCAAATGGTTCAGTTTAATACTAAGATAAGGTTTGGTGTAAATCATCGGAACCTTCCTTAAGCTTACGATTATATTTTTCTCTTCACAGATATGCTGTAGCTATGATTTAGCTTTTCCATGAATGGATTATCAGTAATTATGAATGTATTTCTTTCTTACCATGGACCAGTATGTAGCTGTCGTTTTAATTGCTGCTTTTGGTTGAGGTAAAAAGGCCAATATGCTTATAAAATAGTTTTATTCTTTCATCTGGTATGGAAAAGAGATGAATGGAGCCCTGAAACAAGGATGGGGAAGGCCTAATAACTAAAGTATTAGTTGGAGAATTTAGAGCATTGTTATTAACTTGTTTCATTCTTTGCACCAATATTCAAGGATCTGTGATTTGCTGTGAATCTGGCATTCTAATATTTTCCAATATGCACCCTTGTTGCTTACTCCTAAAGATGATTTACTTAAGAGATGCTGAACACTTGTTACTCAGGAAATTCCAAGAGACGATAGCTTCTGGTTTTGAGAACAAGAATATTGTTGGCAATGCAACAGGTTATAGCCTTTAAATTCATCCTGTATTTTCCCCTCCCCATTTTTTTGAACCATCTTAAAAGGTTTTCCTTTTGCATTGTTTTCCATCTATAATGACCTTATTAAGGGCATCAGATTTGTTTCACCTACTTCTAATAATAAAAAATCATATTATGTCTATGTAGCTTCAAGTTGAACAGTTTGATCTTCCCTCCACAATGATAAGTTTTTATGTTTGTTAGACAGAACTATAACTTTATGCTTCTTACTGCAAGACCTATCTCAAGTAAATATCCGAAGTCTTGTTTTCTGCTAATAGTTTATCACAAATACCTCTTTTTTTAAGGTAGTTAAGCTTAAGTAAACTTCAGAGAAAGCCGAGTCGAAGAACAAGTGCCTTAATGGATTGCCCATCTGAGCAATTCACAAATAATAGAGTGGCTATGTTTTAGATGTAAAATTTATCCAAAATTAAACTTATTTCTCCAAATTCTGGCCTCTTTAGTTTTCTCCCTGTCACTCTTTCCTAGGAATAAAAACCGATGAAATGTTTACTTTTTTTCTTTCAGAAGAGGACCGTAAATCCGTAAAGAAGGATGACACTAAAATTGCTTCAAGAACTATAGAGGGTCAGCTTGCCCACGTTGTTTCTCAAATAGCTAAACAGGAGGAAGAATATCTTGCGGAACAGAGTACCCAAAAGCAGGTAACTAGTCTTCTTTGGACTATAAATGTAACTAATACAATACACTGTCAAATGTTCAGATGTTCTTAACTCAGTTGCTTAAATTATGCGAGTCTTAGTTGTCAAAGTTTTACTAGAAAGTAATCTGAGAATGATCAAGTGGTCTGAAAACCATGCAGCTTCAGCTGGAGTTGATTGACATTGAAAGGAAGGTGTGTCTGATGGATGTAATGATGCGAGAAACAAAAGCACTAGAGGACTTGACAAGATATCCTTATCAAATATGCCTTAGGAACTACACATTGAAATGTCGTCGATTAAGCATAAAGTCTTGATTAAAAGTATGATGTGAAAGAGAAAATGCCATTTGCTTGTTATTATAATAGATCATACCTCAACGTTACTCTTAAGTGTGATTAACACATCTAAACACTGATTGGGTGATCGCTTTATATATCAGCAATCTATGCAAGCTGTTTTCCTCACTAGTTAATTCACTATTTCGTTATCAAGAAAATAATGGGAAAGAAAAAAAAAATCTTCAAACTGATAGCTACCAGAAGTTGAAATCTTTTATTGATTTATTTATTTTCTCGTAGACCTAGGAGTCAAGAAGGTTATTCATCTTTGGATCTTTCTATTGCTGGAACATATAGATTTTATAAATCTCAATACATGCAAGGTTAGGCAAAGTATATATTTAAATTTTTATGTTGGCTTTTATAATCTTTTTCTTAATTTATTTTGTGAGTGAAACCCGTTACATGTAAAATAGCTCCTTGACTGGAAATAAGCAGACTTCTGAACTGGAAAAGACATGTGCTTCCTTCAGTGAAGAGTTGCAGAAGAGGTGTATATGTCCCGGTTGTCAAACAGTTAATGTGGAGGCATTGGGTGGAATGATTCAAGCAAATGATGCAAATTGATCCGTTGTAAGTCTTTTACATGCCAACATTGCAGCCATGGTATTGATGTCTTTGAATTTTATTTGCACAAAAACTTTTCGACTATACATTTATGACTAAAGTCAACATAAGGGATGTAGTACGGGTTATTCATTAATGCACTAGGTGTGAAAGAATATACCATGTTTTGAACTCTTATTTACATGCCAAAATTTCATATATAACTTTTCAGCTGCTTACTGGCAACATCTAAGAATGATTGCAATGTTTGAACCTTCGATATTTTCTTTTTAATATTGCTTTTTGTATTGTATTGAATAAGAGGTATGATGTATCTCAGTTCTTACTCAATGTTCAATTCTTTATGAGCTTTACTTTGCATTTACTGTGTCATAACACTAGGTTTCATCTATGGATCCAACTCGTAAAGAAACCATGTCCAATGAAAAGTAAGATATGAAAGAAGATTATCAAATATTGATGCCTCCTCAGAGCCAACCTGCAGTAAAATAATTTAGCTGAATCTGCTCTGATATTGTTTAACTACAATTTTTGCATGTCTGTTGAAGATGCTTCTGTATCCTTTACAATCAAAGATAGCAATGCAGATTTTCCCTCTTCTTTGTTTCCACTCGGCCCCTGTAATGAAAACACGACCTATCATGCCATGATGTTATATACAGATTTCCCGAACTTAATTCAAAACTAACTGGACTATGCATGCATTAGTGTTACTATGTAGGAAGGCATAATATTGGGAAAAGTGTCCTTGTCTAGAAATCTTGAATTGGTGGATTTCATGACTTTTATCTGTGTCGAGAATAGGGCAGAGACGGGCCGATGATCAGAGAACTTACTTTCACTGCGAAAGTAGGATAAAAGTTTTACTCCTTTCCCATACCACAAAACTCTATCACACCTGCGGCCGGACACAAATATCAACATGCTAATAAGATTGTCATAAATCCAGGTCTTATATATGACGTTTCTATAACTCTTTATTTTCCATTAAGTATTCATGGCCGCCACTTATGTCTTAACACATTAGGATATAGGGGTAATCCTCCAAATATATGAAAAAACTTAGGAAAACTGACATTCACCTCAAGCAGGTAAAATAGCTTATATATAGTGACTACGTGCCTGATTGCCTATTTTAGCAGTGATAAGCATCTATTCTGTAAAAGGTAGTTGATTGCAAAACATGTTACCATGCTGGAGTTAGGAATGTAAACGAGCCGAGTCGAACTCGAGTAGTGCTGAGCTCGACTCGGCTCGTTAAGATTTCGAGTCGAGTTCGAGCTCGAGTAATTTTTAACGAGCTTAAGAAATCTGAGCTCGACTTGGCTCATTAAGAACTCGAGTCGAGTTCGAGCTTGATTCGAGCCCAATCGAGTCAAGTGTTGACCGATTTTTGACCGTGTCGGATTCTAGTAGCTCGCCATCTGTCACGTCTCATTTAAAGCCCTATTAAGAAAAAAACTTTGATACACAAGTTGTGTAAACTCAAGCTTGTTAATTTTAGTGTTTAGGGTGTTAGTTTAGGGTTTAGAGGTTTAGGTTATTGGGTTTAGAATTTAGGATTTAGATTTTAGGGTTTAAGACTTATGTTTAGGGTTTATATTTTAGAGTAGCTCGCGAGCTTTTTGAGTCGGGTATCAAGTAGCCCGGCTCGGCTCGTTAAGAACTCGAGTTTTGACCGAGCTTTGACCAAATCGAGCTTGAGTAGCTCACGATCTGTCTCGTCTCATTTACAGCCCTAGCTAGAGTCCTTTGTTTCTCTCCGGATCTGCTGGGAAGGCCACCCGAGTACCGATTGTAATTTGATGAAGAATACTTGTATGTTGGTGCAAAATTGATGTCCCCCTCTCTCCAACCTTCAAACACTCCATCTTCTTGTTCCTTTCGAAGCTGATCGAATTCCTGCAACGCCTTCCAGTCTTGCTTCTTTATCAGATACCTAGCTAAATTGTCTTCCAAGTCTAACCTATAGTTGAGGTCTCCGAACCAGAATATCTGACTGCCTCCTCAAGAATTATGATCATGGAGTTAGGATTTTTCATTCAACTAATTTGCATACTCTTTATATCATCCCTTTATGTATCTGTTTTGCATTTGGAGCTAAAGTGTATTGTAAAAACCAGGTTGAAACTAGAAAAAAGAATGTATTGAAAACAAACCAACGAAGGCTTCTTGATTTTTTAGAATCTCAGGGGTAGGACCTAATTACATACTAACAGAAAATTTCTTAAGACTGAGAGGTTGTCAAATTATATAAATATTTGGATTATTGCTATCCCTAAAGATATTAAATGTTAATATTTTTCATTGCTGTTACTGGATAATGATTTTTGTTGGAATTGAGAATAGTTTCGAGCTATGTTACCAGAACTGGACTCACATTTTCCGTAAATTGCCCATCCAACATCTGTGTCCATCACATATTTAGGCATGGTGTGGGAACATGAGTTCTAGAAGAATTAGATTACTAATTGCTAGCATATAGCATATTCCTCGTCCATAGGTTAATATCTCTTGTTCTTTTTTGTGAAGAAATTTAATGTCCTAGGGTGGTGATACAGCACAAGGAAGAAATTCATTAGCATTTTTAGGGGTAGTTAATATGTTGAAAATTTTGGTAAACACCTATATTGTAACACCCTTTTCCCGTATCCGTATATAAGGTACGAGTCGGAAATGTTACAACTTCTTTAATCCAAAAGTCAGGGTAATTTAACATTTTCAGAAAACTTCCAGATGGTCACCCATCCTAAAATTTCTCTAGCTCAAGCACGCTTAATTTTATTTAAAATTGATTTAAATTATTTGTTCGAGTTCTAATCATAAATCAATTATCTTAGCATGCAACTCATCACATGAGTTTACTCTTAATTTTGAATCTTTCCAGAAATACCAATTATCATGAAACCAGAACGAACTTTAAAGGCCAATCACACTCAAATAGGTTAAACATGTATACATGCCACTATAAAAATCTAACCTTAATTAAGATGTCATTACTGTGATTACTTGTAATGCAAGATACTTTCAAAAAACAACACGCTAAGTACGAACTTAGTGAGGCATAAAATAAGAACATATATAAAATACTTTGTAATGCAAGATACTTTCAAAAAACAACATGATAATCATTAAATCATATAATCTGTAATGCAGGAATATTTGTGTATAAGATCATATAGTTGTACTGTGTAATCATATAGCCCAAAGTACATATCAAGTGATTAATATACGAGTCGTGTACATTTTAGTACTATCCTTTCTATCGACACAATGAAGTATCGGGAACATATCAACACAATGAAGTGTTGCGATCATATCAACACAAAAAAGTGTTGCCATATCAACACAATGAAGTGTTGCAAATTTTTGACGTCGTATACTGTCGAAACAATGAAGTGTCAAATACAGTGTGACTCTTATGGTATACCACTTATATTGTCCAACTCAATATTATACTACCAAGGGCAACTTTAAAAATCAATTCCTTCAAAATGACAAGCAACCCATATCCAATTTGTATTATGTAAAACATATCATATTAGAGTAGTTCATACTCCAATATGTTCTATACAATTCACATTGTGCATGCCATTTAAAAACTATATAAGTAGCTTATTATATATATCATGCTATAAACCATTTGTAAGCATAAAGATATTCCATGATCTTTAAATCAGTAAAATAATGTATCATGCAAAACATATTATGCTATATAAAAATATTTACCTTTTAGGTTGACTTATCACAAGTCTCCCTATAAAAATGCATGTCAACAAACATACATTTAAATACATGTATGCACTCACCTGGGCCATTTGTTAGCATGCCTTGCTAAATTCTACTCGATCTATTCCTTTATAGAACATCGAACCTTCTTTGATTCGGCCTTGACTTCATTAATCACATGAATAAGATAAAATATTTGTTAGATTCAAATCTAACAATACCTTAAACACGCTGTCTAACATAATCATTCGAATATAAAATTTCCAAATATTTTTCCTTTCTTCCTTGTACTGTTCAAAAACTCATTATGGTCCTTAGCGGCCAATTTGAACTTCCAATAATTCTTCCGAGCTTGCTAACTCACATTTAAATATAAAATGTTTCAAATTCCATTTTTTGACAGCTTGCGCTACCTTCAAAGATTTGCTTATGCCAGGCAGAATACATACAAGATTTTATTTCATTTATACTGGAAAAACTAGATTCGATAATGGTTCTAACGGTATAATCCACATAAATTAATAAAATCTACAAAAATTATGAAAATTCTTCAAACTCCCGTCACAATATTGTCCTTGCAGAATCTGCCCTATAAATTTTCTGACCTTTATTCGATTAAAAATTCATATCTTCTAACTCGGAACTCGAAATCAGTTTCCGTTTGTTGGAAACGAAACTAGACGAACACATCTTTACAACGGTATAAAATTCATCATCTAACCATTTTTTTAGAATTTATGGTGAATTTTCAAAGTCACTGCCAAAATTCAATCTTCTTGATAGCTTTCCATAATAAACTTCTAATTTCTACTAACTTCTCCTTATTTTTCTACTTATCAATTTAGTCCCATCACTTGCTTCAAACCACCAATTCATTCTCTTCTTCATCAAAAATTTATTCAAAATAATTCTCTCTAATGTTCTTTCTTTCCCAAAATAGTCACTAAAATGCAAAGGTAAGGATTTAATCTTCTTAACTTTGCAATTTAGTCCTCAAATCAACACTACTACCTTAATTCGATTATTTTAACTAAAAATTAGATTTAATCCCCATCCAAGAATTCCTTTCCTATTTGGTCACTTGATTTTGACAATTTGTTAAAATGGTCCCTAATTTGATTCAACATCGGTTTAGCATTCTAACATCAATTTCACATCTCCAACATCATTAATTACATAAAATACGCTCCAAATTCAAAGAAATTCAAATTTGGTCCCTTAACTTTGAAGCTTGCCAAATTGGTCCCTATAAGTTTTAACTTAGGGTTTTGCTTCCAAACAACAAATTAAGCTTACTAGATCATTAATCCAACATCCCCAATTTTGTTCATAAACCCTAATTTCCTTCTCATGTAAATTTTCCATCAATCAAGCACGTATTCCATGAATTAAATACATCAAAATATAGAGCTTGAAGAGTAGAACAACTTTGCAGTTTGAAAGGTTACCTGAAAATCGAGTTTCGGGGCTTGAATCGAGCTTGGAAATTTTCTCCCTTTTCTACCCATATTTTCAAAAATATGAAAGATGAAGAAGGCTTCATCTTTTTCCTTTTAATTTTAAATCTGTTCAATTATGCCACTTGTAGTATATAAATGAATTTAAAATTCATTCAAATAGGGAAATTACAAAGGTGCCCTTTTATCTAATGGTTGAGATTGATTTTATCATCAATCAAGGGCCAAGATTTAAAATTCAAATTTCTTCTTCCAAAAATAGCCCTTGTAACTTCAAATATTTCAAAATTGCCATCCCTGTCAAATGACCAATTTGCCCTCCAACTAGTCTTCATTTACTAGTTTGCTTCAAAATTGCCATTCCATTAAAGTCTAGCTAAATTAGTTTCTCTTCAACCGGCCACTATTCCATAAATATCATTTTATTATTTTCCATGGATTTTGGAATGACCTCTGAAATTTCAATTCAATCCGATTTCTCGATATTCGTAAAATACTTCTACTACGATTTTACCTTTACCGAGCTATCGGATCTATTCCGAAGATTCTATATTTCCATAATATTTCTCATATCATCATCCTTCATCCAATGACCTAAATTTAATCTTGAATTAGTAGTTTACCAACTTTGCCCGTATGATTTTCCAACATTACGATCTTTCCATTTTGATCCAACGGCTCATATTTAGCATGGAAAATCAACTTAAATCCAAGGGTTCATATTCTTCCAACACAAAGAAAATATCTTAGACATGTAAAATGACAAATTCAACCCTGGCTTATCATCCTTCAAAATATCCTAGATATTCGATTCGATCCGATTATCCGAATATTCTTTCGAACTTTATCGCTTTATAGCCAATAATACAAACTCTGTAAGAAAAATCCTGGTAACACGAAAACGTCATTCTTGGGGGTAAACTATTCATTTACGGGGTTAAAATACCCAACTTTAGAAAATTACACTTTGGTCCCTGAACTTTTCCAAAGTTTATACTTTAACCCCTAAACTTTCAAAATTTATATTTTGGTCACTAACAAAAAATTTGGGATATTACAATTCTCCCCCTTAATAAAATTCATCCTTGAATTTTCAACACATACCTGGTTCTAAAATTGAGGAAATTGTTTTCTCATATATTTTTCTCTTTCCCAAGTCACTTTTTGACTTCATAATTTCATCAAAGAACTTTAACAAGCGAGATCATTTTATTTCTTAATCCTTTGACTCCATGTGCCAATATCTTTACCGATTCTTTCTCATAAATCAAATCCAGTTGAATCTCTGTTCCCTCCGAGGTAATGACATGTAAAGGATCTAATTGATACTTCTTGAGCATCAATACATGAAATACATTATGAATCTTGTCCATTTCCAGAGGTAAGGCTAACTAATAAGCCACTGGACCAACCATTTTTTCAATCTTATATGACCCAAAAAATATCGAACTTAGCTTCCCTTTTTGGTTCAAACCATAACACCTTCTTCCAAGGTGAAACTTTTACAGAATACTTTATCCTTAATTTCATATAAATATCTTTTCTTTCAAGATCAGCAGATAATATCCACCATTCTAAAGAAATTCTAAATTACTTCGAACCATTCATACTTGATTCTCCACATCCTGAACTGAATCTAATCTGATTCAATCACCTCTTAGTTCTATTTTCATCATCCTCGGGAATATAAATCACTTCCTTGATAACATGAACATCCGTTAGACCTAACATCGAAATCTTTAATTTTTTTCACCTTAATGAATTCTTTCCAGGCATATCTTATCTTTTATCTATAAATCTTTGATCTGATTTGTCATAGTAGACTCAAGCTGAGGCTGTGAAATCGATACACTATTTTCCTCCAAAAATAATTAGGCATTTAATGCTTATAAGGCAAAGAGTGACTTTTGGCTAAATACATCAATTGCTGTTTTAGCCTTATTACATCACTACACATCCCAACCTATTATGGGACGTATTATTGAATAAGGTAGAATCCTTACTAGATTCATACTGCACTAATACTAGTGCTACTATCAAATCTTCCTTTATTGGTAATAATATAATCGTAATTTAACCTTAGAGGAACATTACTGATTCTTTAACTAACATCACTGAAGCTTCCTCAAGTGATATACCAAATCGTATAAAACCTTCATCTAATGACTCTTGCAACTAGATGTTTAGCTTTCTCAATCTAGTAAGAGCCATTATGTAGAGTGTAATCAATATAAGTTCAATATTGGATTAAATCCAATCCTAAACTTAGCCTATTGATTTAGCATCAAGCCGGACGGCTCCTTTTGGGCAACCCATTTAAAACTCATAAACAATAATAATACTCTCCCAGCTTACCCTTGATGCTCGATATCCATAACATAAGTTAAGTCATTTTTATATTGATAACAAATTCCAATAAAAACTCTGTATGCTCATGCATACCCATTATTACCACACTCACATGATTGGTTTTATGGTTTTCTTGAATCTACAACATTAGTTATAAATGTCAGAAAGCTCCTAATTTTCCTTGTCTTGATCTCTTAGCAGAACTATGTAATAAATTCAACTTGGCATTTTTGCCGAAAATCCTCACTACTTTTTAGAAGTGGTGAAATGAATAATAATTCACTATTCCTCTTTACGAGCTATAACCTCTATTTAGATATTTTCTCATTCTGAACTCTTTCTATTGCATTCAGCATAATTTACTGCTTCATAGAATTTTTAAATTCATAGGGCAATTACTACTTCTTTGTACTTGACCTCTAACCCTCTATGAACTGTTAGAACAGGCTCTCATTCTGTCTGCACGAAGCAGTTTAGAAATAATTCAAATCAGTTTATTAAACTTGCACTCATATCCGTAAATAATCCAATTGCCCTAATTAAGATGCAAGAAACTTCGTTGCATCTGTAGGATAAACTTTGTTATGGAACACTCAAAGAAAGAACTTCTAGCTAACAGACTTTTGAGTATGTACCGTAACATTACTTTATCAAATACGGGTTTAATCATTTTCAGGTGAGATAATACCTTTTCTTTTTAGTCTCCTCTAATCATCAATACAGAGTTCCTTCAACCTAACCTTTAAATCCTTAAACCATAGATTAACAATCATAGGATCTCCATCAATGTCTATCTGAAAATCTAGTGTGTCAGAACTCTCATTTCTTTTGCAATCAGTGCCTAAGCAGGCTGATTCATGATCAAATATAATGTTTGGAAGAAAAATCTTAATCCAGAACATACACATCATGTTACTCTGGTGCCTCTGCACCATGCTAAGCTGAGGGTAGAATATTATCATTAACCTTATAATGCTCGTGAATCTCTTATTGATTCACTCGTCTAAACACCTGACATAATTCTTTTACTCTCACACATTGGAATTTAAAGTTACTATCATAGTAAGCAATTGCATCCACTCCAACAAGTAAAATCATCAGTAATTCTGACATCCTAGTGGCATGTATACACTTTTGACCTTTACCATACTTCGTTTAATCTCTAGAACCGGCTAAACCTGTAGCTCTGATACCAATAAATGTAACACCCCTTTCCCGTATCCGTACACACGGTACGAGTTTAAAATGTTACAACTTCTTTAATCCAAAAATCAGGGTAATTTAACATTTTCAGAAAACTTCCTGATGGTCACCATCCTACAATTTCTCTAGCCGAAGCACGCTTAACTTTATTTAAAATTGACTTAAATTATTTGTTCGAGTTCCAATCATAAATCAATTATCTTAGTATGCAACTCATCACCTGAGTTTACTCTTAATTTTGAATCTTTCCAGAAATACCAATTATCATGAAACCATAATGAACTTTAAAGGTCAATCACACTCAAATAGGTTAAACAACTATACATGCCACTATAAAAATCCAACCTTAATTAGGATGTCATTACAGTGACTACCTGTTGAGCTTTTCCATATTGATGCAATGCTCTTCTCACTTTCAACTTGATTTACCTACGTGTGTACAATCAAACACACGCTAAGTACGAACTTATTGAGGCATAAAATAAGAACATATATAAAATACATTGTAATGCATGATACTTTTAAAAAACAACATGATAATCATTAAATCATATAATCTGTAATGCAGGAATTTCTGTGTATAAGATCATATAGTTGTACTGCGTAATCATATAGCCCAAGGTACATATCAAGGAACTAATATACGAGTCGTGTATATTTTAGTATTATCCTTTCTATCAACACAATGAAGTATCGGGAACATATCAACACAATGAAGTGTTGCGATCATATCAACACAATAAAGTGTTGCAAATTTTCGACGTCGTATACTGTCGACACAATGAAGTCTCAGATACAATGTGACTATTATGGTATACTACTATCTTGTCCAACTCAATATTATACTACTAAGGGCAACTTTAAAAATCAATTCCTGTAAAATGGCAAAGAAGTCATATCCAATTTATGTCATGTAAAACATATCATATTAGAGTAGTTCATACTCCAATATGTTCTATACAATTCACATTGTGCATGCCATTTAAAACCTATATAAGTAGCTTGTCATATATATCATGCTATAGACCATTTGTAAGCATAAAGATATTCCATGATCTTTAAATCAGTAAAATAATGTATCATGCAAAACATATTATGCTATATAAAAATATTTACCTTTTAGGTTGACTTATGACAAGTCTCCCTATAAAAATGTATGACAACAAACATACATTTAAATACATGTATGCACTCACCTGGGCCATTTGTTAGCATGCCTCACTAAATTCTACTCAATCCTTTCCTTTATACAACCTCGAACCTTCTTTGATTCGGCCTTGACTTCATTAATCACATGAATAAGATAAAATATTTGTTAGATTCAAATCTAACAATAACTTAAACACGTTGTCTAACATAATCATTAAAATATAAAATTTCCAAATATTTTTTCTTTCTTCCTTGTACGGTTCAAAAACTCATTATGGTCCTTAGTAGCCAATTTGAACTTCCAATAATTCTTCCGAGCTTGCTAACTCACTTTTAAATATAAAATGTTTCAAATTCCATTTTGACAGCTTGCGCTACCTTCAAAGATTTGCTTATACCGGGCATAATACACATCAAATTTTAATTTCCTTTATACTGGAAAAACTAGATTCGATAAAGGTTTTAACGGTATAATCCACATAAATTAATAAAATCTACAAAAATTATGAAAATTCTTCATACTCCCATCATAGTACTGTCCTTACAGAATCTGCTCTATAAATTTTCTGACCTTCATTCGATTAAAAATTGATATCTTCTAACTCGGAACTCGAAATCAATTTCCCTTTGTTGGAAAAGAAACTAGACGAACACATCTTTAGAACGGTATAAAATTCATCATCTAACCATTTTTTTAGAATTTATGGTGAATTTTCAAATTCACTACCGAAATTCAATCTTCTTCATAGCTTTCCATAATAAACTTATAATTTCTACTAACTTCTCCTTATTTTTCTACTTATCAATTTAGTCTCATCACTTGCTTCAAACCACCAATTCATCCTGTTCTTCATGAAATAATTATTCAAAATAATTCCCTCTAATGTTCTTTCTTTACCCAAAATAGTCACTAAAATGCAAAGGTAAGGATTTAAACTTCTTAACTTTGCAACTTAGTCCTCAAATCAATAATACTACCTTAATTCGATTATTTTAACTAAAAATCAGATTTAATCCCCATCCAAGAATTCCTTTCATATTTGGTCACTTGATTTTGACAATTTATCAAAATGGTCCATAATTTGATTCAACATCGGTTTAGCATTCTAACATCAATTTCACATCTCCAACATCATTAATTACATAAATACACTCCAAATTCAAAAAAATTCAGATTTGGTCCCTTAACTTTGAAGCTTGTCGAATTGGTCCCTATAAGTTTTAACTTAGGGTTTTGCTTCCAAACAACAAATCAGGCTTACTAGATCATTAATCCAAAGTCACAAACCCTAAGTTAGACTTAAATCCATAAACCCTAATATTCTCCATAGAAACCAATATATGTAGGGTTTAACTCCTAACTTAATAACATGATTTTAACATCATATAAGCTTGATTCCAACTTAAATTTAACCATGGAATCATAAAATTTCAAAAGCCCCAATTTTGTTCATAAACCCTAATTTCCTTATCATGTAAAATTTCCATCAATCAAGCATGTATTCAATGAATTAAATACATCAAAATATAGAGCTTGAAGAGTAGAACAACTTTACAGTTCGAAAGGTTACCTGAAAATTGAGTTTCGGGGCTTGAATCGAGCTTGGAAATTTTCTCCCTTTTCTACCTATATTTTCGAAAATATGAAAGATGAAGAAGGCTTCATCTTTTGCGTTTTAATTTTAAATCTCTTCAATTATGCCACTTGTAATATATAAATGAATTTTAAATTCATTAAAATAGGGAAATTACAAATGTGCCCTTTTATCCAACGGTTGAGATTGATTTTATCATCAATCAAGGGCCAAGATTTAAACTTCAAATTTCTTCTTCCAAAAATAGTCCTTGTAACTTCAAATATTTCAAAATTGCCATCCCTGCCAAATGACCAATTTGCCCTCCATTAAAGTCTAACTAAATTAGTTTCTCTTCAACCGGACACTATTCCATAAATATCATTTTATAGTTTTCCATGGATTTTGGAATGGCCTCTGAAATTTCAATTCAATTCGATTTCCCGATATTCAGAAAATACTTCTACTACGATTTTACCTTTACCGAGCTATCAGATCTATTCTGAAAATTCTATATTTCTATAATATTCCTCATATCATCATCCTTCATCCAATGTCATAAATTTAATCTTGAATTATTAGTTTACCAACTTTGCCCTTATGATTTTTCAAAATTACGATCTTGCCATTTTTCATCCAACAACTCATATTTAGCATGGAAAATCAACTTAAATCCAAGGGTTTATATTCTTCCAACACAAAGAAAATATCTTAGACACGTAAAATGACAAATTCAACCCTGTCTTATCATCCTTCAAAATATCCTAGATATTCGATTCGATCCGATTATCTGAATATTCTTCCGAACTTTATCGCTTTATAGCCAATAATACAAACTCCGTATGAAAATTTTGGGTAACATAAAAACATCATTATTGGGGGTAAACTATTCATTTACGTGGTTAAAATACATAACTTTTGAAAATTACACTTTAGTCCCTAAACTTTTCCAAAGTTTACACTTTAACCCCTAACTTTCAAAATTTATATTTTGGTCACTAACCAAAAAATTGGGATATTACATGTATCTAGTAAGGACCAATCTCATTCATCCTTGTATTTTTGTTAAATCTTTTGATTGTCTTGTAAAAAATTACTTACTCGTGTCCTAAGATGGTGAGAGGATGAGGACTGTCATCGTCGTTGGCTGATTAAGGAAAACAAGTTCGCTTAAAAATCTCCGAAACTTGATGATTCCTTCGACCTTCATCACCATTCATCTCACCCGAAGCCAAGTGAGCAGCAATGAAGCAGAAGTTGGTACCTTCAATTGACATACTAATAGAAACTAAACCTTTTTTTCCTAAATAGCCCACGATTCCACAAGCCACTGAGCTAACTTTCACATTTGAAACACAATATTTCTTTATCACTTCCTTCTTCATCCACACACTAATGAAAACTCCAACCATTTTCTTGCTTGCCATTAGCTTGTATTTCCTGCCACTGAGAAATAGTTGTTGATGTCGTTGAGTGCTTTCCGTATCCCTCTATTATCATCTTTGATTCAACCAAATAAAACATCATCAATAGGATACTCATCTCGAATCGGATTTAGCAACATGCTTTCAATTTTTTTGCTCGAGTAGCTTTCTCATCTTCAGGGTTACTATCCATCTTCGTAACCCATATGCCTTTGGTCCATATACTATTCTTATATAGGAACTCTCATCATTTCTTATGTTCAGCATTGCCCTAATCAATCTTAGGCTCAACTACATTCTCGTCTTTGACCCAACATGCGGGGTCTTTATCTATTCCAACATTAGGGCAAGCATACGCCTCAATTCCTTGAACTCAATCTAAAGATCAATCTTCGTTATCGAACTCATCAAAGCGTCTAGGCAGAAACCAACTCTAGATCCCTATGTTTTAATTCTCATTATAAAGTAATGCAAGAAAGCTATTTGCTTGTGTATATTTCAAAATAAGAAAATAATTGAATTTTGAAAAGAATGACTAACATTTTAAAATCAAAATTTGGAGAAAATGGCAAATATTTTTAAAACCAATGTTTGGCCCCAAAATATCAAATGCAATAGTGTATTTACTTCAAATTAACAAAGATCAACTCAAATAAAGCATATGCTTAGAAGATCTTGACTGTTGTGACGATATATGCACATGTGTAGTCTATTAGGCTTATGAGAGGAACAATTCTCATACCTAATTTCTAACCAATTTAATGTGGCTCTCTTAATCTCACTAACTCACCATTCCCCATCCTTTCCTCCTTTGGTGTCGATCAAGCACTTGAAGTTTGACGCTCCTTGAAGAAAGGTTAACCCTTATAGGCGGAATATAATATGAAGACAGGCTCATCCAACTTAGATATCCCTATATGATCAGAATGATCTTTGCAGGCTCGTAGGGTAGACCATAGGTCATAGTTAAGCGAAACCACATTTCTGTACTTATTTGACCTTCATATGAAATATTCTCCTCTCTTTCATTCTTTGGATCGCTCTAAACTGCCCATTTTTGGGTTTTCACCCTAGAGTTCATTTCCTTTTTCTATAACTTCAGACCGACTTGCATCCTGGCTAGATATTAATGCTTGCTTTCTATTCAAAGGTGATCAATCCTCTAAAGCTCTTCAAAATCGAGATTTACTTGAATGGAGGATTACATATAAATCTCAAGGATCATTTCTGTGCTTGACATGCTCAGATGAAATATTCTTAAAATATTCTTTTCTCTTTATTCTTTGGATTGCTCTAGACTGCTCATTTTTTGGATTTTCACCCTAGAGTTCATTTTCATTCCTAGAATATGTATCTTTGGACCAATTTGCTTCTTGACTCGACATTGATGTGCGCTTCTATTCAAAGGTGACCACCCCTCTATGTCTTCAAAATTGATATTTACTTGAATGGAGGATTATGTAGAAGTCACTTACTCATTTATTCCAGTTAAAGCCTTATTCTTGCAATGCTTGATATGGGTGTGCTCATATGAAGTATTTTTTCTCTTTTATTCTTTGAATTTCTCTAGACTGCCCATTTGAGTTTTCACCCTAGAGTTCATGTCTTTTCTTCGATTTTGGGAATGCATAGATTTGGACCGATTTATCCTGGCTCGGTATTAATACATACTTCTGCTTGAAAGCAATCAATTTTCTACGGCTCTTCTAAAATGGTGGATTCCTCATGTAGCTTTTACTTTCTCTTTATTGCACTGTTCAACTTAGCGCTCTCATTCTTGATTGCTTCGGCCTTCTGGTTGGTATTTTTCAACTTTGCTTGGTTGGCTCTTTAAGTATAAATTTTCCTTTAATAGTTTTTTTTGATGATTCTCTGGTCTTTGTATCCAATGTATCTGGTCCCATTTCTTCCTCCTTAGAAAGTGAAAGAATACCATTCGTTGTCCCATTCATAGACAGCCAGAGAAAGTCTTCAGGGGGTAGTAGCTTGAGGTCAACACTCGAATCAAGGATCTTAAATGAGAAATGCTTGAGAGGGGAATTAAATAAATGGGATCTGCCCATTACCTGAACACTTGTTTTCTTCCCCCATTGGCCTAAATAGATCATCAGATGCTTGTATTTGTAATATCCTCACAACATTCAATTCTTTCTAAACATAAGCAGCTTGGAATTGATCTCGGGATTTGAATCAAAGGTACTCTTGCAATTGAAATTCAAGGCCCTGATAAAAATGATGTATACATATGCATGTCCTTTTTCAAAAAATATGCGTATGTGTATGAGAGAACAAAAGCTATCCCATAACAATGAATGAAATGTTTAAAGAATCAAAGAATACAAAAATGTTTTCTAAATAAGAATAAAGAAAATGCGATTTTTCATTCTAACAAAAATAAATAGACATGTGTCTTTACAAAATATTCTTACTGTTTTAGGGATCAAGCCATAGGGTTTGTTTTGTGCATTGTTCTCGAAAGGGGAAACCAAAATATGGGGGAATCAAACTAACATCTTCATGAAAAGATAAGAAACCCAAGCATAGGGACTTTCAAATCATTCTCATAGTAAAAAATTATTCTGGCCTTTTCAGCGCAGTGTAAGCTTGTCCCATTTCCTTTGTTTTCCATTGCTGTATAAATTCTCGTATCAGTACTCCCTCGCCAGCCAACCTCTTGATCTTTTCCAGTAATAGCCTACACTTCTTGGTGGAATGCCCCAGTGCCCCTATATGGAAATCGCAAGCATTATCTGGGTCAAAACTGTGGGCAGATAAGTCAGGTGTAACCTTCACCGGCCTAGGACTGATGTAATAACCTTCAACCAAATGAGGAAATAATCTGAAATGGGTACCTCATATATCTCAAGATTTGTACTTGCTCGAGGAAATTTTTGTGGCAACTCAGAAGGATCGACATGCTTTATTCTTCTCGATTACGAGCACCTTGGAAGCAAGTATTGATCGCAAAGTGCTCATCGTAGAAAGAATTCCATTAAGCATTATATCAAAGAAAGAGAGGGGAAGAGTTGCATGAAATAGGGGAGTCATTTCCTCTTCGGTTATGGGAGGTTGTACTTGGGCTGCTAAACTCTGCCACCTTAAAGCATATTCCTTGAAGCTCTCATCATGTCTTATCTTCATGCCTTGGAGAAACTGACGACTTGGTGCTAAGTTTAGAGCATACTTGTATTTCCCCCAAAAGACATTACATAAGTTAACCCAGGACCACACTCTGTCTTTGCTTAATCGATTATACCATACTACGATCGGCTCTGCCAAACAATCATGAAAATAGTGGTCAACAACTTTTCATCCTCTAAGTAGCCCTTCATCTTTTTACAGAACATGGTCAAATGAGTCATAGGATAGCTTGTACCGTCATACTTTTCAAATTTGGAGACCTTGAAATTAGGCGGGTTAACTAGATCAGAGACTAGGCAAAGTTCTATTGCATTGAAAGCACCAGCTTCTCCTCTTTTCTTGACCTCTCTCTCGAATCTATCTTTTAACTGCTTGAGTCTTGATCTCTGAATTTGTTCAATTCTTTCATCCATGACAAAACTTCAACTGATTCTGGATTACTCCACCGAACCCCAAAAATCTTATTATTCAATTAATTAAAGCATGAAATGTGTCATAACTAAAGAGCAGGAGAGCAAAAGTAAGTATGAACTGCAATAATGAATGCAAATAAAGTGTTGATTCGCAAATTGTCCTTTAGGAAGACTTTTATTAAGAGATGTCTATTTACAAAAGATTGACAATATTCTACAGGTACCAACCAACCAATCTTCCTAGTATCTTGGCTTCTTGGAAAGAATTGTGCACTCAATGCTCCAATTCTATCTCCACTTTCCATTTGCTTTCGCTTGGACCATCCCAAAATCGTAGCATTGCATTCTTTGTACATTACAGAACATCCCTCCTATTATAAATATCTCCTAATATGGAATAATTTTTTAATCAAAACCTATGATATGCAGTGCTAAAATGAAATGCAAACATGAATGCAATAAGGTATTGATCGCAAAGTGCTCATCGTAGAAAGACTTTCATTAAGAAAAAAGGCTTGTTACATCAATATCTCTTTTCTAAGCTTTACAGATACTGATGAGCCCTAACACCCAACTTCTTGACTTCGTTCAACAATCGAGTCAGCTTCTTTCGTGGTTCAATGCTGGATTGATATTCTGACTTAATAGCATTGCTGCGTCGGCCAAGTCTGCCACCTGTTGAGCCACTTCACGCGCTTGGGTGATAGCAAGCTTTATGTCATTGTCCCTCTCTTGTATTTCTCGCTCAGCCTTTTGCAACTTAAGAGTTAGTTCTATAGTGCTTTCATAGGAAACATGCTTGATATCTTCAGAGCGAATCTCGTACATTCATAAAGAACTTCTAAGCTCATCGGCTTTCTCTTTAAGTGTTGTATTTTCCAACTGAAGGGTATTGGATTTTTCCTCGTACTATTGTATATTCGTATTCAAAATCTCATTTGCGGCTAGACTATCCTATAGCTCATCCCTGAGAATGTTGCACTAGCTTTCAGCTTCCTTCAAACTTTGTGACAAGCACCTTGCTTGATTTTCCTTTGTCCTGCTCTTCCACCTCCAATATTCCAAGTCATTTTTCAACTAAATGAAATTGTTCTTCTACTACTCAAGTGTATCGCCTAAACCAGCATTCTTGAACATGCAATGAAGCTTCTAATAATCATCCTGCAAAACCTTCAGTTTCTCACTCAAATCATCTTTTTCTTGCCTGAGCTTGTTCACTTGAGCTTCATGCTCGAGAGAGTGTCCCCTTCTTGGGGTACTTTCATCCTTAGCCTCGAATTCCACTGAGCGGCCTACTACTATACTAGGCTGACCTATTGTTCTGAATTCTCATTTTCCAAGTTCCAAAAAAGCTTAAACTCGTCGTTTAAAGGCAATGCAATTCTCGATGGTGTGCCCCTGAATTCTGAGATGATATTCACAACGAGAATTAGCGTCATACCAATCTGGATATGGGGGTTGCATGGGTCTTAGAAAGACCGAACTCACCAACTGGGCTTCCAAGAGCTGAGGATACAACTCTCCATAATATTCTCCATACAATATGGGTATTAGATTGAAATTAGAACCTTTAACTTTCACCTTCTAACCATCAGTCGAGAAGTGGACATTGGGATTTGAACCTTGTCCTGGGTATTGGCCCGTCTTCAACTTTGCCTCTCGGGTGATTGTTGGCTCATTGTAGAATCTAGGCTTCCCCTTCGAAACCCAACACTCCCATCTTCATAAGATCTTGAACTTTGTTCTTCAAAGCCTCGCAATTCTCGGTAGTGTGACCCAAACTTCCTAAGTGGTAACTGCACCTGGCACAAATGTTGTAACCTTTCTGGTAAGGAGGTTCCTTTGGCACGTACTGAACCAGGATGATGAGATTCTTTTCTACAAGCATCGTTAGTAACTCGATGTACTTCATAGGAATTGAAACGTGCTTCTTCACATCACTTACTGCTCGAGTTTCTTCTGGACCTACCATCACTTTCCTGGAGCTTGACTCAAATATTCCTCCTACTGGTTTATTGATATGAATCACGAATAGGTTCGAACTATGGTATTTGTTGGAGTTGCCTCATTCAGGGGTAGAGTTCTGACCATCAAGCTTCACGTTTGATTCTTGACCAATTCTTCTTTCGATTCGACGACCCCTTTCTCTTTAGTCATAGTGGTCATTAGGTTCATCATCTCGTCCATTTGCTTCTTCAATTCTTGCATCTCATTTCGTTCATCACTAGCACGAGTATCACCTGCCTTGTCCAATTCAAAGCCTTCAGATGAACCGCCTTCTCTAGTCTCTCGTGTATCTTTAGGACAACGCTTGAAATTTGTCTATTCTATCTGATCACGAGACCTCTTATCTATTATGATCACCTTCTATAGTGATGGTCACTTGCTAAATTAATACCTTTATTTTATGTCATAAGGATGCCATGCGAAGCAAATATAAAGAAAAAAACACAAAAGAGAATTGTGTCAGTATGATGAAATAATCGACTGAATAATTCAAACAAATGAAATGACAATTAATAAACAAGACGATAAATTAAAGCAATTAAATCATGCGATTAAAACAAGCATAAAAAATCAACAAATAGAAATACATATAAACAACCAAGGCCTAAATAGGGTTACCCGCTAAAAGGGAAGAGTTTCGGAAGGTACTCGAACTATCGCTAGGACATCGATTTGGGGGTACGTTCTTTATACCATACGGAGGCAAAGGTCCCACTAAATATAAAGTTAGTACCCGAAAGTGAATTACAATGCCATACGGAGGTGAAGACCCCACGAGATAAAATAATCACCCCCACTTAACAGGGACGAAGAGCCCGAGAAGAAAGCTCATGCATGAATGACAATTTATATTAAACATCGTGTTAATAAAAGAGGTAAACAAACAAGGATATGGATTAAATATTAAATCAAATTCCAATTTTTCTTAATAAATACGATACAAACCCAACTAAGGCTTGACTCTTTTTTTGTAGAAACAAAAAATGTATCCCTAACAGAGTCATCATGCTGTAGCAACCTATTAAATCCGGGCTCTTTAGGAAAATCCCATTTTTAATTAAAAAATAGCATAGAGGGGATTTTGGAAAAAGCTCGCATTTTTAAAACAAGACTTGGAGTCGTCACTGGTCACTTGGATAAGGTAGACTGGACACCAAAAAGCTAACCATAGATTCAAAATAATTTGGGTTCGGGAATCGGTTACGAGTGGGGAAAAGTTCGCACCCCCACTACGCCCAAGAATTGGTATCTAAGGTTCGTATCATATTTATTAAGAAAAATATAATTTCGGCTCTAATTTAATTACGAATCCCTAAAAATACATGCATGCATGGCCATAACATTCGAATAATAAAACCTCGCAATCTACGGTACCCAAAGAAGATGACGCCCGGAGACTTAGGACGACATTCCTAATGGGATACATAGATTTTGAGAACTAAATCAAAATGCAACAAGATATATAATGCATGGACAATTTAAAAATGCTAAAAATATATATAGACATGATTAAATGAATAAATACATAAAATAACAAACACATATATTATCAAGCATATACATATACACGTAATATATATATAACATGTAGAATATAAATAATATAATATACATGTACTGATATATAAAATACATATGCATTGTATGTAACACATATATAATATATAACCTAACATAATATGATATATATATGCATATGTAATATATAAATAACATAATGTATGAAATAAATGCATGATAACAGGAAGTGAAGGCAAGAAAATAGAATCAACGGGCACTATAAGAGGGATTATGCCATTGGTCTCGGACCAAAATGAAGGAAAAGGGGGAAATTAAAACATTTGAAAACAAACAAGGGTTACAAAAAGAATTTTGAAAAGAATGAAGGGATTAAATGGGTAATAAATCCATTTTTTAAAATGGGTATAAAACCCAAAGAACACTAACAGGTTTCATTTTTTCTCATTTGAAAAAAATAGATCAAAACACTTGTTTCAAAATCCTTTGTAATATTCTTCCCGAGTTCATGAATTCTTCATGAACTCGGGCCATTTTCCAGAAACTGATGGCCTTCTGTCGTGTCGTCCGCCGCGATTTGTCGCTGGCCGCCGCTCGATGGCGCCAGCGATCTTCAAACTTACACCCAAAACAAAGCCCCACCTTCTCCTAAACTCGAATCCAACACTCGTTTTTCAAAATAAAAGCTCAATCGCCCTAAATATTTAAAAAGCAGGGACTCAAAACCTTTTTTTTTTTGAAAAATATGAAACCATTTGTGTGAAAAACGAAGGGCCTCATATCATCAGCCACTGAAGAGCCATCTATCATCAGAGATGGTGAGCCTCGGCCGTGTAACGACCTTTCGAAGATCAAAGGTAAAAAGCCCAAATTCCCATTTTGTCTATTTTTTATTCAAACCAAAAAGAAAATAGATTTTTTACCTTTGAAAGTTTTTTTCTTGTATTGATTGTAAAAAGTGATTTTACATTGATTATTATATTGCTTTATATGTTTGAGCGATTTTTACAGTAGTTGGGCAACATTAATTGTTGAAAATGAGTATCTGACATCTCTTTTAATTGTTTTCTTTGTTGCATGTGGTGGTGGTGGGTGGAGAGAGCCGGTGGCCGTACAGTGTAGGGTAATTTCTGGCGACGAGGCCACGTGGGCGAAGGGGGAATGGTGGCAGCTGATGGAGCTATGTGGCAACAATCGGTGAAGAGCAGCCTTTGCGCGTGGCGCTTGTGGGAGATAAAGTGCTGGCGGTGGCCTCATGCGCTCGGGGAAGAAGCTAAAAGGGCTTTCTTGGTTCGATCATGGCCGTTGGATCGAATTTGATCTAATTTGGTTGTGCATAGATGAGAGAGATAATATCGTATAGGGATTTAGGGTTTTGTTAGGTTTTGACGAAACGAGCCTCGTAAATACTATGGGTTTTCAAATTTGTAAATGGACATGACTGATATAAAATTATTGGATTTTTATTTAATTTATTTTGGATCTTTTTTTTTCTAAACTAACAATAATAATAATAACACTCAGTAATAATAATAACATTATTAAAATAACAATAATAATGATAATAATAAACTAATAACATTAAAATAATATAGTAACAATACTAATATAATTCAGATATAAATTAGTGATTACACATGTTTGTCACCATGCCTTTAACAAAATCATCGAAAGACTTAGAACTATATCCAACAACAATTTAATTATGTAAATCTCACTAAAAACAAATTGGAAATGGGATACTCAGATCTTGAATTAAAATTTGTAGTATCATAGAACACTTTCAAGATTTCAAGAAGTTTCTAAATTCTACCCCAATCCTACAAACTAGGACAACAAACATATTCTTTATCTTCCAAAGCAACTCTACCAAGTACTTCTTTGAACTTGATTGCGCAAGCATCTCACAAGTAGAATTCCAACGAGTCTTGCATTCCAAAATCATTCTTCTCTTTATTAGGTTATTTTGTTGAGCAAGTTTGGCAAACTTTTGCAATCTTTGTTCACTTCCATTTAGATAATCAATTGTATCATGAAAATTCTTGATGATGGTTTTGACTTATTTGAGACCGTGTTGAACCATAATGTTAAAATATGTGTACAACAACGAACATAAAATAATTTGCCGCCACAAATCATTATTTTAGTAAGTGAGAAAGTATCTTTCATGATTTGTATGCAAGAATCATTTGCAGAGGCATTATCCACAGAAACTGTGAATACCTAAAAATACAATATTGATTAGTGCAAATTTGGTAATAGGTCAATAAGTATAAAAGACTAAAAGTATTAAACTTACTTTGTTCTAGATATCCCACTCCTTTAAGCATTTAAAAATGCAATTAGTTATGTCTTTGCCTTATTCGAGGATGAGGTATATGGACAAAACTCAACACTCGCTTTTGAAGTTTCCAGCCATGGTCAACAAAATGAGCTGTAAGAACCATGTATTCGATCTTTTGAGGTTTGAAACACCATAGTTCAGTGGTCAAAGAAATTATGTCCGCATTCTTCAACTTATTATTCTCAATCTCATAAACTTTAAAAGAATCATTTCTTATAGTATGACGTAACACACTTTTTCATTATGGTATTCTCTTCTTCAACATCATATTAAAGCTTTCTTCTTCAACAATAGAAAAAGAATGCTCATGCATAACAATTCAATACGCAATTCCTTCTCTCATTTTCAACATATCAAACTTGCCATCTTGCAGAGCACTAGCAAATTCAAAATTTGGAGAACCCCTAGTTAAATCAAATGATAAAAAGTTGATTAACTTTTGTTGTCGTATGTGTACTTTTCTTTGTAGACATTTATCCAAATGACGCTTTAAATGACTTGTAGTACCACTTCTACAAACAATTAGAAGAGTCTTACAATACAAACAAAGAACTTTATAAACTTTAAAGTTTCCAGCACGTTGAGGTTCCCCAAATTCCTTCCAAACATTTGATTTTTTCCTCTCTTAAAAGAATATGATGTAGATTCATCTTCCGTATTACGAATCACATTATTATTATTGGTGGCATTAGTTTGGGAAACAAGCACGTCTGTATTTTCTATATCAATTTCATCTATACCTAGCAAATTTGATCCGAGACCCGAACTGATACCTGAAATCGACCCAAACACAATGACTCGAATTTGATCCGAAACCTAAAATAAACTGAACCAAAATTGACCTGAATTTCAGTTGAATCGAAAGTAGACTCGAATCGATTTTCAACCAAACTGAATGGGCTTGAACTAATTTTCAACCGAACCGAATAGACCCGAACCGAAGATAACCCAAAATAAAGAAAATATATTAAAATAAATAAATAAATAAAGATGAGATATAAACTATCACACAACTCACAAAAAGCCATATATACAGGCTATATAAAATCATATATAGGGTGGAAAAATCTAACTCGGCCTGAAAACCTGATTAAAACCGATTGATCTCCTATTGACTCGACCCGAAATCAACCGACCCAAAAATAACCAACCTGAAATAAACCGAATCGAAAATCAATCAACTCGACGTCTCGACCCGATACTCAAACCGAAATCACCATAGACCCGAAGTAAAACCAAATCAGCCTCGAACCAAACTTAAACTGAATGTAGTTAGACCCGAAATGACCCAAACCGAAATGATCTGAACCGAACCCGAACCGAATGACCTGTTTGCCACCTCTAATTGAATCTTCATCAATTTCATTTACATCATCCAAATTTACCCTAAATTCCTCTACAATAAGAGTTGAATGGCCATCTGATGTTCTCAATCCAGTAATAGACATTCTTAAATTATAAATCATAATGATTTCCATTAAAATAAAACTCAAATGCTCACAAAAAACTTAACATAGCATTATTTTAAAAAAAGTACACAAAACACACAATCAATAGTAGCATGAATTGGACATAATTAAATTCTAACAGAAACCCATATCAACATGTTCAAATCTTAGACAAACACAATTTCTCTAAAGCTCTAAATCAAAGAACTATGAAAAAAAAAGGAAAAAAGAATATTAGAAGTTAGAAAGGATGGACATGGTGGTGAACTAGTGGGCTACTTGAGAACGCTGCTATCGGCTAGTGGGTGTATGGCTGTTTTTCGGTGGAAGCTTCAAGTTCGGTCGACTGAGAGATAGAAAAAGAGTAGCGTGTCCGTGTAAAATATTTGCGAGGGAGATGAAGTGTGAACTGTAAAGTGAGAAGGAGTGAAATAAAATCAGGTGGCTAGGGTTTTGTGGTTTTATTTATTTTGGGGATAACAGCACGTGACATGCTTTATGCCTAATTTGCTTAATTTTCTATAGTGGTTTTTGTTTTTTGTTTTTGCTTTATTGTTTTTTTCTAAGTATAATGCTTTGGTGCATATTATATATATATATATATATATATATTCTGAGCTTGTTCACGAGTTTTTTGAGTCAAGTTTGGGCCGGCTTGGGTCGGCTTATTAAGGTCTGGAGCCGAGCATGATGTCACGGGGCTAGAGTCTGTCTAGCTGATCCGTGCGACCTTACTCGATGTTCTCAAGACAAATGACTATGTCAGCCTTAAAACTCCCTTCGGAAGATCAAACTCTTCATAAGCACAAAGAACACTGAATCGTTCTTGTAGCGACTATTTTTTTTGAAACAAAAAGATGTTTCCCACTTGTTATAAAAGATTTAATTTAAAAGGGGAATTTTGTAAAACTCATTTTTCGTAAAAAATTGGAGTCGTCACCGATCATTTCAAAAGGGTAAATCAGATGTCGAAAAATAAAACCAGAGAAAAATTTGGGTCCGGGAGTTGGTTACGTATGGGGGAGGATTAGCACCCCCACAACGGCCAAAATTGGTACCTACGGGTTCGGATCATATTTATTAAGGTAAAAAATTGGGTTAATTTAAATTTTAATTCCTAAAATTCATGTATGCATGACAGTTAAAATTTGTATTGATATTCACAGCAGTCAAAGAAGATGACACCCAGAGGCCGGGATGCTACTCCCAATAGAATACCGGAACAATAAGGCCTACACTATATGTAACAGTTATATGTATGATAAATTAAATCGAAACAAAAATTACAACAAGATATAAACAAATTATAAAATAATATCATAGTACAAACATGAACATATAAACATTATTTAATATAATATATTATTATAAGGTATAATAAAATTGTTATAAATATATTATACGCAATATAATAAAGTAATAATATACAAAAGTACAACAACATAATACACTAGGGATTAAAATAAAATGAAAGACAAATTAAAGAACCAAATCAAAGGCAAAGAAAGGACCAAATTAAAAGAACTGGAAAATTTAAAAGGACTACGAGGAGAAATAATTAGGGGTGGAGGTCCTTATGCTTTAGTTTTTCCATTTTTGTTTAAATGTTCGGACCTAATTGAAACAAAAATAAAACATGATAGTTTAATTAAAAGAAAAAAATAATACTATTGAAAACTGAAGAAACTTTGGGGGGACTAGGATCGTTATTAGACCATGCGGAAGAGACAAAGGCAAAAAAGGCTTGAGGCGGGGGGACTTAGTGTGTAATTAACCCATTTTATTGACCTAGTATATAAGTTAAAATTATAACCGTAATCCCTTTTATTTCTTTTTTGGTTTTGGCCGGTTACCCTCCCCTTCTCATTTTCTTTCTTTTTCATTTCAAAATCCTAATAATAAAGCCTTTCCCCCTTTTGTTACCACTAACATCTGAAAAAAGGTTCTACAATGAAGGGAAACAAACACAACTTAAACTCGATCATCAGCGGTTCACCCTCGACCAAGGACGACGACAACAACACTGGTTCAAAACGAACTGAGGTACAAAACCGAAACCCCTTTACTTTTATTTGTATGCTATTCAAAACAAAAAAAATAGTGTAACCATTTCCTTTTCTTTTTGAACTTGGATCTGAAAGTATATCATTTTTTTGCTTTTTTTAACTTAAGAAAAATACAATAGATTAGATAGGGTTTTATACTCGATCTTTTTTTACACATAAAATATAAAAAGGGAGCCTCTATTTATTGTTTGATTTGCTTTAGTAATGATGTTTTAGATAACTCTATTTTATTATTTGTTTTTTGGTATGTTCAAGGAAATATTGGATGGCAGGGTCAGACTCGTCAGGCGGCAGCATGTCAGATGGGTGGCAAAGGCTGGCTCGTGGTTTCCACGTGGGTGTTGAAGAGCCACACGTGGTGGCCACGCGCGAGAAGGTGAGGGGTTTATGGGGATGCGGTAGCAGTAGGCAGACATTAGGGTGTTAGGTTATTATTTTTAGGGTTTTTAGGTTAAAATTAAGGTTAAGGGCATTCTAGTAATTTGGGTTAAAAAATATTTGGGTCGGGTCTAGTAGATGGGTTTAATGGATTTGGGTTATTGGGTTATATTATTTATTGTATTGGGCTTGAATTTTGGGTATGTAAAGGGTTAATGGACTAATTTGGGTTTAACTAGATTTGTATTTTAATTTTGGATTTGGTTTAAGGTTTTGGTATGGACATAGAGCCCAGTCAAAAATGGGCTATTACAGCTGCCCCTCTTTGCTCATTTTTGTGTAACAAGAATAGATCAAAGTCAAAAGAATAGTCATTTTTGTCCGGGTGGGTTTGGGTTGTTTCCTCTGGTCACCGTCTCTTCTTGAGCTTTACTTGATATTCAGTTGGTCCATTTGGTCGTTATTGGAGGCAAATTCTTCAAAATTGAATAATCCGTTGAGGAGATAACATCTTCAAACTGAAAATAAAAAATTCTTCACATATAACATTCTTCTCTCTTCTTTTGTTCAAAGCCTTGACTAGAAAATTCTCCCTATATAGAATTTTAGCTCGTCCCTGAAAAATTCTTCGGCTTATAAATCTTTCCTATTGGATTTTTCACCTTCGACTATTAAAGCAGTGAGTTCTTCCTATATATAACCTTTATGCTTTATGGATAGATTCTTCGAACTAAGAGATCTTCCTATACAAAACTTCTAGTCTTAAGATCCTAAAGCACAAGTTTCTCCTATATAAACCTTCTTGCTCCAAAGTCTTTTAAGCTATGGGTTCTTCCTATATAGAACCTTTCGCTTTAGAGTCATGAGTTCCTCCTATATGGAACTTCTTCCTCTAAAATATTGGGACTACTAGTTCTTCCTATATGGAACTTTCATCTTGAAATTTTGAAAATTTGGGTTCTTCCTATATAGAACCTTCATCTTCGAACATGACTCCCTATTTTCTGATGGTGCGAGTACCAAGAATTCCTGACTCTTCCCAAGAGGTTGAAAAAATGGAAGTTCTCGAGATGATGCACCGATTTTTAATCGTCTTGGCATCAAAAATGGAATATCACACTTGGGCGAGTACAAAAGACTCCTGATTCTTTGTTGAGATCTGCTTCCTCACTTGCAAAGCAAATGATCTGATTCTTCATTAATTCTTGAGTATCTGTCTAAGAAACTGACAAGATACTCGAATAGGAAGAGTTAGCATGCTCTTAATTTAGGGATGCCTAGACTATATGATGCATGAATAATGACACCTAAAGATTGCTCGAACATCTCCACTTTTTGTCATTCAATCATGTCTTTTTCCCATTTTCTTCTCTCCCCATTCTCTATGGTGGCAGTACCCCATCTCACGTACGGGTTCAATCATTTTAACCTTTTTCCTTTCAAATTTTGAAAGCTTTGCTCTAAAGCGATCTTTCAGGTTTTCACTTTAGATTTGTTTTCTCAAAGCGCTCTTAGGGTTTTCACTTTAGTTTTTTCTTTTTCTTCTTATTTTTTTCCTTTTTCTTTTTTCTTTCTTTTTTTGTTGTCCTTTCGGGTTTGCACCTTGGGATTCTTCATGTTTTTATGATTCTATTGTTTGTCTCTGATAGGCTGAAGTTTTCATATAATCAGAGTTAGTTGTCTTATTTTGGTACGTTCTCATATCTTGGTGTATGAAATCTTCTTCTGAGCAAACCTAGGCATATTTTTCGTTGAAACATTTATTCCGATATCAGTTCTTTCTTCGAATCACCTGTACTTTAAAGGCTATAACACAGTAATGCTAAAAAATATTTTGCTTATGATCAATCTATATTAACCTACTTGTAGGATGCTTAAAAACAATAAAAGAAGGCACAAAATGGTCTTTTATTAAGATTGATAGATTTTGGGATAATTTAAAGAGTCATGGAAAACATGAAACAAAAGAAAACAAAAGAACACAGATGCCCTCGGCATTGACTGTATGAATGATGAGTGAGCCCATCGAACAAGGTAGAATTTTTACCTGAAGCTCTCAACTGAGGTATCTTTACTTTCGAGAAGGTTTATTCACTGGATGCCTAATCTTAAAATTCCTTTGAGCCGCCCTTTACGGGTTTTCAACTCAAATCCTCCATCAGTTTCAAGGCGCTCTTTTTGGGTTTTCATCTTGAACCTCTCCTTTCATATCTCTCTTCTCTCTTTTTCTTTTTTTCTTTTTTATTCCTTTTTTCTTCTTCAGGCGTAGTACTTTTTGACCGAGTATGAGTTCACTGGATTGCTCAACTCATCCTCGTCCTTCCTTGTTAAGATCAATGCCCTCTAGAAAAGGCCTTCTTGACGATATATGGCTCTTCCCAATTTGGCATCCATTTCCCATGGAAATCTTTCTGAATCGACATGATCTTTTTTAGCACTAGATCCACTTTCAAAAATCTCTTGGGCGAACCTTTTATTACAAGCCCGCATCATTCTCTTATGATACATTTGCCCATGGCAGATAGCTCTCAACCACTTCTCCTCAATGAGATTCAACTGATAAAATCTAGTTTGCATCCACTCAGCTCTATCCAACTTTACTTCGTTCAGAATCCGAATTGATGGAATCTTTACTTCAATGGGTAGTACGGCCTCTATACCATAGACCAGAGAGTATGGTGTTGCCCTTGTCGATGTACGCACGGATGTTCGATAGGCGAATAGAGCAAACTATAATTTCTCATGCCAGTCTTTAAAAGTGTGTTATTTTTGCTAATATCTTCTTAATGTTCTTATTTGCTGCTTCTACTGCCCTATTCATCTTAGGACGGTAGATGGTGGAACTATGGTGCATTATTTTAAATTGCTTACACACCTCAGTCATTATTTTGTTATTCAAGTTAGAAGTATTGTCAGTAATGATTCTTTCGGGTAATCCATATCGACAAATGATTTCCTTTTTTAGGAACTTACAAATTGTGGCCCTGGTGATGCTAGTGTAGGATTCTACTTCTACCCATTTAGTGAAATAGTAAATGGCAACCAAAATGAAATGATGCTCATTGGAAGCTTTTGGATAAATCTGCCCAATAACGTCCATGCCCCATACCATAAAAGGCCATGGTGAATTTATGGTATGCAATGGTAGCGGTGGAGAATGGATTATGTCAGCATATATCTGGCACTTTTGGCATTTCTTGGCATAATCAATACAATCCCCCTTCATGATTGACCAGTAATAGCCGTATCTCATGACATTTCGGGCCATTAAAAAAATTTTGGCATGTTTTTCGTACAACCTATCATGTACTTCTGTGAGAATACTTTTAGCTTCTCGAGCATCCACACACCTCAACAATAGTTGATCTATGCCCTTTTTGTATAAGATCTCGCCATCCAGGACATATCCAACGACCATTCTTCTAATAGTCTT
The DNA here is from genome assembly GCA_019671005.1 of Hibiscus mutabilis. Classification (NCBI taxonomy): domain Eukaryota; kingdom Viridiplantae; phylum Streptophyta; class Magnoliopsida; order Malvales; family Malvaceae; genus Hibiscus; species Hibiscus mutabilis. The sequence goes on along the minus strand of CM033729.1, from coordinate 43,931,557 downwards.
CTTATCATTCTCATTTGCTCCCTCTTGGTAAACTTAGGACTTGATATATTGTAAGATATCATGGTACCACAAATTACCATCCATTTCTTCTTCCAAGCTACAATAATGATCAGGCATCTCAAAAATTAGATCATACTCAGCTTTGTATTAGTTTTATTTTTGCCTTTGTACTGGCTTTTAACATTGCAGCTAAGGTTGCCAAAGTATCTGCCATTTGATTATCATCCCTTAGAAGGTAGGTAAAACTAACATTCTTGAATTCTTTAATTAGCTCCTGAATTAGATCATAATATTTGATCAGCTTAGGATCTCCCGTTTCCCATTCTCCTCGAAGCTGGTAGACTACTAAGGATAAGTCACCAAAAGCTTGAAGTACCTTGATCCTTCTTTCAATAGTCGCATGCAATCCCATGACACAAGCCTCATACTCAGCTATGTTATTCGTACAAAAGAAATCTAATCGACTCGTGAAAGGGTAATAAACATCCTCCGAGGAAATCAATACTGCCCTTATTCCATGGCCCAAAGCATTGGATGCCCCATCAAAATAAAGCTTCCAAGATTTCTCCTCTAGGGTAGTATATTCTCCAATTGTGATGCACATCAGGTCCTCATCGGGAAAATTGAAATTCAGGGATTTATAATTGTTAGAAGCGCGGCTCACTAAGAAATCAGCTATAGTGCTCCCTTTTACCGCTTTTTGGCTCATATATATAATGTTGAACTCAGATAACAACATTTGCCATCGGGCCATCTTTCCAGTCAGCGTTGGAGCCTCCATAAAGAATTTCAGTGGGTCCAACTTGTACATCAACCAGGTGGTGTGATATAGCATGTACTGTCTGAGTCGTTTTGTAGCCCACACTAAAGTACAACTCAACTTCTGAATTGGCGGATACCGTGTTTTGTAATCAGTGAACTTTTTACTCAAATAGTAGATGACTCTTTCTTTCTAGACTCATCAGGCTGTCCAAGTACGCAACCCATTGAATTCTCGTAGACTATCAGATATAAGATCAACGGTCTACCCGGTACTGGTGCCACTAGAATTGAAGGATTCGTCAAGTATTTCTTGATTTTCTCTAGATCCCTTTGACACTCCTCATCCCATACTCATGGGTTTTTTTTCGTAGAAAACTAAAGATAAGATCACACTTTTCATTCAATTGCGAAATAAATTGAGATACATAGTTTAGTCTTTCCAAGAAACCTCGAACTTTGTCAGGATTAATCTCAATTCCCTTTTGACTCACTAAAAAACCCACGAGCTTGTCGAATGTCACAACAAAGGTACATTTGGCCGGATTGAGCTTTAGATGGTATTTTCTCAATCTTTGGAAAAGCTTTATCAGGTTCTGAATGTGCTCTTCCTCTGTTCGAGATTTGGCAATCATATCATCCACGTATACCTTAATCTCCTTGTGCTTCATGTCATGGAATAGAGTCACCATGGCCCGTTGATAAGTTGCCCCGGCATTTTTAAGTCCAAAGGGCATCACTTTGTAGCAGAATGTGCCCCACATGGTTACAAACGTGGTCTTTTCCATATCCTCAGGGTGCATCTTTATCTGATAGTATCCAGAAAAGCTATACATAAAAAAGAACCATGAATGTCCAGCAATATTGTCAACCAAGGTATCAATGTGAGGAAAAGGGAAATTATTATTGGGACTCGCTCTATTAAGGTGCCTATAGTCTACGCACATTCGAACCTTCCTATATTTCTTTGGTACCGGGACTATATTCCTGACCCATTTTGGGTACTTAGCAACTTTTAGAAAACCAGCATCAAATTGCTTTCTCACTTTCTCCCTAATTTTTAATAACATATCAATCCTCATTCTCCTAAGCTTCTATTGTACTGGCTTGCATTCTGATCTTATCGACAATTTATGCACCACAATATCTGTATTTAACCCCGACATGTCTTGGTAGGTCCAGGATAACATGTCTAGCCTCTGGGGAAATAGTGGTACCAATATTTACTTTCCTTATCTCTTCATCAGTCCCCAAATTTAAAGTTTCTACTTCTTTTTGATGGGGCAGGATTTGTTTTTCCTCACTTGCCATCATCCTTAGCAACTCTTCTGGGATTTCACATTCTATTTCATCTTCTTCCTTATTTGTCTCTGTCGAACATATAGGCTAATCAAATTCTATCTTGGGATCAGATTTAGAATCATTCATACAGTCACCCGTAAGGACCTTGCATTAAAGAAAAGAACAAATATGTATTTGGACAAAGAATGGAAACTTGTATGAAATAAAGAGTGAATGTATATATATGTACATATATAATATATTTGAAATGTTTGCTATTTGGAGAAAACATAGAAAGCATCATTTTCATTGTATTAGAAAACGAGTAGGTTAACATATCATCCCATACACAAAAGATCCCTAATGCTCGCGGGCAAAAGAAAAAGGGTTAGTTCAGAGCATTACTCTGATTCCATCCTAATAACTACGGGTAACTCAACACTACTCCAGTTATCGAGCGCCTCGCCTGGGTGACAAGGACGAATCCCAACTAAAAACTTATTGTCATCTTCACCTTTAAGCACCATATTGACCAACATTCCCTTAAGCGAATCACTGAACAAATCCTCATTATTAAGCCTATCGCTCTCATGGGTTGCTTCATGTATCTTCTGTTTAGGATTGACAATGCCACCGAACACGAAGATATCCTTCAAGGGAGGAAAAGTCATAGGTTTTCATGGGATATCTTCCCCTTTGATAGCTTTTCTTTATTCCTCTCTCATTCTGTATTCTTGTCTTCTTTGTAATATATTGGGCTTGTGACCCAGCCCAAATCGAGTATTCTTAATGATGATAGGCCTGGCGCACAAACTTTCTTACAAATTTCTTCCGATGAGCAAGGGTGGGATCATGTTTTCTTCTGCAACAAATGTGGCTTTCACAAATTCCAAGGCCCGAAAAGAGCACTCCACTGCATCTTCGTTGTTCTGGATATAAGGAGTGTCAGATGTTACTGAAGCAATAATCTCTTGTTCGGCTCCTACGCTGATTAATTTTCCTTCGACCACAAATTCCAAGGCCTTCCCAACAAGTAGTTGTAAGTTGGCTTAATGTCCATTACCACAAACTCAATTGTATACTCGGTTGGCCCGATGAGCAAGGGTATATGACACGGCCTTCCCAACAAGTAGTTGAAGTTGGATTAATGGCAGGGTTTTATATGGGAACTATCCACCGGTAAACTTTGCAAGGTTGCCATTGATAATACGTTCAGTGCAGACCCATTGTCAATAAGCACATCTGGCAGAACATAACTCTTGCAGTGGATGGTGATATTAAAAGCTTTAGTGGATCCCATACCGCTTTTTGGGATTTCATCGTCGCTGAACGTGATGTAGTTGTCCGCATCTATATGACACACTATTCGATCTAGCTTGTTCATAGAGATGTAATCTAGAACAAATGTTTGGTTTAACACCTTCAGTAACTTATCACGATATTTTTTCAAGCTCAACAATAGCTCAAGCATTGTAATCCTTACTTGTTGCTTACGTAGTTGCTCGACTACACTGTATTCAATATGCCTTAAAATTTTCAAAAAATTTTGTGCTTGTGCTTTAGTCACTGGCTCATTAATTTTTAGAGGGGGTTTCTCATCGAATATCCTCTCAGGACCAGTCAATGCATCATTCCCTTTATCCTTTACAGCTTTCACAACCTTTGTAGTCTCTGGAGAATAACACCTGCTACTCCTTGTAAGTGACACACTTCATTTACAATTTCATCTTTTGTATCCTTTTGTTCTTCTTTTTGTGTGTGTCCTTCTCCTACAGGAAATTCCTTTTTCCCCTGAGGTTTTGATCTTTCCGGCACAGACACATTGGCAGCATAATTCCATAGAATTTTCACTTGTCTTTAAATAGGAATGGAGCTGGTGCTGAAATGAAAAGCTTAGGAACTACCTTTGAAGTTTCTCCCTGAGATGAACTTTCTTCCTTTGGCTTGGTTGAGATAACGAATGGTCTGTCTACCCCATACTTGACACTGGGGTTATCTGATGTGCACACATCCAATTCTTTCCTTCTTTTAACCTTCTCAAAAAACTCTATTTCTTTGTTGCCCATCAATTTTTGGACCAACTACTTAAATTCTTCACATTGCTAGATTTTATGACCTTTTATTGGTGATACTCGCAATAGGGCCCACATCTTTCTTATACTATCTCCATACCTTTTTCTATCGGACGTGCCATGCACAATTGCTAGAATACCCATCTGAGAGGGGACTTAACTTTAGCCACCTTCCTTTTTGCTCTCTTATTACCTTCTTCTTCAATATAATTCACGCTACGTACTTTATGGTTTGACAACGGGTTGGCAACCACACTCAGATCATCAAACTTTAGAATCTCGATATTGATCAAATTTTGAACAAACATTTAAAAGCTTCTCTGTCGAGTGACCTGGGATACCAGTGTGATAGTCACAATGAGCATTTTTTTATACCATAAAGGAAAATGGGGTTTGAATAAAGTAACATGATATGGTCTAACCAAGTCAACCTTATATAGTTGAGAATACAACTCCGTATATGATACTGGCATGGGCTAAAAGACAACTTTTCTTTCTCCTTCTTGGGGGCTCTATCATCCTTCTTGTTTGAGCTTTGCGTGTTCCCATTAGCAGTCGACGGTTGAGAAATGGTGATGTTTGTTAGAACATTGTAGATGCTAGAAGTATTCACCTCATTGTCCTTCTTCTTGTAGTGCTTCATGAAATTCTTGCCACTATCGACCCTACCACTCTTTATTGCTACTTCGATTGATTCCCATGTTTTCACCAAATCAGCGAGGGCCTGAGTGGTATTATTTATTAGACGGTCGAACAACGCCTTCTTAAGAGTGTTTACAAACATAGGCGTGATCTCATGTTCAAGAATGGGTGGTTGAATTTAGGCCGCTATATCCTGCCACCTCTAGGCATATTATCGTAGACTTTCATTTGTTCTCTGCTCCATTCCTTCCAACATGATTCGATTGGGAGTCATGCCAAAAACAAGCTTGTATTGTTTGATAAAGGCTCTGGAAAAGTCTTTTCACAACTTGATATTAGCCTGAATAAGTTGTGTATACCAACGGATCGTCGATCCAATTAGACTATCCTGAAAACAGTGAATCAGTAGCTTCTCATCTTTTATAAAAGCCGTTATTTTTCTGCAATACATGGTTATGTAAGCGGAAGGGCATGTAGTCTCGTTGTACTTGTCAAAGTCTGGTGCCTTAAATTTGGCAGGAGAACCAAATATGCTACAAGACTTAAGTCGCTAGCATCATTCCAATGTTCACTTGCTCCTTGCATAGCTTTAAATTGTTCTTTTAATAAATGAAACATTTCTTCGTACTTCTTTTCTACTTTAGTTCTAATTTTTTCCATCATATTCAAATCTAGCACATCCCCTTCATAGCTAGCTTCTAATTTAATTGGTTGTCTTGTAGATGCCTCCACTTGGTGGCTAGCAGATATCTCCACATTACTGATATACATCCTCCTTTTGGGAATCTATGTCACTGATCGAACCCGAATGTGAGATGTAGTAACTTATGGTTCTTGTAAAACTATTTCTTTTCCGTCTCTTTTTCCAAATAATGCAGTTATCTGAGACATGATTGCATCTTGTGATTGGGCAATTTGTTCGTTGAGGCTTTGCTCGTCTCTGTCAAAATGTGTCTCGATGTCCTTTTTCCCTCTTTCTCGGTTAGCCACTATATCCTCTATTATTTTGGCTTGTAAACGAGTACCATAATGATGTGGAATATTTACAATTTTGATGTTAAACTTTTCTGCCATGACATTTCAATAATTAATTCAATTGGTCATAATAATGTATGCAAGGTAAACAATTAAATGAATGTTATGCAATGGTGGCGTTGATTCTCAAACAGTCCTTAGAAAAACTTTCATTAGATGAAAAGGTCTAATTACAAAAATCAGTGATAACACATTACAGATAGCGTCTAGCTTCTATTCATAAGACCTCGACTTCTTGGAGCAAAATATATGCTAAGGACCCTAGGGCTGTTCCAGCAGTAACACGTGCGTGCATTTTTTGTGCTTTTCTTGTCAAACCCTAGATGTGTCGGGCCACCCTCTATGCTTGCACCATGACGTCCATCATTGATCTATGTTGGTCTCAAATCAACTGACTGGTTTGCTGAAGCCCATACACTATCCAACGATTATCTTCCTACAGAGCTCTCTCAAAAGAGACTAGTCTTTCCTTGCAGTCACAAAGGGCACCTTCGAGTTCAGTTACCCTTGCTTTCAGCAACTTGTTTTCATCTTGAGCAAGACTTAAAGCAACAACATTGTCTTGGTTGTAGTATTGCTATAAAAGTCCCTCCAACTGAATAATCTAGGTTTCAAGCTCTTCATTTTCAGTTTTTAGTTCCTGATTTCGAACTTGGCTAGTAGATAATTCTTGAGTAACAGTTTCCAGCTCCTTTTTCTTCTTCTCTACCTACTTATGACCAGCTTCATACCTTCAAGCGTAGCCATCAACCCTTTTTTATTTCCTTCAGGAGCTTAGCAGTTAGTTCTCTGGTAGTGATAGTAGTACCTAAACCATTCCTTCACAAATTCTGCTTCAGTTCCTGCCAATCCTTTCTTAGATCCTCATGGTCTTCTTAGAGTATCTTCTTTTGTTTTAAGATATCCTTTTCTTGCCGCTTGTATTTTTTCACGTCAATTGAGGCTAAGTAATTTTTCACTTCAAAGTCAGGGATACGTTTTTAAGGCAAGTACCTTACTCTGGTGGGCCCTTTTAGCTTTCTCCAAATTTGAAGGAGCATCTCTCATATGTTCCTTCGAAGGTCAAACACTTCCTTGGTTTGTATAAGGAATGACATCATTGACCCGATTGACTCTCCACTGCTCGTAGCCTAGTGTGAATGTTGAATCATCTTCATGAATTTCAATCATATGCATATTTTTCCAAGAACGATTCATTTTATGGGTTTTTTCTTTGTAACCATCACCTTCGTGTTTGAATTCGGAGGCATTCAAACCATGAGTAGCAAGAATGAATTGCATCGAGCCATACTAGCATGACACAAGCAAGGGACAATATCATCTTCTTCCCCAAATTCTTGGAAAAGAAACCCAGTCATATTCTCTACAGTGGTATAGAAACTCACTCAAAATTAACCATGGCACCTTCCACTTGATGCTATCATCTCAGAGGTCTCGAAAACCAACCTTCCATTGATCTTCAGACATGATTTCTGCTTGGTACTCTTTCAAAAATGCTTTTATGGGGGAGAAGGTGGAAAGACAGATCTGATAGGAAAATTTTAAGTCCTAGAAGTAGCTTCAGATCCATATCTCTAATAATGGTATGCACCCCAGGAATCTGCCTTCTCCCGTCTTCCTACATACATTAAGTGAATGGAAAGTCTCTACTAGAATAGCCGGTGTTGGGTTATGCCTTTTTTGAGCTTATCGAATAGATCTGTTGTGGTATAATCTATATTTCTCAAGACTTTTAGAAAAATGACCATCTCATAAATGCTGAAAGCCAACAAATACCTCTTATTTGGTGGATCGGGATGTCAATAGATTAAGTCTCGGATATGCCCCCAAGCTATGCAGTCAATCTTTCCTCTTTTTGCAATCTTCCCTTTGAACCACTCTTTGCTTAATCCGGCGATACTAATTAGATTTTCTAAGTAAGATGGTGGGTCTTTGGGTTTGATGTATACCGTTTCTACCTTGAATCTAGGATAACAGAGTAAAGTAGTATGTTCCTCGATGGTGGGAGTCAAATCTACCTTCCCAAAAGTGAAGCAACAGTATCCCGGGTTCCAAAAATATATTAAGGCTCTGAACAAATGAATATCATTATGAACATCTAGTAAAAGGGCTATGTCGCCGAACTCCTGTTGGAAAACTTCCTTCATATTCGAACCCCAAATCTACCATATTTCTCTCAATTCATGAAGGTTATTCTGCTTAGAAACAATCAAAGTGGGCTCGATAACTTCTGATACGTGTTTCGCTGTCAGACTGTCTCCTTTTTCCATCTGCATTCCCTCAGACCATCCTCATACTGCAACATTATAACTTTTGATTTTATAGAGCCTCTCTTCCATATCGAACGCCTTCTAAAATGGACTTTTCTCGAATCAACACCTTTGTATGATATGAGATGCAAATTGAATGCAAAAAAAAAAGAAAAAAGAAAAAATAACAAAAAACAAAAAATAAGTCAATACGGTGATATAATCGAATAAACAAATTAAATAAATTAAATGCTCGACAATAAGATAAAGCAATTAATTATAGAAAATATATACAACCGATAAAAATAAACAAGACTTAAAGGGTTATTTCTAAATGGACAACATAACGGTATGCCTCTAAAAGGAGGGCTCTACAGCTCATTATATGTGATTTAGTTCTAGAGTAAACGGTACCCAAACTGTCGCTAGGACATCGGTTTGGGAGATTACGACCCTTATACCATACGGAGGTGAACACCACCAGGAAATATAAGGACCGAATTTTGAAAGTGAATTACAACACCATATAGAGGTGAACGCCCCACGAAGCGAAATAATCACTCCCACTTAAGGGTTCTATAACTAATTTATGATGACAATTTTTATCAAACAAGGTTTAGAAATTAAAAATTAAATTAAATCAAATTTAAATTTTCCTTAATAATTACGATCCAAACCCAATTAAGGCTTAACTCCTTTTTATTTTTTTAAAAAAAATAAATTGTCCCTAGCGGAGTCGCCATGTTGTAGCAATTTTTTTTTGAAACAAAAAGAGGATTCCCACTTTTTTATAAAAGATTTAGTTTAAAAGGGGACTTTCGTAAAACTCGTTTTTCGTAAAAAAAAAATTGGAGTCGCCACCGATCATTTCAAAAGGGTAGACCGAACACCGAAAAAATAAAACCAAAGAAAAATTTGGGTCAGGGAGTAGGTTACATATGGGGAAGGATTAGCACCCCCACAACGCCCAAAATTAGTACCTACAGATTCGCATCGTATTTATTAGGGAAAATAAAAAATTTAGGTTAATTTAAATTTTAATTCCTAAAATGCATGTATGCATGACAGTTAAAATTTGCCTTGATATTCATGACAGTCAAAGGAGATGACACCTGGAGGCCGGGATGCCACTGCCAATAGAATATTGAAACAATAGGGCCTGCACTATATGTAACAGTTATATGTATGATAAATTAATTCGAAACAAAAATTACAACAAGATATAAATGAATTATAAAATAATATCATAGTACAAACATGAACATATAACATTATTTAATATAATATATTATTATACGGTATATTAAAATTGTTATAAACATATTATACACAATATAATAAAGTAATAATATACAAAAGTACAACAACATAATACACTAGGGATTAAAATAAAAAGAAAGACAAATTAAAGAACCAAATCAAAGGAAAAGAAATGATCAAACTAAAAGAACTGGAAAATTTAAAAGGACTACAGGGAGAAATAATTACGGGCGGAGGTCCTTATGCTGTAGTTTTTCCATTTTTGTTTAACTGTTCGGACCTAGTTGAAACAAAAATAAAATATGGTAGTTTAATTAAAAGAAAAAAAAAAGATATTACTGAAAACTGAAGAAACTTTGGAGGGACTAGGATCGTTATTAGACCATGCAAAAGAGACAAAGGCAAAAAAGGCTTGAGGCGGAAGGACTTAGTGTGTAATTGACCCATTTTATTGACCTAGTATATAAGTTAAAATTATAGCCCTAATCCCTTTTATTTCATTTTTGGTTTTGGCCGGCTACCCTCCCCCTCTCCTTTTCTTTCCTTTTCATTTCAAAACACTAATAATAAAGCCTTTCCCCCTTTGTTACCACTAAAATCTGAAATAAAAAGGGTTCAACAATGAAGGGAAACAAACACGACTTGAACCCGATCATCGGCGGTTTACCCTTGGCCAAGGACGACAGCGACAACACCGGCTCCAGACGAACTGAGGTACGAAACTGAAACCCCCTTTACTTTTATTTTCATGTTATTCGAAACAAAAAATAGTGCATACCTTTTCTTTTTCTTTTTGAACTTGGATATGAAAATATTTCCTTTTTTGCTTTTTTTCGAACTTAAAAAATTACAATAGATTCAATCGGGTTTTATACCCGATATTTTTTTACATATAAAATATAAAAGGGGGCCTCTATTTATTGTTTGATTTGCTCTTGTAATGATGTTTTATATAACTCTCCTTTTTTTCTTTACTTTTTGGCAAGTTCGAAGCAATATTGGACAGCGGAGTCAGACTCGTCAAGCGACAGCCGGTCAGATGGGTGGCAAAGGCTGGCACGTGGTTTCCACGATGGTGTTGAAGAGCCACGTGAGGTGTCCACGCGCGAGAAGGTGAGGGGTTTATGGTGGTGTGGCGGCAGCAAGTAGACATTAGGGTGTTAGGTTATTATTTTTAGGGTTTTTAGGTTATAATTAGGGTTAAGGGCATTTTGGTAATGTAGGTTAGAAAATACTCGGGTCGGGTCTGGAAGATGGGTTTAATGGGTTTGGGATATTGGGTTAGAGTATTTATTGTATTGGGCTAGAATTTTGTGTATGTAAAGGGTTAATGGACTGAAATAATAATGGACTGATTTGGTTTTTAATTAAATATGTATTTTAATTTTGGATTTGGTTTAAGGTTTGGGTATGGACATGGAGCCCAGTCAAAAATGGGCTACTACAAATCTAAGCGGAAGAAAACAACGAGAAGGCAACTCAAGAATGAAAAAATAACAATTAAGAATGCTCAAGAACACAAGAGATCGTTTAGAGTAAATGCCTTTTTACTCAAGAGATGGATGATTTACAAATGAGTTGGGGAGCCTGTATTTATATTTGAATCCTCGTACAATGAATAGCCGAGATCGATTTACATTAGCAGCTTAGATCGAAAACTACCAACTATATCCTAGCTAACTATGGAAAGTCTATCACCTTGGAATACTTTCTTTAGGTTCGCATTCACATGGATGTTCACATTGTTGGATATTCTTTTCCCTTGGAATATGTCCTGGTAAGATGCCATCTATTTAATTACCAGCTTCAATGTTATCGGACCTTTTCTTAGTCTTGAACGGTCGGGCCAAGTAGGGTGGTCTTCTAAGCAAGCCCAAGATTTTGCAAAGAACCTCTTAGGTAGCTTGTTGCGTACATGTCTTGACTGCAAACTCGCAGGCCGTGACATTCTCCCTCATCCAATCCAGTGATGCCCTCATTGCTGACTCAGGAGAAGCTTGGCTTGGTTGGATCTCCCTCAAAACTTTGGCTTGCTTCCAACTCGTAATTAGGCTAGTTTGTTGTTACCTATCCAAAAGTATTGTTTTTAATGCCAATCTTACAATGCTTTTGCTTGTTTTAGGTACATTTAGTTGCATTAGGATGTTAGAATCATGCATTTGCATAAGGAGTTTAGAGTTTTGTCTATGCCAGTGTGAAGGGTTGTTTTGTTGGCAATTTTGCTGGTTTAGAATAGGATTTGGCCCAAAAAATCAACACAGGAAGGAGCGCCAGAGAGAATGCTGAATGTTGTTGGCACAGATGCACCAGACAATGCCAAGCACTGGTTGGCAGAGAAATGAACTTGATGCCATGCCAAGAAGCTGTTAGACCCCAAAAAAATAAGAAATGATCAGGCTCCGAAAAGATATCAATTGGATCAATCTCCAAAAAAATACTGGATAAGATGGTGCCAAGACTTGTTGGAAGATTCATGCCAAGCTTGGACACCAAGGCAGGGTCGGCAGTACGACACCAGCCCTAGCCTGATCAGCTCTCATTTAAATTTGGATAAGATGATAATCCCTTATCCCTTGGGCAGTTGAAATTCAAATGAAGAGCTAATCCTATCCCTTCCCCGCATGCCTATTTAAACACCAACTAAGCTAGACTTTGGAGAATGAGAAGATTGGATCATGAGGAGTTGGTGCGCAACGATTGACAACCGGTTGCACCTTGGAAGGGTGGTTCGACCAACTTGACCGAGAATCTTAAATCTTGCAGGGATGCATCGAGAGACCTCTTCTAGCCCATTCTCTCTTTCAAGTTATTTTATTTTATTTTTAATGATGGTGTATTTCGAAAAAGTTTGTGGGTTGTTGGTTAAATCCCTCACCATGAACTAATTTAATAGTTGGTGGGGGATTTTTGAGTTGAACGCTATTTTTATGTTTTAGTTTTTAATAATAGATCTACCTTGGCAATGTTTTCACTATTCGACATACTTTAATATTTCCCAAATACTATGCCAAGCGAGAGCTGGCACTGTTGGCCTATTGCTCCTCAATATCTTAACAGACTTGGGGTGGCAACGATCAAGTTGTTGAATACTAAACAGAGAAGCTTCGAGAGAAGTCGTTCAAGTAGATAAACTTACTTCGGGAGTGAAATCTACCCCTTAGGAGTATAGATTGGATCTTAATCAAATTGGTTTATTTAAAAACAAGCACTATAGAGATATAGGGGTTTTTACATGATCAATTTAGGGCAATGACCATTGAGAGAGGCTTTGCTAATTTTGAATCTACTCGGCAAACAATGCCAAGACAGGTTGATATTAAAGGCTGGCACGGCATGAAAAGCGTGAAAACCAGGCATTCCCTACCAACGCTCATCAATCATTAAAGCACCTTCGTTGCCAACGTCTTTACTTTACTTTCATTTCTTTACTTTTTAATTATTTTCCAAAACCAATTTCAAATCAAATTAACTTTTTCTTAAGGCAAGTAACAATCAAGGTAATTGAATTCCAAGTCAATCTCTATGGGATCGATACTCAGCTTACCAGCTGTATTACTTGAAGATCGTGTATACTTGCACGCAAAAGACTCCTTTTGGCATATTCTTATATTTTCCAAGACATATTTTCTGCCACTTTTGCCAGCATTCACTCAGAGAATCTACAAGTTTTTGGCGACGTTGTCGGGGATTGCAACGGAATTGATTGTTTTTAAATTTTTACTTTTCTTCCTTTTGTTTTTATTTTTATTATTATTTTTCACCTTTTACTTTTTTCGGTGTATGACCAGAAGCCATCCTGTGGTGGACAGTTGGCCATACAACCCGGAAATTGAGAAAACCTTACGGAGGTTAAAAAAAAGATTTAGAGATATGCAAAACCAAGGTAATGGAGGGAATAGTGTGGTGAACAATGGAGAAAATCCACTTAACAATGAGATACCACCACCACCTGCTGCCCCAATTATTAATGAGAGACCTATTAGAGAACATTTGTCACCAACCATTGATAATTTGATGCTAGGACTTGTTGGCACAAAGGTAAACGCTGTCAATTTTGAACTTAAGCCAGTAATGATTCAAACTCTTTTGAATGTAGGTCAGTTTGATGGAGCACTCACTGGAGATCCAAGGTAACATCTATAGCATTCATGGAGATTTGCAGTCATTCCAACAAAATGGAGTACCTGAAGATACCGTGAAGCTGAAGTTATTCACTTTCTCTTTGAGAGACAGAGCAAAGGCTTGGCTTAACTCCTTGCCACCTGGCTCAGTTACTTCGTGGGCAGACCTATGCTAGAAGTTCTTGACAAGATTCCAGCCACCAATACTCACTGCCAAGCTGCAAGGTGAGATCATTACATTTAGGCAGGCTGAGGATGAGACCTTATATGAAGCATGGGAAAGATTTAAAGACCTGTTAAGGAGGTGTCCTATGCATGGAATCCCCAATTGGACCCAGATACAGACATTTTACAATGGATTGAATGCAAAAACGAGGACTGTTGTCGATGCTTCAGCAGCTGGTTCGTTCCTTGACAAGACGTACACCGAGGCTGTTGACATTTTAGAGAGGATTGCAATAAATGATTTTGAATATCTTGTTGCGAGACTTGGGACTGGAACTAAAACCAATGGGAAATTTTAGGTTAACGAACTAATGTCCATTTATGCCGAGATTTCCTACCTTACTAGCATGGTAAGAACATTGCAAAAGAACAATGAGTCCCAAGAAGTCAAAGCATTATACCATTTCTGTACAATCTGTGGAGAGAATCATCATGTGGATGAATACCCTGCAAATCCTGAATCGGTAAACTTTGTTGGCAATGTTAATCGTTGCTATAATCCTAAATCCAATACTTATAATGCAGGTTGGAGACAACACCCTAGTTTAGCATGGGGAAATCAAGGAGGTAACTAGTACAATGCCCAACGCCAGAATACCCAGAGGCATAATAACAATGCCATGCGAGCATTCTATCAGAATGCCATGCCATAAAAAGCCCAAAACAATTTTTAGCAATGGCAGAGACTCAACCAAGGTGGCACACTCACAGAGTACATGGAGAGGAATGATGCCACAGTCCAGAGTTTGGCAGCATCAATGAGAAACCTGGAAGTCTAGCTTGGGAAAATTGCCAGTGCACTAAGCAATCGACCTCAGAGAGCATTACCAAGTGACACAGAAGATGCTCGGCACAAAGATAATGAGCAGTGCAAAGCTATAACTCTTCGGAGTGGTAAGCAGTGCGAGATGGAGAAGGTTGCCAAGCAGCTAGTTAATTGCCAAGTTGAGAAGCACGTGCCAGCAGATGATCTTAGGGGAGCAAAGAAAGAAAAAATCAAAAACAGATGATGCCAGATAACATACTGATGCCAGAACCGATGCCAGACAGCATACCGATGCCAAACAGACTAATGTCAGCACTGCGTTGGTAAAGCCAGCAGTGCCAGCATATGTTTATCTGCCACCACTATTTCTAGCAAGACTTCAAAAGCATAAGCAAGACTAGCAGTTCAAGCGCTTCTTGGAGGTTCTTAAGCAATTGCAAATCAACATTCCATTGGTAGAAGCCCTTGAACAAATGCCCAACTATGTCAAATTTATGAAGGATATTCTGTCCAAAAAGGGAAAGTTGGTAGACTTTGAAACTGTTGCTCTGACCGAAGGATGCAGTGTCATGATTCTAAACCGATTGCCACCAAAGTTGAAAGATCCGGGAAATTTCACTATTCCCTGAACCATTGGCAACATATTCATGGGCCAGGCACTGTGTGACCTAGGAGCCAGCATCAACTTGATGCCAATGTCAGTCTTCCGAAAGCTTGGCATAGAAGCAAGATCTACCACGGTGACACTTCAGCTGGCAGACCGATCCTATGCACATCCCAAGTGTAAGATTAAGGATGTGTTGGTAAAGGTAGACAAATTTATTTTTCTAGATGATTTTATCATTTTGGATTATGAGGCTGATATTAATGTCCCGATTATTTTGGGGAGACATTTTCTTGCCACGGGTAGGGCTTTGATTGATGTTCATAAAGGGGAACTAATAATGCGCATGAATGATCAGCAAGTTAAATTTAATGTGTTTCAAGCTTTGAAAGTGCAGATGAACCTGATGAGTGCCAAGCAAAGGAGATGATGGAGTCCATTTACACTGTGTACATGGCACAGTTATGCCAGGATACAGAATTTGATGCCAGCGACTTTGATGGCATAGCTGAACTGTTTGAGGAACCAGAAGAATCAATCTTCGAGGCTGAGGAGGTGAGTTATTTCGAGCCACTACAGTTGGCCGGTAGAGAACTCAAGGAACCTAAACCATCAATTGAGGAGCCACCGGCATTGGAACTGAAACCGCTGCCAGATCACTTGAAGTATGCTTATTTAGGTGAACACTCAACTTTACCAGTGATCATTGCCACT
Source organism: Hibiscus mutabilis (assembly GCA_019671005.1). Classification (NCBI taxonomy): domain Eukaryota; kingdom Viridiplantae; phylum Streptophyta; class Magnoliopsida; order Malvales; family Malvaceae; genus Hibiscus; species Hibiscus mutabilis. The sequence goes on along the minus strand of CM033729.1, from coordinate 43,915,829 downwards.
GGTCTCACTAATGATCAGGACGAAAGATTGTTGGCAATATTACGTGACTATAAGTAGGCACTAGGGTGGAGTTTGGCAGACATCAGAGGTATTAGCCCAACCATTTGCATGCATAAGATTATCTTGGAGGAGTACCATGGAAAGACCATTGAAGGCCAAAGAATGCTAAACCCAAGCATGGAGGAGGTAGTGAAAAAAGAGATCATAAAATGGCTTGATGCTGGATTATATATCCTATTTCCGATAGCTCTTGGGTTAGCCCGGTACAATGCGTGCCAAAGAAGGGTGGCATGGTTGTGGTGCGAAATAGTGAACCTGAGCTAATCCCCTCTAAAACTATCAAAGGATGGAGAGTGTGCATGGACTATAGGAGGCTGAACAATGCCATGAGGAAGGACCACTTCCCATTGCCATTCATTGAGTCAGATGCTAGACTGGTTGGCAGGTAAAGCTTTCTATTGTTTTTTGGATGGTTATTCAGGTTATAATCAAATTGTCACCGCACCTGATGATCAAGAGAAGACTATGTTCACGTGCCCATATGGGATATTTGCGTTTAGAAGGATGTCATTCGGCCTATGTAATGCACCGACAACGTTTCAACGTTGCACGATGTCCATTTTTTCCAATATGATCGAGCACAACATGGAAGTGTTCATGGATGATTTCTCAGTGTTTGGCAAAACATTTGAGGAATGCCTTCTGAGTTTGGAGCAAGTCTTGAAGAGATGCATAGAGACAAACCTAGTGTTGAACTGGAAAAATGCCACTTCATGGTGAAAGAGGGCATTGTTCTCGGGCACAAGGTAACACAGAGAGGGTTAGAAGTGGATCAAGCAAAAGTTGAGGCAATTAAGCAGCTACCGCCTCCAACGAGTGTTAAAGGTATAAGGATTTTTTTAGGATATGCTGGTTTTTATCGGCGTTTCATTAAAGAATTTTCGAAGATGGCTAAACCTTTATGCTTGTTGTTAGAACATAATTCCACTTTTGCATTTAACTATTCTTGTTTGAGAGCATTTCAGGAGCTTAAAGAGAAGTTAATCAATGCCCCTATAGTTGTGGCACTGGACTGGAATGAGCCCTTCGAGCTTATGTGTGATGCCAGCGACTATGCCGTTGGAGCAGTATTGGGACAAAGGCATGGCAAGGTTTTCCATGCCATCTACTATGCCAGCCGAACCTTGAATGAAGAACAACTGAATTACTCTACGACCGATAAAGAATTTCTTGCGGTTGTATTTGCTTTTGACAAATTTAAATCTTATTTAATTGGTAACAAGGTTGTGGTTTTTACAGATCATTCGACATTGAAGTATCTCTTGGAAAAGAATGATGCCAAGCCCAGACTAATCCGATGGACACTCTTGCTTCAAGAATTCGACCTTGAGATCCGAGACAAAAAGGGGAGTGAAAACTTAGTAGCTGACCATCTCTCACGTTTGGAGCATCACCTTGAAGATGGTAAGACCAATTCGATAAGAGATGAATTTTGTGACGAGTATTTTCTTGCAGTTTGTAGTGATATCCCTTTTCTACGCTAAAAAATAGGGTTTTAAGGTGTTTGGGGTCTTTCGGGTATTTAAAAATTTATTCTGTGGGGTTTTAGAAAAACCGTATTTTATTTAAAATGGAGTCGCCCCCGGCCACTTAGGTAGGCTGGACACCATAAAACCAGAGATTTTAAAAATGTTGGGTTCGGGAGCCGGTTACGGATGGGGAAGGATTAGCACCCCCACACCACGCAAAATTGGTACTTTAATAATTATCGCTTTATTAATATTAGACTTTCCGGATTAAAGTGACGATTTAATTAACATTTAATTACATGTGTGAGTAAATTTTAAAAGCCCCGTTATCCGAGAGTAAACGCCCAACCACCATCACTACGCCTAATACTGGCCTTGTTTACGCTCGGATAAAAGGGCACCGCATTGACAAAATATATATCCGTTATGCATACTAACATGGCAAATAAATTAAATACAATGCGATAAAAATTAAAAACATAAATGAATAAATACTAACATAATAAAATACTAATCTAACATAAATAAAATACTAATCTGAAACATACATACATAAATATTAATCTAACACATAAATAAAAACAAATATAACATAAATAAAATACTAATCTAAAACATAAATAAATATTAATCTAATAAAAACAAATCTAACATAAATAAAATATTAATCTAAAACATAAATAAATATATAAACTAAAAAAGAACACAATTTTTAAATTAACTAATACTTCATTAAATCATAAAAAATTACAACACAAATAAAAAGGAAACAAAATATACCTAACTAGGAGCTCGAATGACGAACCACGACTGAACCCCACCGAGATCTACCACGACCTCTCCAAAAATTAACTAGATTGGATCCAAAATAGGATCCCGATCGAATGTTGGATCGAACCAATTGGGGCTGAGGGAACTGCCCCCAACCCTGGCCAGCCTTGCGGCCGGCCTAGCTCCCAATTTGGAGAGCCGATTCAATTGCCAAATAGTGGCAATTCTTGGTATGTCATTTGTGGGTTGCCCCATGCCTTTATATAGGCAAGGGGTGGGGGTTGGGGTGAGACGTGGAGCACCCTGCTCCATGCAATTTCCTTTCCTTTTTTATACTTTTTAATTTTTTTAATTAACTTTTTTAATTTTTTTTATTTTATTTTTACTATTATTTTTTTGATTTTTTTCATTAATTTTATATTAATAATATTACTATTAAAATAATACTAATAATACTAAAACTCGGACAAAAACGAGTGATTACATTTGCCACTCTTTGCTTGTTCTTGTGAAACGAGAACAAAGCAAAGATCAAAAGCACTCATTTTTGTCCTACTTCATTGTTTGTAGCTTCGGAGTCACGTGTTCTTCTGGAACCCTCCGCTTCTCCTTAGCCGAATCTTCAGGCTCGTAAGTTCTTCCTATATAGAACTTCTTCACCTTCTGGTCTTGGAACTACAGGTCCTTCCTATATAGAACCTTTCATTTTGACGTCTTGAGTTAGGAGTCCCTCCTATATAGGACTTTCCACTCTGAGAAGGCAAAGCTTGGAGTCCTTCCTATATAGAACTCTTTGCCTTCAACGGGGTGGGTTTTTCTTATATAAAACCTTCTGTGTCACGGATAGATTCTTTTGACTGGGAGTTCTTTCTATATAGAACTGCTAGCCTTCAAACCCTGGAGTCGCCAGTCCTTTCTATACATAACTTTTAGCTTCTGAAGTCTCGGAATTACGGGTTCTTCCTATATAGAACCTTTCACTGTGATGGATTGAAAATATAGGCCCTTTTTATATAGGACATTTACCTCCGAATTTGGGATTCACGCCAAAATGGCTACCGATCTTTCTGGACTCACGCTACTAAAGCTGTCGAAATCTTTCTTCAAATTTAGGGATTCATTCCGAAAATGGCTACCGATCTTTCTGGATTCACGCTACTAAGGCTGCCGAAATCTTTATTCAATTTTGGGGATTCACGCCAACAATGGCTACCGATCTTTTTGGACTCACGCTACTAAGGTCGCTGAAATTTTTCTTTAATTTTGGGGATTCACGCTGACAATGGCTACCGATATTTCTGGACTTACGCTACTAAGGCTACCAAAATCTTCAAATTTGAGGATTCATGCTGAAAATGGCTACCGATCTTTCTGGACTCACGCTACTAAGGCTGTCGATCTTTCTGGACTCACGCTGCTAAGGCTGTCAATCTTTCTGGACTCACGTTGCTAAGGCTGCCGATCTTTCTAGACTCACGCTTCTAAGGCTGTCGATCTTTCTGGACTCACGCTGCTAAGGCTGTCAATCTTTCTGGACTCACGTTGCTAAGGCTACCGATCTTTCTAGACTCACGCTACTAAGGCTGCCGATCTTTCTGGACTCATACTCCTAAGGCTGCCAATCTTTCTGGACTCACGCTGCTAAGGCTGTCGATCTTTCTAGACTCACGCTGCTAAGGCTGTCGATCTTTCTGGACTCACGCTGCTAAGGCTATCGATCTTTCTAGACTCACGTTGCGAAGGTTACCGATCTTTCTGGACCCACGCTGCTAAGGCTGCCGATCTTTTTGGACTCACGCTGCTAAGGCTGCCGATCTTTCTAGACTCACGCTCCTAAGGCTGGCAATCTTTCTGGACTCACGTTGCTAAGGTTGCCGATCTTTCTGGACTCACACTCTTAGGCTGCCGATCTTTCTGGACTCACGCTGCTAAGGTTGCCGATCTTTTTGGACTCACGCTACTAAAGCTGCCGATCTTTTTGGACTCACACTACTAAGGCTGCCGATCTTTCTAGAATCACACTACTAAGGCTGCTGCATCATGCCTGAAGGACTTATTGATGGCCCGAAGGACTTATCACCATGCTCGAAAGACTTACTGATGACCCGAAGGTCTTATCATCATACCCGAAAGTCTTACTGATGGCTCAAAGGACTTAATATCCGGCTTTACTCTACTTTGGCTACCGTCATCTGGCCTCACGCTACTATGGTTGCCGCATCATGCTTGAAGAACTTATTGATGGCCTGAAAGGCTTATCACCATGCTCAAAAGACTTATTGGTGGCCCGAATGTCTTATCATCATGCCCGAAGGTCTTATTGATGGCCTGAAGAACTTAATATCCGGCTTTACGCTACTCTGGCTACAGTCATCTGGCCTCATGCTACTATGGCTGCCGTTATCTGGCCTCACGCTACTATGGCTTCCGCATCATGCCCGAAGGACTTAATATCCGGCTTTACGCTACTCTAGCCACCATCATCTGGCCTCACGCTACTATGGTTTTCGATCTTTCTTTCTTTAATAAAATCTACTTCTTCAAATTCTTTGAAAATTCTTCAAATACCTGTCTAAAATAAACAAAAATTAACATGCCTCTATCTATATGATGCATGCAATGTAATGCTTTCTTTTCTTCTTCTTCTTTTTTTTTGTTCTTTTTTTTCTTCTCTTTTTTTCTTTTTCTTTCTTTTTCACTCTTTTTCTGTTCTAAAGTCTTACACTCTGAAAGGTCGTTCCTCAGATTTCTTTGTCTCTTTACTTCTTCACTGTGTGCTCTTAAATCTACATTTGATCAATCACTTCGAATCTGAATTACCATGGTTTCAAATCTTTCGTGCAGAAGGTTTTTTTGTCTTCAGGGTTATCACCTATCTTCAGAAATGATCTTTTGGTCCTTATATTATTCTTATAAGAACCCTTGTCATCTTCTTCGCTTGGCGTTGCCCCATTCAACCACGGGATCCACTACTTTGAATTTCTTGACCCATCATACAGAGCCTTGATCTATTTCTAATCACCAAGGTGAGCAAAATGCTTCCATCCCCTGAGCCCATCCTTGATCTTCTCGTAGCATTTCGACGGGAACTAAGTCTCGGTCCCTATGCTTTAAATCCCATCATCATTCATTTTTAAAGTAATGCAAAAGGCAATTTACTTGTGTATATTTCAATACGAAAATAATGATTGTTTGAAAAGATAGCAGTCACTTTGAAAATCACAACTTGGGGGGGAATACCAAACATTTTAAAAACATTGTTTGGAACAAATGGTAAACATATTCCCCCCTTTTTAACCCAAACTTTTTTAAAAATTAAGGTTTGGAGAATGGTAAACAAATTTTGAAGTATATTGCCACACGTTTTAAAAAACTAATGTTTGGGGGAAATGGTAAACATCAAAACTTTTGGAGAAAATGTCAAGAACATGTTTGCCCCCAAAATATTAAACACCATAGTACATCTGCTTCAAATTGCCAGAGATCAACCCTAATGAAGCGCATATTTAGAAGATCTTGAGTATTATGGAGATATACGCAAATGTATAGTTTCTTCTAGTCTATTAGGCTTTCAAGAGGCACAATCCCATACCTAATTTCTAACCCATTTCAGGTGGCTCTCTTAATCTCACTATCTCACCATGCCCCATCCTTTCCTCATTTGGGTGTCGATCAGGCACTTCGAAGTTTGACATTTCTTGAAGAAAAGCTAACCCTTATATGTGGGATGAAATCTGAAGACATTCTCATTCAACTTGGATATCTATGGATGATCATAATGGTCTTTGGAGGCTTGTAATGTAGGCCTTTGGTTCATAGTTAGACAAAGCCGTATCTTTGTGCTCGTATGATTTGGATATTCTCACATGGAGTATTCTTTTTTCGGGGATCACTCTAGACTGGCCGTTTTTGGGTTTTCACCCTAGAGTTCATTTCCTCACTCTCTTTCTTTTGGTCCGCCTTGCATTCTGGCTGTGTATTGATGCTTATTTTCCATAAAAAATGATTGTTCCTCCAAAGTTCTTTGAATGAAGGATTATGTACACTTCTGAGAGTTCTTGTGATTGGTATGTCCAGATTCTCGAACAGTCTTTAAAAGGCTTTCGTTTAATAGAAACATGTCTGATTGCAAGAAACTAATAATGAATTACAGGTAACAGTTAGCTTCCTTCTGGAGATCTTGACTTCGGGAAGCACAGCTCATGTTTCATATCTCGACGTCGTCTTCAGGATGATTGGTAACCTCGTCTTCTCCTCTTATGCTACTCCATAGACTTGTGACATCATGATCTTCATGCTTTGGCTTCTAAGAAACATTGACAAATGTAGGCATAATGCAGACAATAGTTTCTTCTTCGGTTGATCTGGGTGCAAACAAACCGATCTTCGAATAATGCATCTAAATAGGGTTGGATCCTAGCCGTTCAAAGGGGTCTACTTAAAGTCTCTAAAACTTTTGGGTTTACATTAAAATTCTCAAAGACCATTTGGTTTAAAGATTTCCCCTTTTTTATTATCAAAATTTTTTAACTTACTTAAAAGAAACTTTAAGTTTTTTTTGAAAGTTTTAGGAGGGGAAAAATTCAAAACACAATAATAATATTTCCAAATTTTTTTTGAAGAAGTTAAATTAAAATCTTTGAGATTTTTACAAAGGGTTAAATGTGAAGATTTTAAAATTAGCGTTCTGTAGTCCCTGCTGGATCCACTACGCCGCACGTGCCTTACTATCAGATCGTCTTATTTTACGATTGGTTTTTGCTCGGCCTAACTTGATACTGTAATATTATCGTTTTCGGCAAAGCAGGATTTTTTTTCTATTCTGAAAGCCTTTTAAATGAACCGTTCTTGAATCAACACCATGTCATGATATGCAAAATAAATGCAAATAAAGGCGTTGATTCCGCTGGTAATCACCCTTTCGAACGACTTTCATAGGAATTAAAGGGTCCAAATTCTGGAGTCATAAAAGAAGACTTCTAGAGATATGCCCCTCTGCATGCTTTCGGGTCATACTCAAAGAAACTGAAAGGTTAAAATCACTGGTACCGGGTTTGCCTTCTGCTTCATGCGTTCAAACAGATCCAAGATGGCTACGTCGATGTTTCTAGGAACCCTCGAGAAGATGATCAAACCCTATATCCCTAAATAGAACATGTCCATCTTCATCGCCTCAATCGGGTGTGCTATCTTGGAAACATTCCCATGAATATGTAGGTTGTCTCTTCAATTATGAATCAAATCGTTGGCTCAATCCTCGCTTATCAAAAGATTTTGAGCTTCCATGGATAGTTCTGATTCCTCGGCGACTTTGCGTAGATCCAATCTTTCTGTACATTCTTCTGGTTGATCAAGGTTTTATATTCCTCTACCGTGGTCATCACGTCTTGGTCGTTGAAGGTAAAGCAGAAAAAAACGGGATTCTAAAATTGGAAAATGGCTAGGAGTAAAGGCTGATTGACTCGAACATACATTAGCTGGGCTATGTCGCCATAACTGTCAGAAAAAAGGTCATGTAGTCTTCGGTCCCATCTTTCCTAAATCTCTTTAAGCTCCCACATATCATTCTATTGTAGGCTCTCGTGTGTATACTTTGGCACTATACGCTTGCTCAGCAAACTGTTACCTCGGACCCGTTGATTAACCTCTGACCAATGTCGCAAGTTGATATCATCCTTCTTAAGATACCTTTTTTCCATGATGAAAGATTTTCTGATTGGGCAAACCACTTGAATCAACACCTTTATGTAATGTGGATGCAATGATAATGCAACAAAAGTATGTGTAGAATAAAAATAAAAAAAATAAAAAAATAAAACACAAAAAGAAATGAGTTAGTACCGGATAAAAATAATAAATACATAAATGAAAGGTAAATTTAAATACGATAAACAAACAAAACAACCCTATTTACAACCCATCTAAAACATCTAGGTTATCCGCATGGCTCTAAAAGGGTGGGCTTTCTATATTCTCTACATGCAGTTTTGGTGCTAAGAGGTACCCGAATTGTCCTTGTTGTCCCCTACTAAGAGTAGCAAGGCCCCCAGTCATCACCCATTATAGGCTCCTTTCAACCGGGTTCAACTCAGGGGGACCCATTCGCTTATGCCCCTACGAAGGAACGATATCCTCACGAAATCATAAGGTACTCGAGCCCCGAAGGTACTTACTAGGCCCATACGAAGGAACGATATCCTCACGAAAGCATTAGCGTTTTCCCCCACTTAAAAAGGATGGGTTTATATGCCAAATTTTAAATGCGTTAAAATAAACGCGCAATTATAACCGAATGTTAATTTAATAGTCACTTTAATCCGGAACTTCCAATATTAGTAAAGCGGTAATTATTTAAAAAAAGCTTGACTCTCATTTGTTTTTTGAAAAACAAAAATTGTCCCCAGCGGAGTCGCTATCTGTAGCGATATCCCTTTTCTACGCTAAAAAACGGGGTTTTAAGGTGTTTGGGGTCTTTCGGGTATTTAAAAATATATTCCATGGGGTTCTAGAAAAACCTTATTTTATTTAAAATGGAGTCGCCACCGGCCACTTAGGTAGGCCGGACACCATAAAACCAAAGATTTTAAAAATGTTGGGTTCGGGAGCCAGTTACGGATGGGGAAGGATTAGCACCCCCACACCGTCCAAAATTGGTACTTTAATAATTACCGCTTTATTAATATTAGACTTTTTTGGATTAAAGTGACGATTTAAATAACATTTAATTACATGTGAGAGTAAATTTTAAAAGCATCGTTATCCGAGAGTAAACGCCCAACCACCATCACTACGTATGATACTGGCCCCGTTTACGCTCGGATAAAAGGCAGTGCATTGACAAAATATATATCCGTTATGCATACTAACATGGCAAATAAATTAAATACAATGCGATAAAAATTAAAAACATAAATGAATAAATACTAACATAATAAAATACTAATCTAACATAAATAAAATACTAATCTGAAACATACATACATAAATATTAATCTAACACATAAATAAAAACAAATCTAACATAAATAAAATACTAATCTAAAACATAAATAAATATTAATCTAATAAAAACAAATCTAACATAAATAAAATATTAATCTAAAACATAAATAAATATACAAACTAAAAACGAACACAATTTTTAAATTAACTAACACTTCATTAAATCATAAAAATTTACAACACAAATAAAAAGGAAAGAAAATATACCTAACTAAGAGCTCGAATGACGAACCCCGACTGAACCCCACCGAGATCTACCACGACCTCTCCAAAAATTAACTAGATCGAATCCAAAATAGGATCGCGATCGAATGTTGGATCGAACCAACTGGAGCCGAGGGCACTGCCCCCAACCCCAGCCAGCCTTGCGGCCGACCTAGCTCCCAATTTGGGGAGCCGATTCAATTGCCAAATTATGGCAATTCTTGGAATGTCATTTGTGGGTTGCCCCATGCCTTTATATAGGCGAGGGGTGGGGGTTGGGGTGAGACGTGGAGCACTCTGCTCCACGCAATTTCCTTTCCTTTTTTTACACTTTTTAATTTTTTAATTATTTTTTTTTACTTTTTTATATTTTATTTTTACTATTATTTTTGATTTTTTCATTAATTTTATATTAATAATATTACTATTAAAATAATACTAATAATACTAAAACCCGGACAAAAATGAGTGATTACAGAGCTCATGCCATTGTATGCTGACATTGTCAACTACTTGGTAAGTAACATTCTGCCACCAAACTTGGCATACAATGCCTAGAAAAGGTTCTTGCGGGAAGTCATGCAATACTATTGGAACGAGCCAATATTGTTCAAACAGTGTGACGACCAAGTGATCCGCCGGTGTGTTCCCGAGGATGAGCAGCATAACATATTGCATTTATGCCATGCCGCACCATATGGAGGTCACTTTGCTGGGGTAAAGACTGCTGCCAAGGTACTACAGTCATGATTCTTTTGGCCCACACTATACAAGGATGCCCACGAGTATGCCAAGGCATGTGATCGATGCCAACGGACAAGAAACATCTCTGGCAGACACCAACTACCGCTTCAAAACATTATACCTGTGGATTTATTTGATGTATGGGGGATAGACTTTATGGGTCCTTTTCCACCCTCGTTTGGTAATGTATACATTCTTGTGGCTGTTGACTACGTATCTAAGTGGGTAGAAGCTGTGGCTCTGCCAACAAACGATGACAAGGCTGTTGCCAAGTTTTTGCACAAACACATATTTACTAGATTTGGTGCCACTGGAGTGATTATTCATGATGAGGGCACCCATTTTAAATGTAATCTAATTTCTAAAGCTTTTTTCAAGTATGGTATACAACAGAGAATTTCCACGGCATATCATCCACAAAAACGAATGGGAAAGCCGATATTTCAAATAAGGAGATTAAAAACATTCTAGAGAAGACTGTTAATCCATTAAAGAAATACTGGTCCTTGAGGCTAGACGAGTCCTTGTGGGCTTATAGGACCGCATTTAAAACTCCTTTGGGTACGTCACCATTTAGACTTGTTTTCGGAAAACCATGCAATCTGCCAGTGGAGCTTGAGCATAAAGCCTACTGGGCCATCAGAACACTTGGCATGGCATGAAGAGCTGGTGGAGAAATGAGGTAATTAGACCTAAATGAGTTGGAGGAATTCAGAACACAAGCCTATGAGAATGCCAGGATCTACAAGGAAAAAGCAAAACGTTGGCATGATAGTAGGATAATGTCAAGGCAGTTTGAGGTAGGCCAACGTGTTTTGTTATTCAACTCACAGCTTAAGTTGTTTCCAGGGAAACTCAGATCAAGATGGACGAGGCCTTATAAAGTTGTGAAGCCCTATGCTCATGGAGCTGTAGACATCAAGAATTTAAAGTCAGGCGAAATCTTTAAGGTGAATGGCCAATGCTTGAAGCACTACATGGAAGGTGATCAGAACAATGCCAAAGAGGTGATCCTCTTGGCAGAGGTAACATGAAAACGCCATCAGGTTTGAACTTTTGTAAATATTAGGTTAGTGTTTTTCTTTGTTTTTAGGTTTTTAGGCTTCTAATTGTTTTTCTCTCTTTTTAAGTTTCATGTTTTTATTCCTTTACTGTGTTGAAAGGTTTCCTTTGAGTTGTGCACATTCATTATGCCAGGAATTGTGCCAGGAACACTGCCAGGGTTGCTGGCATGAGCAAACACTTCAATAGAAAAATCTACCATACGCAGTGCCAGAGTAGCTTGGCATACAGTGGTGCAAAAGATAGAAGGAAGAAAAAAACCCTAGTTTCATCGGCCCAATAAAATAAGATAGAGTTATGTTTATTTGACTTTAAACCCTAGCCACCCAAATCTCGGTTGAAATTTAAATTTCAAATCAATTATCTTATCACTCCAATCTTTACCCTATCTTATCACCTATCACCTTATCACTTCAACCCTATCACTCCACCTCTTTTTACATTAATTCTTTTTATTTCCCATCATTATCCCTAATTACTACTCCCATTAAAACACTCAACCAACCCAAAACCTTTCACTTTCTCATCTAGCCGGTTAAAAGAAACTCAAACAACTCTCTCACTTTTACTTTCCTTTCGATAAGTAAGTAAAAAATCCAAATCGTCCTTTTCCTTCATCACCATTTCAAGTTTCTTCAACAAGTTTCAATGGTTTCTTCCTCTACTTCCTTCAAGCGATTCTTCAATGAGGAGATCGAGAAAAAGTTCGAATCCAATTTTGCCTCGAGGAGTTTTTACTATGAGAAGCACTTCGACCTCAACACAGAGACGAACAATGGCTTCCCTCCGGAAGTCATAGCTACGATTAACTTGCACAAATGGACTCAGTTTTGCCAGCAAACAGGGGAGGTCTATGCCACAATCGTCCAAGAATTCTATGCGCACCTTGTGACCAAGGATTTGCCATTCTTGATGATTAGAGGTAAATGTGTTCGTTTCGATGAAGGGTATATCAATAGTATGTTTGAGTTAGACGGTGCAGAGGATGAGTATTTCGAGTACGAAGATTTAATGAACGTTGCCAAGAGAAAGAGGCTACTGGCAGATCTGTGTGAGCCTGGCACGGCATGGACAGTGTCATCCAAGGGGCACCGTACGGTGAAGAGGCTGGCATTGAAACCCCAATGTAGAGGATAGAATCACTTTCTCAAGGTGAATCTGATGCCCATATCTCATAATGAGACCGTGTAAGAAGAAAGGATGATCCTATTGCACTTTATTGTTATGAGGCGCAAAATCAATGTTGGCAAGCTCATTATTGAGGAAACCAACAAGTGTGCAGCGAAAGGTACTGGCTGCTTGTTTTTCCCTTTGTTGATTTCTAATGTTTGTATGCTCCATGATGTGCTAAAGCTTGATACGGATAAGGGGAAAATGATTAAAGGAACAACAATTATTTTTGTTATATAGAGGAATCTCGTTGCTGCTGAGCCTAAGGACAAGGGCAAGGGAAAGACAAAGGCACACACGCCAAAGCCTAAGGAGTCAAAGGTCACGCCAGCAACCATGCTAGAAACCGTGCCAGACAATTCACTGCAATGCTGTCCTAAATTCATCAACTCCAGGAGATTATTCTCCAAAAAGCTGGAAAAAGCTAAGGAGCTCAATGTCAAGATGCGACACTAGATCCAGGCCAAGGATGTTGTGATTATAGAAGCTCTTACAAAATTATCAACTGATTTTGTGCCAGAGTTTCCAGACTTCCCTGTCGAGCTCTCTGTCAGCGACAATGCCATGCCACAGTCCCGTTGTCTCTAGTTGAAGTCGAGTCTTCCAATTTTGATTCTTCATATGAATCAAAGGAAACCAAAGCCAAGTCTGCCAAATCCAAGTCGCCAGTAACACCTACTGTCCATACGCCATCTGATGCCATCGATGCACCTGTCGTATCAGAGCCTGCCAAGGAAAAGGAGAAAGTTGAAGCCTCCACTACCGCTTCAAAACCAAGCTTGAAAAGAAAGAAGCACATGGCCCCTGACCGTGGGCCGTATGTGAGAAGAAATACCTGTGCTGCTCGGCAAATAGTCTTCGAATGAGAGTCATCTTCTTCCTAAACTCCTTTACATTTCATTCTATTGCATTTACATGATCATGCATTTTATTTTATTTTATTTTATTCTGTTTTTCTAGTATATATGCGTTGTTTCATGCATTGGGGACAATGCACATCTTGGGTTTGGGGTGTGCATTTCTTCACTTTTATGCCATACATTTCATGTTTAATTTTCTGTTTCCATGTAGGTCATTTAAGATAGATGCATACCGAACCACTAAAAAAAGGAAAAAGAAAATTTTGCCTCGGTTCAATTCTGAAAAAATGTTAACATTTGTTAGGCAAGTTTAATTTGATCTAGGTATCTGTCCAATGAGGAAACTGTCATCTTTAGTTGTCATGTCATGCCAGCAGAATAGTATGTCAGGTTAGCTTGGCAATAGATCTCTAGTTTGGGGAACTCAAATTTCACTTAACACGTAGTATGTATCTAGTTCCTTAGCAAACTTAGACTTTTTGAAACTATGCTCAGATTTAAAAAAAGATCAAATGATGCCAGGGTAAAAGAAACAAATAAGGCAGCAATGTTCTGCCAAGGCAAGAAAAAAATAGAACTCTCCTCAACCTTAGGGATAATAAGCTACTTGGGGCTTCGTGGTTTGCTCCCCCTTAGTTTTCAAGTCCAAAACCTTAGGGTATGAGTTGAAGAGAAAGCCTAGTGATGTCTAGATTAAGGTGGGGATTCGTGGTATGCTCCATCTTATCTCTCACGCTAAATAGTATCACGAAGCAAGCTTAAATTAATACCACCAGAAACCCTTGGCGAAGAAAGAAAAGGAAAAAATGAATGAAAAGAAAAAAAATCTGAGTTTAGGAAGTAAAATCTGTCTAAGGGAGTAAAAGGATATTTTATGCATATTGCCTGCGCATCATGCACTCTTCATGAACTTAGACTAGAGTTATATTGTTGCACTTGAATTACTACATGCTTGGCGTTATTGCACTGAGATACTGAGGACAGAAATAAAGCCAAATTCTGCTTGCCAGCATGCGTTGGCATTCAACCAAAATTTTGTCGAGGTAACTTTTTTCACAGTTTTTGTTTTTATTTTGTTTGCATTACTTGAGGACAAACAATGAGTTAGGTTTAGGGGTATGTTACCTCTCCAAAAGTATTGTTTTTAATGCCAATCTTACAATGCTTTTGCTTGTTTTTTAGGTACATTTAGTTGCATTAGGATGTTAGAATCATGCATTTGCATAAGAAGTTTAGAGTTTTGTCTATGCCAGTGTGAAGGGTTGTTTTGTTGGCAATTTTGCAGGTTTGGCATAAGATTTGGCCCAGAAAAGTAACACAAGAAGGAGCGCCAGTGAGAATATCGAGTGCTGTTGGCACAGATGGACCAGACAATGTCAAGCACCGATTGCCAGAGAACTGAACTCGATGCCACGCCAAGAAGCTGTTGGACCCCAAAAAATAGGAATGATCAGTCTCCGAAAATATAGCAATTGGATCAATCTCCGAAAAAATAGCGGATAAGATGGTCCAAGACTTGTTGGCAGATTCATGCCAAGCTTGGATGCCAAGGTAGCGTCGGCAGAATGATATCAGCCCTAGCTTGATCAGCTCTCATTTAAATTTGGATAAGATGATAATCCCTTATCTCTTGGGTAGTTGAAATTCAAATGAGGAGCTCATCATATCCCTTCCCCCCATGCCTATTTAAACACCAATCAAGCTCGACCTTAGAGAATGAGAATATTGGATCGTGAGGAGTTGGTGTGCAACGATTGACAACCGGCTACACCTTGGAAGGGTGGTTCGACCAACTTGGCTGAGAAGCCTGGATCTTGAAGGGTTGCATCGAGAGACCCCTTCTAGCCCATTCTCTCTTTCAAGTTATTTATTTTGTTTTTAATGATGATGTATTTCGAAAATGTTTGTGGGTTGTTGGTTAAATCCCTCACCATGAACTAATTTAATAGTTGGTGGGGGGATGTTTGCGTTGAATGTTATTTTTATGTTTTAGTTTTTAATAATAAATCTACCTTGGCAATGTTTTCACTATTCGACATACTTTAATATTTCCCAAATACTATGCCAAGCGAGAGCTGGCACTATTGGGCTATTGCTCATCAATATCTTAACAGACTTGGGGTGGCAACGATCAAGTTGTTGAATACTAAGGAGAGAAGCTTCGAGAGAAGTTGTTCAAGTAGATAAACTTACTTCAGGAGTAAAAAATACCCCTTAGGAGTATAGATTGGATCTTAATCAAATTGGTTTATTTAAAAACAAGCACTATAGAGATATAGGGGTTTTTACATGATCAATTTAGGGTAATGACCAACGAGAGAGGCTTTGCTAATTTTGAATCTGCTCGGCAAACAATGCTAAGACAGGTTGATATTAAAGGCTGGCACGACATGAAAAGCGTGAAAACCAGGCATTCCCTGCCAACGCTCATCAATCATTAAAGCACCTTCCTTGCCAACGTCTTTACTTTACTTTCATTTCTTTACTTTTTAATTATTTTCCAAAGCCAATTTCAAATCAAATTAACTTTTTCTTAAGGCAAGTAACAATCAAGGAAATTAAATTCCAAGTCAACCTCTGTGGGATCGATACTTAGCTTACCAGCTGTATTACTTGCAGACTGTGTATACTTGCATGCAAAAGACTCCTTTTGGCATATTCTTATATTTTCCAAGACATATTTTCTGCCACTTTTGCCAGCATTCACTCAGAGAGTCTATATTTGTCCCTTATAAGGATTGCTTGCCTTGGTCTCTTCTGTCATGTAACATCACCTCGCACACCATCATTTCATACATCTCAATCGTAAGAGCTCCCTCTTACAAGTTATGATTTGTTTTGGCATAGACCCTAATGATCCTCGAACAAAAGCTTGGACGCCAACATTATTATGTTGAACACTAGTGCACCCTCGGAACTCTGAAAGGCCTCTTATATCCTCGCCAAGTCTTTGATCTTTCGCATCTTGGTGGGATAGGTTTTTTGCTTCCTATACCCAATCAAGGTGGCAAATCAAATTGAAAAATATGACTAATGTGTTTGAGATGTACCTCCATCGGCTTAATCTTAGTGGCATTCATTCTAATTTGCATTAATCCTTCATCCATGAAGCTTGATGCATCGTTACTCTCTGGAAACCCTTCATTCATCGACCCTTCTTCCCTGAAGTTTGATGCCTCTTCCACATTGCCCATTGGTGGTAGTCTCTCCTATGCCTCTGCATGTTTTATGTCTCGAGAAGGCTTTGGCTCCTTAAGTCTTTCCTCAGTCGCAGCAACCAAGTTTTCTGGCTTGGCTAGCTGAACAACATTCAGCACATTGGTCTCTACCCTCACGTCTCGATGGATCAAAATGATGCATTATTTGCGAGGGTCCAAAATTCAAACACAATCAACAAAAAAACCAAAGTGTATTAAGTCCGTCAAGAAAATTTAAACTGATGACAAAGTCATAGTCATCAATGTGAATTACCGCTAAAGCTTCCTTGTCCTTCTATTGTCTCTCGTGTAACTCCACGCCTCGTACCACTCCAACTGTTGGAACATCTTTGGAATTGACGGTCTTTATCACCCCGGTTGACTCTTCAACCTTTATACCAAGTTTGCCTACAGCTTTCTTGGACATGAACAAGTGATAAGCTCTCGTGTCCACGAGAGTACTTCTCCTCTGACCCACAACGTTAATGTCCACGAACATCAACCCTTTCTACTTTTGGCCCTTTCATGTCTTGGCAGAACTCAGCAACATCGAACCAAGCTTTAAAGCGTCACTGCACTCCTATCCCCCTTCTTGGTAGACAACTTGACTCGATCTGGGCAATCTCGCAACATATGTTGCCCCTTACATCGGTAGCACTTCAATTGCTTCCTCTCTACCCTCGGCTTGACTGACGTGTACGAAGTAATCGCGCCAAGTTTCAGCTCATTATCTGACTCATCGTCCTTTTTGGGATCAAGATGATTCTTCTTCGGACAGTCATTGATTAGATGTGGACAATCACAATAGTAGCACCTTAGTTGCCCTCTTTCGTCTCTTCTTTGACGGTTGGACTTAGCATTTCTCTCTCACTTGATGGCTCCTTCTCATTATCACTCGACTGGTGTTCTTCCTCGTCTCCCCCACCCTTAGCCTTACTTCGGGGCTTAGAAGGCTTTGACCTCTCGGACTTGTTGCCAATGTACTCGGTCAAAGACTCAGCAGCTGCTAGAGCTTTGGAAAGTTCCTGCAAATTCCTTCGTTGTAGCTCAGCCTTGGCCCATGGCTTCAACCTATCCAGGAAGTTGAGTAGAGCAAACTTGTCGCTCATCTCTGGGATTTATAGTTGTAACTCACTAA
Source organism: Hibiscus mutabilis (assembly GCA_019671005.1). NCBI lineage: Eukaryota > Viridiplantae > Streptophyta > Magnoliopsida > Malvales > Malvaceae > Hibiscus > Hibiscus mutabilis. The sequence goes on along the minus strand of CM033729.1, from coordinate 43,898,152 downwards.
ACTCCCGAACAAATCCTGAAATGATCCATCATGCTTAAGTCTTCTAAGCTTGAAACTCCTTCAAGGTTCTAACGGTAGTGCCCTCTCACTTTGCATTGGAGCACCTACGACGCCACCACAATAGTGCAATATCAATTAAATGAACACTCGCAGTATTTACCTTGTTGTCATCCTCGGTGATGCTCATGACTCAAAAGTATTGTTCCATGCCCCACAAGAAGTTGTTCACATCTTGTGCCGATTAAGTCCCCTCAAATTGCTTTGGCTTCGGGATATCTTCCATAGGCTTAGATACAATGGGTACCACTCCACTCGTCATGGCGATCTTGTACACAAACAAGTCTGCCTTAAGGCCCTCCACTTCCAACTTCAAAGCCTTTACCTCAGCTTCAAGCGCATCACTCCTCTGATTCACACTGTCGGTAACCTAGTCGATTTTGTCAACTCTTTTCTTCAGCGTAGCCATAGTATCCCTCAAACTCGTTCTCTTCATTTACCCAGCAGGGGTCTTCACACCCTTTGCCGCAAAATCTTCTTATTCACGTGCCATCTCGATTAGTGCCTCGCTCGAACTACCTCACTCTAATACCACTTGTCACGTGGTTAGAGTCTGACTAGTTGATCCATGCAGCCTTAGTTGATGTTCTCAATACAAACGACTAAGTCAGCCTTAAAAATTTCTTCGGAAGATCAAACTCTTCATAGGAACTAAGAACGCTAAATTGTTCTAAGCGGAAGCAAACAACAAGAAGACAACTTAAGAACAAAAGAAGAACGATTAAGAACGCTCAAGAAATGCTCAAGAACACAAGAGTGAGTTTGGAGTAAATGCCTTTTACTCAAGAGATGGATGATTTACAAATGAGGTGGGGGATTCTATTTATAGTTGAATCCTCGTACAATGAATCGCCGAGATCGATTTATATCAGCAGCTTAGATCGAAAGCTACCAACTACATCCTAACTAACTTTGGAAAGTGTATCACCTTGGAATACTTTCCTTAGGTTCATGTTCATATGGATGTTCACATTGTTGGATATTTCTTTCCCTAGGAATATGCCTTAGTAGGATGCCATCTATTAAATTACCAGCTTCAATGTGATCGGGCCTTCTCTCAGTCTCCAACGGTTGGGCCAAGTCGGGTGGTCTTCTAGGCAAGCCCAAGATTTTGCAAAGAACCTCTTTGTAAGCTGGTTGCGCACATGTCTCGATAGCGAACTAGCGGGCCGTGACAATGAGCTCGAGCCGAGCTCGAGTAGCTTGAGAGCCGAGCATGCTCATTATCATCCCTACGTTCAATGGCAGAGACGACACCGACCAGGATGAAATAGTAGAGAAAAGTCAGAGACAATGGTATCATCCCCTATCCAGTTTAGTGAAAAATTGGAACGAAAATACTACTGCCTACCAAAAGACAATAAACCAAAAGAAACAATCAAACCAATGATAGTATATACAACTTAACTATGTCAGTTGCCTTTTCAAGACTTAGTTTCAATTATAATCACGTGTACTACCTTTCTTTCAAATTAAGGGTCATATTGTAAATTTATCAAAGTTCAAGAACTAAATCGTAAATTTATCAAAGTCGAAAGTTTATCTATATTCTTACCATTTGATCGTAAATTTGTGGCATCCTGAATCAAAAGAAGCGAAAATGTTGAAGCGGAACACTTGAGACATGAATTCTAACTTGGCTGGCGTAGGAATTCCATGCTTTCCTTAATATCAAGTGATCCATTGTGACTCCAACAAAAGCTAATGCCTCTCAACTTGTAATTAGTTTATTGGAAAACACAAATTGATTCTCGCTTTCTTTTCTTTCGGCTAATACTTTACCTTTTTACGCTTAACAATTTGGACCATACAGACCAGACCAACCTGAAACACACAATAGGTTGCTCATTAATAAACCCGCAGGCTCACCGCTCCTGCATTAGATGATCTGGCCCGTGCCACCATTTAATACAACCCTCAATTTTGCATTATTTATAATAATCACTGCTTGTAGCAAATCCAGAATAACAAGCGGCTCTTCTTTGTCAAGTTCCAGGAAAGTTACCAACCAAAATTGAAAAAACTAGAATCTGCTTGATTAGATGCTCTGCGGTCTCTACATAAAATAGTGGAAGCATCTGCCTCTTTACATTCCATCTTTTGCTTTTATGCCATAGCTGGATAATAACACAAGCTTTTTTTTGAGAATGTTGACAAGGTCAATGTCATAGCTACTAGGAACGCAATACGATACAAAACGGGAAACGAAAACGGGAACGTCGAAAGTTATCTTGCGGAATCCGGTACGACGGAGATGAGCTACATAATTAATTATACTAATAAATATAATAATAATAATATAAAAATAAATTTTGAATTTCAGAATCAAGCTGAAATTACTAAATCCTTGGATTAAATTGATATTTTGTAAAAAAAATTGGTTAATATGTAAATTTTAAAAGTTTTGGGTCTTTTCTATAAACTTTAGAGTGTTTAAAGGCTGTTTACCTAATTTTCTCCTTTGAATTAAGCCTAAAAATGAGGGCCATATATTTGAGTTTATTTTGTTTTTAAAACGTGTTGTTTTAAAACCCATTAGCACGCCATATTTGGGCATGGGGCAACTGCCTTATGCCCAGAATTTTATAGTGGATTATACTTATAAAAAATATTTTTACATTAAATATATGACTTAATTATTTTTAATATTTATTTTTAGGGACTTAATTTTTTTTCAATATTTATTATTAGGGCTTAATTTTCTCCAAAATTTATTATTAGAGGCCTATTATTATAATTTAATTCTTTTTTAATATTTGTTATTAAGTGCCCAATATCCCCTAATATTTTTTTATCTTAGACATATTCTTAAAATTAATTTTTTTTTCTAATAGTTATTATTAAGAGCCAATTTTCAGTTCTTGTTAGTAGGGGACCAATTTATTTTCAATATTTGTTATTAGGAGCGTGCTCATAAAATTTAATTTTCTTTTCTAATATTTATTTGTTATTAATAGTCTAATTTTCAATACTTTTTATTAACAGTCTAATTTTTTCAATACAAAATTAACGGCTCAATTTTTTTAATACTTGTTAATACGAAGCTACTCTTAAAAAAATTCAACACTTGTTATTAGGGACATTGATTTAAATAATGGTCATCAACTGTTATGTCCGTAATAAAATATGTTATTAATAATTCACAACCATGATATTCGCAACAACCACAATAACATCCATTATACCCGCAATCACGATAAACGAAACGCGACTGAAAAAATGACCGCAACCGTAATTTAAATCTTTGATCATGAGCCCAATTTTTTGATTCGCTCTAGGACCATTAAAATCTCATAAACGGGCATATCCATTAGCAGCTAGGGTAAATTTCTGTCGTTTTTTCTTTCCTCCTCGTCACTTTCTTCCAAAGTGGACAACCGTTCTGAATTGCATCCCAAATGCGTTCTCACGCTGTTTCGTTTCACGTTTTGAGTCGTCGGTCGATGGACTGCTCCCTTCCTGATAACTATGGTCAAGGCATTTACCAAATGAAATTGATTCCTATGCGTACAGTTATTTTGGAAAGTTAATTGCAGGCATTATTATATGAAAAACTTTTTTTTAAATAACTGTTTACGTAAATGACCCCCAGCTAATTTTATTTAGAAAAATTACCTCAAATATGCCACGAAAGGGTCTTTAAGATTGATTTACTAATTATTTAAAATTTTGAGTTATTCAATTTATTTAAAGATCCATTTTATATTTTAAATTTATTTTAAAGTCGAGGTTGTTCACGTCGAATCAAATAAAAAAATTTAATTCTTTTAAATCGAGTTAAATTTTACTCATCTCTACATGCAAGTGAACTTATTTGTAAGTAGCAACAGCCCCGTAAAATCGTTAATGCAGTACAAAGCTTATGAGTATGCTGTAGGTTTAACCAATAAGTGCGTGGTGTATTGGTAAGGTATTTTGTACTCTTAAGAAAAGGATACGAGTTTAAACTTTGGAGACGATATTATTGAGAGAGACAACCTCGTACCTCGAGCATAGATATATCTTGGAGGTTCAATAATAATGACTCCATGACCGGCATTTAAATCAAGGGTAAATTATATACATAATCACTAAAGTATGATTAAGCTTTTGTTTTCACTATTATAGTTTCAAAACTAATGAAAAAAAACCATTAGTATTATTATTTTATAACAAAATGGTCACTTTATTATTAACATCTGTTAAATTGATGACGTGACACATTAATAAAAATAATAATATTTAATTTGACTCCTACTCTATTGTTAAAACATCAATTTGGTAATTTGAATCTTTAATACATTTTCTAAACCACATCTCCCTTTCACTTCTCCTACCTTTTTTTCTTTTTCTCTGAATTTTTCAAATTTTCCCACTTTCTCGTTGTCCAAACAAGCAAAAAAAATGGGAAGAGACGATTCCCAAACCGAAATTTACAACGCCTCATCAAGATTTGGTTAAAAATTCTGGAAAATGCCTCGTAGCAAAATTAGTCCCATTCCATGAGCATATGAAATCATGAAGTTCTCTTCAAGATTTCTCACCGTTTTGGGGGTCTTCAGTATGTAACCTTGAATGCACTCAGAAATTTGAACAGTTTGAAAATGGGATTAGAAAATTTTGGGATGATGACCGCAAAATTGAGTATTATAGTTGTTGGATTAGAAGTTTGATGGTTGGTATTGTAATTGTACAGGCTCACCGCTCCTGCAATAGATGATCTGGCCCCGTGCCACCATTTAATACAAACCTCAATTTTGCATTATTTATAATAATCACTGCTTGTAGCAAATCCAGAATAACAAGCGGCTCTTCTTTGTCAAGTTCCAGGAAAGTTACCAACCAAAATTGAAAAAACTAGAATCTGCTTGATTAGATGCTCTGCGGTCTCTACATAAAATAGTGGAAGCATCTGCCTCTTTACATTCCATCTTTTCCTTTTATGCCATAGCTGGATAATAACACAAGCTTTTTTTTGAGAATGTTGACAAGGTCAATGTCATAGCTACTAGGAACGCAATACGATACGAAACGGGGAACAAAAACGGGAACGTGGAATGTTACCTTGCGGAATCCGGTACGACGGAGATGAGCTACATAATTAATTATACTAATGAATATAATAATAATAATATAAAAATAAATTTTGAATTTTAGAATCAAGCTGAAATTACTAAATCCTTGGATTAAATTGAAAATTTGTAAAAAAAAAGATTGGGTTAATTTGCAAATTTTAAAAGTTTCGAGTCTTTTCTATAAACTTTAGAGTGTCTAAAGGCTGTTTACCTAATTTTCTCCTTTGAATTAAGCCTAAAAATGAGGGCCATATATTTGAGTTTATTTTGTTTTTAAAACGTGTTGTTTTAAAACCCATTAGCACGCCGTATTTGGGCCTGGGGGCAACTGCCTTAAGCCCAGAATTTTATAGTGTATTATACTTATAAAAAATATTTTTACATTAAATATATGACTTTATTATTTTTAATATTTATTTTTAAGGGCCTAATATTTTCTCAATATTTATTATTAGGGCCTAATTTTCTCCAAAATTTACTATTAGAGGCTTCACGAGTTTTGGGACTGATATTTTGGAAAACATTAGTACAATAAGAAAGTACAATTAATTAATACGGGGGCCTGAGTGATTAGGACATTTGTTCTTCTGGTGTCCGAGATTCCCACATCTACTGCATAGTTTTGGTTGTCCAGTTTTTTTCTCTATGTTCGACCAAATCTTCATCACAATAAATCCTTATTGATCGTGGACGACAGTCTTTTTTACGTCGTAGTCAAAAATCTGGCCATATGATAGGTTCACTATCAACTGCGGTCGGATCAATTTCATTTCCGATTGGAGGAAACTCGTATGCATAAACCTTGGATACAGTTTCAAGTAAGTATACTGGGTCAACCATTGTCATGTAGTGAACTCATACAGACGAACAAGCAGTAATGACGTGCAGACACGGGTACTTGAATGTTTGGAATACACCGCAATTACAGGTTATTCGTTCTAGATTAACCACGTATGAGTTGTGTTGTATGCCTTCCAACGGCCTTGAATATTTCGATACACAAAATGAATGTCGAACTATGCCAAGTTTCTTAAAGACATTGTGTCCAAGAGAACAAGGCTAGGAGAGTTTGAAACAGTTGCCGCAACAGAGGGATGCATGGCCATGTTGCACAATCGCATGCCACCCAAGTTGAAGGATCCCGAAAGTTTCACAATACCTTGTTCCATCAGAAACCACTATGTCAGGAAAGCATTATGTGACCTTGGAGCAAACATAAACTTGATGCCTAAATCGGTTTTCCAGAAACTAGAAATCGGGAAGACAAGACCTACAACAAGTTATGCTACAGCTAGCCGACAGATCCTATGTGCATCCAGAGGGAAAAATCGAAGACATACTGGTAAAAGTTGATAAATTTATTTTTCCCGCTGACTTTATTGTTTTGGATTGTGAAGCAGATGAACATGCACCTATCATTCTTGGGAGACCCTTCCTAGAGACAGGGGAACCTTGATCGATGTTGAAAAGGGAGAACTCACAATGAGGGTGAATGACCAACAAGTTAAACTAAATGTGTTCTAAACACTAAGGCATGTCGATGATCCAGAAGAATGCCAACTTCTTCATTCCACGGTAGAGTTTAACTTCGACGAGGAATTTAGTTGCCTCGGCAACTACATTGCCGATCAAGAGGATACTGAGGAGTATGAAGAACCGATCGATGAGGAACAACAAGAAGAGGCAAATTGGTTAGTCAATCGACTAGGTACATACTTTGAACCACTGGATTACTCAGGTAAGGAAGGTAAGCTCGAAAAGCCTTCTATTGAACAACCACCGATTCTTGAGTTGAAACAGTTGCCAGAGCAACTAAAATATGCTTTCTTGGGAACCGATAAAACATTGCTTGTAATTATTTCCTCTAAGTTACAGCTTGAGCAGGAAAAGAAGCTGATCAAAATGTTGATGCTACACAAGAAGGTAATAGGGTGGACAATTGCCGACTTGAAGGGAATTAGCCCGGCAGTGTGCATGCACAAGATTTTGTTGGAAGATGATCACAAACCTTCGATTGAGGCCCAGAGGAGACTGAATCATGCCATGAAAGGGGTTGTAATGAAAGAAATCATCAAGTGGCTTGACACCGGCATTATATACCCTATCTCTGATAGTACATGGGTAAGTCCGGTACAATGTGTACAAAAAAAGGGAGGTATAACAGTGGTAAGTAATAAAAACAACAAACTTATTCCAACCAGGACTGCGACCGATTAGAGGGTTTGTATGGATTATCGAAAGCTAAACAAAGCCACTAGGAAAGACCACTTCCCATTACCCTTTATTGATCAAATGCTTGATCGTCTTCCAGGTAAACCCTTTTATTGTTTTATTGATGGTTATTCAGGTTACAATCAAATTGCAATAGCACCAGACGATCAAGAAAAAACAACCTTCACATGCCCATACGGTACTTATGCTTTCCGAAGGATGCCGTTTGGATTATGTAACGCCCCGACAACCTTCCAAAGATGCATGATGGCACTCTTTTCAGACATGGTCGAAGACTTCCTTGAGATCTTCATGGATGATTTTTCCATTTTTGGTAATGACTTCGATAGTTGCCTCGGCAATTTAGAGAAGGTGTTGGCAAGATGTGAAGAAACTGATTTAGTCCTTAATTGGGAGAAGTGCCATTTTATGGTAGATGAAGGAATAGTGCTTGGCCACAAGATTTCATCCAAGGGAATTGAAGTAGACAAAGCCAAGGTGGACGTGATTGAGAGATTACCCCCACCAAGTTCGGCTAAAGGAATCTGAAGCTTTCTTGGACATGCAAGTTTTTACAGGAGATTCATTCATAATTTTTCTAAGATTACTAAACCCTTGTGCAATTTGCTTGAACAGGATAAATCCTTCAATTTTGACGATTCTTGCACCCAAGCATTCGAAACCCTAAAGGAAAAGCTTGCCTCGACACCCATTGTCGTTCCACCAGATTGGACGTTACCTTTTGAGCTCATGTGTGATGCAAGTGATTTCGCGGTAGGAGCAATCCTAGGCCAACGCACAGGTAAGACCTTTCATGTGATATACTACGCTAGTAAAACTCTTAATAGTGCTCATGTGAATTACACAACAACGGAGAAAGAGTTACTAGCCGTAGTTTTCGCATTTGACAAGTTCTGATCCTATTTGATTGGTACAAAGGTAATTGTTCATACGGACCATTCGGCAATTAAGTATCTATTTGCTAAAAAGGATGCCAAACCTCGTTTGATTCGTTGGATATTACTTTTACAAGAGTTTAACATTGAAATTAAGGATAGGAAAGGAACAGAAAATCAAGTGGCCGATCACTTATCACGCCTAGAACACAATAGGGAGGAGGACGTAGATTTAGAGATATGTGATGCATTCCTAGATGAGCAACTGTTAGTTGCCTCAGCAATCATGGATGTGAACACCTCCGTAACTCCTGACGCCTCGGCAACCCTCGATGCTTCAGCAACTCTTGACGCGCACGCCTCGACAACCCCTAACGGCTCGGCAACTATGGATGTGCATGCCTCAGCAACTCTAGATGCACACGCCTCGGTAATCTTGGAAGCAGTCACTACGGCAGTACATGCCTCGGTAATACCCTGGTACTCGGATTTAGTTAATTTCCTTATTTGTGATATTTTACCTTATGGCCTTACTCACCAATGTAAGAAGCAGTTCCGCCATGATGCTAAGCATTACTTTTGGGACGAGCCTCTTTTATTTAAACAATGTGCATATCATGTTATACACTGGTGTGTCCCTGAAGAGGAGCAACAGAATGTACTCCGGCAATGCCATTCTTCACCCTATGGAGGACATTTTGGAGGAACACGTACCGTGGCCAATGTTTTGCAATCCAGTTTGTATTGGCCAACACTGTACAAAGATGCCCAAGAATTTTACAAGCAATGTGATCGTTGCCAGAGGACGGGCAATATCTCTAGACGACATGAGATGCCGCTCCAAAACATCATCGAGGTGGAATTGTTCGATGTATGGGGGATTGATTTTATGGGACCTTTCCCATCTTCATTCGGCAACCTCTACATTCTACTTGCCGTCGACTACGTGTCTAAATGGGTTGAGGCAGCTGCAGTTCCCAACAATGATTCCAAGACTGTGCAACGATTCTTGCAGAAAAAATATATTTACACGGTTTGGGATGCCGAGAGCAATTATCAGTGATGAAGGCAAGCATTTTGACAACAGACTTATTGCTAAGATGTTGCAACGCTTCGGCGTATCACACAAGATTGCTACAGCATATCACCCACAAACCAATAGGCAGGCAGAAATTTCCAACTGGGAATCGAAGGGTATACTCGAGAAAGTTGTAAATCCATCTAGGTATGACCCCCTTCCGACTTGTCTACGGCAAAACATGCCATCTACCGGTGGAAATCGAGCACAAGGCATATTGGGCAATCAAGACCGTGAATATGGATTGGGAAAGTGCCGGACAAAAGCGTTTGTTGGACCTCAACGATATAGAAGAATTTCGTGCACTCGCCTATAACAATGCAAGAATCTACAAGGAGAAAACAAAGCAATGGCATGACAAGAGACTATTGTCGCGAAAATTCATGCCAGGGAAACTAGTTCTCTTATTCAATTCTCGGCTAAAACTTTTCCTGGGAACTAAAATCAAGATGGTCGGGACCATTCGAAGTTGTCAAACCATTCTCCCATGGTGCCGTGATAATCAAGTCCATCACTGACGAACATGAATTCAAAGCTAATGGACAAAGATTGAAGCACTACAACGGTGCCCATGTGGAACGTAACAAAGAAGTGGTCACCTTAGGAGATGCATGAGCATGCTCTCCTTTCTATATTTTCTTTTTCTTTTTATTTTTTTTAAACTATTTAATTCTTTATTTTTATTTATTATTTTCGGTTATTTTTCTTTTTAGGATAAATTTATTTATTTTCTTTAAGATTAAAACTACATCTTTCTTTCATATTTATCTTTTTAAGTTAAATAATTTCTTTAATTTACCCTAAATAAACCCCCTAACCGTTACCCATGCTCTCCTTAATTTTAATCCTTATTTTATTTGTTTTTGAATTGTAGGAAAAAGAGCTCAAGATAAAAGAGGAATTTTGATTCAAGAAGGAAACTTCTTCAACAAGGAAATTAATGAGCTGAATCTAAGGCTTATATTAAGCCTCCAATTTACCCTAAATAAACCCCCTAGCCGTTACCCTTCCCCTAAATCGAAACCCTTTTCTTATTTATTCCAAAATTAATCCCACCCACCATATTTACTACCTATCTCTTCTATTTAACCCATCACCCTTAACTTCCAAGAAACATATTCCTACTTTTCATCTTGCAACTCTTTAGTTTCCTTTGCTTTCTTTTCTTTGTTTTTACCAAACTCACAACCAAGATCATCCATGGCATCCAAAATTGAATTTTTGGTTCATCCAAGTTCCTCCAAAGAACCAAGATGCAAGAAGTTTGCTACACCGGTGGTTCAAGAAAGATTTCACTCCAAGTTTGAAATCCGGAAGATTTGCGAAGAACAAGGCTTTGAATACTCCAACTCTCATCAAGATTTCTACCTTGAACCATTCATCTTTGAAAGGATTGCACATCAAAAGTGGCAAATCTTTTGCCATCAATCGGAACCGGGTAACATCTCATGGGTAAGAGAATTCTATGCTCACTCACCTAACCCGGATAATCCTTATGTTTTTGTTCATGACAAAGCTATACTCATAAGCCCCGAAAATATCAACATCTTTTACAGGCTCTACATTAAGAAGGACGAGCATCAAGCCTTTGTTGATCAACTCACGCCCAAGCAACTTGACAAGGTGCTTCAAGAACTCACTATACCGGGAACTCATTGGAATGATGGTAAATACAAGGGCACGGTAAATCACCTTTGGCTTAAACCAGAGGCAAAATTATGGAATAAGTTTGTTAAAACTTCTTTAATGCCCACCACACACAATACCACCGTTGATACACCTCGTCTTTTGCTCATACATTCTATCTTGCATAATCGCATCATTAACATTGGAAAAATTATTGTGATGAGATTTTTGTATGTAGCACAAAAGACAAGGGTTCTCTTTTCTTCCCTTGCTTAATTTCCAATCTTTGCAAGGAGATGCATGTCCCAAGTGAGTCCACTAATGAAAAGGACCTACCAAAGTCCGGTTGGAATCGAGGACAAATCTAAAAGCTAATGGGAGAGGCACCGGTAAAATCCCCAACGCCTTCAATTGTTGCAGCAACTCCTGCTGCCTCGGCAACTCCTAATTTCCAAACAACTGATACCCGGACAACTCGGACAGCAGCCTCGGGACAACTTGAAGCACTCTTACAACCGTTGGCGAACTGCCTTAGGCAAATTAAAGACCGGCAACTAATGTTCATGCGGTACATGAAGGATCACAACAATGCCATCACCCAAGTCATCCTGGCAAAGTACCCGGACAGCCGCGAGTCGTTCCCCATCATTCCTGCTGAAATCTTTTCCACGGAAACCAATAAAGTAGTCACCACGACAAACGCAACAGATGATGCCGCGACAACCTACACCGCGCCTACCCAAGCAGTTGCCACGACAACCAACACTGAAGATGTCACGACAACCAAAGCTAAAGACGCCCCGGCAACAACTGCAAAAGCCAAAGGTACAGTACCTATGCCCGAATCAACTCTTATTGAATCATTGTCTAATTTTTCAAATTCGAAAGAGTCCTTCATTGCACCAACAAAGACCGCACCAATCGAATCCTCCAAGCCCAAGCGAAACTCAAATGACATTGATGAAAATGATGATGAGGACAGCCCCGTACGATGATCGATTCCACCATCGGCAACAAGGAAGCAACCACCACATTCAAGCAAAAGAATCAAGACACTGACCAAAAGGAAACTAATCATCAACGACGACGAACTCTCAGAGTAAGTACTTGTTTGCATTTTACTTTTCTTTATTTTTATTTTTCTTTGTTGCATGCATTGAGGAGAATTCCTCACTCGAGTTTGGGGGGGATTGTTATTAGTTAGTTACCATGTTTGGTTGCATTCATCTTAAGTATTGCATTTAGGATACATAAATTGCTTGCCATGCCTTTAGTTGGAACAAGAATTGCCTAGATTTGATGAATATTCGATGATGACTTTGCCAATGTACTTAATTGATAGAAATTTTTACTCTAGGATAAACATGGAAACACTTAGAATCGTACTATGATGCTAAACTTGATGAAACACTGTGTGACTTGATTGATTTAAGGAATTCTAGCGAACTTAGGTTGATAGTTAAAAAATTGGGGGATTAGAATAAAAATTGGATGAATGCTAGTGGTGCCCGAAACTGGCTCTAGTCGAATAAATTAATTAACTTAAGAAAACTAAAAACAAAACACTAGAGGTGCCCGAAATCGACTCTAGTTAAAACATGTTAAAAGAACCCAATGAAGTAATTTGAAAACCTCTTGTTTGCATAGAATCCGAAAAATCAACTTGCACACAACTCCACACACACTCACAAGCATTATAGTTTGATTCCGAGTAACTCCTAAGTTTTCTAAAAAATGAAAAGCCAATCATACTTTGTGCCACGGTTCTAAGAATTAAAATCAAGTTCAAAGCTGAGTTAGTGAAAATTGAAGTCTTGGCGGGTAATTATTAGTTTGCATTGTTTGAGGACAAGCAATAGTTCGAGTTTGGGAGTGTGTTAAGTGTTCAAAAGTACTATTTTTGTTACCCTTTTTATTCTTATTATTGCTAGACATAGGCCCATATTAGCTGCATTATTAGTCATTCATGCATGTTTGCATCGTTTCCTTGGTGGACAAGCTTGATTTCATATTTTGCTTAATTTTGTGGAAAAAGATACTACTTTGGTGTGTTTTGTGTGTGTGTGCAGAATCACTTGTCAAAGCAAGGCTGGAACCAGTTGCCAGGGGAATGCATGAAGGAGATGCCGAGCTAGTTGCCATGGCAATTTTCGACAAGGGATAAGATGATATGGTATTCGAAATTGATGACTAGATAAGCCCAAGATGACGTGGAGCAAAGCTAAATCCCAAAGGAGTTTGATTTCCATGAAGAGGTTAAAGAGAAATTAAATCCCAAGAAGATAGGAGAAGTTCTAGAAGGAATTTAAATATAATAAAGAATTATATTCTTTAAAGATATTTAATTCCAACTTAACTTCCTCCTCAAAAAAAGACTTTGACCTAGCCCTATAAATTGAGGACAAAGCCTTCAACTCCAAAGGGGGAGAGAAGAGAAATTTCGACAAAGAGAGCAAGGGAGATTTCGACAAAAGCTTTGGAGAGATTTCGACAAGAGCTTTGGAGAGATTTCGACAAAGGCTTCAACCATTCTTCATCTTTTTCTTTCTTGTTCAATTAGGTTTATGCTAGAAATTCTTTTTCTTGTGTTTCTTTGGAACCTAGCCATGAACTAAATCTATTTGGCTAAGGTTATTGTGTTTTGTGGTTGTGAGAAACAATTGGATTTTGTTTAGGTAGTAAGAGTTTGCACTTTCAATTCAAGGTTTACTCATTCTTGGTTCTTATTCTTGTTTGCGAGTGAATTGGGAGAGGATCTCGTACCTTCATCTATTTATCTAATATCAGGAGAGTTAGATTCAAGAAACGAATAAGTATGGTCTTTATTCAATCTACTGATGGTGAAGATTAATTCGGCTTAGGGATAAGTTAAGGATTTCAACGGCTAAGAGGAGTGCAAGATTGGTTGTTGTTCACCCTTGATTCACGCAGGGATGTATTATCAAGGCATGCACAAATAGTTAGAGTTTTGACTTAGGGATAAGAAGAAACCATTGAAGAACGCTCTGCCGAACCTTGAAGTTGCTGCCCAGCTAGTCGCCCAGGCAACCATCGATTAGTTGCCAAGGCAACCCCGCGGTGCAAGTTGCCACAGCAACTGAGTTGGCCTTGCACTCTTTTACCAAGACGATCCAATCGGCTATCACTCCTCAACTTACGATAACCTGGCCTATTTTCTCTCATTTGATTACATCTTCTTTTACTTATTTGCTTTCTAGTTTAGTTGTTAGTTAAAACTCCTACAATTTTCTACTTGTGTTATTTTACTTTTTACAGTGCAAGAGATTAGATTCTTGAAGTGGCACAAATCCCTGCGGAGACGATATCTTTTATACTATAACTTGCGACATGTACACTTGCATAATTGCGGAGTACTTATTACGCACAACAACGGTAATATGTGGAACGTTAGTAGGTCGGGCATGTTCTTCATTGCCTTCAACTAAATCATCTAATCTTTCATATTCCTCTACTTCGTCGGGCATTTCAAGGACTTCTAGTTCATCGTAGAAAGGGTCTTGCTCGTCACTATCGGGCCCCGAATCCCCTATCGGTTCTTCCTCACAATTTTTTAAATCTAAAAATCAAAATAGGTCTGGGTCATCAATGCTACGAAAATAGATGTACCAATTGCTCGTCGATCGCGTGAACGCTCATAAGCCCACTCACGAAACGTATTACCAAGATAAAGATCAAGGTCGCCAAAACCAGCAAAAGAATGTCTCCCCATAGGTTATTCAACGTACTCTGCACTAGGGATATACGTTGAATATCGTCTAGATATAAAATCATCGAATGGATGAAATGCTTCATGGTCTTGCAACATCACGTAGTTTTCTGATGATGATGCACCGAAGTTAAAATTTGGTGGCATGTTCAAGTCAAAGTCAAAACACGCTACGCAAGAATGCATTAGCATAGCAGACGATGATTCAATGAAGTCGTTGCGTAGAGTAGACGATGATTCACTAAATTTGTTGCATAAACTCTGAGTGGTTAATAAGTTGAAATCTCTATGCAAATAGGTTATCGGGCTCTGAACGTTGGTATTAGGATCGAAATCAAAATTCACCTGCCGCCAATTTGAGAGTACAGTATCGTCATCGGCATTAAAAAATATTACAAACAGCTCTAGAGGACCTCCAACTGAATACTGCAAGTGGGCATCCAACATCAACTCCACATCACCATTGTCTGCGACATGGTATATTGTGTACGTTAATGATTCGTACGACGTTGGTAGTCTATACTTTAACGGCTCCAGATTCTTTCCACAAGCATGTGGAACATTGTTCCTCACTTTCTTCATCAACTTATTATACGTTAGTTTTCTCGGCAACTGCAGGGTTACAATATTTGAGGACTAAAAAATGACGCCGAGAGATGCGTCGGTGACCATTTCACCATCGTAGTATACCAATACAATAATGCTTCCTCGTCACATTATTTGAGCTCTACATTCCTTTATAATCGAACGTTTTGAAAAGATGCCAAGATTTTCTGCAACCGTATTCCATTCTGGAATCTATTTTTACACCTCCTTCAATAGCTAGATCAACAAAAGGGAGTTATATGATTTGATTTCAACGCACCTTCGCGAGGAAACCACACGGAAAATGTTATGTTTGTTGGAAAAAGTACCCGTTGATGAGCCCGGCCCTGAGGTACATTACATGCTCCCCTTATCAAACGATAGAGACCTTCGAAAGATGTTTAGAAGCTACACTCGTGTCGGGGGTCAGAACATCGAGTTGAATGTAAAATTTTATGAATATGGTTCTTCATCAAAAAATGAAGGAACAACTAAACGTAACTTTGGTTGCTAAGTTGTTCTTAAGTATTTATAATGAAAAATGGGAAATTGTAATTATAAACTAAACCTATATTGCTATCAAGTAATGTTATCAAGTTACTTTGGTTGCTAAGTTGTTATTAAGTATTTATAATGAAAAATAAGAAATTTTAATTATAAACTTATATATAACATAGTTTTTTCAATTAAACGATAATGTGGTCATTTACATGAATTAAAAGAAATAACATAATTATCCTAATGGCGCCTATGTCCACCCGTACCGTATCGCAATGGACGACGAACCCGAGCCGGATTCTTTCAAACAAGACCACCACCATCATTATCATCGTCATCATCATCTTCATCGTCATCATCATCGCCATCCCCAAGTACATTTAGAGTCCCACCACTCGCACTAGAGCCAGTGTAGAAT
The DNA here is from genome assembly GCA_019671005.1 of Hibiscus mutabilis. Taxonomy (NCBI): domain Eukaryota; kingdom Viridiplantae; phylum Streptophyta; class Magnoliopsida; order Malvales; family Malvaceae; genus Hibiscus; species Hibiscus mutabilis. The sequence goes on along the minus strand of CM033729.1, from coordinate 43,882,002 downwards.
AGGCTCTGCTACGGTGTCTGATCAACAATACCAACTCTGAACTGTGAGGCCAATAGTGGAAACTGATCAACTGGAGGAACAGATGCAGAAGGCACTGTCAGATAGTAGACTGGGGAACCATCATAAGTCGAGTGTTGGAATGCAAGTTCTGGCACTGGTGTCTCTGGTCGGTAGGCTGACTGGGGAGGTGTCTATGTGATTCTCGACGATGATGTCCTGGGAGGTTGTGTTCTTTTTCTCTAGCCACCTCCCCACGTACGGGTACCACGTTACGTCAGGAGACGCTGTGTCGGCGGACGATTTAAGGGAGGTACTTCTATTTCTCGCTCTCGCTCCTCTAGGGATAGTAGATGTGGCTTTCCATTTTGATGGTACCACGGCATATAGTTAAAAGTAATGCTGTGATCCTGAATGCTTTCCAAAATACGGGGCCGCCTATCGAAACGGATCAACCGCTGCTGCATCCACACTATGTAATGATGGCCCCAATGGACTTTTGTCTTGCCTTATCGCGTTAACCTATGCAATGCGTCCAAATTGGGTGGCTCATCCGGAATATAATTCCCTTGACCTAGCCTAGTAGCAAGACCGAACCGAGCGAGCTACATTAGGTTTACCGAAGTAAACCATGAAGATAAAACCCGAAACACACCCATTTCTCCTTTTATCTTGTCTAGATGCACAATTATTATCCTACATGTACATACTGATCTCAGGTGAAAACTCGACTCAATCGGGCATCGATTTGACACCCAATTGAACACAATTACAACTTAGGGACCAAATTGTAATTTTAGAAAACAATAAGGACTTAGCTCATTTTTATATATCCAACCTTTAATTAAGCAAGTTTCATGCCTACATGTCAACAATCAGCTCATGAAGGTCATTCGAACTCATTCAATTGCATCCACAACATTCAGGGACTAAAACGAGAGAATACAGAATTTCAGGATACTCAACTAACCGAATTAATGATAACCGTATCGGTACACTTACCCGTATTGGCACAGTATTGCTAATTTTAAAACCTCATATTCCATTAGCCAAAACCCGTTTTGATATGCCCCCGCGTATCGGTACACCTTGCCCAAATACACTATACCGTACCAAAATAGCCCCTCATGTATCGGAACACTGGCCAAATTTAATTAAGCCCATACCGAAATGCTTGTCTACTTACCGGTACGCTAAACCTGGAATGACTTACTCGTACCAAAATAGGGACACTCGTACCGGTACGCCTGGACCTGAAATGTCAACTTTTGCTGGTTTAACATGCTTTCGAACATACCAAAACACCCTAGCATGCTTCTAACATACATCCAACACATTCAGGGGTCAAACCACAACAAAACATCTCAGTTTCAACATCAATTCATGGCATCATGCATTAAAGGCAAATCTAGAGGCATGCTTCCTAGAAATTCAAAACAAGCAAAACACGAAATCTCAAACCACATCACTTGCCAATATAATTCATCATTTATCATTTACCTCACTGTTTTTACAAGCATTAAACCAAACCATTTTCCAAGCAATAATACATGCTTAAACTGAAGTATAAACCATATACTTACATGGATCACTTACCACGTTCATCCATCATCATTTCATGATCAAAAACAGTATCTCACATACTTTAAAACATGCTTAAACAGTAGGTACAATATAAATCAAAACAAGTGCATAAAACCATTTCATAATAGCAAGATCGAGAGAGAAAACCACATCATACTTACTTTCGAGTTTAAACAGCATTTCAAGCTCAGTTTAAACTCCCATAAACCACCTTTAAATCATTTCAAAGCTAAAATCTACGTTCTCACTCATCGATACGCGAAACCTCATTTCGCCGACGCGAATTCAAGCGTCTAAAGCCTCCAAAGCTTCACCGATCACTTTCGGATCAACCTCCCCTGTTTTAACCACATCACAACATAGGATTAATGCATCTCAATGCATTCAAAACACTGCAACAACAAATCTTTGCAAAACCCCACAATTCTTTCACAATTACCCATCCACAACAACCGAAATTGCCATCTAACTTTTTCCAAACACAACCCAACCACAATCTATCAATCTAGCACTTTGATGACATTCGAACACAGAGATTTGAATTCTGATGTCTGCAACGCCTTCTAGCTTTGAATTACAATAAATAAATAAAGGTACAAATGATTGAGCATGATAAATCTGAGAAGATAATGCAGTCACAACGATGCATTAGTTACAAACCTGTTTATAAGGTATTTCCCTTTCTAAATCAGCTAGGGTTCGTCAAATGCTAATGGAAAAAAAGAAAAAGAAAGATGCACCATACAATACGTCAAACCCGAAAAAACAATAACACAACCGTATGTAAATATCAAAGTAACCTTAAATACATCAGACAAACCTAATCGGTTAAAACAGAACCTGAGGGGCTTAGATTAATGTATTGAATCTAAGTTCTTACTGAGCTCTTCCAGCTTCTTCATCCTCAACTTTTCACTTTCACTCACCAGCTGTTCAATCAGTTAAAATATATAACAAGGTGAGATCATTCGTCAGTCATCAGGAAACAAGAATTTTTACTTGATTTTTGAATCTACTGAGTTCGTTTTTGACATTACAATATAGAAACTAACCTCCATTAATTTCGTGATCAGCTGTACTTTTTCCTTGTTCTTGTCGTTAAACGCCTCAAGGGCTTCCTTGTATTCCCTTTCCTGTACAACATATTTCAATACCACAGCTCTCAAATATTTGATACTATAAATACATATACACAAACAAGATTAATAGAAAAAGTTGAATAGTCTAAAAGTGTGATGAATTTGTACCTTTTTCTGGCAAGTATTCCCTAATGGCTTCAATTCTTTGTTGACAGCATCAATCTTCTTCCTGACCAGAGCAACTTCCTTTCTCATGGGATCTGCCAGTGCTTTAAGCCCCTGAAAAGATTTACATGGTTTTATTTACAGCGAGAAACAACAGTAATATTATCAATCATTATGATATGGAGAATTAAGACCAACTCTTGGACCGATCTTGTATATATGTTCTAAAATAGAAAGTTCTTTATAAGACACTCTTTAATAGTTGTTGTTTTTAAAAGATGGCAAGCCCCCAAAAATTAACTGACAATTTCTGTTATTTTATTTATATCTAAACCTTTAACTGCAAATCTGATAGATAAGATGCTTCTAAATCCTTAAAGAATTGCATTAAAGGTAACAGAACTTCAGGAGGAAAACACATAAAAAGGCTAAGCCTGAAACACCCTTTCTCAGGAATTTCAAATCCATCCCAAGAAAGACTGAATTTTGGAGAATTTGACTCTAGAAAACAACCCGAAGTGCACTTGTTAAACATTAAAGGTAAGATTTTGTTCCAAGTTACCTCACGAATCATGGCCAAACATTTAGTTTCTTCTTCAACACGGCCTAATTGAAGCTGAACTTTCTCTCTAACCTCCATCTTCTTCCTCTCAATCTCTTCTTCTTTGGCTCTGAAAGTGGAAATAGCAGATTTTGAGATCTCCTCATCTTCCTTGGACAAATGACAGCTGAAGCTAAGACTCCCAGAGTTTTGTGTTATAATCAAATCATAAATTAATATGAAATCTAAACTCAGGATCTAACATGTCAAATCATCAAGAACAATAAACTGAATGCGAAAGCGTACCTGAATTAATCGATAGATGAAAACCTTGAATCTTGATGTTGAAATCCCAAATCTTTGGTATTGATCTTCCAAGAATATAGGTTTTCTCTTGACGTAAAACTCTCTGACGGGGAAGGAGAGAAAAACAAGTTAACCTATTTCTTGGGGACCACTACCTCTTTATATAGTTGATTTAATAATCAACTATTAAGTATTTATAACTCTGCCCCTCATCGAATTATAAATACATCTTATGGTATCTACACTTTTATTTCCATGACATTTTAATACCCATGACACGCCTAACATAATTGGTCACTTAATTTTGTGTCATACTTTAAAATAGCAATATACATATGTGCCCACTATTACGGATTTTAATCCAACAATCTCCCACTTGGGCAACATATGTTTCCTGACAAATGTATAACCTTATTAGCTCAAAAATTTGCTATTATATAATATGTATTCTGTAACAATCTCGTCCATCAACTATATCCATATAGGATCAAAGCAGTCTTTATCGTATCAATCATGACAAGACCTATCAATGGTCACGTATACAAATATAGTCAAATGACATAGATCAATCATGGATGCGTAGCATGGAAAATTACATGAAATGTGAACCAAACATGTCTATTTCCAACTGGTCATCCTAAACCTTAGCGAGATCAAACTTTACTGAATTCAGAGTGTGCATAAACCAAAAGAACTTTATTTCTGCAGAAAATAATCTTAAAATATCCTTAAACTGAAGTAACCGAAATTGTGTCTAAAACGAATGAGCATTTTTCAAAATTACAAACTCCCACTAAAACTGAATATCCTTAAATAACATTACACCCACATGAGTAGTTTGCTCATAAAAGACCTAGGGTGTCAGTTTCTTAATAAGCGCGCAATTATGGAGTTTGTACCAGCATGCTCTATAGACACACAACCACTCTGAATTTTCTTTAACAACTAGGAACTTAATATTTATGTGCTTCAAATTTAAAGTGTTCCTATTGTTTATAGAATAAATGAATGCATATTTATTGTCACAAAGTAACCGAAGTGGTCTTTCTATTCAATCTATAATTAGCAGCCCATGTGACAAAATTCTTTTGCATCAATATTCTAATAGAATCGAAGTCTGTAAACTTGATGATCTCTAACTTACCAGAATTCTGATATGTGAGCATGTAATTTTTTTTGTTCTCTAAACATATCTCATAACCCTATTGGCTGCTATCCAATGGTTCAGACTAGATTTGCTTAAATATATGTCTAACGTTCCAACAATGTACGCAATATTCGAACACATACATACTTGAACATAAATTAAATTCTCAATAGATTATGCACATGGAATCTTTTGTATTTTTTTTAAATTTCAAGGTTACTTTTAGGGCATTGAGTAAGACTAAATTTGTCTTCTTTAGTAATATGAGTATCACTTGGTTTACTCCCACTGAACTGTAGTATATAGAATTGTGAACCAAATTTATCTTAAAACCAAATGAGATAAACAATATGAAATTTATAATTTCGTTAATGAGAGTCCAACTTAAGCTCATAGATGAATTTCTTTAATTTACATATCATTGATTTTGTATCATTAGACACAAATCTATGATTGTACCATATAATTTGTTTCTTCAATGTCACCATTGAAAAACACAAGCGTAACATCCATCTTATGTAGATAAAGATTAAAATAAGCAATAAGCGTCATGATTATCTTAAAAGATTCTTTCAATAAAACTTGAGAGAAAGTCTCCACAAAATCAATGTCTTCTTTTAGAGTATATCCTTTAGATACAAGACATGCCTTATACTTGTCCACATTATCATTTGCATCCCTCTTGGTTTTAAATATCCATTTACAACCAATTGGTTTACACCTTCACATAATGAGACAAGTTCCTAAACTTTATTGTCTTGCATAAAATTATACTCTTCTTGAATGACATCAATCCACTTTTGAGAGTTCGAACTTTTATGATCTGATAAAAAAAAGATTGAATCCTTTTCTATCATTCCATTATTATCCTTATTTTCTTGAAGAAATACAAAGTAATAATCTATAATAGTATTTCTCCTTCCTCTTGTGGATATCTTTAATGACACTTATTTTTTTAAGGTTGTTGAGTTTTTTCTTCTAAAACAATTACCTTATCTTGAATGGGAGTTGTTCAACATTATTTTGCTGAGGTACTTGATTCACTTCTTGATTAATGATAGGTATAAAAACCTAAACATCATCAAAAGTGATAGTATGAATTAAATTATAATTCAACTTCCCCTCAATAGCAATGTATCTAACCTTATTTCTCCTTCCAAACTCAACATCCTAAAAATGTTATAAATCTCTCATTAAAATATTCCTTATTGTGGGATCATAAAATTTACAACCCATGGATCACTCAAAATAACATAAGTAGTTTCTCACTTTTGAAGTTTAATTTGTTCACATGTGTCCTAACTTATACAAAAGAATCAATACTTTGTAACTTATTGTTGTTTCTTTTGATTAGGACTCTTAGCAACTTTATTCTAATATATTTTATTGCCCTTATTCTTAGAGCACTAACTAAATGAGCATTAACCGAATGAGTACTTTTACACTTATAATACTTCAAGTTTTCTTCCTCTTTAACACAATGAAAAATAAGCTCATTTAAAGTCTATTTCTCCTTTTGACAGTTGTAACTAATTTTGAATTAGTTAAACTGTATAGGAAGCGATACCAAAATCATAAGAACAAACAATTGTTAGAAAGTTCGATCTTATGTGCCTTAAATTTTGAAGCAATATTAAACATTTTCATAATGTATTCTCTCACATTTCCTTGACCCTTATACTTCATAGACATCAAAGAAGGCATAAGTGATGTCATCTTAACCTTAATGTTTTGGGTAAAACATTTCTTAATTTCGTCAAGGAAACCCTTAATATGAGCAATCTCTTTAGATTTGTGCTCCTAAAGAATTATAGAATGGTGTACTTTATGATCATTAAACTCATGCAATTTGAACGAACTCACCTCTCAAAATCCTTTTTATGGTTGCTTACCGCCATGAGAGGTGCAAGTTATTCTTCCCTTAGTGCAAGGTCTATGTTCATACAACCAAATACTTTATGTAAGTGTCTTTTCTATTCCTTGAAATTAATTTCACTAAACATGAGTGTAGAATGTATATTAACAGATATTGTGATAACAAAAGCTAAATTAGCTAAATAGAGAACAAAAATAAATAAATAAAAACAAGCTCACATCCATATCCATAAATAAACAATAAATTCAAAATAATGGCTAGTTCCCCTCAAGATACCAAGCACAACATTAATATCAAGTCTTTGGACAGTAATATTAACTGTAAGCGGTACTCTTGTTGTAGCAATCAAACATTGACAATAAATTATGTCAAACAATAGATTAATCTTTGGGCTAACATATTGTTCACATAAAATACTTTATAATTGTCACACATTTATCACCACAGTTGTCGTTGTAATTCGGCCAAATATTAACTTTCCTTTGGGCCAATTAATAAACGCATGAATTACAAAAACACACAATTATCTTAATATTTTAAATAAACTAATCTACACAAAAGCGGTCACTTTGGTGACATTATGTTTCAATTAATCCATTAAAATATTAGACATCCGAAGCCAAAATATGAATTTAATTGTTTCAAAATTTTTGTCTTAATTTTATCTTTCAATCAAATTAAAAGATAACCAAAATAATAATAAATTTGAATAAAGGTAGACCTCATATTAAGATACCGGACACTCCATTAATATTTCATCTTTGGACGAAACATTAACTTGCAAGTGATATCTTGGTACAGTAATCAAACATTGATAATAAGAACATGTCAAACAGAAATCTTCCTTTGGGCCGATTTATTGCTCACGTGTAAAATTGAATAATTACCACATGTTTATTACCATAGTTGCACATGTAATAATGTTAATTATTAACCTTCCTTTGGGCCGATTAATACTAACATAATCCGACTTACATGCACAAAACCTTCTATATAATAAAATAAAATAATTTTTACAATAGAGGTCGCTTTGGTGACTTAATGCTTCAATTAATTTATCTTAAAATATATAATATAATTATACCGATATTCAAATTTTAAATTTTATAACAGTCAAAACTGAAATTTCTGATAATACTTAAGTTTATGAAATAACCCGAAATAAGGTTGTCTATATGAGGCTGTCAGAAATCGAAAAAACTGACTGTTTCTCAAAATATACCTTAAACATGCATTTGCCATTTTTATTATTACTACAAAACATTATGCCAAAATTTATAAATCAATAAACTGGATTTACAAACAAACCAAATTAAATCTATATTCCATATTAATAACAACAAATGCTTTACAAAAACCAAATTATATCATTCAGTGCATACTGTTCCAATAACCATAAAATATAAGAAACCAAACATAAATATAATTAATAAGTTACAATATCAGTAGCACCATGAAACTTCATTCAATTCAAATAGCTTAACTTCATTCAATTCAAATAGCTTAAATAAATTGCACAGATCCATAATTCCTTAAAAAATATCCATAATAATCTAATAATCAAAATTGAAATTTTTAGTCAAATTGAATAGAATATGAATTTCATAAGATTAATGACATGCTTTTCAAAACCAAATGTATATTCCGTAGATAACATTAACGGCATAATCAAGCATAATGTCAAATAAATTTAAGCAAATATTTTGCACAAAACTAAACATGATTCAACAAAATTCAACCATAATTTATTAGACATAAACCGAATATAATTCGAGAGCTAACCTGATTATAAAATTTCTAAGTCACGATAAATTTATCACGACAAAGCTCAAGTCAGACTTTTTTTAATAACAATTAAAATTTTAATCAAACCGAATCAAATATATATTTTAAATAATATATATTATAGATTAATAACACTGTACATCCAAATTATAAGTTAAATGTCATTAACCTAGGTTACAAAAAACAGAAACATAATTGCCGCTAAATTAGTTATGATTGACTATAGAATTCTAAACATAAATATGCTTTCAACATAATTGCATAGAAACGTCCAAAACAGAAAACATATTTGCCTAGAATTTTAATCGTGGGAATATTAAACTTAATTAAATAAGCAATCATAACTAATCGGTAGGGGAAATTTCACAAATTCATATTTGTTTTAATCCAATCGCAAACCCCTTTTTGTTAATAAAATTCTGAGAAGAAGAAAAAATAATCGCACAAATGCATATACAAAAAGCACTATATGCGATTATAACATAGCCGAAACTTTAATAGAAGCATAATATGTTATCGTAAGATAAACAAAAATAAAATCCTACGATAAACCCTAAATATCAATTAATTCTCAATGATTCGACATAGTCTGGCACTGATGCCACTTGTTATAATCAAATCATAAATTAATATGAAATTTAAATCCAAGATCTAACATGTCAAATCATCAAGAACAATAAACTGAATGTGAAAGCGTACCTGAATTAATCGATAGATGAAAACCTTGAATCTTGATGTTGAAATCACAAATCTTTGATATTGATCTTCCAAAAATATAGGTTTTCTCTTGACGTAAAACTCTCTGATGGGGAAGGAGAGAAAAACAAGTCAACCTATTTTTTGGGGACCACTACCTCTTTATATAGTTGATTTAATAATCAACTATTAAGTATTTATAACTATGCCCCTCATCGAATTATAAATACATCTTATAGTATCTACACTTTTATTTCCATGACATTTTAATACCCATGACATGCCTAACATAATTAGTCACTTAATTTTGCGTCATACTTTAAAATAGCAATATACATTATACATATGTGCCACTATTACGAATTTTAATCCAACATTTTGAACCGTAACTGGTTGTTGTTCTGCTGAGGCTGCTGTTCAGTTTGCATCATCTTGCCCAGTTCCAGTTTCTTCACACAGATTAAAAAGTACCCAAAAAAACCCACCTTCAACCTTGAATTCCTCTCTTTATTATCTTGTTCCTTTTCTCTCTTTTGCTTTTGTTTTGAAATGATAGCTTATGTTTCGCTTTTCTCCTGTTGAGAAGTGCTCTTATAAACAATGATGGCGTGTTGGATAACCCCCTAAACTTTTGTTTTGTGAACCAGGGATATTTGTAAAAAAGATAAGGCGAAATTTTTCTAAAGAAAATCCAAAGTAAAATCCGGAAAATATTGGGAAAAATAAAAGAAAGGTGAAGCCGAAATTACCCAACTGCCAACCACAGATAAAAGATTGGGAAGATTTCAACTTTTACTGAATTAATGAAAGGGCTTGTCCCTTGAAAATTTCAAACCCAAATGATCAAACTGAACCCTACTTGAATAACGTCCACATATTTCTCATTTTTTTTCTACGGTAAAATAAAGAAGTAATGTTTGATTGAGTCTAATTAAAAAAGTTTGAGTTAGTCAAGTTTGTGAGTCATATTTTATGATTCAAACTTTATTTGAAATTTTTTCGATTCGAGTTGAGTTTATGAAATTCTAGTCTAATCAAGTCGAGTTTTTGAGTTTCTATTCTAATTTAATTGTAATTATTTACAATGCTATGATGCATATTAATTCTAATTTAAACGATTTTTTATATCCATATAATATATATTTCTTCGTATTTTTTCATATGTGGCATATATATATATATCAGGCATAATTGAGAAACTTGACTCGAACCAAAAAATTGATCCACTAAATACTAAAAAATTCGAGTTATTTGAATTTCTATTTTACAACTCAAACTTTATTTGAAATTTTTTGAGTCGAGTCGAAAATTTGGATTTTTTTTCGAGTCGACTCGAGTTTTGCTCACCCCTATTAAAATCATCTCATTTATATGTAAGAAAATATTTCGTGCATTAATGGTAAAAATTTTATTTTTCATAAATGGATTTAATTTAGGGTTTATAGTTTAGATTTTAGCGGTTTAGGTTGTAGAGTTTAGAATTTATAGTTTATGGTTATAATTTATGTTTAGGGATTAGAGGTTAGGGATATGGTTTAGAACTTTAATTTTTAGAGCAAAATTAGTCATGCTTGTAATTTTTTTTATCATGGAATAATTACCCTTTATATATTTAGTTATAAACAAGATCTTTTTCTTTAAAATTTATAATTTAATTAAAATTTTATTACAAACAGGTTATTCTGTCATTAGAATTGGAACAAATGTCTAGCATAACTTGGTATAATATCAATTTTAGTCCTAAAATCTATCAATTTTAATAATTTGATCCTAATTCAATAAACTTAATCTTTTAAATTTAAAAAAATTATTATTGAAATGATTGGGTTTACTAGCAGGCAATGTTAGGGTCATAGTGAGTTTGTTCCATTAGTTCATAGATCAGTTATCGAGTTGATGAACAATTACAAAGAGCACAACAAGTGAACGAAGGGTGTGTTAGGAGGGCACAATATCATAATTTTTAAATATAAATAGTTAAATTTATTTAATTATTTTAAATTAGGACTAAATTGATAGAATGTATAGATTTTAGGAATGAAATTATTATTATATTATACTTTCTTTCAATTTTAACTGTCCAATATTTTTTTAACAAAATTTCAATTAAATAATTAAAGTGTACCTTTTAGAATAACTTATTTATGAGATTCATTAATTGGCCTAATAGCTAAGGATATTCATATTACCTCATTTTGTATTGGTTCGAATCTCGACATGAAAATGTAATACCTCAGTGTTTAATAAAAAATAACTTATTTATATTCGAAGACATAATTAATCGATTGAAGTTTGTTTTATTTTTCTACCATTTACTTTTACTAGGAAACCTACACTTATTCCTAATAATTTTGCTACCAATTTTCTTTACCATTGTTAGTACATATATATTTTCTCAGCATTTAACTTTTCTCTTTTGGATAGAAAAACAAATTGTCCCGGTTTATTCGGTTTGCGTCTATTTATTCACCCAGTCAAGTTGTAGTATCAATAATTAAAATAAATAAATAATATTATTTATATTTCCATAAATATCAATAAATAAACAGTATAGACTCATATAGAACTTGTTCGACGGTGCTAGAGTAGTTCAATGGCAGGGGAAAACTTTGAACTACCACCCATTTTTTAAATTCTTGCATAAGTTTTGACTTCATTTTATTATATTTTTATAATTAAATAATTATAATAACCAATATCAAACTGGCATATGTCACCAGATTAATGCAATGTCAACCCTTAAGAAAGAGATTTGAGACATTTTCAGGTAAACGGGCAATTCAATGCTTCCTCACATTTTCTTTTCGTAAAAATTAATTTAACTATAAAAGAATTACATTTGTTGCATTCACTTTGATGTTTTCATTTAATGGTGTGTTTAACGAAATTGATTTGTCCCCTAATCTTTCCGTTAGGACAGTTTAGTGGATTTGTGAGTAAAATGTCTTTCAGGTCATGGTATTGATGTTTTCTTTTATATTGTAATTGTGTGAAACTATTAAAAGTAAATTAAAATAATAAAATTATTTTCATTTCGTTGGTCCATGTCGGGATAGACGTTAGTCACCAGTTTTAAAATCATTACATGTCCAAGTGCAGATCAAACAATCAACCACCGATCAAAAGTAAAAAAGACCGATATCATTGAATAGAAATCCATTGTCCTTTTTTGGTGCCCTTATGTATGCTCTAACATTAAAAAATGGGTTTAGAGTTGAGGTTTAGAATTAGAGTTTAGGGTTTTTGTGGTTAGTGTTTAGGGTGTATGATTTAACTTTTAGAGTTTAAAGTTTTGTGTTTAGAGTTAGAGTGTATGATTTAATTTTTTAGCGTTGAGACAGAGGCAGTGGCAGAACTTAGAGTAAGAGTTTGAGGGGGAAATAATTTTTTAAAAATTTAGAGGCTTAAATGAATTTTTTTTAAAATTTTAAGGGTTTAACTATATCTTTTTAATACTTTTGAGAGATTTAACCATAGTTTAAAAAAGAGTGAATTTAATTAAAAATATTCAAACTTTTGAAGCTTAATATGGATTTTTAAAAATTATGAGAGAGTCAAATTAATCTTTTTTAAAAAGTTTAGGGGCAAAATTCGAATTTCCAAAAAGTTTGGGGTCATACTCTAGTCCCATAAAGACTCCACCCCTGTGCAGAGGATTTTTATTCATTGTCATCTCACCTAGATTTCATAGTTATTATTTGGCTTAACCAGAAAATAAGTGACTAAACTTTGTCATTTTTTTTTTGTAATAGGTGCCTAAACTATTTTTTGTTGAAATAGGTGCCTAACGTTTTCACCGTTACCATTTTAAGTGCCTAGCCGTTAATTGCCATTTAAAACGTTCCGTTAGCCAATAAAAATATGACATGTGGCACGTTTTATTTTATTTAAAAAAAAAGAAATCAGAATTTATAAAAAGTCCCGAAATTCTCAAACATTCTCAAAATAGTACCAAAATCTCTAAACCTCCAAATTTGGCCACTCTCGCTGGCGTTGGTCACGTTGTCGGCTACAGAATGAAGCTCCCTCCCCTCGTCGAAAGACCAAGACACTGTTTGTCGTCCGTTCGGCCGCTGTTCGTCGTGAATTTTTCGAATCAGCTCAAATCATCCGAATCATTCGACTGGCGTTTCGCACGGCGTCGGTCGATTTTTGGTGACGGAGTGGTGGGATAAATGGTCGTGATGGTCTGGCGACAGGTGTGGTTGGCGACGGCGTGGCCATCAGCGGTGGAATCAACTCAAATTGGGAATTGGATTTTGGGGAGTTAGGGATTTTGAAATTTGGGGGTTAATTTGTGATTTTTTTTGAAATTTAGGGATTTTTGAAAAAAAAATAAATTAAAAAAGAAAAAAGAAATCAAAATTAAAGACACATGTCATGTTTTAATTGGTCACAGTAATTTTTTTAAACGACCATTAACGGCTAGGCACCTAAAACGATAACGGGAAAAACGTTAGGCACTTGTTTCAGCCAAATAATAGTTTAGGCATCTATTACAAAAAAATGGCAAAGTTTGGGCACCTATTTTATAGTTAAGCCTTATTATTTATAGAAGTTAATATTCAACATTTACGCTCAATAAAATGTTGATAGATGAGAACAAAGTTTGTGCACTCTCAACTCAATGATTTTCCATAGTTCAATTATCTAATGATTTACCCATGTGTAAATCAATCTTTTAATCTTCTTATATAAGAAAGATATCCCCTTTGATTATATGGACTCTTTTCACTTTAAATTTTAGAAATAAACCCTAATTTTTAGGGTCAATCAATACAAAACAATTAACAAAATGCTTGCCAACTCTAGCATCGTATTATACCACAAGTAGCCTGCTCACAACATAGTAGTTCATGTATGTTGTAACATGTATATGCAACATGCACCTTGATAGAAACTAGTAGGACTAAATCACTAGTCATCGTAACAAAATGTAAGATGTTTTTTATGAACTAAAATGGTTGTATTTATTGTGTTAGAGGTTGATAATTTAGAACTATATTTTCTAGCTAAACCTACATGTTTAGGGCATTTTAATATAAGCTTTGTGATAACTATTATATGTTTTATATGTTATGATTATTACTCCCTCTGTCTCACTCAATATGTCCATTTTGTGTTTTGAAATTGTCCCACTAAAAATGTCACATTGAAAAAATCAACAACTTTTATAAGGCACATTTCCCTTTATACATTTTTTTTAGTTTCCCAACAAAACAAAATTCAACTTTTTAAGGACAAAATTGTGGTTTCAATTATTTTACATCATCTTTTTTACACATTTTTACACAAATTTTTTCTTCTTAAAACTGTGTGAAAAGTCAATAATAGACAAAATAAATGAGACGAAGGGAGTATATTCTTAATAAATAAATAAATATGTGTGAGATTCATCCGAACTCTCATCAATCATCATCAATAGTCACTCTATGAATGTCATCCTATAACTTGAGGGATAGGGGTATAATTTTTTTCTCTTTCTCCAACAAGTCTCAAGTAACATTCATCGTTGTCCTTCTTCCATCGAGGTTTTTTTGTCGTTTCTCTGCTAAGCTTTTACAGCTAGGGCTTTGTTCCTTTTGGGAACTATTTTCTTGGACTCCTATGTCCTCTTTTTTGTTGTTAGGCCTCTTTTTTCTCGGGTTTTACTATAAATTTTTCATCTTTTGTATGTGGTGTTTGAATGAATAAATTTCTCATATTTTGGCAAAAAAAATTCAAGTGAGACTCTTCCTTTCTCCTCCTCAACATCAGAACACTTATGCATACTCTTAAAATACCTCCTTGCACGGTCTCATATCACCATGATCAGCGACTCTCTGTCCAAATTAAAAGGAGTGAACTAAAGACAAACAATTAAGATCTGTCATATATATATTACGACATTAACAAAATTATATATAAAAATATTTTATTTTAAAAAATGATGTATTCATTTAAATTCCTGTTACTATTATATCATAGGTCTAAAATTATAAATTAAATAGAAGATTTGGTAAGGGGTAGATAAGAAAAGGGTTCCCTACAAAAGTAAGTGCAACAAATACAATAGAAGCTTAAGAGCAAAGGCAAGAGCAATGTGGAGATTCAAGAGTGCATTGGCGGCAGCTAAGCTTAGCTCTTGACAAATATGACCTACCAAGCATCCCCTCTTTCTAAACTTTTATCTTTCTTCATTTTTTTTTTAAAATTTTCGACTTTCGCCCAAATCTATATTCAAATAAAATGATTATTAAAATTTTATGTACTAATTGGGTGTGGATACTAGATAGTGGCATGATTTAGTCAAGGTTGTACTTCTAAAATAGTCTAAAATGGAATAATCTATAGTTAATGCCTTATTTGAGTTCTACCTTTTTCTTTCCCTTGTATGGAATGTGTGGACCATTTTATAAATTGACATATTTAAAGTTGAGCAAATAATACAATCAAATAATGATTAAAATCAAACTCATCAAGTAGTTCTAGTGAAAAGAAAAATATTATTATCTTTAAGTGATGCGAGTTCAAACAGTTTATTTGTACGGTGCATTGTTAGTATATTAGGATTAATAAACAAATAGTATCTAATAATTATATCAGAAAGTAAAACAACCATTAAAAAATTGTAAAAATAAACAATCATTAAAACCAAACAAAAAAGAAGGTTAACCACCCTCATCTTAACGACTTTGGGCCTAGGAATCTCCTGATGGGCTCATCCAACGTTTGCCACCGAAAGCACAGACTGCACCTATAAGCCTGCAACCCTCACAACTATTTTTTTAGTTTTAATTTATTTACAATAATAACATTATGCAAAAGAAAAAAAAGACTGATTAAGTATATTAAAATAAAAAAAATGTTATAATATTGAACTCAATGAGTGTTCTCAATAAAAAAGATGATGATGTTTATTCTAGAAGATTCGTGTTCAAACAATTTTGTTTGCAATATATGTACTCTATTAAAAGATTAAAAATAATAAATAAATATTACCTTATAATCATTGGATGTAAATCGTCTGCCCCTTTAGTTCACACATTGCCTTATAGAATGAAAGCTTTATATATAAACACTGACACAGGATGGATAGAAGGGGAAAGTCTAAAAGAAAATACCTAAAAAAACTATATAAAAAAAAGATAGTATCGGAACGACTGTTAAATTGAGAATAAAAAAATTTGAGCTGTTGATTTAAAAAAATAACAAAAAATGGGTAAAAAGCCAACCGGTTAACCGATAGGCTAAAAAGGGGCTTAAAACCCTAATTTCAAACCAGCATCAGTACCCGATATCCTCTCCAAAAAGCTTTCAAACATTTTCAAAATTCTTCTTACACTTTCAACTGGAATTCGTAGAAGATTGAGTTCGAAAGAAGCTAAGATACAAGGTAAGAAAGTTGTCTTAGCATTAAATAAACTTGAAATTTTTGTTTTTCTTGGAACCGAAATGGAATTTGTGTATGAAAAATATGAATTTTCTCTAGGGTTTTGGAAAAAAGTTGTGATTTATTACTGAGTTTGAGGGATTTTGGATGATGGGTTTGTAATAACTCAAACTAAAAAATTAGTGTTTTGATTCTGTAGCAATTGAAAGAAGGGGAAGAGCAAGTTGAAAAGCTTGAGGGAAGGAGCACTCGTTCGAAAAGGAGACAACTTTGGTTGAAAAAGGTGACACTTTCAGTACATTTTATCCATGTAATGGGTTTATAATTGTAGTAGGCTTAGATTTGGTGATATTTGGTACGAATTTGGAGGTAGAAAAACAGTTCTGGGGAAGTAGAATCGGTATTGTTTATATGATACCGATGATTTGCGAAAGTATGGTTAGAGGGAAGTAGTACGGATACTGTAATTGATGATATCAGTAGTGTATATGTAATATCGATATAAAAAAGTAGTACCGAAACCGGATTAAAATGAGGGTGTTCGAAGAAATAAATCATATCGGTACTACATAGAGAAATTTAATATATGTAGGTAAAAATGTTTTTATTAACATGAAGACACGTTAATAAAATTCTATAGCTGATAACCATTAATAAAATGTTTTGTAGAGTTTTATGTGTTTTATAAACTTATGTGATATTAGTTTTAGAAGAAGGTGATTGAACATGGATCACAAATACCAATGTGGACGTAGGTGTGGAGGATGACACGATCGCGGTGGCAGAGGCCCCAAAACCATTGTCTGTATATTTTAACTTCTAGTAAGTTAAAGTTGTATATAAATTGAATATTTAAAATTATTAATTTGTTAGAATTAAGTTTAAATATGGTAACTTTGAATGAATGTATGTACAATATAAGTGAATATAAAGGACGCAAGGGAAGGAAGAAGAAAATAACAAATGAGGTAAGTGGGAAATTTAGAATAGTTTTATGTGTTATGCATTTGTTAGTAATGTTTACATGTGCTAAAATTGTAATATTGTCTGAATGATAAAGGCGAAGAAAACATTGGCAAAGAAATGAGCCAAAATGAGTGATGAGGAAAAAAACCTTATATTAATATGCACTTGCACCAGAAAGAAGCATATATAGACGAAACATCAAAAGGCCGAGATACGGCTACTGTTAAGAAGGTAAGAGTTGCTTTGTTTCGTAGACGAAGTAATTGAGCTTAAAAGTAATTGTTAGTATTGTATAGATGACTAACATTGAGGTAATTATTTGTATCTTTGTAGGAGGTATCGTCAAGGTGTAGTATAAAAAGTTGTCGAAGTTGTTTAAAGAGATGAAGATTAAGAAGATGAATGGTATAGTTAGAGAACTTGGGTTTGGGGGTTTACTCAGATTAAAATCTCGAGCAATTAGTCATGATCTTTTTCGTGACTTAGTGAAGAGCTTTGATGTTTAAAGCTTAGTGGTGTAATTTAATGAGCATAATATTTGTGTAATGGTGAAGGATGTGGAAGCTGTTCTGGGGGCTAAAAATTAAAGGTGTTGATGTTGGACGCGTGACGAAAAATATAATGGGAAAGAACTAGCTTTGAAGAATAAAATCTGCAGCAAGATTTCATATGTTTAATTGAACGCAGAAATATTAAGTGGTGATTATGAGGGAGATGAATTGAAAGCGATGGTGATTTTGTACATTGTTGGTGTCTTTCTATGTTCAACATCGGACACCGTGGCCTCGACAGAAACTTTTAAGTTATTGTGCTTTGATGGGTTGAAGGGAAAATTTAACTGGTGTAAGTTTGCATATGAGAGGTTGATTGATGGTATATCTAAATATAATTCTAGTGAAAGTCACACATACATGACCAAGTGCATAGCAATCTTAGAGGTCAATTGGTAGTAAATTTATGTATTGTGCTAGTAGTGCAGAGTTTAGCATGGTTTTATTTTGAATAATAATATTGTGTGTAATTTGAAATTTAGATGAGATTGTATGATTATTGGATAGGAGCGCCTAGTAGAGCAATTGCTGCTGCAATTCGCGTAGCTTGCATTCATGCATGGGGAAAATGAGGTAAAAAACTTATTTCATGCATTAAGGGAGACTGGCCTACGAAAAAAGTAAAGGTAAGTAAGTTATTAAATGATGTGTAGTGAAAAATAACATAAATTACATAAAATAAATGAATGATTTTGGTAGATTATTGAGTCGGATGGTGATTGCAGTGAAAGAAAAGAAGGTGGAAAAACGAGTGCCACTACTGAAATGATAATAGAGGCATTTGGCAAGGTTATTTCAGATGTGAATAAAATAAAAGAGAGTATGAAAGCCGAACTAGAAAAGCAAATTAAGATTGAAGAGATGTTGGAGGCAATGAAGGATGAATTGAAGAACATGGTTGATGATGTTGTTGGCTTGAGTGAGAACATGATGTACTTGAAGAATGCTTTACGTGTTATTGATGCCAAATTTGGCATTGGGCTTGATGAAAAAGTGGGAAGAAAATACGGATGTTCCAATGTCAAAGGTCAATGAAGAAGTTGGTATGGATGCAGATGTGTTTGTTGACGATGACATTGTGTTGAAGTAGAACAATATAGGTGTGCCAGCAAAAAAAAAAAGAAATGTAGAATTATCATTTTAGTGTATAAATTTGATGTGAATGTTGGCTGGTATTAGATTTGGTGATATGGGGTAATAATTTGTGTTATTACTTTTTTCTTAAGGTTTTTCTAATAGTTTATGTATGTTTGGTAACAATTTGTGTAGGTACCTCATTTCTTATGAGTTTGGTAAGATATAAAGTTATCCTTCAAAAGTTTATGCTATAACACAATTTTTTACCATAAGTTTGATTGGTTTTATATTTAGTGATATGGGGTAAAAAGTTGTGTTATAACCCTTTTTTTTTCTACCGGTACTATAATAATTTATGTAGGTCTCGTAACTATTTGTGTAGGTATCCTATATCTTATAAGTTTGGTACGATATAAAAATATCATTTAAGAGTTTATGTTATAACACAAATTTCTACCATATTTTCCCCTGGTTTTAGATTTGGTTATATGGGGTAATAATTTGTGTTATTACCTTATTTCTTACCGGTTCTATAAAAATATATGTAGGTTTCGTAAAACGTATTCTATTTTTTATGAGTTTGGTAAGATATAAAGTTATCATTCAAGAGTTTATGTTATGACACAATTCCTACCATAAGTTTCACTGGTTTTAGATTTGGTGTTATGAGGTAGTAATTTGTGTTATTACTTTTTTTCTTATTGGTTCTGTAATAAATGATGTAGGTGTTGTAACAATTTATGTAGCTACCCTACTTCGTATGAGTTTAGTAACAAAGAATGTTATCTTCTACGATTTTATGTCATCACACAATTTCTTACACAATTTTTGAAGGGCAAGAATTTGTGCTATCACATATTTTACTACTATTTTTGTAGGGGTTTATGTTGGTTACTGAAGAATTTGTGTACGTAAATCTAATAAATTCGGTAAGAAATAATGTTATCCTCTAAGAGTTTAGATTACAACACAATTTCTTACCATAAGTTGAAAAGGTTTTAGATTTGATGATCTTCAGTAAGAATTTGTGTTTTAACATTTTTTCTAACAGTTTTTGTAAGAGTTTAAGTAGGTTCCTTAAGAACTTATGCAGCAACTCAAAATCTTATGTGTTTTGTAAGAATTAATGTTATCGGGTAACCGTCTAGGTTATCATACAAGTTCTTACCTTGATAAGCATTTGTGTATCTACCGTTTTTCTTACAGTTACTGTAACAATTTATGTTACCGCATCGTAAAAATTTATGTTGGAATCGGGTACTAGTATAACTGATCTGCATGTTTTAGTCTTTTTTATATAATTTAATTATTTTTTATTGATCATTTAATTTTATACTCTTAATTTTTTTATTAATTAGAGAGATAAATATCATTATTTAAACACATACAAGACGAGACAACATAAACATCCTTGATCACTCGACCAATTAGTACAAACCCGTTCCTCAAATTTTGGTTGGTATAAATACCAGTTAAATTCAGGGTCTAAAGCACCCTGTACATTCTAAAATAGAACTTTAAACATTATAAATAGACCAAAATTAAACGAATACTAATCATTGGTTCGTCTCATCACCATTAAACGTCGTATTGTTACGCCATTGGACACAAGATCCACTGTCAGTATTCCCAGCTCCTAGAGTAAAGGAGTTCGCATGATTATCTACCCCTGTGACCACCAAGTCCCATGAAGTCTCTAATACATTCCCCTAAGTCTACCATGTTGGGGTTTCGATTCTCATGACTGTCATTCTGCTTCTTACGCTAGGGATAAGCACTCTTACGCTAGGGATAAGCACTCTTACAAGAAACACTTTTAATCTTTGATAGCCGACATACCGTCATCGAACCTGAAGAAGCAGTCACTGCGCCTGTCCCCTAGCTTTCGCACCGGTACCTCAGCCGATTTAGAACTCTTAGACATCACTTTCACAACAAAATGATTTCTCAGATTAAGGATCGACGGAACTTTAACTATGACATCTGTAAAGGCTACTTCATTACTAACCTTTCGCTCGTTCTGTGTAACAACGGAAATAACCTTTTGCTCTTTATTTGAGCTAACCACTCCAGCCACCTTGCCCACTTTCGAACCGGACCCGGATCCTTTCTTTAACTATTTTTTCCCCATGCCATAGCCCCCTGATTCCCTACAGCAACCATCGACTCCTTCTCATCTCTCCTTCCACCGAAAGTAGAGCTCCTAACTTCGTGCCCCACGTTCAGTGCTCCAGCATTAGCATGTTGGCCTCCTTGCTTCCTAGTAGAAGTATTATCTCTCACAGTACTCACCATATCTTTTTGCATTTCAACAAGACTAGGTGCCCAGAATCAGCCCCACTAGATTTTAAGATTTCATACCTGCCAGAAATTGCACACGTCCCTCAGAGACATTACGTTTCCCTTCTCGTCATCCAGCATTCCAACGTGATTTCCTGTTGGTAACTTGCATCCAAGGACCAAAATTTTCTTCCAGTTCAGTGATAGTCATGCCAATAATGCTATCCTTATCTGTATTCACATTCTCAACCATTAGCTTGCAAACATCCATAGTGTGCCCATACTTCCTACATGAGTAGCATATCGTTGGGAGTCCATATTCAATATGTTGTTTAAAACCATCAATGATAAGACTAGAGGCAAGCGGTTTATTCAGATCAACCATAATAGCAAATCTAGCGAACCGACCTCTCTTACCTTCAGAGGTATTATAATCAATACGAAAAATCTTCCCCACCGCCCCGATAATATACCTTAAAACTCTCTTTGTATAGTATCGATATGACAACCCGGGTAGTCGCACCCACACAACAATCTTGTCCCGATGATCAGACGCAGTTGAAAAGCTTCGGCTCCATGGTTGAATTGTCGGGTAACATCCATAGATCTACCAAGGACCGTCCATTAATACTTTCGTACAATCCTCTAATTTTGCAAAGCAAACCAAGAAGTAGTAGTTGTCAAGATCAACAAGCGCAATCTCACCACTCGGGTTCCACAAATACTTAATTCTTGTTAAAAGCGCCGCATAACCAATAGATCTACCCAATAATCTGACCACAACCGAGTTGGATAGCTTGGAGTCGATCAACTCATGTAGTCCCTCCGAGAAATCAATAAGAGGAGTACCATCAAAAAGCTCAGCCTAGCATCATCATCAATAATAGGAGTACCATCAAATTTTAGGTAAATTTTACAAATGGTCATAAATTATCTCAAAATGTTCATTTTGGTCACTAAACTTTCAAAAGTTACATAATGAACATTAAAGTTTAACTTTTTTCAAAAAAAAAAACTTTAGATTTTGTTACAAATAGTCACTGACCAGTTAACTATCATTAGGAGCTGACGTTGCAGTTAATAAAAATTGTATAATAACATATTAGATCCAAATGTACACATTGAATAAATTTATTTCCAATTCAATAAATTTAGTCATCCCTTTTTAATTCAACATCTTGTGTATATATGTTTTCTACAAAGTGGCAAAAAAGTCCTAATTGATTTCACGTAATTTCCTTAGATATTTTTTTTACCTTTTTTTAGAATTCGGGCTCATTCGACACAATTTTTCCAATGAGCTTTTGACTGCCAAACAAAGAAGCTGTACCAAACGATCAAGGAGAGCACTTCAAACATACATTTTTGCGCCTGATTTGGTCCCAAATGAGCATTTCAAAAAAGCTGGAATTTCCACCTTCTCCCCAAGTGACTGTTCTTACCCAAACCGCATTTTGAGAAGCTATTTCGAAAGAAGCCTTCATTGTCGAGTGATTTTAGATTTTCGCGATCTTTCTTTTGGGTGCTTTGCTTTATATCACAAAGAGATCTAGTAGATTAGGAAAGATGACATGATGGCCACCGACATAATGGCGACGATAGAGGGGGCGGCATGGATACTTTACAATGTATGGTTAAGGAAATCGAAAGCTAAAGGCGGTACAATAGCGAGGAAGAAGATGACGATTTATCAAATTCTAGCATATCGGTGAAATAGAGGATAGTTGGAAGACTGGCTGAAGTGCCTGTCACGTGGCTTGAAGTGATAATGATGATATAAAAACCAAGGATTAAGGGTTTACATTTTCTTGAAAGATTGACTAAAGCCGTCTTTGAAAGACAAGTGGAAAATATAAGAACCAAGGATTAAGGGTTTACTTTTTCTTGTTTTTACGGCAGCGAATTGTTGGGCAAACCAATATCTGATGTTAACCTTTCTTCCCTTCACTATGCACCAAATGAAGAAGAATTCGGCCTTGTTGAAGATGCTAGCCGAATTCACCCTACTAGAGAATGAGTTGGCTAAGAATCGATGGATGTACTTCAATAGAGTGTTCTTGAGTTCGTGGTCCTTTGAGTGGCTTGGATTGTAGCCTGATGTACTCGTTGTCCACTTTTGGAAGAGGATAGATGGCTCGAAAGCTACACTATGCTCACAAAGACTTGAAATATAGTCATTAGATTGTGAATATTCCTCCGAAATAAAGCCCGTGGCCAAATTAAATTCCGTAATGGATAATGAAAATTGCTTGTTTAACAAATAAAATTTAATTATGTTTAGTGCATTCAAATCAACACATCCTCCTTCCTTGAACTCATAGGTTGTGTAAAATTCCTACAACAACTAGGCATAAATTGGGCAAGTAATCGCCATGTATTTTTCCCAACCAATTTTAGCAAAATAATTCTTTACCTTATCTAATAACCCAAGTTGAGAAAGAGATTCGGGATGAACATACTTACAACCTTGGATTGCTCATTTTTGAATTCAAGCTAACCTTTTCTTGTGTTTTGTAGAGGTGAACGTTAGGTTACTGGTGTTTGCTGCAGTGGAGGAGTGTTCTTGCACATGATGGCGTGAATGGATACGAGAAGAGGATGAACAAACTGACAGTACGTCAGGTTGCTCTTCGACTGGCAGCGGTGACGGAGGCCTCTCGAGGACGTTGCTTCCATCTCTTCTTGCTTGGTTCTTGGTGTGCAGCATCTTGTAGTCTTGGAGAAAAAGTTTCTTGCAAGAATGAAAGACTTTTAAAGGGTGTTAAACATAAAGTTTGGAGAAGAATGGAAAAAAGAAAGAATAAAAAGATGATAAAAGTAGAGTTTAAGTCAATCTTTCCCTCTTTATTTTCGGCACCTATCTAGGAGGGATATGTTTAAAAATTTCTCCAAAATTTTAGTTTCCCACCAGTAGTAAAATTTTCTTCCAAAACTTTTTCATGGAAATTTTCGGATTGTGGTCACGCCTTATTTCACAAGTGCTACTGGTTTCTAGAAATTTCTAAGGTGAGGGCACGCCTTATTCCATGAGTGCTACCCTTGTACCTAAAAAGAAAGAAAACCATAAAAACTCATAAAAAATAAAATTATTGATAAAATAAAACAAAACAAAATAAATTAAAATAAACTAAAGATAAAATCATGGGTTACCCCACGAAACGCCTTTGTTTAACGTCTTTGGCTAGACGTTACTCCCTCAATTCATCATATCGTGGCTCTTCCAACGGGTAACTTTATTTTCTTCAACAAATCCTTCATATAAGGGTTTTAGTTGGTGTCCATTTACCTTGAAGATCTTGTTGGTATGCATGCTTTGGATCTCTACTGCACCATGAGGGAATATGTTAGTTATAACAAAAGGTCATATCCATCTAGAAAATAACTTTCTGGGATATAATTTCAATCGTGAATTGTAAAGCAAGACTTTTGGCCGATTGTGAATTATTTCCTAGAAATCATTTGGTCATGGAAGGCTTTTGTTTTCTTATTGTAATAGGATGGATGCATGCACAATGAGGGGTTCAATCCTTGTATGTCAGCTATTGTTCACCCTATAGCCGCTTTGTGTTCCTTAAGTATCTGAATGAGCCTCTCTTCTTCTGCCTCGCTCAGCTTATTTGATATGATCACTGGTAATGTCTCTTCGGGTCCAAGGTAAGTACTTCAAGTGGCTTGGTAAGCTTTACAACTCAAGTTTTGGTGCTGTAGCGATGTCCCTTTCTCGCTAAAAATGAATTTTTCGAGGTGTTTGTGATTTTTCGGATATAAAATATTTATTCCGTGGGGTTTTAAAAAAACAGCATTTTATTTAAAAATTGGAGTCGCCACCGGCCACTTAGGTAGGTCAGACACCATAAAACCAGAGATTTAAAAACTGTTGGGTTCGGGAGTCGGTTACGGATGGGAAAGGATTAGCACCCCCACACCGCCCAAAATTGGTACTTTAATAATTACCGCTTTATTAATATTGGATTTTTCGGGTTAAAGTGACGATTAGTTTAAAATTCGGTTATAATTGCGAATAAATTTTAAAGGCCCCGTTATCCGAGAGTAAACGCCCAACCACTATCACTACGCCTGATACTGGCCCCGTTTACACTCGGATAAAAGGGCACTGCATTGACAATTTATATCTCGATATGCAATCTTAGTGGGCAAAATATAAAACAGGGCAAATAATTTAAATGCAATAAATATTCACATAACAGAATACTAATCTAACATAAATAAAATACGTAACTAAAACATACATATATACATATTAATCTTAATAGTAAATAAAAACAAATTTAACATATCACGATAACAAGGCATGAATAAATACATGTATGAACAAAAACACATATTTCAAGAAGACATACATATTAGAAATAAAACACATTTCAACATATGTAGAACAAGATATTATACATGAAAAGAAAATATACTAACACGTAACCCTAAAGCCAAGAGAACATACAAATACATGCTAAAATACAAAACATGTTGTGTACGAGCCAACTAGAATATCAACATAATATGCGTGATACGAATAACCGAACAAATACATAAAGATACATAATGATCATAAACTTAACACACATATACATGTAAACATGAAAATACAAGGCATATACGAGGGAT
This sequence comes from Hibiscus mutabilis, assembly GCA_019671005.1. Classification (NCBI taxonomy): domain Eukaryota; kingdom Viridiplantae; phylum Streptophyta; class Magnoliopsida; order Malvales; family Malvaceae; genus Hibiscus; species Hibiscus mutabilis. The sequence goes on along the minus strand of CM033729.1, from coordinate 43,855,957 downwards.
ATATAATAAGGCAAAAGGCTACATCAACATACACGATTATAATAAACGAACATGAATATTTATATGGAAATAGGACTGAAATGAAAAGAAATAAACATCAGTAGCAGAAATTAAATGACAATAATATGCAATTTAGGGACGAAAATGCAAGCAGGACCGAACTTGAAAGGACTAAAACTGTAATTGGACCAAGGGGCAGGCTTGAAGTGAAAAATCCAAAAACGCGGGATGGTTAAAGGGGTAATTTTACCATTTAAAACTGATTCGATGTAATTTAAGGACTAGAGGCAAGATTTTGAAATACGAGGGGGACCAGAGTTGTAAATATCCCCTGCGGCGAGACACAAACGAAAATATCGAAAGCACGGGAGGATTTATTACGTAATTTGCCCATTTCACAAAAATTAAAACACCTATAAAAACTCTTTCTTCGGCCCAGAATCAAATTTTCATCATTTTTTCATTCGATACGTTTTATAATAAACGTTTTCTCTCTCGTTTTCTCTCAACCTTATCCCATGAACCCACAAACCGGCGGCCGACCGCCGCTAGCCGGCGCCGGCGAGCCCCAAAAAAACACCAAAATGAACCTTACCTTACCCTAAACTCGAATTCGACCTTGGATTTTAGGAAAAAGCCCCTATTCGTCCTAGATCTAAGAAAAGAAAAACAAAAAAAAAACCGTATATGTTTTTTTTAGACCGAAGGAACACCTTCCCCTTTTAGCCGGCTCACCAGATTAAGGCTTGTTGTCGGTAGAGGAACTGTCCTCTGAAGGTAAAACGTCACTCTCCTTTCCCTTCCCTACTTTTAGAATATATGCATGCATGCAATATTCAAGATGGATGGATACCTTTGTATGATCTCTGTAAGTTTTTTTTTTGAAATAATGAAAGGATGAGACTTGTTTGTATTTCTGGAAAAGTGGGTTACAACTGAACTAAGACTTTTCGTTTTTTTGCTCTGTTACATATATCCTTGTCTCTTTGGTTTGGTAACAAGTAATATAATCTATTTTTCAGATCTGAACTGATACTGACTTAATCTCTCTTTTTTTGTGTTCTGATATGTCTGAACGCGGTGGTTGGAGACCGGCATGGTGGAAACATGGTGGCGGTGTGGGGGAGTTGTCTTCGGCCAGAGGCGTTCTCGGCCGTTGGATCAGATCTGATCTAACGGTCGGGCTGGCTTGAAGGATGAACGACCCAGATGAAACCTCGATCGGTGAAACGGCTCCAGATCGTGACACGTGGGGCTCAATAGTCGAGGGGTTATAGCGCGTGGGACTCACGCACGCGTGGGATATCGAAGAGTCCGCGCGTGGCACTCGAACCGTCCAGACGTGTAGTTCACGCGGCTGGCTAGATATTTTATCCTTCCTTGATCGTGGCATTTGGATCAGATCTTGATCCAATAGCCCATAGTTATCTGCACAAAAATAATTAGAGTTAAATGGGGTTTTGGGCTTGGGCCAACCGGGCCGTGTATTATTATTTTTGTAATAATGTGGACATTTTAATTTAAGTGGGCTTCCTATTGTTTTTCCAGTTTTGTCCATACATATTAATATATTAATATAATAGTAAATACAGATACATACGTACTTACGTATACATACATACAATTGTGGTGAAATACGTTCACACATACATATACTTAATAATACATGCAACACTTATTCGTAAAAACAAATACGCTCGTACTAAATATAGATACATGCGTGACACACATACACTGTATTACTTATTAATACGTATACATACATAGTTTATAATATACATGCACACACTACACACTTTACATATATTAATAACACTCATGCACATAATAAACATATAGCATAACATAACACAATGTATACATGCAACGCTAATATACTAATAATTATACTAATATGTATTTACAGACCAGATAAAAATGAGTGATTACAAGTGCTTGCACGATGGATGGTAAGATTTTATCATATTCATTTATTAAAATTGCCATACCTTGCTCTTCTTGTTCGATTGAGGCTTGAATGTCCTCTTGATTAACATAAACCTCTTCCTCAGAATCTTGGAAGGTTTCCTATATCAAAGGTTCAATAACATCTAAAGCAAATAAAGATGATGCATCTTTAGGATGTTTTATGGCATCGTAAATATTAAACTCTTAAAGTTCACCATCAAATTCCATTGTAAGTGTTCCATGATGCACATTAATATTTTTTTGATGTTTTAATGAATGGTCTTCCTAACAAGATTATATTAGGTTTAGAGGAATCGTTTTCTTCCATATCTAGAACATAAAAATCGACATGAAATACAAGTCCATTGACTTGCACCAAGACATCCTCCAAGACCCCATTCGGATAAACATTGGATCGATCGGTAAGTTGTATGATCACACGTGTTTCTTTAAGAGAACACATATTGTTAGCGGAATAAATAGAATAAGGCATAACATTAATGGATGCTTCTAAATTAAGCATGACTTTTTTTTTCTTTCAATTTTAACACTTTCGATTTGACAAGGGATAGTGAACATACCTAGATCCTTGCATTTTTTATGAAGTTTCCTTCTAAGTACAACTGATACATTTTCATCCATGATTCCCTTTTAATTGTCGTTCAACTTCTTCTTGTTGGTGCATAATTCTTTGAGAAATTTCGCATAGAGAGGGATTTTCTTGGTTGCATCGATTAAGGGAATATTTACCTTGACTTTGCGAAACGTCTCAAGAATCTCTTTTTCTTGCTCTTCCTTTTTCGTCTTTGAGAATCTTTGAGGAAAAGAAGGTTAAACCACAATAGGTTGGATTTTTTTCTTTGCGCTGACATCTCCCCTCTCTAGCTCGGGGTTTTGCATTTTTCCATATTTTTTGGGAAAAAGAGTTTGCCAAAATTTTATCGGTTTGCTTGCCTTCTCTTCCTTTTCGGCATCGACAATGGGTGTAAGAAGTTCCTGCAAATTCTTGCCACTTCTCAAAGTAATAGCATTCATGTTTTGTTTTGGATTGACAATAGTTTGAGAAGGCAACTTACCTCGAGATTTAGATTAACTAAGAGATGAGGCGATTTAACTTACTTGGGTCTCAAGATTTTTTATACTTGCTCTCATATCTTGTTGGAATTGCTATAAGTTATTGGCGCTCTTGGTACTTTTATCTTGGAGTGTGGGACACATATCTGTTGCATGATCATTACTTGTGCAAATCCACAAGCCTTAACTTATTGTGTGTTACGTAATGCCAATTTTTGAACAAAGAAAGTTAGATTCGAAATCTTATTTTCAATGGAAGAAATATTTACCTCATTTACAAATCGAGAGACGGTGTCATGTTGTGGACCAAATTGTTAAGAGTTTGCATCCATAATATTGATTAGGTCCTTGGCTTGGGTATGAGTCTTGTTCACGGTCGCTCCTCCACTTTCGGCATTCATCATCCTTCTTTCTATGGGTAACAAACCTTCATAGAAATATTGAATGAGTAGTTGATCGGAAATTCCATGTTGTGGACAACTTGCATAAAGTTGCTTGAATATTTCCCAATAGGCATGAAGCGTCTCGGTATCTTTTTATCGAGCCTCACAAATCTTTCTTCTAATGTTGGCAGCTCTTGAAGCCGGAAAGTACTTCTTGAGGAAAAGTCTCGACATATTCGTCCATATTTCAACTGATCCGGATGGTATGTAATACAACAAATCTTTGGCAGGGTCGGCTAAATAGAATGGGAAGGCTCGAAGCTTGACTTGATCTATGGTGCCATTGTGGGGCTTCATGCTCGAACACACCACATGAAATTCCTTCGAGTTCTTGTGTGGATTCTCGTTCTCAAGTCCCCTGAAAGTAGGGAAAATATGGATTAGTCCAGAATTAAGTTCAAATGGTACTTCAGGGTCTTGGTAATCGATGCATAGCGGTTGTGTGGTGATCTCAAGGGCAGCTAATTGGCGCAAGGTTTGTTCGGCCATGTCGTCGACTTCAAAGGGGTTGTCGACTTGGTGGGCGAGTTCTTGGTTTTCTTGTGTTTCTGCGACTTTTTGGGTGGATGATTGCTCGCTTTCCTTGCTTCCTTCCATAATCTTCTTGCGATTTTCTTGATTCCAGGATCGAACAAAAGATTACTATCTACACCAGATGAGCAAAGCATAAAAGTAGAAAAAGAAAGTAAAAAGAAAAATAAAATAAACCAAACTTAACATTCTTGACACCACTCCTCGGCAACGACGCTAATTTTTAATGGATGTCAAATCCGTCAAAAATAAATACCTACTTGATCTAATAATTGTTATAGTAGCGGTAAGTAGGGTCGATCCCACAGAGAGCGGTAAAAGATTAAGTTTATATAAAATACAATAAGTAAAAAGGGTTTTTTAGGTTTGGGAATAATTAAACAACTAAAGAAAGAAAATTAAATAAATGTTGTTCAATAATGATAAGGTTTCTAGTCAAGATAGGTTTTGGAATATTAATTCAAGATTCTAGATCATTGATGTTCACAAGGATGATTCTATTTCAATTCCAAAGAGCTTAGTTAAGGTTAATAAGTGAAGCGGATTATATAACCTAATCTCTCTTTAATAGGTAATCACCAAGAGAGCAAGTATTATTACCACTTATTATCAAGGTTAAACTCTCAGAGCCAGCACGTAAGAGTAAATATGTATTAAATAGCATTATCGAGCAATAAGACCCAAGCACACATGCTATCAAAACACCAACGCTTATCAAGAATATGAAACTATACCTTCAACTCACCAACGAGTTCTTACCACTTTATCAGGATAGTCTTGATTGGTTGTGCATATAGATTAATAAATCGATGAAGCATCCAAGCTTAAGAATCAAGATATGTGTATTGAATAAATTCAGAAGATATAAAAATACTTGAAATAAAAGAGAATTAAGAATAACAAGAAGATCTCACTAAAAATACTTGAACAATATCCTTGATTCTAACTTGACTAGAAAATGAAGGGTTTAGCCACTCATGGAGTTGGCGGTCGCAATAAGGGTTTTTACAGAGTTTTTGGTTGCTTCTAGGTTACTTTTCTCTTCCCCTTGTGATCATATTTATAAGGAAAATCTTTTACATCAATAAGGGGAGGGAATTACATTAAAGTGCAAAAGCCTAACCTATAATAAATACAATAAAGTAGTAGTCCACTTGGAGTAGGATTTCTACTTCTCCAAGGAATTCCGAACGTGCCCACGCCTTATCTGCCAAATGCTACTACCTTACACAAGTAAATCTCCCAAAGTTTCCAAATTGTGTTAAAACCCTTCTTTTATGCATGAAACGTTCTTTAGCCATAAAAACACCTGGAAAATTAAATTGAAACCAAAACAAGGGCTTTAAGATATATTAGCGTGCTAAAACATAGAAATTTATATATGAAAAACATGTAAATATACGACTTATCAACCCGTAGGCTGGGATCTCTGACTTCTCTTCCTTCCTTCAAATCATCAGGCGTCGACGTCGCCTCATTCCAGACGTGATAATCAGACGATGGTGTTCTCGCTGCATTCCTCCTCACGATTCATCCTCGACGTCCCCCGAACGACATGCAGTAGAAGAAGTTGCTGTTGGCTCCTTTGTTTCTTTGGTTTCTATTTGGGGCTGATTTCCTTTTTCCGTTAGAGTTGTGTTGTTGTATCTTGCTTTGTCCTGGTTTTGTGTATTTTTTCTGTTCTATGTGTTTGTTTTGGTTGAGGCTTTGCTGTTGTTTGTTGTCTCTGTGTTGTCCCCTCTATTGGGTTTGTTGTTCGTTCGTTCTTTGTTCCTGTGTTGTTTGTTCCTATGTTGAGTTCTCCTCTTTCCCTTGTAATTGTTCACTGTTTTTTTCTAATAAAATGTCAATTTCATGTTAAAAAAGTAACACTTTGAGAAAATAATTAAAATTTGTGTTTTAAAATCTTTATTTTTGTTTTTAGGGAAATTTTCAAGTCGCAAGTGTATATGGTGGAGGGAATTGTGTGGAACTTAGGGGTGAAAGATTAAAAATGAGTTGAATAATATGCTAAGGCTATTTAAATTATTAAATTATTTCTAATTAAAAATAAGATCAAATTAAAATAATGTGTATATATTGTGGGCTAAATTTATTGATGTTTTTGAATTATGATTAAGCTGATTCAATGTTTAAACATGGGGACTAAATGTGTTATTATACAAATTTTCTTAATTGTCATGTCACCCTCTTAACGACAATTAATCGTTCAATGATCATTTTATAACAAAAACTAAAAGTTAATGCTATTATATAAATTTTGAAAGTTCAGTGAACAAAATGAATATTTTTGGATAGTTTAATGACTATTTGTGAAATTTACCAATAAATTTATTATTAAAAATATAGATGCTTTTTTAAATGGTTGATAACATATGAATACATTTAATATTTATTTTGACAAATTCTAATTCTAATCATAATCCTACCTAGAAGGGAGAGGAAGAGGAGACTCTAGGGAAGGAATGAGATGCTCCTAGTAGGTCTAGAACCCGTGACCTAAGAAAATTCGAGGGAACAAGTATGAGCAGCTTAGCCAATCGACCAAATATTTTTAAAGATAGATAACTCTAGGGTGTGAAAAATGATAATATGTTGTAACCAATAAATAACATAGTGACTATTAATTTATAATACACAAGTAAAAGAATATTATTGATAAAATAATGATAAATGGTATATAATAAAAATATAATTATTAGAGATTCATTAATTGGCTTAGTGACTAAGGTTACTCATCATGCCCCATATTGTATGGGTTCGAAAATCGGCATGAGAATATAATATCTCACTATTTAATTAAAAATGTAATTATTAATGCAAGATAATAAAATATTTTAAAATTATAATTGCAAAATTTTATTTAACTTACTAATTAAGTTACTCATTAACCAACTAATTTGGATAAGGTATATAGATTTCATAACGTACATATACTGGATTTGGAAAAATAAAAGGGTAAAGTACTTAAACAATCGCTAAAATTTGAGTAAATTTCTCTTTTCATCATTGAAGTTTGAAAATCTATGTTTCGCCCACTAACTTTTTTTTATTTATAGCAAAACAATCACTCTATCGTTACTCAGTAACAATTGCCTGACGTTGTGATAGCTGATGTGGCATTATTTAAGTGAAGTAATACCCTTGATGACACGTTTTATCATTTTACGGAGAGAAAAGACTTGATAAATTAAAATCCCTTATGCAATGAACGAGGATCAAACCTTGAGACCTCTTGAAAAAGGTTCCCAATTTCCAAAAACTAAGCCAACTCAAGTCTTTGTATATTTCCGATAATATTTAACATAAACTATAATAAGGGACGGAGGTATGTGGGGTGGGGTGGGGTGGGGTGGGAGGGACAAAAAATTATTTTTTCAGTTTTGTCTTCCTATATAAATTTCTTTATAAATTGGTTTAATTTTGAATTTGTCCTCCACTTTTAAACATTTATGTTTTGCCGCCCTAATTTTAAATCCTAGCTTTGTCCCTAATTGTAGTGAAAAAATATTTAAAAATAAAAAAAATGTTAAACATAAAATTCAAACTTGAGACTTCTTGAAAAAGAACCAAGTGCCAAACCATTGAGCCAAGTTGAAGACTTAATATACTTTTGAAAAAAAAAACTATACTTAGATTGAACCGTAGTTGAATTAATTACATTTTTTAGGAAAATATTAATGATAACACCAAGAATATTTTTATAATATCAATTATAACTTAAACAGCAAATATATTCTAATATATTTTGTTATTGATGTTTTTTTAATTGAAATCCGCTAGTTTTATTGAATGAGGATATATCCAAAATTACAATGCAAGTTTACTTCTAAGTAAACAAAAACACCTAATCCGAACATATTCTTACAACCATTCAAACAAGAAACTAAAGTTTCGAGATCATAATAGGACCATATAAGGAAAAACTAAAAACCCAACCCAAAGACTCGAAACAAAGATAGATACGAACATCACCAAAGAGCCACGATTAAAGGTAAAACCATCAACAAACAACATAAAATATGCATATTACAATAAGGCATGTTGACAACACGGTTATTACCACAACTCAATCGCGAACAAGAAAGATAATTGTGAGCACGTATCCAAATCCATTTCGAGAGTCCAAAACAGGGAGATCAACATGATAACCAAAAGAGCACCATCTTGATCATTCGTGACGTCCACTCCAACCCTAATAGAAAAATCAAATAAAATAATGGCCAAACGACCGATAAAGAAAAGAAAAGCGTGCTAAAAGATAGAGAAAAAACGCATCAAAAGGTAGAGTAAAACGTGTCACAAGGACGGTTATTTATTCAAAACTAAAAAACAGGACAAACATTGAGAAATAAGAAAACAAAAGAAACGATAGATCCCAACGGTCGACAACCAGCATCAAAACTAGTGTTGCAGCCGGCGGGGATGGATGGTTTAAGGGACCGGTGGGGGGCATGCCCCCAAATTTGGGAAACTCAAATTTTGCCCTTAAAATTTTTGAAAATTTTAATTTGGCCCCTCAAGATTTTTAAAAATTCATATTAAGATTCAAATTTTTGAATATTTTTAATTAAATTCCCTCTCTAATTTTTAATTTTTTTGTTAAATCTCTTAAAATTATTAAAAATTTTAGTTAAACCCTCAATTTTTAAAAAGAATTTCGTATAATCCTTCAAAATTTTAAAAAATTTAAGTTGGCCCCCTCAAACTTTTACTCCAAATTTTGTCACTGGCTGCCGGTAAGCAAAGAACAAACCCAAGGGAAAAAAGACTATGCGGCTAAGGTTTTCAATACTAGGTCTTGTATTTTATTATTGATGTTTTTATTAATATATTTTCTTAAAATAAATGAAATTAATTTCAACCATGGTTTAACCTAAATAACGTTCTTATCAGTAGTACACAAAGTCTTCAACTAGTCTTAGTGTTTAAGCATTTTGTCTTTTTCAAGAAGTTTCAAGCTCAAATCTTATGTTTAACATTCTTTATTTTCAAGAATTTTCTCACTCCATTTTAAGTTAAATTTATTTTTGTTGAAAATATACCAAGACTTGAGTTGACTCAGTGGTTAGGCATTGGGGACCCAAGTTCAATCACCATCCCTTTTCAATTTTTAAAGCCTTTTTCTCTCCATAAGTTGATAAATTATATCATCGTCTTATTAGAGGGTATTAATTTACTTAAATAATGGCATATCAATTGGCACTCAAACGTCTGTTAACAGTAGAGTCACTATTTTGTTAAAATCAAGAAAGTCAACGATCGAAACATAACTTTTCAAACTTCAGTGGTGGAAGGAGAAACTTACTCAAATTTAGTGATCGTTTTTGTAGTTTATCCGAAATAAAAACCTAGAGATCTTTCTCGGATAAACAAATGAATTGTCAGACAGGCTTGATAGTATTTTTATTTATTTGAGCAATCTTTTGCTGGGAATTTCTTGGAAACTGACTGACCAATTGGTATGTAAGAAATTCTTTTTGAAGAGACCAATTGGTTGATGTTTCTACAAACATAGTTCGATTCTGTTTGGTATTTCGTGAGAAGTCTTGTACAATAATTTCGGTATTTCACGAAATACCGAGTATATGATCAACACTGGTCAATAATTGATTAACGACATTTAATAATAGATCAATCTTTCTATCTAGTAATAAGCTAACCAATATTTTTTTAATGAGTATGTTAGTTTTATTAAAATAAAAAAAATCAAAAATACTATAAGAGCTTACAACTCAGGTAAACAAACTTGATCCGGACATATTCCTAAAAACATGAAAACTAACGTCTCTAGATCATAAATAAGACCATACAAAGAAAGGTAAAACCCCTAACTCAAAGGTCCGAAACAAAAAAGATACAAACATCACCAAAGTTCGACGCTGAAAGGTAAAAACCAACGACAAACAATATTAACAAATGCATATTACAATAATAAGGCACGTTGACAACACAATCATTACTATAACTCAATCGCGAACAAGAATGATAATTGTGAGCTTGTATCTAATCCAGTTCGAGGGTCCAAAACAGGGAGATCAACATAATAATCAAAAGAGCGCCATCATCTTATCAATCGTGGCGACGTTAAATCCAACCCTGATAGAAAAACAAATAAAAAAGCAGCCAAACGACCGATTGAGAGAAGAAAAGTGTGCTAAAAGGCAGAGAATACGCATCGAAAAGTAGAAAAAAACTTGTCATAAGAACATTATTATTTAATTTAAAAACTAAAAAATAAAGAACGAAAAAAAAAGAAATAAGAAAAGATTATCGGCAATTGACAACCAACACTAAAATTAGTGCCGTCGTCAGCCACTTCAAGATGAAAAAAAACAAAATTACATATGCCAAAGGGTAAAAAAGAAAGGTGGCGGCTATTTTATAGGCTTTTTTCCCTATTTTATAGGGTTTTTTTTCCTTGAACAATTTCTACTTAGGTTACTCCTAATGGATATTTAACCCACAACATAGGGGAGAGGGGAGTGTATCAACTGAAAACTTTAATCACTTACTCTAGAGGTTGTTGACTATTTTATAGGTTTTTAATAAACTAACCAATGCTAATACTATGTAAACATATACCTGTAATCATTAATTTTGTTCGAGTTTTTGTTATTATATACATTCAAATATTATTATTATTAGTTTATTTTCAGTTTTATTATTATATGTATTATAGTTATTTTTTAGTTATATTATTATCATTATCTTTAATATGCTCAAGTATTTTAAAATGTGATTGAACATTTGTATGTATTGTTTTGCATGTATGTGTGTGAATATATATATGTATATGTAGCGATGTCCTTTTTCTATCGCTAAAAAATGAGTTTTCGAAGTGTTTGTGATTTTTTTATATAAAATATTTATTCCGTGGGGTTTTAAAAGCCGCATTTTATTTAAAAATTGGAGTCGCCACCGGCCACTTAGGTAGGCCGGACACCATAAAACCAGAGATTTAAAAAACTGTTGGGTTCGGGAGTCGTTTACGGATGGGGAAGGATTAGCATCCGCACACCGCCCAAAATTGGTACTTTAATAATTACCGCTTTATTAATGTTAGATTTTCCGGATTAAAGTGACAATTAATTTAAAATTCAGTTATAATTGCGAATAAATTTTAAAGGCCCCGTTATCCGAGAGTAAACGCCCAACCACTATCACTACGCCTGATACTGGCCCCGTTTACACTCGGATAAAAGGGCACCGCATTGACAATTTATATCTCGCTATGCAATCTTAGTGGGCAAAATATAAAACATGGCAAATAATTTAAATGCAATAAATATTAACATAACAGAATACTAATCCAACATAAATAAAATACTAAATTAAAACATACATATATACATATTAATCTAACTCATAAATAAAAACATATTTAGCATAAATAAAATACTAATATTCATAAATATTAATCTAACATAAAAACAAATTCAACATAAATAAAATACTATTCTAAAACATACATACATAAATATTAATCTAACTCATAAATAAAAACATATCTAACATAAATAAAATATTAATATAAAACACAAATTTAAAACATATTAAATATTAATCTAAAACATAAACATACAAAATAAAAAATAAGACTACAATTTTAAGATAACTAATACTTCATTAAATTATAAAAATTACAACACTAATAAAAAATGGAAGAAAATATACCTAACTAGGAGCTCGAATAACGAACCCTGACTGCACCCCACCGAGATCTACTGCGACCCCTCCAAAAATATTAACTAGATCGGACCTAAAATAGGACCCCGATCGAATTTTGGATCGAACCAACTGGGGTCGAGGGCACTGCCCCCAACCCCGGCTAGCCTTGCGGCCGACCTAGCCCCCATGAATTGGGTGGCAATTCAATTGCCAATTTCCTCTTCAATTTTGGGCTTGAATTTCCCCTGCCCCCATGCCTTGTATTTATAGGCATGGGGTGGGTAATTGGGGTAACGTGGCCTTTGCAGAGCCACTCAATTTTTTTTAATTTTTTTTATTATTATTATTATTTTGATTTTTTATATTAATAATTTTACTATTATAATAACACTAATAACACTAAAATCCGGTCAAAAATGAGTGATTACAGTTGCCCCTCTTTGCTTGTTCTTGTGAAACGAGGACAAAGCAAAGATCAAAAACACTCATTTTTGACCTACTTTCTGCTCTTTGGCTTCGAATCACGTGTTCTTCCGAACTATCCGCTCTTCCTTAGCTGAATCTTCGTGCTCGTAAGTTCTTCCTATATAGAGCTTCACACCTTCCGATCTTGGAGTTATAGCTCTTTCTACATAGAACCCTTCACTCTGAAGCCTCGAGTTATGAGTCCCTCCTATATAGAACCTTTCATTCTGAGACGGTGCAGCTTGGAGTCCTTCCTATATAGAACTCTTCGCCTTCAATGCTGGTTTCTCCTATATAAAACCTTCTACGTCACTGATGGATTCTTCCGACTGGGAGTTCCTCCTATATAGAACTGCTAGTCTTCAAACCCTGGAGTTGTCAGTCCTTCCTATATAGAACTTTTCATTCTGAGACGGTGCAGCTTGGAGTCCTTCCTATATAGAACTCTTCGCCTTCAACGCTGGTTTCTCCTATATAAAACCTTCTCAAGGTCGATGGATTCTTCCGACTGGGAGTTCCTCCTATATAAAACTGCTAGTCTTCAAACCCTAGAGCCGTCAGTCCTTCCTATATAGAACTCTTCGCCTCTGAAATCTCAGAGCTACAGGTTCTTCCTATATAGAACCTTTCACCCTAAGACAATAAAGCTCGGAGCCCTTCCTATATAGAACTCTTCACTTTCGACACAAATGTTTTTCCCTATATAAAACCTTGTGTATCATGGGTGAATTCCTTCGATTGGGAGTTCTTCCTATATAGAACTGCTATTCTTCACCCTGGAGCCGTTGGTCCTTCCTATATAAAACTTTTGGCTTCTGAAATCTTGGAGCTACGGATTCTTCCTATATAGAATCTTTTACTCTAAGACAATAAAGCTCGGAGCCCTTCCTATATAGAACTCTTCGCTTTCACACAACAGTTTTTCCTATATAAAACCTTGTGTATCATGGGTGAATTCCTTCGACTAGAGTCCTTCCTATATAGAACTCGCTAGTCTTCACCCCGAGCACGATCCTTCCTATATAGAACTTTCAGCTTCAAAGCCTCGGAGCGGAGGATTCTTCCTATATAGAACCTCTCTCTGCAGGCGCTTGGAAACATATGCCTTTTGTATGTAGAACCACTGTCTTCACATTTGGGATTCTCACCATGATGGCCACCGATGTCTCTTTGAATCCACAAATACCTGTCTAAGATAAAACAAAATGCTATGACAAATGAATTGACATGCTCCTAATCCTGGTGATGTCTGACTATTCATGATGCATGAGTGTCAATATCTTGGTGTGCTTGTTTTGGTCCTTATTCGATCTCGTTGTTCACTTTCTCCTTTTTCACGGGCGTCGATACCCTCTTCTCACCACAAAGTTCAACCATTCCAACCTTTCTTTTTCTCCATTTACGACTTGGAATTCTAAAGTGCCCTTTCGGGTTTTCACTTTAGAGAGTTTTTTTTCTCTCTTTCTTTCTCTCTTTTTCTTTTAGCCTTTTTGTTCTAAAGTATTACACCTTGAAATGTCGTTCCTCAGATTTCTTCATCTCTTTACTTCTTCACTGTAGGCTCTTAAATCCTCATTTGAACATGCTTTTAAACCTTTTGTGCGAAAGGCATTCTTGTCTTCGTGGTTATCACTTGTCTTCATAAATGATCCTCTGGTTCTTATATTATTTTTATAAGAACCATTGTCATCTTCTTCGCTTGGCGTTGCCCTATTCAACCACGGGCTCCACTACTTTGAATTTTCTGACCCATCATACAGAGCCTTGATCTATTTCTAGTCACTAGGGTGAGCCAAAATGCTTCCATCCCCTGAGCTCATCATTGATCTTCTCATAGCACTTCGACGGGAACTAACTCTCAGTCCCTATGCTTTAAATCTCATCATCATTCATTTTTAAAGTAAAGTAAATGACAATTTACTTGTGTATATTTCAAAAAATAATGATTGTTTGAAAAGATAACAGTCATTTTGAAAATCACAACTTGGACGGGATACCAGAAATTGTTTGGAACAAATGGTAAACATCTTTTTCTTTATTTTTAAGGACCAAACATTTTTTATAAAATAATGCTTTGAGAAAACAAAACTCGACGTGTATTGCCAAACATTTTTAAAAACTAATGTTTGGGGGAAATGGTAAACATCAAAACTTTGGGAGAAAATGCCAAACCTTTTAAAACATGTTTGCCCCCGAAATATCAAACACCATAGCGCATCTGCTTCAAGTTGCTAGAGATCAACTCTAATGAAGCGCCTATTTAGAAGATCTTGACCATTGTGGAGATATATGCCAATGTATAGTTTCTTCAGGTCTAATAGGCTTTTGAGAGGAACAACCCTACCTAGTTTCTACCCCGTTTAAGGTGGCTCTCTTAATCTCACTATCTCACCATGCCCCATCCTTCCCTCATTTGGGTGTCGATCAAGCACTTCAAAGTTTGACGTTCCTTGAAGAAAAGTTAACCCTTATAGGCGGAATGAAATCTGAAGACATTCTCATTCAACTTGGATATCTATGGATGACCATAATGGTCTTTGGGGCTTGTAATGTAGGCCTTTGGTTTATGGTTAAGTGAAACAGTATTTCTGTACTTGTGTAACTTGGATATTCCCATTATTCTTTCTCTTTTTTTGGATCACTCTAGACTGCCCGTTTTCGGGCTTTCACCCTAGAGTTCATTTCCTTTCTTTTTATTGTATGCTGCCTTGCATTCTGGCTATATACTGATGTTTGTTTTCTGTTCAAGAATGTTTGATCCTCCAAAACTCCTCGGAACTGAGATTTCTTGAAGGACTACGAATATATTTCTGGGAATTCTTGTGATTGGCACGCCCAGATGAAATGTTATTCTTGCTTTCTTTTTTTCTCTCTTTTTTATTTTTTATCTTTTACTTTTTCTCTTGGATCGCTCTAGACTGCCCATTTTTGGGTTTTCACCCTAGAGGTCACTTCCTTCAGTGTATTTTGGTTGGATATTGATGCCAGCAGGCTCAGGTAGACTACTCTTTTTCTTCATTTTTAGGATCACTCTAGACTGCCCATTTTTGGTTTTCACCCTAGAGGTCATTTCCTTTTTCAAAATTGGCAATCTTCGGGCCGACTTGTCTTGACTTGGCTTCAATTCGGGCTTCTATACTAATTTTCAAAACTGATGTTTGCTTGAAATGTGGATTCCTTCTGTCTCTTGCTCATAGTTGAAGTCTCGTCCTTGTATTGTTTGATCTGTGTGTGAAACATAGACTGTATTCTTTCTTTCTTTCTTTTTCTCTTTTCTCTTTTTTTTAGACTGTTCATTCTGAGTTTTTAGCATTGAATCTCTTTCTTCTTATTCGAGTCTATGAATGTATCCTTGAATCAACACGGATCTATACTGGGTATTGATGCGATCTTCCGCTTGGAGTTAATTGCCTCTCTACAGATCTTCTGATATTTACTCGATCTGGATTGCTTCAGCCTTCTGATTACCATTTATCTTCTTTTTGGCTTTTCGTTTGGACATATCCATGTTTTCAACCACTTTCTTCTGGTGATTTTCTGATCTTCGTATCCAATCTGTATAGTCTCATCTGTGTCTTCTAGTAAAGTAAAAGAACACCATTCATTGTCATATTCACAAATGTCCTGAGAATGCCTTCAGGGGGTAGAGGTTTAGGGTCAACTTTCGTTTCAAGGATCTAAAACGACAAGTGTCTGAGAAGATAAATTCTTAAAATGGGAACTACCCATTTTCTAAACACTCGCTTTTGTTCCTCTATTGGCCTAAGTAAACTAGCAGATACTCACATTTACAGTATCACCACAACATTCAATCTCTCCTAAATATATGCAACTTAGAGTTGATCGTTGGGTTTGAAGCAAATATACTGTTGCATTCAAAATTCGAGGACCTGGTATAGAAATGATATATACATATGTCCATTAAAAAATGTGTGTATATGCATATGGGAAAACTACCCCATAAAAATGAAATGTTTAAATAACCAAGAATGTAAAAATGTTTTCTAAATGGAAATGTGATTTTTAATTCTAATAAACAATGATTTTTTTTGTTGAGAATTTCTTTGTGAAATGATGAGAAAACCGTAGGGACCTTTGGATTATCTCCAGGGTACTAACTCATTCTGCCCCTTCCAAGGTAGTGTAGGCTTGCCTCTTCTCTTGTTTTTCCACCGCTGGATCAATTCTCTCGTCATGACTCCCTCATCGACCAACTTCTTGATTTTTTAACGACCCCAAATTTCTTAGTGTCATGCCCCATCGCCTCAATGTTTTGAAAGTGGTACCCATTTACCTCTTTGTTTCCTTCTGCTCCTAGGCAGGTATGGTCTTTAAACTTAGGTCCCGGAGTGCATGTTCGATTCTCTCCAACTGTCATGAAGTCCTCAAAGCTGGCTTTCATTTTCTCGAGCATCTTATTAAAGAAGAAATATGAAAGGTGGCATAGAAGTCAATTTTCTCTTCATCTACGGGAGGCTGCACTTGGGTCGCTAAACACAGATACCTCAAAGCACATTCCTTGAAGCTTTCATCAGGTTTCATCTTCGTACCCTAGAGATACCGACGACTTAGTGCTAGGTCCAAAGCATATCATATCACAGTAGGTCCTGCTAGACTGTTGGGGAAGTGGTGGATCGGCAATTTTTCAATGCAACCCTCCATCTTTTTTGCAGAATATGGTCACGCGAATCTTGAGGCATCTTGTTCCGTTATCATGCGCAAATCTGAAGTCTTTGAAATCCGTAGGAACGACCAAATCAGGGTTCAAACAGAGCTTTCTTGCATTAATGACATCAAACTTCTTTTTCTCTCTTTTTCTCTCGAGTCCATCTTTTAACTGCTCGAATCTTGATTTTTGAGCGTGTTCAATTCTTTTATTCACGATAAAACTCTAATTGTTCTTTGGATTACCCCCCCCCCAAAAAAAATTTATGCAAGGTAGTGATAGTGTTATGTAAAATATGTCATGATTCTACAATGTAATGCAATGCAATGCATGAATGCAAATGCGGTGTTGATTCTTGAATAGTCCTTAAAAGACTTTCAATCAATAGAAAAATGTCTGGTTGCAAGAAACTAATAATGAATTACAGGTGACAGTTAGCTTCCTTCTGGAGATCTTGACTTCGGGAAGCAAAACCTGTGCTCCACGTCTCGACGTCGTCTTCAGGATGATGGATGACTTTGTCTTCTCTTCTTATTCTATTCTATGGACTCGTGACGTCATGGTCTTTATTTTTGTGGCTTCTAAAAATGACATCAACAAGTGTAGGCATAATGCAGATAAGATCTTTTCTGGGTGCAAACGAATAATACGTCTAAAAAGGGTTGGATTCTATCGGTCCTAAGGGAGTACTTTAAAAAAAATTAGGGTTTAAATTAAAATTTTCAAGGATCATTTGATTTAAAAATTCTCCCTTTTTATTATCAAAAAGTTTTAACTTACTTAAAAAATGAAACTTTTAGGTTTTTTTTCCTTGTAATTATTATTATTCTGAAAATTCTATGAGGGAAGAAGTTTCAAAGCAAAATAATAATATTTTCAATTTTTTTCTTTTTTTTATGAGTTAAATTAAAATCTGAGATTTTTTTAAATGGTCAAATGTGAAGATTTAAAATTGAGCTTCTACGGCCCTAACTGAATCTTCTGCGTCGCACGTGCCTTACTATCGTACCGTCTTCTTTCGTGATTGGTCTTTGCTCGGCCTAACTTGATACTGTAATATTATCGTTTCTGGCAAAGCAAACTTTTTCTATTTTGACAGCCTTTTAAAGAACTATTCTTGAATCAACACCATGTCATGATATGCAACATGAATGCAACTAAAGGCGTTGATTCCGCTGGAAATCACCCTTTCGAACGACTTTCATGGGAATTAAAGGGTCCAGATTACAAAAAAGGTTAATATTACAAAAGGAGTCTCTATTACAACAAGAGTCCCTATTACAACAAGTCTTAATTACAAAACAAAGTTCTACACATAAGCCCTAGATCTACCTCTTAGCTCATCAACAGCTCTGATCAACTTGATAAACCTTGGTGCTTCTTCCATGTCCAGTGTTACGAAAGGTCGGAGAGTCGCGGCTTCGGTAGCTAAGTCATCCACACGCCTTGCAACTCGTCGCATGTCCACCATCAGGGTCTCGTGTGTATACTTTGGGATTACACGCTTGCTCGGCACATCGTTACTTTGGATCTGTTGATGTTGCGTTACTGGATCGATGTCGTCCTTCCTTAGACACTTTTTTTCCATGATGAAAGATTTTCTAATCGGGCAAACCACTTAAATCAACGCCTCTATGTAATGTGGATGCAATGATAATGCAACAAAAGTATGTGTAAAAATAAAATAAAACACAAAAAGAAATGAGTTAGTACCGGATAAAAATAATAAATACATAAATAAGGACAAATTAAATAAGGTAAATAAACAAAACGACTCTATTTATCTAGTCTAAAACATCTAAGGTTATCCGCATGGCTCTAACAGGGTGGGTTTCTATGTTCTCTACATGCAGTCTTAGTTCTAGGAGGTACCCGAATTGTCCTTGCTGTCCTCTACTAAGAGTAGCAAGGCCCCCGATCATCACCCATTATAGGCTCCTTTCAACCGGGTTCAATTCAGAGGGACCCATTCGCTTATGCCCGTACGAAGGAACGATATCCTTACGAAAGCATAAGGTACTCGAGCCCCGAAGGTACTTGCTAGGCCTATACGGGAGAACGATATCTCCACGAAAGCATTAGCATTTTCCCCCCACTTAAAAAGGTTTATATGCCATATTTTAAATGCGTTAAAATAAACGCGCAATTACAACCGAATATTAATTTAATAGTCACTTTAACCCGAAATTTCCAATATTAGTAAAGCGGTAATTATTTTAAAAGCTTGACTCTCATTTGTTTTTGAAAAAAACAAAAATAGTCCACAGCGTAGTCGCCATCTGTAGCGATGTCCTTTTTCTATCGCTAAAAAACGAGTTTTCGAAGTGTTTGTGATTTTTTTTATATAAAATATTTATTCCGTGGGGTTTTAAAAGCCGCATTTTATTTAAAAATTGGAGTCGCCACCGGCCACTTAGGTAGGCACCATAAAACTAGAGATTTAAAAAACTGTTGGGTTCGGGAGTCGGTTACGGATGGGGAAGGATTAGCACCCCCACACCGCCCAAAATTGGTACTTTAATAATTACCGCTTTATTAATGTTAGATTTTCCGGATTAAAGTGACAATTAATTTAAAATTCGGTTATAATTGCGAATAAATTTTAAAGGCCCCGTTATCCGAGAGTAAACGCCCAACCACTATCACTACGCCTGATACTGGCCCCGTTTACACTCGGATAAAAGGGCACCGCATTGACAATTTATATCTCGCTATGCAATCTTAGTGGGCAAAATATAAAACATGGCAAATAATTTAAATGCAATAAATATTAACATAACAGAATACTAATCCAACATAAATAAAATACTAAATTAAAACATACATATATACATATTAATCTAACTCATAAATAAAAACATATTTAGCATAAATAAAATACTAATATTCATAAATATTAATCTAACATAAAAACCAATTCAACATAAATAAAATACTATTCTAAAACATACATACATAAATATTAATCTAACTCATAAATAAAAACATATCTAACATAAATAAAATATTAATATAAAACACAAATTTAAAACATATTAAATATTAATCTAAAACATAAACATACAAAATAAAAAATAAGACTACAATTTTAAGATAACTAATACTTCATTAAATTATAAAAATTACAATACTAATAAAAAATGGAAGAAAATATACCTAACTAGGAGCTCGAATAATGAACCCTGACTGCACCCCACCGAGATCTACTGCGACCCCTCCAAAAATATTTTTATTATTATTATTTTGATTTTTTATATTTATAATTTTACTATTATAATAACACTAATAACACTAAAACCCGGTCAAAAATGAGTGATTACAATATTTATATGTTTATTATATATTTATGTATTAATGTTTGTGTGTATGTACGTATATGATACATTTATGTTTATTATTATGGTATTGATATTATTAGTTATTATTATTAATATTAGTAATATATTATTATTATAAACTAAAAACTAAACCCAATAACCAGTCCAATATTAAAAGACCGATACATATTTACAAAAGCTCGTTTGGCCCAAAAATAAACCTAAAAACTCTAAAAATAATATTTGACATTTTCTCTCTTATGTTACAGCCGCCACAGATCTGAATCGTTGGATCAGATCTGATCCAACGGTCTAGATCGAAACAAGATAGACCTTTGATTTGCCCCACGCGCGCGTGTTCCCCGCCCTAGACGATCGACCTTCTTCACGCGCCTACGCGCCTGAACCGTTCTGCTCTGCCCGCCACGTGGCTGGTCTGCCGAATCTCCCGCGCCGCCGTACGCACCACCTTACCGGCTCTCAACCACCAGACATACAAAACCAAAAACAAAGCAAGATCAGATCTAAAGCATGGGCAGATTTGACATCCAACAATATAGATTAGGTGCTTATTTTTATTTTATTATTGCATGTTACAATATATAAATCTGGATAAAAAATCAGTGTAGACATTAATTATTATCAATAAAAAAATGAAAGCCCTCAAAGTTTCAGAGGTAAAAAAATCATCAGATCTCTTTCTTTTTTTCTTTTACAGTTCAAAAAAATAACCAAATAAATAATAATACAAAGAGGAAGTTTAGGGGTTATACTTGAAGAGTCTCAAGGCCGTCGTCGTCTCGAACAGCCGAGGGAGGTCCGCCGATGAATGGCACCGCTTCGTATTCCCTCTTTAGTTACTCAATCTAGGTTTTTTTTTTTATTTCTTTGCTTTTCGGTTTTGGCCAGGTTTTAACAAAAAAAAGAGGAAGATAAAAAAACGGTGTTTTAAAAAAGGGAATATTTGGGTTTTTTCAGATCCTGGCGCCGATAGACGGCGGCGCACGACGACACTCGACCGGGATCTGGAAACCCGTGGCGACGCAAGGCGGATGCGATGAACACAAGCGAAGGTGTTCATCCAAAAAAGACAGTTTTACAAATTTTTATGGGTTTCAGATTTCAAATGAAACAAAAAAATTTTTAAATGACTTATATAGTGGCCCGGTTATAAAACAAATGGTCTATTTGCAAAATAAATCCTTCGGCCCCAAATTTGTTTGCTCCGCATTCCTTTTGGTTTTCTTTGTTTTCATTTCAGTCACTATCTTCAAGTTAGCTTTCTTTTTCTTTTAATTTAGCCCGTAAATTGTTGTTTGTTTCATTTCGGTCCCGAGATCTTTGGGTAAATTACTTCTTTTGTCCCCCGTTTCTTTTGGATTATTTATTTTACAGTCCTTATATTTACTGTTTTTTATTTATGCACCTGGTAGTTTTTTATATTTAAATCTGGTCCCTTGCTTTATATATATAGATCATTATAAATTTATATCATATGTAATATATTTATTTTATGTTATTTATATGTATTATACATGATGAACATTAATATATTATATATATGTATATTTTTATAATATTTAGTTTTAATGATATACGTTTTTAAGTATTTATATTATATATTTGGTATTACATAGTTGTCATTATATGTATATATATAGTATATATTTAAAGCATGATATTATATTTGTATGTTTAATACACTCCAATAAGTAAAATTATACATTATTGTATTTCTTTTAAATTTTTCCTAATGAATGTATATGATTTTTGATATACATATATTATAATATAAAATATTATATCGTATTATATGATTTCCTTTAATATATATATGTTTATATTTATGTTATTGATGTGCATTTATGTATTAATATTTCTTTTGCTTTCAGTTGTATTTATATTCATTAATTTCCATGTTTATTAACTTTGCATATTTGATATATTAACTGTTCAACGCGGTACTCTTTTTTTCGACGGTAAACTTGGCTACCAGTCTAAGACGTAGATGGTAATTTTCGTTTATCCTTCGAACACCGGAGCCCTTAAAATTTACTCGCATGTATAATCAAATTTTAATTTGATCGTTACTTTAACCCGTAAAATTTATTATTAATAAAGCGGTAATTATATTTTTTGGTACCAATTTTTGGGCGGTGTAGGGGTGCTAATCCTTCCCCATCTGTAACCAACTCCCGGACCCAAGTTTTTGAATCTCTGGTTTTGTTTTTAAGGTCCGGTCTACCCCTTTTTAAATGATCGGTGTCGACTCCTCATTTATTACTTTTAACACCCTTTATTTATTTATTACCTCAATTTTATTTCTAAATAAAAACTTTTTTCAAAATTTTCCTTTTTAAAATAATTTCCCAAAAATTTTCAAATATAAATTTTAAATCTTAAAATTAAAAATATATTCTTTTTATTATTTTTTTAAATCGTAAAATATTTTAGGGTCGCTACAGCTTGGCGACTCCGCTGGAGACCATTTTTGTTTTCAAAAAAAGAGAGTCAGACTTTTTTTAAAATATATTACCGCTTTATTAATATTAAAAATTGTGAATTAAAGTGACGATTAAACTAATATTTGTTTATAAGTGCAAGTCTATTTTAATGCATTTAAAATCTGACATATAAACCCGTTTGTCTAAGTGAGGGGAAAATGCTATTGCTTTCGAGGGGATATCGCTCCCCCATATGGGCCTAGCAAGTACCTTCGGGGGTCTACTACTCGATGTTTTCGTGGGAGTATCGTTTCCCCATATAGAAGAATGGGTCCCCTTGAATTGAATCCGGTTGAAAGGAGCCTATAATGAGTGATGACCGGGGGCCTTGCTGCCCTTAGCAGGAGACAGCTAGGACAATTCGGGTACCTTTTAGCACCAAAACTGCATATAGAGAACATAGAATGCCCACCCCTTTAGAGCCATGCAGATAACCTAGATGTTTTAGGCAGTATGTAAATATGGTCATTGCTCATTTTTATTTCTTCATTTTATCTGGCACTAATTTATTTTTATGTCTTATTTTTTGTTTTACATTTTTTCATTTGCATTATATAATAAAGGGTTGATTCTCAAATTGATCACCTAAATTAGAAATTTTTTATCACGAATGGGAAGTATCTCAAGGCAAAGATAAAACATGTGGGATTAACGTCGGTGCCCAAAAGTGACCTCACCAAATGAATATGTTAGCCGCAGCTCTTCGTTCATACACCAACGCAAAGATCGAAGAGAGTTTGAGGTGGTTTTTGACGTCGGTAACTAAAAGTGACCAAGCCAAATAAAGATGTCAGCCGCAGCTCTTCATCCATTTATCAACTTGAGGAGTTAGAAGAATCGAAGCCCGCCTACAAAAGAACGTGTTTTATCTTTTGTAATGAGAACCTTTTTATATTCGATGAAAGTTGTTCTAGGGTGATCATCTATGGAATTAATGCCTTTATTTGCATTCATACCACATCATACATGGTGTTGATTCTAGAATGGTCCAGTTTAGAAGACATTCGAGATAGGAGAGATGTCTACAATGCTAGGAGCGACAATGCTATATTATCAGGTTGGGCCGAACGAAGACAAGTAGGGAAAGAAGTTTGACGGTGAGGCACATGCCAGAGTCAGAGATGATGTAACTCGGACGTAGAGGCGGATCCTCGTTGAATCCAGTAGGGGCCATAATTCCCTAAATTTTGAAATCTTCACATTTAGCCCCTTTAAAATTTTAAATATTTTAATTTGGCCCCTTTGAAAATTTGAAAATATTATTAACGTGTTTCAAATATTTTTTTCTCTAAATAGTCCAAAAGCCATAAAAGCCTCATTTTTTTTGAAGGTTTAGTTAAACACCTACATGAATTTTACATTAAACCCTTTACTATATTTGAAACTTTTAACCTCTAAAATTTTCAAGGATTTTGAATAAACTCCTTTAAGCTGGATTATCAAGATCTACCCTGCTTCGATGCATTGTTCAAAGTTCGGTTCATTTGCACCCAAATTTACCGAAGAAAAGAATCTTGTCTGCATTTTATCTACACCAATTAATGGTCTTCCCAAAAGCTCTGAAGAACATAGATTGTGCCACCGCAGATCCTTGGAATAGCATAAGTGGAGAATGACGGGTGTGCCTATCGGTTCGGAGATTACATTCAGACGCAAAGTGTAATCCGTGCTTTCCAAAGTCAAGATCTCAAGAAACGAAGCCAATCGTTATCTGTAATTCATTTTCAGCTTCTTGTAATCAGACATCTGCTCCCTTAAATGGAAGTCTCTCTAAGGACTATTCAAGAATCAACAACTCATTTGCATTCATTCATTTTATTACTTTAGCTTCTTTATTTATCTTGTGCACATTATACATTGCATTTGTTATTAAGGAGATTAAATTAACTATAGAAAATCTTTATTTTTTAGAGCTAGTCTAAGAAAACAAATCCTCGTCAGTAATCTCGTCTCAGAACCATGGATGATCTATTGGCCAAAGTAGATAAACTTGAAGAACTCTAGAAACATTTGATCCACAATCAACATGATAAATAATGTATATGAAAGAGTTTCGAGATGAAACAATGGGACAAATTAGTGAATTGATGGGTATGATGGCCACCAAAGAAAAAAGTTTGATAGAAGACTCCTCTATGCAAAAAAGGGTTGAGGAAACAAGCAAGGATCAGAGTCACAACCCCATAGCAGAAGAGACAATATCTGATAGGGATCAAGCTATCATTGACCAATATGCGGTAGTTCGCACCACTTCAGAATGTCCTACCAACTTGATATTGGATAAGGTTGAAAATGCTCTTTTGAAAATCTTGTCTTCTGCTGAAAGAAAAAAAAGAGATCGCAAGAAGAAAAAGACGTAAATTAGAGCAAGGGAATAAAGACTTCAAATGCATCAACATCTAAGTTGCCACAAGCTCCGGCCAAAAATATGCGAAGCTCAAGTAAAAGAGAAAATAGAGCTCCAAGAAAAGAGAAGGAGGACACAAGTTTCACTCCTATACCAGTAACATATGCCGAACTATACTCCAGTTGCTCGAGAAGGATTTGGTCCGGCCATACTACGTTGCTCCCTTACAACCTCCTTACCTGAGGTGGTATAACTCTGAAGCACAACGTGTATACCATGCAGGAGTTAGTGGACACCACATCGATGAATGTAAAACATTTAAGAGGTTGGTTCAAAACTTGATTGATACATGAGTTCTAAAAGTCGATTCTCCAGATGCATCAACCAACCCTCTACCTCGTCGTGATAGAAAGTAAGGAAAATCAAGTTTTTGAGAAGGTTAAAGGTTTGGATGATTTGGTTAGATGGAAGACCAATACCAGTTGGCCGAAGCGTGATGCATCATGTTTGTGTACCTATCTCTTTTGGGCTTCCTCTTCTTTTCTTGTTTTCTTTTGAAGCAATGTTTGAAATTAACTTTTCCGCTTTTGGGCCCAAAGCGGTGGAAGTCTTTTGTAAGTGGCATATGTATATTTTCTAATTTCAATCGAATGATGTTTGATGTTGAGCTTTGGGCAAGTAATTTATATTATTTGATTCTTTAAATATTTCCTTCATTAATATGGAATAGTTTTTATTTTTTCCGTGCGTATATGTACATCATTTTTATAAACTTAGATATTAATTGCAAGAGTGATATGAACTCAAATACAACGATCAATTTTGAGCAGCTTATGTTTATTGGAAAGTGAATGTTGCAAGGATACTGCAAGTGTAGACATCTTCTGTTCTATTTAGGGAGACGAGAGGAACAAAATGAGTGTTTAGATAGCGGGCATATCCCATTGAGTGAATTCCCCTTTCAGGCATTTGTCGTTTAAGGACCTTGAATCGAGTGTTGACCCTAAACTTCTACCCCTGAAGACTATTTTGATATCTATGTATGGGATGATGATTGGCATTCCTTCACTTCTCTTCACAAATATAAAAATATCCATTTATTGTCCCCCTTTGAGCCTGGTCGTTTCTTTTCATTGGAACCCAAACCAAGGATCACCCCCACATTGGGGGCAAAGAGGATGAGGATTTTTTTAGCAACTTAAAGTTCCCAGTTTTGACCACATTACAAAGATAATGCTTCATGAATAAGAGCAATAAATGAGAATCAATGTAATTGACAAGAAGATCGAGAGAAATATCAGAATAAGTCGATACGAGAAATTTTTGCTCGAAAGGACTGGCTCAACCAAATTGAAAGTTTGCCAATAAGAAGGTTGACACAGTCAAGAATTAAAGCATCAAGTCAGAAAGTTCCATAAAGGACATTAAAAGCATTAAAGATGTAATTACATTTGAATTTGAAGCGTATCGGCATTCATTCAAGATGCGAGTTACACGAGAAGGGGAAATGAACTCTAGGGTGAAAACCCAGAAATGGGCAGTCTAGAGCGATCCAATGAATACATTTGTAACAACCTTAACGTATACTCGTAAGCCGAATATACATTAAAGATGTTACGAAAACGCTGAAAGAAATCTTGATTTGTTAATTAAATTTTTATACCAAAATTTCCAACCATTTTTCTAAGTCCATGCTTCAATGACAATGCAAAAATACGTTGTAAAATTAAACTTATAAAACAATTCACCTTTAGAAATACTACATGCCCACTAGTTTATCAAATTACGGTAAAGATGTACTTACTGAACTTACTGTAGTAACTTGATTTTTTCTAAGTTTCTGCTCCTCCTCGCTAGGCAATTCTAGAGAACATACGTGTGACATAAGACACACGCTAAGTACGAACTTAGTGAGGCATTTAATTTCAATTTATCAGAACATGAAATAATGCAAACTCAGTATATCATGTAAGAGTGCATTATATTTCTCTATAAATGGCAAGCATGTCATATTGACATGATATTATGTATTACCACTATCATATGAGCCATGTATCATCTCTGTCATGTAACCCATGTACTTTATGTTATATGAATCATGTATTATGTAATGCTTAACATATTCTTTATCAAGTGCATGCTTTCATCATGTAATCATTTACATATCATGTACTTTATCATGGTCATGATTCAGTATGCCATCATTTGTATAACATGTATTCAGTCATATGGCATGTAATAGTTCTATCATGTATCATGTAACATTTCTATCATATATCAATAACATTTCTATCTCGTATGTTATGTACTTCTCAGTCATGTAACATATAACTTCTTGATCATGTATCATGAAATCATGTAACATCTCTGTATCATATGAATCATGTATCGTCATGCAGTCATTTGCATACTCATGATCTACCATGTAATCATCTTGTTATTATTATCATCGTGTCTGGCTAGAGGCCCATAGAAACCATGTAGCCTATCTGCACCGTAGTGCCATGTAGAGTACGTACTCGGGAGGACGCTCTTTGCTCCTCATATAAGGACGCTCTTTGCTCCTTATATTAAAAACACCTCGCTAGTGCCATTTGCACCCCAGGGTGTATCTTGTTTCATTTTAGTCTTGTTATTATCCATTTTCATGTATGCATAATGCATCATCATTTATGCAAACAATAATTCGTACATCAAGCTTTCCATGTCGAGCAATGTATCATATCATGTATTATGGAGAAATGCAATGCCATTTTCAATGTAATGCAAACATATAGAACTGCACTCACCTGGGCCATGTAACAGTTTGCGTCACTAAGTCTTACTCGATCCTTTCCCTCATAACACCTTGAATCCTTTTTTATTCGTATTCGACTTCATTAACCACATGAATATAAATACCATTTGTTAGATTCATTTCTAACGATATTTTAATCAAAGTATCGAATCATTCAACATAAAAATTTCTATACATTTCCTTCCGTCCTTATACTGTCCAAAAACTCATTTTGGTCCTTAATAACCTTTTGAATATAAAACAATTGTTCAAGCTCAACTTGAGCAATTTCCAATATTATCTCTTCATTTTGGACTAATATCCTTTTAGTCCTTAAACTTTATAAAAGTGATAATTTAGTCACTACATCACTTTTGTACATTAATTCATGTACAATTTAGCTTTTCTACTCATTTCTAAAATTTTCCCTTAACCTTCAACTTTGTCCAACTTAGTCCTTCAAAATTCTTTTATTTCGAAATAGGTCCCTAAATTTTCCTTTCTTTTCATTTTAATCCTTTAACTTTCATAACATGCTTGAAACATCAATTCTATGAATTTTCCATAATTTCAAGACCAATCCCTAATTTTTCCTAAATTGCCAAATTGATTATTCAACTTCCAAATTTTGCATTTTGGTCCTTTCTCATCAATTTAAGCCAATTTGATCACATTATCAAAAAGCACTCTTTAATCCCTCTTCAAAACAATAATTTTCACAAGTATCCCTTCATTTCTTCAAATTCCTGAATAAGTCCTCAAAATTTTCAAAATGTTCAATTTGGTCCTAAATTGTCAATTCAAGCTTAAAATAACATTTTCTATTCATTTCCATCATCAAATAAATTTTTACAATTTAGTCCCTAATATTCCATAAAATTTAGAATTGGTCCCTAATAGGAATTTAATTTTTAAACATCAAAATTAAGTTTCTAACATCAACATAAAGCTTCAAACAACTTAAATCCTTCAATATCATCATCAATTCTCAAACCCTTAACCAATTCCTAAATTTCAAGATTAGGGTTTATAACTTCCAACATGAAATTAACTTGATTTCAAGCTTGTTTTCTTCAAAAATAAGCTTATCTTTTAAATAAATCCACATGCTTAAAAATAAAATGAATTTTTAATTTATTTTACATAGTGAAATTACTAATTTGCCCTTTTAATCCAATGGCCAAGATTCAATCTTATCAAAATTCAATGGTTATGATCTAATCCATGTGTAAAAATCCTTCCAAAATTTCCCTCAAAGTTTCAAAATATTTCAAAAATGCCATCCATGGCAAATGTCCAATTTGCCCTCCAACTAGTCTTTATTTACAACAAGTCTTGAAAATTTCCATTCCATTAAAATTGAACCAAATTGGTTCCCATCTAACCGGCCTTGTCCCAAAATATATTATATTTTTATTTATGGCAATTATTGGATCCAAATATTCGAATTTCACTCAATACGATTTCCAAATTTTCTTTCTTTGAACTTTAAAACTTTATAGCCACTAACATAAGCCTCGTATGATAAATCCAAGTAACACGAAAGTGTCACTCTTGGGGGTGAATCATTCATTTACGGGGTTAAAATACATAACTTTTGAAAATTACACTTTGGTCCCTAAACTTTTCCAAAGTTTATACTTTGGCCACAAAACTTTCAAAATTTCCATTTTGGTCACTGAACTTCAATTCCCAAATCAATTTTCCTCAGATTTTTACCAAAATTTTAAAGTACCCAATTCAGCTCACTTATTCCTTAAATATTATTTTATAACTTTTCATTGGCTTATTGAACAACCTCTGAAATTTCGATTCAATCTGATATCCTGATATTCCTAAAATACTTCTACTACGATTCTACCTTTTCCGAACTATCGGATTTATTTAAAAAATTCCATATTTCCATATTCGGGAAATAAACTCTTTTATCTCATAAAAACTTCCTTTCCCAGAACTTAGACTGAATTTTCCTAACTCAGTCTATTATTTCGATAATTATTGAAAATCTTCAAAGTGTAACATTTCTCTTAAAAATCCTTCATTGATAACCCATAAGAATATTCTCTACTCTTACTGAGTTCCAAAATATCGATTAGAAACACTTTTATGGGACCTTCTCGGAGGTCACCCATCATAATATTTTTCTGGCCTGAGCACGCTTAACAATTTTATTCGATCCAAATTCGGTATCTTTTATTGCATATTATTTCTTAAAATCAATATCAATGTACTTATTTCTATCCGATTCACTCTTATACTGAATAAAAATACTTATTTGGGAAATTTACACTTTAGTCCCCAAACTTTTCCAAGTTCACACTTCCACCCCATAAACTTTCAAAAATTACATTTTAGCCACTAGCTCAAAAATTGGGATATTACAACATTACTCTATGTGAGTATACCTCAATTCAAGCAATACATGAATAAGGTTAATTGGAAATTTACCCGAACTTTGGTGATCGATCACCTTTGAAATGCACGTCAATGCCGAACCAAGACGCAAATCAGTCCAAAGCTACACATTCTAAAGCTACAAAGAAGGAAATGAACTCTAGGGTGAAAACACAAGAATGGGCAGTCTAGACTGATCCAAGAAATAAATCAAAGAAGTTTTTTCATTAGAGCACATCCCAGTCAACAAATGAAGAGAAGATATTTCATCAAAAAGAAATGATCCTTGGTTTCATCACCTTTAAACACTTATTTTGGGCCTATATATATCTTTTCTTTCATAACCATGAGTCATAGCCTACATTACAAGCCTAAAAAGACCATTCAGATCATATATGGATATCTGAATTAGATAATTTTGTCTGCAGATCACACCCCGCCTTTAAAGGTTAACCTTTATTCAAGGAACGTCAAGCTTCAAGTGCCTGATCGACACCTAAATGAGGGAAGGATGGGGCATAGAGAGTTACTGAGGCTAAGAGAGCCACTTAAATGGGATAGAAATTAGGTACGGGAAATGTTCCTCTCAGAAGCCTAATAGCCCAGAAAGGACTTCACATGAGTGCATGTCACCGCAACCTTTGCGGTCCTTTAAACATAAGTTTCAATTAAGTTGACCATTGTCAATTTGAAAAAAAATGCACTATTGCACTTAATATCTGGGTGTCTAATTTTGATCTTATTTTTACAAGCTTTTCGTCTAGTTCATCTTCATAAGTTTTTGAATTGAAACGAGCTTAAAGCCTTTTTCAGCCCTAAATTTTGAAAATAGGACTGCCTTTACATGATGTTTTTGCATCAAAATAAGACTATAACTCATCTTCATAATATTTGCATTGAAATGAGTTCAAAGCATTTTTTTGCCCTAAATTTTGAAACAATGTTGGCTTTACACAATATTTTGCATAAGATTTTTAAAACTCATAGTTTTTGTATTAAATGGGTTTAAAACATTTGTACCCTAAAAGTTGAAAGTGGGGCAAACTTTACATCACGAATTCAAGAATGCAAGGAATTAGTAGGACACTATTTGTCCACATGAAGAGATCATTTGTACATAGGAGTTCGAATCAGTATGGACCAAAGGGGGTATTGAGCCTAAAATTTTGAACATTGAGCAAGTTGAAAATTAGTTCAAAAAGAACAAGCGTAAACAACAAAATTTTGGGGCAAATTTTGTTGGGGCAAGAAAATGGCCAATCCATTCAATGGCAGAGACATTTTAGAAGCAGAACTCACTGACATTAAATTGAGCAAGATATGAAGAGCAATCCGAAGTGGGAACCTGAAAAAACTTTGGAAAAAAAGAGATGCAAAGATTTGAACCCGACTTTAAGATGGGTTATATTAGCTGTAGAAACAGCTTTAGTACAAGAAACCCTATGCTTCCTTGAAGATGAGCTCACCTCAAGTGGTCCTTAATTTGCATCATTCATACATCATGAGTAATTAGGCATCTTTAAGTTAGGGGCATGCTAACCCAAATTATTAATTTATTTTGTCTATTTTCAGAAAAATTATTAGCAATTTCAATTAAGGAATGAAGACTTTCAAATGAGAAGAACAACTTCAGACCTTGGAGAATGATGAATTTCAAATGAGAAGAACAACTTTAGACTCCAAACTTTAGCAAAAGATTGAAGAATTTCAAATGAGAAGAACATCTTTAAGCTTCAACAACATCAATTGTGGAATGAAGAATTTCAAATGAGAAGAACAGCTTCAGACCTCGGAGAATGAAGAATTTCAAATGAGAAGAACAACTTCAAACTCCAAACTTTAGTAGAAGATTGAAGAATTTCAAATGAGAAGAATATCTTCAACCTTCAACATCAATTGAGGAATGAAGAATTTCAAATAAGAATAATAGCTTCAGACCTCGAAGAATGAAGAATTTCAAATGAGAAGAACAACTTTAAACTCCAAACTTTAGTAGAAGATTGAAGAATTTCAAATGAGAAGAACAGCTTCAAGCAACCAGTAAGACCTTCAGTGCATGACTTTAATATAGTTCGAGCATCTGTAAGACCTCTAGTGCAGGGTGATTCAGGCAACCAGTAAAACCTTCAGTGCATGGCTTTAATATAGTTCGAGCATCTATAAGACCTTAAGTGCAGGGTGATCCGAGCAACCAGTAAGACCTCCAGTGCATGGTGTTATGATCTTTAGACCATTAGTAAGGCCTCCAGTGCTTGGTGATTTGGGGAAATTAGTATCGTCAGGACATCAGTAAGACCCTTAATGCATAGTGATTCGGGTTATTAGTAAGACTTCCAATGCATAACTCCAAGATTTTTGAGCCATCAGTAGGACCTTTAGTGCGTGGTGATTCAGGATCAAAATAGGGAAGTAAGACAACATTAGTGCTTTTTTGTCTTTGCTCTATTCTTGTGTTATAATAATGAGCGAAGAGGGGCAACTGTAATCACTAATTTTATCCGGGGTTTTGCTATTATATACAATCGAATATTATTATTAGTTTATTTTTAGTTTTATTATTATATGTATTATAGTTATTTTTTAGTTATATTATTATCATTACCTTTAATATGCTCAAGTATTTTAAAATGTTATTGAACGTTTGTATGTATTGTTTTGCATGTATGTGTGTGAATATATATGTGTATATTTATATGTTTATTATATATGTTTATTGTGAATTTATGTATTAATGTTTGTGTGTATGTACGTATATGATACATCTATGTTTACTATTAAGGTATTGATATTATTAGTTATTATTATTATTATTAGTAATATATTATTATTATAAACTAAAAACTAAACCCAATAATCAGTCCAATATTAAAAGACCGATACATATTTACAAAAGCCCGTTTGGCCCAAAAATAAACCTAAAAATAATATCTGATATTTTCTCTCTTGTTACAGTCGCCTCAGATTTGAACCGTTAGATCAAATATTATCCAACGGTCCATATCGAAACAAGATAGACCTTTGATCTGCCCCACGCGCGCGTGTTCCCCACCCGAGACAATCTACATTCTTCACGAACCTACGCGCCCAAACCATTCGGCTCTCCCCGCCACGTGGCTGCTCTGCTGGATCTCCCGCGCCGCCGTACGCACCACCTCACCGGCTCTCAACCACCGAACATACAAAACCAAAAAAAAGCAAGATCAAATCTAAAGTATGGGCAGATTTCACATCCAACAGTATATATTAGGTGCTTATTTTTATTTTATTATTGTTTGTTACCAGATATAAATCCGGATGAAAAATCAGTGTAGACATCAATTATTATTAATAAAAAATGAAAACCCTCAAAGTTTCAGAGGTAAAAAAAATCATCAAATCTCTTTCTTTTTTTCTTTTTCGGTTCGAATCCAAATAACCAAAAAAATAATAATATAAAGAGGAAGTTTATGGGTTATACCTTAAGAGTCTCGGGGCCGCCGTCGTCTCGGACGGCCGAGGGAGGTGCGCGGATGAACGACACCGCTTCGTATTCCCTCTTTAGTTTCTCAATCTAGGGTTTTTTTTTGCTTTTCGATTTTGGCCAGATTTTAACAAAAAAGGGAGAAAGATAAAAAACGATGTTTTTTAAAAAAGGAATAATTGGGTTTTTTCAGATCTCGATGTCGATGGACGGCGGCGCACGACGACGCTCGATCGTGATCTGGAAACCCATGGTGGCGCAAGGCATATGCGATGAACACCGGCGAAGGTGTTCATCCTAAAAATACAGAGTTTTACAATTTTTTTGGGGTTTTTAGATTTCAAATGAAACAAAAAAAAAATAAATGACTTATATAGTGGCCCAGTTATAAAAAATGGTCTATTTGCAAAATAAATCCTTCCGCCCCAAATTTGTTTGCTCCGCATTCCCTTTGGTTTTCTTTGTTTTCATTTCAGTCACTATCTTCAAGTTAGCTTTCTTTTTCTTTTAATTTAGCCCATAAATTTTTGTTTGTTTCATTTCGGTCCCGAGATCTTTGGGTAAATTACTTCTTTTGTCCCCCGTTTCTTTTGGATTATTTATTTTACATTCCTTATATTTACTGTTTTTTATTTATGCACCTGGTAGTTTTTTTTATTTAAATCTGGTCCCTTGCTTTATATGTATATATCATTATAGATTTATATCATATGTAATATATTTATTTTATGTTATTTACATGTATTATACATGATGAACATTAACATATTATATATATGTATATTTTTATAATATTTAGTTTTAATAATATACGTTTTTAAGTATTTATATTATATATTTGGTATTACATAGTTGTCATTATCTGTATATGTATAGTATATATTTAAAGCATAATATTATATTTGTATGTTTAATACACTCCAATAAGTAAAATTATACGTTATTGTATTTCTTTTGAATTTCTCTAATGAATGTATATGATTTTTTATATACATATATTATATTATAATATATAATATTATATCATGTTATATGATTTTCCTTTAATATATATATGTTTATATTTATGTTATTGATGTGCATTTATGTATTAATATTTCTTTTGCTTTCAGTTGTATTTATATTAATTAATTATCATGTTTATTAAGTTTGCATATTGGATATATTAATTGTTCAATGCAGTAGTCCTTTTTTCGACGGTAAACTTGGCTACCAGTCTAAGACGTAGATAGTAGTTTTCGTTTATCCCTCGAACACCGAATTCCTTAAAATTTACTCGCACACATATAACCAAATTTTAATTTGATCATTACTTTAACCTGGGAAATTTAATATTAATAAAGCAGTAATTATATTTTTTGGTACCAATTTTTGGGCGGTGTGGGGTGCTAATTTTTCCTCATCGTAACTGACTCTCGGACCCAAGTTTTTGAATCTCTGGTTTTGTTTTTATGGTGTCCGGTCTACCCCTTTTTAAATAATCGGTGACGACTTCTCATTTATTACTTTTAACACCGCCTATTTATTTATTACCTCAATTTTATTTCTAAATACAAATTTTTTTTCAATTTTTTCCTTTTTTAAACAATTTCCCAAAAATTTTCAAATATAAATTTTAAATCTTAAAAATATATATATATTTTTTTTTAAATCCTAAAATTTTTTAGGGTCGCTACAATACCAAATGTCAAACGCTACACCAAAATGCGTACCCAGTACCTAAAATTTGAGAATGCACCTAAATTCATAATGGCTTACCAAATATGTATAAGTAACAGATTTAACATTTTGTCAAAAAATCAAACAACCTGATGAATTGCTACGCTTCTGGAAAGCAAAGACACAAAACATATCAATGCTTTCGTCACTTTGACCGTCCTAGGATTCATAACCGAAATAAAATAAAAATACAGCAAACTTGATCGAAGATTCAGATGAGGTGATTGTCGCCATGGTTTCTGAGGTTAACCTTGCAGAAAATCATGTTGAATGGATAATGAACATCGGTGCTTCTAAATATTTTTGCACCAGTGGAAAAACGTTCAATGAATTTAAAGATGTAGTTGAAAATGAACATGTCTACATGAAAAATTATAGTAGGTCTGAAGTATTGGGTAAAGGAAAAGTCTTACTCAAAACTTACTTTTGGAAAATCTTTGGCTTTGAGTAATATTTTGTATGTTCTTATTTTACTTAGAAATCTTATTAGTGGTGGACTCTTGAATAAGGCAGAAGTCAAACTTGTTTTTGAATCCGATAAACTAGCGCTCACTCATAATGGTAATTTTGTGGGAAAAAAGGGGCTATCTTCTTGGGGGCTGTTTGTTGTTCAGACCATATATAACGCTAATAATAAAGCCTATACTTTTATTCATATCGTTGAATCTGTTAACTTGTGGCATGCTAGATTAGGACATGTGAATCTTCACTCCTTTAGTATTCTTGAAAATAAGAAATTGTTGCCCAATCTAGATAACAATAATTTTAGTAAATGTGGAATTTGTGTTGAAGCTAAACATACTAGACCATTTTTTAAACCAGTTGTTGAAAGGAAAGCTATACTTTAGAG
Organism: Hibiscus mutabilis; assembly: GCA_019671005.1. Classification (NCBI taxonomy): domain Eukaryota; kingdom Viridiplantae; phylum Streptophyta; class Magnoliopsida; order Malvales; family Malvaceae; genus Hibiscus; species Hibiscus mutabilis. Next base: position 43,819,793 of record CM033729.1, on the reverse strand, counting down.
TTAATTCATACAGATCTAGCAGACTTTAAAAATTCTGAGAGTAAAAGAGGAAAACATTATTTCATAACTTCTATAAATGACTTCTCTAGGTTTATAAAGTCTATCTTCTGAGGTCTAAAAATGAAGCCGATCAAACATTTCTAATCTATGAAGCAGAAGTAGAAAACCAACTTAATAGGAAGACAAAACATGTTAGATCCGATGAAAGTGGTAAATACGACTCTAACTTTCTTAAAGATGTTTATGAAAAACAAGGCATTATTCATGAGTTTTATGCCCGTATTTCCCACAACAAAATGACATAGTTGAAAGGAAAAATCAAACACTAAAAGAAATGATGAATTCTCTTTTACTTAGTTTTGTCTTGCCTGATAACATGTGGGGAGATGTCGTACTTTCTGCAAATCACATTATTAATTGAGTGCTCATAAAATATTAGAATGTACCCCTTATGAATTATGGAAAGGTTATGCTCTCAACTTGTATTACTTAAAAGTGTGAGGGTGTTTAGCTAAAGTAGGTATGCTTGCTTTTAAAAAGAGCATTATTGGCTCTAAAACATTTAAAGCAATATTTATTTGTTATGCTTTGAATAGTGCAGCATATAAATTTATGTCAATTAGATAATAGTAATCATTTCTCTTTGATAAAACATACTAGAAATTTTCCTTATGATGATGAACCTAGAAAGAGTAAAAGACAGAAAACTATAAACTAGTTTTGGTCTAAACTTACTTCTTTATAGCTGAAATTGATGATTTAGACTCCATAAATGATTCCGTAGCTCAGATCTTTCTAGTAGATAATCATCCAAAAATATACGATGAAGGTATAAATTCTATTTATGCTAATTTTTAGAGAAATGTCATTAATGATGAGCTCGAATCTATTTTATCTAATCACACTCTGGAGTTAGTCAATTTGCCTAAAGGTTGTAAGCCTATTAGTAATAAATGGGTGTTTAGAAAGAAACTTAAACCACATGGGTCTATTCGAAGATATAAGGCATGACTAATTGTAAAGGGATTCACCCAAAAATTTGGTGTTAAATTTTTCGATACATATTCTCTTGTTACTAAGATCTCAACCATTCGTGTCTTATTTACCTTAGCTTCAATTCATAATCTGTTGGTGCATCATATGGATGAGGAGATCTATGTGGATTAGCCTCCAAGAATTGTAGTCCCAAGAAAAAAAGTTGTTAACTCCATGAAAAGTCTATATTCCATGCTCTTTTACTTGAGTTATTGTTTGTATTAAAGCCTATAAAGTTTCAAGTATTTTTGCATGCATTTATGGAGTTTATTTATGAACTTAAATGATTTATGAATTGGTGCTATTAATGAGGAAATGTAGTATTTTTTTGGTGATTCCGCAGGGTTAAGGAGTAAACTAAGTGAAGGCACGCAAGAGCATCCTTAAGCATTCTCTCGTGGAGGACTACAAATACCACATCAATGCTGGGAAGCTATAGACAAAACCTTTATTCTCTGACCTCACTCAACACGTGTCCCCCTCCAATTCATTTAGGTTGTTGTTGTGCACGTGAAAAGAGAATGTCCACTTTTGGGACCAAATGTCACGAATTAGGGCAGCAAACCCTAGGAGGGGCCTACACTATATAAAGACAAGAACGACCACATTCAAGGCAAGCTGAAATTGAGGAAAACAACCTCTTGTCTTCTACCTTTGGAGAACAACAATTGTTGGAGGAATTAGAGGAGTCTCTAAGAAACACAAGCTGTCGATGGAGACTTGGAAAGCTCAGGGAAGCTACTGCAAAGCCTACAGTGCAAGGAAAGAGCCTTAGGACGCTTCGTTTCTCTTTTGCGTAGCTTTTACTTTTCTAAAAATAAATTCAAACTCTTGTTGGATGGTTTTTATTTGCTCATACATGAGCTAGATACATTGTAGTTGGGTTTATTGTTGGATGCTTTTATTTAATCTTTGTTGAATGCCATAGCGTTTGTTCTTCTTATCTAATTTGTTCATTGATCTTATTCCTTAGTCTTATAAGAGCTAGCGAGAACATCCATTGACTTTGATTTGTGGCTTAATATCGAGAAAGTTAAGTTAAACTAGATGAATAGTGGAGCTTAAGCTGAAAACTTAAGTTATAACCCTGCTTAGACATAAGATTTGGGTTTCAACGGCTAAAAAAGGGTAGCTTAAACAGATAATAGCTTGCTAGTGTTAAAGTAGACATGTATCGTTGTAGCATTTTGTTATCATCTTTTTGCTAGAAATAGTTTAAGAGTTCTTCTGAATGCCCTGCCGAGTAGATAAGTGGTGCTTCTTTATTATGATATTCTAGTAATGGTTGAGCATAATATTTTGCAGTAAGCCCAGCTACTCATTCACCTTGATAATCATTTGTGAGTTTGCAACTGTTTGTTTATCCTTTAATATTTGCTTCAATTTATCTTTTTGTTACAATATTAATTTAAAATTTATGTTTATTCATCTCATTAGCATCATCTTATTCTTGTTCCCTTTACATGTAATTCCTTTGATTGTAATCATTCCAATCCCTATGGGGACAATATTATCAACATTATATTACTTGTGCAACGAGGTTACTTGCTCTCAATTGCACATACTATTCAATTGCTATCAAAAGGCAAAGTTTGCAGACTTAAAAAATCCCCATATGGTCTCAAACAAGCTCAAAAACAATGGTATGAAAAATTTCATAAGACTATTCATAGTTATGGTTTTATAGTAAATGGTGCTAATGCACGTGACGAAAATGTTTAATTCAGATTGTGTTAATATAAGTCTATATGTAGATGACTTATTGATTTTTGGTACACATATTGAAGCCATTAAGAAAACTACGAATTTTTTATCTATCGAATTTGAAATGACAGATTTGGGAAAGGTAGATGTAATATTGGGGGTAAACAACGTTAATAAATTAGATAAGGGATTTTCTTTAAACCAATGTCACTATATAGATAAAATGTTGAAGAAATTTGATAGTTTTGAGGTAATCCCCGTGAGAACTCCTTATGACCCCCAACATAAAATTGAAAAAAATAAAGGGAGCAATGTGTCTCAATCTATGTTCTTAATGAATTACACTAGGCAAGATGTTGCATACGTTGTTAGTAAACTGGGTAGATACACTCATAACTAGAGCTGCAAACTTGATCCGAGACTCGAACTAATTTACCCGACCCAAGACCCAACATCAAACCAAACATAATGACCTGGATTTGATCTGAAGCCCAAAATAAACTGACCCAAAATCAACCGAATTTTAGTTGAACCGATATGGACTCAAACTAATTTTCAACAGAACTTAAGACAACACAAAATAAAGAAAGATATTAAAAGAAATAAAGAAAGATGAGATGTGAATTACTGTATAACTCACCAAAAATTCATATTAGGGGTGTAAAATTTGACCGACCTAAAAACCCGATTGAGACCAACCGATCCAAAGGTTGACCCGAATAAAAAATTGACCGATCTCCTATTAACTCGATATTGACCCAAATTGAAATCAACCGACCTAAAAATTAACTGACTCAATAAGACTCGAATCACCATAGACTCGAACTAAAATTGAACCAGACTCAAAATAACCCAAACTAAAATGACCCGAACCTAAATCGAACTGAACGACCCGTTTGCCACCTCTACTCATAACCCAAGTAGAGAATATGGGAATGTTCTTGAACATTTACTTATGTATCCTAAGGGCACTATAAATTAGGGCTTGCAATTTGTTGGATAACCAATAGTCCTCGATGGATATTGCGATGCCAATTGGGTAATTGAATATGATGAAGTCAGCTCTAGCAATGGCTATTGTAATAAATTGGGTCTGAATTCGATTTTTGAGAACACATTCCTTTTACTTTTAAAAGTGGGGGAGTCGCCACTTGTCACTTAGATAAGGTGGACCAGACACCAAATGGTAACCGGGAAAAAATTAGGGTTCGAGAGTCGATTATGAGTGGCAAAGGTTTCACACCCCCACCACGCCCGAAATCGGTACCTTAGTTAATTACAATATGCCTTAATGTCAGAATTTGTGAATTTGAGTACATTTAAATTAGAATTCAGTTTGTAAATAAGTGTTCATTTTAAAGGCTCCATTATTCGAGAAATAATAATAATAATAATAATAATAATAATAATAATAATAATAATAATAATGATTGATAAATAATACAAGAACGATGATACACTATAACCAAGTCATAGGTCCTGGATAAAATTAGTGTCTACAACTATGTGTTTACTATAGGAAGAGTAGTCATTTCATGGAAGTCTGCGAAATATACATGTATTGCTCATTCCATTATGGAATCAGAGTTTACAGCTCTTGATTTAGCTGGACAAAAGGCCGTGTGGGTTAGAAATGTACTTGCAGAGATTCCATTGTGGGGGAGGCCTATGCCTCATGTATCCTTACTATGTGACTCGCAAGCAACAATTTTTGTTGCTCAAAACCAAGCCTATAATAGTAAGAAAATACATATAAGAATAAGACATGAATGTGTGAGACACATAAAAAGGAATGGAGTACTCACCTTGGAATATGTGAAATCTAAGATAAACCTAATTGATCCGCTAACTAAAGGGTTATGTAGGAAAATGGTTCTTGATACGTCGAGGGGGATGGTTGAATGGTTCTTAAGTCCATTGGTTGAGGAATTCATGGTGGACACCCAACCTAGTCTTCTAGGTTTCATGTGGTCAACGAAGCAATGGAAAGATTCATATCGTACACTATTTCCTATCCTTATGGCATACTGTGTACAGTTAAGGTTGAGCTTTGTGCTCTTAATAAATTCATAGCCCGTGATTTGGATGGTCCTAGAGAGACGGACTTGATGAATTTGCCGACTTGAGAGGTTGAGTTTATGACTCTTAAGGAATTCATAGCCTAGGATTTGGGTGGTCTTAGTGAGATAGACTTGATGAATTCATCGAACATTATTTGAAAGGTTGAGCTCATTAATGCTCTTAATGATTTTTATGGCCCTAGTGAGGTTGCCTATGTTGAGATAGACTTGATGAAATCACCTATGTAGGTGTGAAGGATTAGTCACCTTTTATGAAAGTCGTTGGGCCATTTTTCTAAAGCACTTATCAATATCCCGTGGTATATTGGCTAAATTGTTGATCTATCGTGGAACTTTTTGGAGGAGAAATTAGCCGCGTGCTATGAGTTTACTCCTGTTTTAACAAGTTCCAGATTCGTTCACTTGTTAAGAAAGAAATTGCTCATTTCACTATGTGTTAGTTCCAAATACATTCACTAATACTTAAGTGGCTAATTTCACAGTTGCTCTTGTCACGTTTTAATAAAATAATCTTTTTGGGCATCTCTATTTCTTTAAACTAGTGGGGGATTGTGAGTAATGCAAAGTGTTTTAAATGTCTTTTAGCTTTTATTATTAATATATCGCATTGCTTGATTAATTAAGGGTCACAAGTTCCAAACATATTTAAATTCAAAAAGAGATCATGCAGATTAGGGGGGGGGGGGGTTCGGTTGAGATTTTGGGGTGCAAGTCTCACCCCTTTTTGGACTGTTACACCCCTATGTTTTTCTTATATTAAGGTTGAACTCCTTTTTTCTAAAACAGACTCAAAAACATTTTCTGTTCTTCCTACGTTTCAAGTATAGAGCAACCATCAATTTTGATCTCTTTCATTTCTATTTCGGTTGTTCATTTATTTTCCCCACTTTGAAAAGAGCAATCCAATTGAGTTCCAACTTTCTTTGCGGGTGTACGAAATAGGATTACATCGGTCGGAATGAATTTTCTTCTCAGGCAGTGGACTACCACGGCACAGTAATATCAATTTTATTTTTATACTTTATTATTTTGTACTTGTTTGTGACAATTCATTTGTTTTGTAGTACTTATTATCTATAGTAAACAAGGATTTAAATACCGTTCCGTGACTGTTATAGCGGTTATTATATAGCGATTTTGGCACTATTTAAAACCGCAATACTCGCAATCGTTGTCTTCAAAAATTCTGTGACCACGATAGCAGCAATACATCCGTTATGTTCGCAACTACGATAAACAAAATGCGACCGAATCACAATCACAATTTAGATCTCTTGTAATGAGGAGGAAGAAGGCTCGAGGGTGGATAATTGAGGGAGAAGCTTGCTTAAATAGATGGGTATATCAAAGGGACGGTGCTAGAGATGAATAATGCGTTGGAGAAGATGAATTAATAGGAGACTGCTATTTTGACTAAATTAAAATTTTGACAAATTTTTTTTATTGAATTGATATTTTCTTTCTCTAAAGTTTAAAGGCCAAATTAAAAAAATCATTTCTAGCAGCGTGTCAAATAAATGTAATAAATTAATAATATAAATAACAAAAACTTATTTTTTCTTTCAAATTCAGTAATTAAAATTGAAATAAAGATGATCAAATTTATAGTTTACCTTTTAAAAATGACTTCTTTATACTTTCACAAGACCTATCCCTCGAGGCTCCACTTCTCGTACCTTTTTTCAAAATATTTTATTTGAAATAGTTTAAATAAAGATTTGTGAAAATTGAAAATAATAAAAAATATTTTTATTGATTTAACTAAAAATATTTTATAATATTTAAAAAATAAGAGATTTTTATCCCAATGAATTAACCCTAGTTCAAGTCTATATAAATACAAAAATATTTTTTAATAACATTAATGTGCAAATCCATATAAATATATATCTTTACATTTTCATCTTTCTATTATAAAAAAGAGATGTGATGTGAGACACATTTTCATATATTTCATTATTTAAAAAATCTAATTACGGAACATATTTAGAAACCGAACATAACCTAAGTTTTATCAAATATCACATTAGGATTAATTTTTACAAGATTCTATACCATTTTTAATTCACTACCATAGGTCAAAAATAAAATAATTAAAATAATTATTTAACTTTGTTTTTACCCAAAGTTGATAGACGCCAAATAAGAGAGATAGAGATGAAGATCATGGTGATTGTGGTGATTTTAAGCGGTTCCCTCTGATTGATTTGGATGGAGAGCCATAATTGATAGTGGTCGAAACAAAGAGAAAGATAAGAGAAAAAGGGAGTATTATCTACTGTTGCTTTCATGCCCTCCCTATAGTTGCATGAGTATTTATAACCTATGGTATTATTGATGATGGGATAGTGTCAAGTTTAGCGATAGCTATTGATAGGTAGCTAGGTCTGACTCTCAATCACTAAGCTTTATAGTTTGGTCACGTAGGTCATACATTTGTCTTTCTAGGCACTGTAGTCCCTGACAAGAGTTTGTTCCCGAGACCATGCAAGCACTACAAAAAAATGTACATATATCGACGCTTTTTTATACCGACGGACAAAAATTGTAGTTATAAACAATACATACCGGAAAATAAAACTGTCGATAAAAATTTTAATTTTTACCGACGAGTAATATAGACAAAATATATACCGACAGAAGATAAAAACCATTAATATAGATGTAATTTATACCGACGAACTATAGTAACAGTCAGTATAGATAAACTATATACAGATAGTTGATTTTGTGTGTCGGTATAGATATAATTTCTACCAATGAAAAATTGTATTTGTCGATTTAGGTTATAGTGTATACCGACTGTTGAAGATGTGTATCGATATAGGTAAACTATATACCGACAAATATTTTTCGCTGTCGGTATAAATAAGTTTAAAATTTTGCGGGTTTAATTATTATATATATATATTTCACCTTAATTATTTTTTATATATTTAATAATACATATTTAATTATTTTTATAATAAAGTAAACTAATAAAATAATATTAAAAAAAAACCCTCCTATTACGTTTTCACCAAAATTAAAATTATAGAATTAGAAATTCATCTTCCTCACGCTCGACGCTGGTCCCTGCACAACTGCTCCTCCAGATAGCTCTGCTCTCTCACGCTCGTCGACCTTCGGTATAGGTGAATTTCTCTGCTCCAAGCCTCCTGCACGACTGCTCCTCCAGATAGCTTGAAGATACAGTAAAAAATTACGAGCGTCGCAGTTCGACTGGATGGTCTTCTTCTAACCTTGTGTCTTCTTTCATTCTAGTTTATTTATGTTCTAGCTGTGTTCCCTCAACCATTTACGTTTCCATTGACATCATATCTACGTTTTATATGCCTTTATATAACTTGTTCTCTTCTTTACCATCCTCATTTTGCCCTACTTTTCTCGTGATTATTTTTTCTTCCAGGTCTTTGCTTTTATACCTCTGATGTATATGTGCATCTGCACATATTATTCCTTATTCAAGATTGGAATGTTAATGTTTTACTCATTAACACCTTGGCAGACTAGCCCAGTCAGCTTGCTCATGATATGCTCGTAAGTTGTTCCTTGGAGATCTCTGTTTTTCGTACTTTATTTTTCTCTTTTGAAATTCGATTTACTCATTAACATCTCATCTCTACTAGGATGGTTGCTCGATATGCTCCTCCGATTTCATACAACTTTCTCAATCTCGTTAGCCTTGGTGGTAAAGAAACCATATTCGAAAAGGTAATTCTCCTACAGCATTCACTGGCTAGCTGTATGTCCAGTGACTCCAATGCTTGCAGAAACTTGAGAAGAAAGATGAGAATTATGTGGTTTGCCCTCTTGATTGCAAGACGGGCATATTACATATGATCTGTAATAGACAAAGTAATTGGACTGAAGCTGCAATTAATTTATCTTCTTTATTTGTTTCAAAATGTTAAAAACCTTCTTGGTTAATAGGTGGAAATTCAAGTGTTTGTGTGTCTAGTTTGATTTGCTGAAATTTCACTATTAGCCTGGCAACAGAGGTAAAAAAAAGGAAAAAAATTGGCTTAAAGTCACTTAACTTCATGGGTGGACACTGATTCTGTAATCTTTGGAACTTCTATAAAGAGAACAAGACACTTGTTTGTAAGCATCAATTTCCTCTTAGGAAAACAGCATTCATTTTTTTTCCGTTTGTTGGCTATCTTATACTTTCATGACTTATGTCAGTGTGATCCAAAACTTATATAAACATCTAGTTTCCAAATTTCGCTTCACTTTATCATATTTGGTCCTAGTTTTATTTTATTTTTTTACTATGCTTAAAAACTGGAACCTAGGTGTTTTACCGTCAAACTAGACTTTTGTGCTAAGTTTCATTCTTTCCTGACATAGCTCTTGATAGTTATATTCAACCTTCTCATTGCAGCGGATGGGGAACATCGATGAAGCTGTCCCTTTCTTTGGAGAAGGGTTCAACCATATTTATCCACTTATCATAGTTGTATACACGTTGTTAGTCGCTAGCAATTTCTTTGATCATGTAGTTGGTTTCTTTGGGAACTGGAAGAGATTGAGATTTCAAACTGAGGCAGATGATATGGATGGATTTGACCCTTCAGGATTAATTATCCTGCAAAAAGGTAAGGATGTCAATACTTTTTATTTTCAATCAAAATTACCATTTCTAAATTATTGGAAATGCGATATAAGAAGAGTAGTTGCCATTCACATGATGACCTATTATTTCTATTTCTTGATTGTGCTGTTGCTGTTTATGTGACACATTATGGCAGCAAAAATATTTAGAGAGTAAAACAAATATTACTGCAATGAATCTGGTAATAACAAAAAAATGAAGTATATGGTAAAATAGTAGCATTGATTTATTAATTCTGAAAATATCTGCTCTTTATCTTGGTTTAAATTCCTTGTGAAGAATTATTCAGACATATGATCAGGATTTAATAAGCTGCCTCTTTACAGAGCGGTCTTGGCTTGAACAAGGATGCAAGGTTGGGGAACAAGTTATCCCATTAGCAAGGAATTTCGATGGCACTGATATCGAGTCTGGCAACAATATGACCGTCCGTAACCAATCTAAAATAAGAAGCAGTTGATTTACCTTTTTGCATTGCAGGTAATAAATGTTCCTTTGAATTAGACCTATAGAGGAATGATGTTCAATTCCTTACTTGATGTGAACTGCTCAGGATAGTAGGGTTGTTGAAATGAAGGCAACAACCACTTTAGCCACCACTTGTGTGAAGGGATCTCCATCAATACCTTCGAAAGAAGAGACTCGCAAATATGGCACAAGCAGAGAAGCCATCAGCAACAAGTATACTGCCATTATAAATGAGTGCAAGGTAATTGCAAACATCCACGAGTGAATTTGGATCAATTGAAGACAATTATAACACTCGATTTTTGCCTTTAACAAATCAACAGAATATAAATGGAAATGATTCAAGCACACAATAGAAGAGGATCTTCAAATTATTTTTAGCTTTTATTATGTACTTATTAATAAACACAAATATTTGCTTGCACATTTATTGTGCTTGCAATAGACTCGTACATGTTTTAGTGATTATATATTACATACTTTTTTATTCGAATATCAAATAATATTTTTTCCCTTTTAAAAATAAAACAATTTTTGTTATAACTTTATCCAACATTACAATAGCATTAGTAATTTTAGTATTTTAAATAAAAAATAATATTAAATAAATAATAATAATAGTATTAATAATTGTTAATATTTAAAATAAAAAATAAATACCAATTAAACATATATCGACGGACAAAACCGTCGGTTTATGTATCTTATTCAAATCTACATGATACATATAGTGACGGAGACAATTGTAGGTAAAAGTTTGAATCAATTGGGACATAAATTATCATATGAATAAATACACTAATGTGCCAAGCTAGGCCATACCTATACCTACGGATCTGTCTGTCAGCATAGGGTCCCAACATCTATACAGACGGTTGTGTCCGTCGTTATAAAGATATACCGACTAATTTTTTACCAACGGCTGCTTGTCTGTCAAAATATCACTTTTGTCCGTCGATAAAAATTTTGGACCATACCGACGAATTTTAAATGTTTTACCGACGGTTTTTTATCTGTTAGTATAGGTCAATTTTTTGTTGTGAAGCCTATGGTATTCTAGTCTCCTGTATTGCTCCTCCGGAGGTGCTGCTGTTATGGGATCACTTCCAAGGTTGTCTTGAGCAGAGGCGCTAAAGGTTGTTTTTGGAGTTCTCAAGTGCGGAGGTACTAAAGGTATAACAACTGTCCCTTGTTTGAAGGAATATCATAAAGTGATATTATTTGGGACATATGAGAAAATCTTGCCCTGTGACCATTGGTGTGCTGAAGGATCTCTCCGCCTTGAGCGGAGTTGCTCAAAGGACATGCAGTGGTCTATTCAGCTTCATACCGACGCTTTGTAAGAAGCTTAAAGGATCATTACCGTGTCAAAGGAGATAGCAGAGGCCAATAAACGAGTTGAGGCAGTTCACCCCTGTTGATTTGGGCGGAGAGTCGTGGCCAGCAAAGAGTTGGAGGATGCTAGGGCTGAGGCACAAGGGAGAAAGATATCTGTGCTAAAAGTGTCGTGGAGACATGGAGAGTTGAGCAGAATTGGATGATAAAGTCAAGGCCTTAACTGTTGTTGAAGCAGAAGTTCAGCTGCTATGATTTGCGAAAAAAGGGTAAAGGGAAATCTCTCCAAGCTGACCAACGCTTGGCTCAATTTGATGGCGTCGCGGGTGGGTAATATCCTAGTATAGCATGCGTTTTCCAAGGTATTCTTCGTCCAGTTGATATGAGAAACTAGAATAGCGCTAATGTTGGTATATATGTGAGAAAAAGGAAGAGTTGGGTTCTGATCCCATTAATCCTTCTGAAGAAAAATGGTTGGCTTGTCGAGAAGCCATAGTGTTGTATGTTGTAGATGCAGCACAAAAGGCCATAAATCCTTTGATTGTTGTTGCCAAAGACTCCGCTAGCTACCCAGTTGATGAGCAAACTCCTCGATGCAACATTCACTATTGTTGAGCCTCTTAATGATCCTACACTCAATTAATCCCAGACACTTTTTGTAGTTATGGGAAATCTTGTAGTAACCAATGCGTACTCAGAGATTACTACTTTGCCTTAATTTTCTTTTCGATTTGTATAGTCATGCTTGTCCCCTTTTAGTCTGGATTCAATCGATGAAATGATTTTTTATAGCATTTTTTAATTCGTCTTAAATCACTTTAAAAATATCTAAATTAGTATTCTTTAAGTGTGAGGCAAGGGAGGCATCATGACATAAAATTGAACTTGGGTCTTTAGGCCCTAGAAGTGTTTGTAATGATACTTGCGTGGTGAACGTATCTTCTTCACTTTCGACTAAATACCACTCCCTTTGAAGATGTGTACCATCGGACGTCAAATGAAAGAAAGGCGAGGAAGCGTCTCCAGAGGCGATAATCGGAGGTATAATAATTGTTTGTCCTTTAGTCTATGGGAGTGTCACATATTGGCATGAGTCAAAATCTCGATAGAGGCAAAGCCGACAACATTGAGTGCAAATGTCGAAGAACAAAGATATTTCTTGCAATCTTTGATTTTGCGAAGGTCTCCAATAATTCCTATGAAGATGGTTGTAAAACCCCTACCCGGTCCGAAAGAGAACCGGATTGGAGATGTCAATGAAATTCGAATCAGAGAAACAAGCATACAATCAAGTCATGAAAAATACAAAATTATAAATAGCTCCAAAGAAAAACATTATTCATCAGTTATCTTAATCTTAAACAATTCTAATTTTATCATTAGGGACTATCTTGTAAAGTTCCAAAGTTCAGGGACTAAAACGTAAATACTTATAATTAGGAACTTATCAGAATTCATCATTCATCATATGCTTTTTAATACATTTAGCCTTATTAAATTGAACTCAAATTAATTATTAATCTAATGATCTTATCTCCCAATTAGGGACCGAAACGTAAACTTTCTAAATTGTACTATATCAAATCATACATATAATCTTATCAAATCATGTCAAACTTATTTTCATGCTTAGGGGTCATTGTACAAGGAATTTAAAGTTTTGGGACTAAATTGAAATTTTAGAAATTCATGACTTTATTAGAATTTAAAACTACATACTCAAAATTCATGTCTTAATAGGCTTACCTGTAAATTTCCAACTTAATTGGAGACCTAGAACTCACTCAATTAACATGTTAACCAATTTGGGACTAGTTTGTAAAATTCTGTAAATATGTGGTCATTTTAAGACGTTAAGGAGACATTCTTGAAATTCGTGGTAATTCATGCCTTCTTGTCAGTTTTTAGCTCATTAGGGCATAAAATAATTTAACCAATTGATACGTGTTTTACTTAGGACTAAAACATAAAGATTATAAAGTTGGATTAGGTTATAACCAACTTAACTGCCATCTGAACCCGTACTCAAGGAGCTGTACCGATACCAAATAAATTTTTAGATTTCAATAATTTTTTTTGGTACTGATACAAAGGCTTGTACCGATATGCCCGTACTGATATGCTAAGGTACAGTACCGGCACCATGCACAATTAAATTCCAATAATCAATTTTGGTATCGGTACAGTCAATCGTACCGATACGTTTTGTCCCAATTGGTATTTTTGGCTTTGTCATATCGGTACACACTAGATAGTGTACTGGTATGCCCTGCATTAATTTGCAGTTTTTGTAATTGATTTTGATTCAAACCTATCCAAAAATATGTTCAAACCTTTTCAAACATTTACACCAAATTTCTAATATGTCTCATCATGATTTTTTAACATGCATTTGTTTAGTCACGCCATATAGGTTCCATTAGGTCCCTTTCATATAACATACATGCATAAACACATATAAAAAAGGTTTCATGCTTTTTAAGACTTAACACACACTTAATCACATGCCACAACATATTCAAAAATAACATGCCATGACAACTTAACCTATCATGGCATCATAACATGATCAAGTGTAACATATTTTATCCTTCAAATGTGACTTAAATGTGATATTCATGTTACCCTTATTGAATTTACTTGTCATATTAATTACTTGAGCCATATCCATAGCGATACACATAATTAGCATGGTTTGATTCTTATATTACACCAATCACAAATATCACTTCATAATAATGCAATTAGTCATGCTTAACTCATATGCCACCAACTAGGAGTTTGACAAGAAAACTTACTCAATGCCTTGAGTGTGACTTGCAGCTGCTAGATACGAAATCCAAATGCTACGAGAACTTAGAACTTGAAATTCATACAATGAAAACATGGTAAGCTCATAAAGCTTAGTGAGGTAGTATCCTTAATTTCGATAACATAACATATAAGGTAAATTACATATATTTAATATTAACAAAGCTAAGGGTGGCACCAAAAAAACATGAATCTTGTATAACATGTGTTTCCATGTAATTTCTATGTAATGCTATGCTAATCAAAACAGCAATGCATATTCATATTTTCATGCAAACACGTACAAATCATGAATAAGTAGTTGATACCTCTTTATAGAGCATGTATTTTTCCTAGATTTATAGATTTAATTGTCCACACATATGTGGTTACTACATTCATTTTTGCATTTTCATGTCTATTTCTGCATTTTATCTAACTCAATTTCAATTGTAACACCATCGATCCGGATGTCACATTTGGGACTCAAGCCCAACCCAAAACCATAAAATTTCTCAAAAATATTTAAAGCCAACAACTGAAAATATGGTTAAATAATCAAAATGGTATAAAGGAGCTCCAATTTAAATTTAAAACATTTGAACATTCGATTTGATTAATACAATTTCAAAAATAAAAATTACATACTCCATCACGTAAGGTCCTATGAATATAGAGCCCACAAGATACAAGTACCGTACTCTAGAGATCACCACATGCTAGAATCCCGTACCGATAGTGCTCATCGACCCCACGATCTAACGATCAACCTATGCATAGAAACAACAATTTCAAGCACTGATCTTACAAAGCTTAGTGGTACACATCTACTCTACTATACTTCATGCTAATCTTAAGCATAAGAATGCAAGCTAATACGAGTAATAAGGGGAGATAAATAGATATGTGGTGTTACCACTAGTCGTCTAAACACGTGCTCACATCATAGCAATCATCATACGTGGCGCACAAGGCTCAACCATACTCATAACATGGCAATATTACATCATATAAATATGGCGCTACCTCTAGCCGCCAATTCACATAGCATAGCAAGAAATCATAAGCTTCTCATAGCATATAAGTATTATACCACAATATAGGAGTGAGGCCAGCGACCACTAAGCATCGAGATACATACACTCTATAGGGTGAGGCTCGCGACCACTAAGCATCGAGATACATACACCCATGCTTGAAATCTCTCATCAAGCATCTTCGAATGATGCCCGCGTTCACTAAGCATCGGGATTATACAATCGGGAATCTTTAACCATGGTGTTGCAACACACACTTCCTCTCACTGGGTATTCAAATCCCATCAATCAAAGGTAACTCAACCATCTAGGTGTCCATATCAGCACATAGAAAGGACACATCTACCACACAACACATAGCATCACACGATCCACCAAAGATCTATACGGTTTTTGTTACCATCAAGTCACCCAATGTTTACCAAGTTTATTAATTATTATGGAAGTTTACATTAATTATCTTATTAATCCATATTATCTCATTCATATCTCATGTCAATTTCCATCTTTTATTAGCATTATATATTATTCCGTTTAGCGAGTACTGATACTTAAACACGAGTATAGGTACGATACCTTTTGGTATCAGTACTCACACACGTACCAATACTGACATAGCTTACTGGAAATCCTTGATTTTTACAAGTACCAGTACGGGTCGACCTGTACCGATATGGTCCATAATTGCGTATCGGTACAGCCAAAGCTCATACCAATACCTTATACCTGGGTCCGCACCATTTCTTTGAATTACGATTTTACAACACTTTATTCGATCTCTAAAGCTTATGAAAGTCATTACGGTTTGTTTACTAACGCATTCATTCAATTATTATCAATTATCAGCTTTATAATCATTTAATTGAGTATTTATCCCTTAAGCATAATGTTACCTCTCCAAAAGTACTGTTTTTAATGCCAATCTTATGATGCTTTTGCTTGTTTTTAGGTACATTTAGTTGCATTAGGATGTTAGAATCATGCATTTGCATAAGGAGTTTAGAGTTTTGTCGATGCCAGTGTGAAGGGTTGTTTTGTTGGCAATTGTGCAGGTTCGGCATAGGATTTGACTCGGGAAAGCACCTCAGGAAGGAATGCCAGAGAGAATGCCGAGTGCTGTTGGCACAGATGGACCAGACAACGCCAAGCACCGGATGGCAGGAAAGTGAACTTGATGGCCAAGGAGTTGTTGGACCCCAAAAAAAATTGGACATGATCAGGCTCCGAAAAAATATCAATTGGAACAATCTCTGAAAAAATAGCGGATAATATGGTGCCAAGACTTGTTGGCAGATTCATGCCAAGCTTGGATGGCAAGGCAGCGTTGACAGTATGATGTCAGCCCTAGCCTGATCAGCCTTCATTCAAATGTGGATACGATAATTATCTCTTATCCCTTGCATTTAAAATTCAAATGAGGAGCTCATCTTATCCCTTCCTTGCACGTTTATTTAAACACCAACCAAGCTAGAGAAAAGAAAAAGAGAGGGAGAGGATTGGATCGTGAGGAGTTGGTGTGTGACGATTGACGACCGGCTGCACCGTGGAAGGGTGGTCCGACCAACTTGGCCGAGAAGCCTGGATCTTGAAGGGCTGCATCGAGAGACCCCTTCTAGCCCATTCTCTCTTTCAAGTTATTTTATCTTATTTTTAAGGATGGTGTATTTCGAAAACGTTTGTGGATTGTTGGTTAAATCCCTCACCATGAACTAATTTAATAGTTGGTAGGGGATGTTTGGGTTTTATGTTATTTCCATGCTTTAGTTTTTAATAATAAATCTGCCTTGGCACTGTTTTATCTATTTGGCATACTTTAATGTTTTCTAAATACTCTGCCAAGCGAGAGCTGGAACTGTTGGCCTATTGTGCCTCAATATCTTAACAGACTTGGGGTGGCAACGATTAAGTTGTTTAATACTGAGGAGAGAAGCTTCGAGAGAAGTCATTCAAGTAGATGAACTTACTTCGGGAGTAAAATCTACCCCTTAGGAGTATAGATTGGATCTTAATCAAATCGGTTTATTTAAAAACAAACACTATAGAGATATAGGGGTTTTTATATGACCAATTTAGGGCAATGACCATCGAGAAAGGCTTTGCTAATTTTGAATTTGCTCGGCAAACAATGCCAAGACAGGTTGTTGTTAAAGGTTGGCACGACATGAATAGCGTAAAAACCAGGCATTCCCTGCCAACACTCATCATTCATTAAAACACCTTCGTTGCCAATGTCTTACTTTACTTTTTAATTATTTTCCAAAACCAATTTCAAATCAAATCGACTTTTTCTTAAGGCAAGTAAAAAACAAGGCAATTGAATTCCAAGACAATCTCTGTGGGATCGATACTCCGCTTACCAACTGTATTACTTGCAGACCATGTATATTTGCACGCAAAAGACTCATTTTGGCATATTCTTACATTTTACAATACATATTTCTGCCACTTTTGCCAGCATTTCACCTAGAGAGTTTACAAGTTTTTGGCGCCATTGTCGGAGATTGCAACAGAATTGATTGTTTTTAATTTTTACTTGCCTTCCTTTTTAATTTTTATTTTTGCTTTTTTTACATTTTATTTTTACCGGTGTATGACTAGAAGCCATCTTGTGGTGGACGAGTGGTCATACGATTCGAAAATTGAGAAAACCTTGCGGAGGTTAAAAAGAAGATTTAGAGAGATGCAAAACAAAGGTAATGGAGGGAATGGTGTGGTGAACAATGGAGGAAACCCACTTAACAATGAGATACCACCATCACCTGCTGTCCCAGTTGTTAATGAGAGGCCTATTAGAGAACATTCGTCACCAACCATTGACAATTTGATGCCAGGACTTGTTGGCACAGAGGTAAACGCTGTCAATTTTGAACTTAAGCCGGTAATGATTCAAACTCCTTTGAATGTAGGTCAGTTTAATGGCGCACTCACTGGAGATTCGAGGTAACATTTGAATCAGTTCATGGAGATTTGCCAGCTATTCCAACAAAATGGAGTACCTAAAGATACCGTGAAGCTGAAGTTATTTACTTTTTCTTTGAGAGACTGAGCGAAGGCTTGGCTTAATTCCTTGCCACCTGGCTCAGTCACTTCATGGGCAGACCTATGCCAGAAGTTATTGACAAGATTTCAGCCACCAACACTCACTGCCAAGTTGCAAGGTGAGATCATTACATTCAGGCAGGCTGAGGATGAGACCTTATATGATGCCTGGAAAGATTCAAAGACTTGTTGAGGAGATGTCCTATGCATGGATTCCCGAATTGGACCCAGATACAAACCTTTTATAATGGATTAAATGCACAAACGAGGACTATTGTTGATGCTTCAGTAGCTGGTTCGTTGCTTGACAAAGCATACACCGAAGCTGTTGAAATTTTAGAGAGGATTGCAATCAACGATTTTGAATATCCTATTGCGAGACTTGGGACCGGAACTAAAACCAATGGGAAATTTCAGGTTGATGAACTAACATCCATTCATGCCGAGATTTCCAATCTTACTAGCATGGTAAGAACGTTGCAAAAGAACAATGAGTTCCAAGAAGTCAAAGCATTAGACCCTTTCTATACAATCTGTGGAGAGAATCATCGTGCGGATGAATGCCCTGCCAACGCTGAATCGGTAAATTTTGTTGGCAATATTAACCGTTATTATAATCCTAACTCCAATACTTATAATGCAGGTTGGAGACAACGCCCTAATTTAGCATGGGGAAATCAATAAGGTAACCAGTACAATGCCCAACGGCAGAATAGTCAAAGGTAGAATAACAATGCCATGCTATGCCAACATTCTATGAGAATGCCATGCCACAGAAAGCCCAAAACAATTTTCAGCAAGGGCAGAGACTCAACCAAGGAGGCACTCTCACAGAGTACATGGAGAGGAATGATGCCACAGTCCAGAGTTTGGCAGCATCAATGAGAAACTTGGAAGTCCAGCTTGGGCATATTGCCAGTGCACTCAATAATCGACCCCATAGAGCATTACCAAGTGACACAGAAGATGCCCGACACAAATACAATGAGTAGTGCAAAGCTATAACTCTTAGGAGTGGTAAGCAGTGCGAAACGGAGAAGGTTGCTAAGCAGCCAATTAATTGCCAATATGAGAAGCCTGTGCTAGCAGATAATCCCAGGGAAGCAGAGAAAGAGGAAACAAAAGCAGATGATGCCAGAACCGATACCAGATAGCATACCGATGCCAAACACACTGATGCCAGCACTGCATTGGCAAAGCCACCAGCGCCTGTATATGTTTATCCGCCACCACCATTTCCAACAAGACTTAAAAAGCATAAGCAAGATCAACAGTTCAAGCATTTCTTGGAGGTTCTTAAGCAATTGCAAATCAACACTCCATTGGTAGAAGCCCTTGAACAAATGCCCAACTATGTCAAATTTATGAAGGACATTCTGTCCAAAAAGATAAAGTTGGGAGACTTTGAAACTGTTGCTCTGACCAAAGGATACAGTGCCATGATCCTAAACCGTTTACCACCAAAGTTGAAAGATCCGGGAAGTTTCACTACTCCCAGCACTATTGGCAACAAATTCATGGGCAAGGCACTGTGTGACCTAAGAGCCAACATCAACTTGATGCCAATGTCAGTTTTTCGGAAGCTTGGCATAGAAGCAAGACCTATCACGGTGACACTTCAGCTGACAGACCGATCTTATGCACATCCCAGTGGTAAGATTTAGGAGGTGTTGGTAAAGGTAGACAAATTTATTTTTCCAGCTAATTTTATCATTTTGGATTATGAGGCTGATATTAATGTCCCGATTATTTTGGGGAGACCTTTTCTTGCCACGGGTAGGGCTTTGATTGATGTTCATAAAGGGGAGCTAACAATGTGCATGAATGACCAGTAGATTACATTTAATTTTTTCAAGCTTTGAAATGTGTAGATGAACCTGATGAGTGCCAAGCAGAGAAGATGATGGAGTCCATTTACACTTTGGACACGACATAATTATGCCAGGATACAGAATTTGACGCCAACAGTTTAGATGGCATAGCTGATCTGTTTGAGGAACCAGAAGAACCAATCTTGGAGGCTGAAGAGACGAGTTATTTTGAGCCACTACAGTTGGCCGGCAGAGAAATCAAGGCACCTAAACCATCAATTGAGGAGCCACCAGCGTTGGAAATGAAACCACTGCCAGATCACTTAAAGTATGGTTATTTAGGCGAACACTCAACTGTGCCAATGATCATTGCCACTGGTCTCGCCAATGATCAGGAGGAAAGATTGTTGGCAATATTACGTGACTATAAGAAAGCATTAGGATGGACTTTGGCAGACATCATAGGTATTAGCCCAACCATTTGCATGTATAAGATTATCTTGGAGGAGTACCATGGCAAGACCATTGAAGGCCAAAGAAGGCTAAACCCAAGCATGAAAAAAGTAGTGAAAAAAGAGATCATTAAATGGCTTGATGCCGGGATTATATATCCCATTTCTGATAGCTCTTAGGTTAGCCTGGTGCAATGCGTGCCAAAGAATGGTGGCATGACCGTGGTACAAAACAGTGAAGCTAAGTTAATCCCCTCCAAAACTATCACTGGATGGAGAGTGTGCATGGACTATAGAAGGCTGAACAATGCCACGAGGAAGGATCACTTCCCATTGCCATTCATTGATCAGATGCTAGACAGGTTGGCAGGTAAAGCTTTCTATTGTTTTTTGGATGGTTATTCTGGTTATAATTAGATTGCCATCACCCCTGATGATCAAGAGAAGACTATGTTCACATGCCCATATAGGACGTTTGTGTTTAGAAGGATGTCATTCGGCCTATGTAATGCACCGGCAACATTTCAATGTTGCATGATGTCCATTTTTCTGATATGATCGAGCACAACATGGAAGTGTTCATGGATGATTTCTCAGTGTTTGGCAAAACATTTGAGGAATGTCTTCAAAGTTTGGAGCAAGTCTTGAAGAGATGCATAGAGACAAACCTAGTGCTGAACTGGGAAAAATGCCACTTCATGGTGAATGAGGGCATTGTTCTCGGGCACATGGTAACTGAGAGAGAGTTAGAAGTGGATCAAGCAAAAGTTGAGGTAGTTAAGCAACTACCGCCCCCAACAAGTGTCAAAGGTATAAGAAGTTTCTTAGGACATGCCAGTTTTATCGGTGTTTCATTAAAGACTTTTCAAAAATTGCTAAACCCTTATGCTTGTTGCTAGAACATAATGCCTCTTTTACATTTAATAATTCTTGTTTGAGAGCGTTTTAGGAGCTTAAAGAGAAGTTGATCAATGTCCCTATAGTTGTGGCACCGGACTGGAATGAGCTCTTCGAGCTCATGTGTGATGCCAGCGACTATGCCGTCAGAGCAGTTTTGGGACAAAGGCATGGCAAGGTTTTCCATACTATCTACTATGCCAGCTGAACCTTAAACGAAGCACAACTAAATTACTCTACGACCAAGAAAAAATTTCTTGCGGTTGTATTTGCTTTTGACAACTTTAGATCTTATTTAATTGGTAACAAAGTTGTAGTTTTTACAGATCATTCGGCATTGAAGTATCTCTTGGCAAAAAAGGATGCCAAGCCTAGGCTAATCAGATGGACGCTCCTACTTCAAGAATTTGACCTTGAGATCCGAGACAGAAAGGGCAGTGAAAACCTAATAGCCGACCATCTCTCACGATTAAAGCATCATCTTGAAGATGGTAAGACCAATTTGATAAGAGATGGATTTCATGATGAGTATTTGCTTGCAGTTAATGCCATGCCGTGGTATGCCGATATTGTCAACTACTTGGTAAGTAACGTTCTGCCACCAGACTTGGCATACAATGCCAAGAAAAGGTTTTTGCGGGAAGTCAAGCAATACTATTGGGACATGCCAATATTGTTCAAACAGTGTACCGACCAAGTGATCCGCCGCTGTGTGCCTGAGGATGAGCAGCACAACATATTGCATCTATGTCATGCCGCACCATATGGAGGTCACTTTGCTGGGGTAAAGACTGCTGCCAAGGTATTGCAGTCAGGATTCTTTTGGCCCACACTATATAAGGATGCCAACGAGTATGCCAATGCGTGTGATCGATGCCAACTAACAGGAAACATCTCTGGAAGACACCAACTACCGCTTCAAAACATTATGCCTGTGGATTTATTTGATGCATGGGGGATAGACTTTATGGGTCATTTTCCACCCTCATTTGGTAATGTATACATTCTTGTGGCTGTTGACTACGTATCTAAGTGGGTAGAAGCTGTCGCTTTGCCAACAAACGATGCCAAGGCCGTTGCTAAGTTCTTACATAAGCATATCTTTACTAGATTTGGCGCCCCTAGAGTGATCATTCATGATGAGGGCACTCATTTTAAATGTAATCTAATTTCTAAAGCCTTGTGCATGTATGGTATACAGCAGAGAATTGGCACAGCATATCATCCACAAACAAACGGGCAAGCTGAGATTTCAAACAAGAAGATCAAAAACATCTTAGAGAAGGCTGTTAATCCATCAAGGAAGGGCTGGTCCTTGAGACTAGACGAGTCATTGTGGGCTTACAGGACTTCATTTAAAACTCCTTTGGGTACTTTGCCGTTTAGACTTGTTTTCGGAAAACCATGCCATCTACCTGTGGAGCTTGAGCATAAAGCCTACTGGTCCATCAGAACACTTGGCATGGCATAGAGAGCTGTTGGAGAAAAGAGGTTACTAGACCTGGATGAGTTGGAAGAATTACGAACACAAGCCTATGAGAATGCCATGATCTACAAGGAAAAAGCAAAACATTGGCATGACAATAGGATAACGCCAAGAAAGTTTGAGGTAGGCCAACGTGTTTTGCTATTCAACTCACGGCTTAAGTTGTTTCTAGGGAAACTCAGATCAAGATTGACGGGTCCTTATGAAGTGGTTAAACCCTATGCTCATGCAGCTGTGGATATTAAGAACTTGAAGATGGAGAAAATTTTAAGGTGAATGGCCAACGTTTAAAGCACTACATGGAATGTGATCAGAACAATGCCAAAGAGGTGATCCTCTTGGCAGAGGTAACATGAAAACACCGTCAGGTTTGAACTTTTGTAAATATTAGGTTAGTGCTTTTCTTTGTCTTTAGGTTTTTTAGGTTTTTAATTGTTTTTCTTTCTTTTTAAGTTTCATTTTTTTTTATTTCTTTACTGTGTTGAAAGGTTTCCTTTTGAGTTGTGCAGATTCATTATGCCAGGGTCGCTGGCAGGGGCTAACGCGTCAATAGAAACATCTGCCAGTTTCAGTGCCATAGTAGCTTGGCATACAACGGTGCAAAAGATAGAAGAAAGAGGACAAAACCCTAGTTTTATCGGCCCAGTAAAATGAAGAGTGGTTTTTATTAACTTTAAACCCTAGCCACACAAATCTTGGTTCAAATTTAAAATTTCAAATCAATTACCTTATCACTCCAATCCTTACCCTATCTTATCACCTTATCACTTCAACCTTATCACTCCACCTCCTTTTAAATTATTTCTTATCATTTCCCATCATTATTCCTAATTACTACTCCTATTAAAACACTCAACCAACCTAAAAGCTTTCACTTTCTCACCCTTACCGGTTATAGAAACCAAACATCTTTCTTTCGATTTTTACTTCTTTTTCGATAAGCAAGTACAAAACCCCAATCATCCTTGTTCTTCATCTTTCAACATCGTTTGAATTTTCTTCAACAAGTTTCAATGGCCTCATCGTCTCTTCCCTTTAACCAATTCTTTAACGATGAGATCCAGAAAAAGTTCGAAACAAATTTTGCCTCGAGAAGTTTTTGCTATGAAAGTACTTTGAGTTCAAAACGGAGGCAAGAACCGACTTCCCTCCAGAAGTTATGTCTACGATTAACTCGTACAAGTGGAGTCTATTCTACCAGCAAAAAGGGGAGATCTATGCCACCATCGTTCAAGAATTTTACGCGCACCTTGTGACCAAAGATTTGCTTTTCCTGATGATTAGGGGTAAGTGTGTGCGTTTTGATGAAGCATATATTAATAATTTGAGTTGGATGGTGCAGGAGATGAGTATTTTGAGTATGTTGATTCGATGAATGCTTCCAAGAGGAAGAGGCTGATGGCAGATCTGTGTGAACCTGGCATGACGTGGACAGTCTCATTAACAGGCCAGTGGACGGTGAAAAGACTACATTGAAGGCACAAGTGAGAGGCTGGAATCACTTTATCAAGGCAAACCTGTTGCCTACATCGCACAATGAGACAGTTTCGAAAGAAATGATGATTTTGTTACACTCCATCATTAAGGGGCGCAAGATCAACATTGGAAAGATTATCATAGAAGAAACCTATAAGTGTGCTGCGAGAGGTAAAGGTAGTTTGGTTTTACCTTTGCTTATTTCTAACATTTGCATACGCTATGATGTGCCTAGGCTTGATAAGGAGCAAGGCCAGATAATAAAGGGAACGACAATCACTGCTGCCATATGGAAAAACCTTACTGCGGTCGAGCCAAAGGACAAGGCCAAGGGAAAAGCCAAAATGGCCACGCCTAAGCCAAAGATGTCAAAAACTGTGCCAGACACAATGCATGAGACTGCGCCAGATGGTTTAGTGGCAATGTTGTCTCAAATCTACCAACACCAAGAGATTATACTTAGTAAGATGGAAAAGGCTGAGGAGATTAACGTCAAGCTATGACATTACATACAGGCCAGGGATGTGATAATCAAGGAAGCTCTCAAGAAAATATCCCCTGATGTTGTACCAAAGTTCCCAGATTTCCCTGCCAAGCCCTCTACCAGTGATGAAGCCATGCCAGCCAGTTCAGCTAGTCCAGTTATGCCAGCCAGTCCATCCAGTTTAGAGTCTGATGCTACAGTCCCACTATCTCCAGTTCAAGTTGAGTCTGCTAGTTCTGATTCTGAGATTGAATCAAAGGAACCCAAAACCAAGTCTGCCAAAGCAAAGTCTGCCAAAAAGCCTGCCACGCCGCCAATAATACCTGTTGTTCATACGCCATCCGATGCCACCGATGCACCTGCTGCTTCGGAGCCTGCCAAGGAAAAAGAGGAGTTGGAGCCTCCACTGCTGCTTCAAAACCGAGCCTGAAAAGAAAGAAGCACATGGCCCCTGATCGTGGGCCGTATGTGAGAAGAAAGACCCGTGCCGCATGACAAATAGTCTCCAAAGAGGAGTCCTATTCTTCCTAAACTCCTTTACATTTCATTTCATTTCATTTACATAATCATGCATTTTTATTTTTGCTGTTTTTTGTATATATGTGTTGTTTCATGCATTGGGGGTAATGCACATCTTGGGTTTGGGGGTGTGTATTTCTTCACATTTATGCCATGTATTTCATGTTTAATTTCTGTTGCCATGCCATATAGGTCATTTAGAGTAGATGCATACCGAACCACTAAAAAAGAGTGAAAAAGAAAATTTTGCCTCAGTTTAATTTTGAAAAATGTTAACAATTGTTAGGCAAGGTTAATTTGATCTAGGTGTCTGTCCAATGAGGAAACTTTAATCTTTAGTTTTCATGCCATGCCAGCAGAATAGTATGCCAGGTTAGCTTGGCAATTGATCTCTAGTTTAGGGAATTAAACTTCACTTAACACGTAATATGTATCTAGTTCCTTAGCAAACTTAGTCTTTTTGAAACTATGCTCAGATTTGAAAAAAAGAAAGAAGAAAAAAAGATCAAATAATGCCATGGTAAAAGAAACAAATAAGACATCAATGCTCTGCCAAGGCAAGAAAAAAATAGAACTCTCCTCTACCTTAGGGATAATAAGCTACTTGGGGCTTCGTGGTTTGCTCCCTCTTAGTTCTCAAGTCCAAAACTTTAGGGTATGAGTTGAAGAGAAAGACTAGTGATATATAGATTAAGGTGGGGATTCATGGTATACTCCCTCTTATCTCTCACGCTAAATAGTATCACGAAGCAAGCTTAAATTAATGCCAACAGAAACCCTTGGCAAGAAAAAAAGAAAAAAAATCTGAGTTTAGGTAGTAAAATTTGTCTAAGGGAGTGAAAGGATACTTGATGCATATTGCCTACACATCATGCACTCTTCATAAACTTAGATTAGAGTTATATTGCTACACTTGAATTACTACATGCTTGGTGTTAAGTGTTCAAAAGTACTATTTTTATTAACCTTTTTACTCATATTATTGTTAGACTTAGGCTCATATTAGTTGCATAATTAGTCATTCATGTATTAATTCATGTTTCTTTCCACCGTTGAGCTTGATTACATAACTTGGTGATTTTTTTGGAAAAAGATACTGCTTTGGCGTGTTTTTGTGTGTGCAGAATCAGTTGCCAAAGCAAGGCTGGAACCAGTTGCCAGGGTAGTGCATGAAGGAGATGCGACGCAGTTGCCAGGGCAATGCATGAAGGAGATGCCGAGCTAGTTGCCAGGGCAATTGTCGATAAGGGATAAGATGATATAGAAGTCGAAATTGATGACTAGATAAGCCCATGATGACGTGGAGCAAAGTTAAATCCCAAAAGAGTTTGATTTCCATGAAGAGGTCAAAGAGAAATTAAATCCCAAAAAGATAGGAGAAAATCTAGAAGGAATTTAAATATAATAAAGAATTATATTCTTTTAAAGTATTTAATTCCAACTTAACTTCCTCCTCAAGAAGGATTTTGACCTAGCCATCTCCTATTTAAAGGAGACCAAGCCGTCAAACTAAAAGAGAAGTTTGGAGGGAGAGTTCGATTGAGAGAGAATTCAAGAGGGCTGATCGATTTCATCTTCTTCTTCTTTGCTTCCATTAGATTCATGGTTTGGGGATTTTTCTTTGTATATCTTTTGAATCCAACCATGAACTAACTTGATTGGTTGGGGTTATTGTGTTTTTATGGTTGTGAGAACGATTGCATTTTGTTTAGGTAATAAGAGTTTGCACTTTCAAATCAAGGTTTACTCATTCTTGGTTTTTATTCTTGTTTGCGAGTGAATTGGGAAATGATCTCGTAATTCTATCTATTTATCTAATATCGGGAGAGTTAGATTTGAGAAACGAATGAGTATGGTTTTTATTCAATCTATCGATGATGAAGACTGATCCGGCTTAGGAATAAGTTGAGGATTTCAATGGCTAAGAGGAGCGCAAGATCGGTTGTTGTCCACCCTTGATTCACGCAGGGATGTATTGTCAAGGCATGCGCAATTAACTAGAGTTTCGACTTAGGGATAAGAAGAAACCATTGAGGAACGCTCTACTGAACCTTGAAGTTGCTGCCCAGTCACCCAAACAGTTGCCCAGCCAGTTGCCCAGCCAGTTGCCCAGGCAACCGTTCGATTAGTTTCCAAGGCAACCCAGCTGCGCAAGTTGCCACGGTAACTCAGTTACCCTTGCACTCTTTTACCAAGACGATCCAATTGGCTATCACTTCTCAACTCACGATAACCCAGCCTACTCTCTCTTATTTGATTTCATCTATTCTTTTAGTTTATTGCTCTTAGTTCACTCGTTAATTAGAACCTCTATTATCAATTGTGTTTTTACTTTTACAGTGCGATAACTAAAGCAAAGTGGCCCAAACCAATCCCTGTGGAGAAGATACTCGATACTCGTATCACTTTATTACTTGCGACGTGTATACTTGCACCATTTGCATAGCACTTATTACGCGCAATAAGTTTTGGCGCCATTGCCGGGGATTGACAATAGCGACTTTGTTTTTATTTTCTTGCACCTTTTATTTTCTTGTTTAAGATTCAAAGGGTTAACAAACTTTGGTTTTGCATTGGTATATGACCAGGGCGAGACCGATTACACCAGAATATCCCTTTGATCCAGAAATCGAACGAGCCTTGCAAAGACTCAGACAAAGGTTAAGAGTAGCAATGGCTAATCAAGACGACAATATGAATCAGGATATTCTAGCAGGAGGAGGAGTGATTCTTGCACAAAACATAACTATTTGAGACTATCTTGAAGAAGATCTTGAAGGACTTAATCCATGAGTTGTCACACCTGAAATTGAAGCCGACCACTTTGAGTTGAAACCGGTGATGTTCAATATGATTAACACAATTGGTCAATTTGGCGGATCAACAACTGAAAATGCACGACAATATCTTAAATCTTTCCTTGAGACTTGCAATTCATTCAAAATACAAGGAGTCACCCCCGATATTTTACGACTAAGATTATTCCCCTATTCACTGAGGGATAGGGAGAAAGTATGGTTGAATAGTATTCTTACCGGATCAATAGGATCTTGGACCGATCTTTGTCGTGATTTCCTTGCTCGATTTAATACTACAAATTTGACTGATAAGTTTCGTAACAAAATTACTTCTTTTCGGCAGGCAGATGATGAATCCATGTACTAGGCTTAGGAGCGGTATAGAGAACTTCTACACAAATGCCCCCTACACGGATTCCCAGTGTAGACACAAGTAACATTGTTTTACAACGTTATGAATACACCAACAAGGATGATGCTAGATACCTCGGCAAACGACATACTCCTAGATAAGTCGCCGGAAGAAGCGATGCAAATTCTGAACAGGCTTGCTAAGAATGATTATCAGTTCCCATATGCTAGAAGAGGAGGAATTAGACACCAAGCCACAATACATGAACTAGGATCATCAGATTCAATTTCGGCACAATTGGCCACTCTAACCAAGATGGTCCAGAACATGCAGAAACCAAACAACACACATGAGGTCAAGGTAATGATTCCTTTTGTGAGTTATGTGGTGGTAACCATAATTCTTCTGAATGTATGCAGAATCCAGAATCCAGCTTTTATGTGGGGAATTACAATCGGAACAACAATGTGATGTCCAACACATACAATCCAGCTTGGAAGAAGCACCCAATTTTTTCATGGAGTAATCCCAACACTGCTCTAAACCAGAACAATCAGAATGCACAAGCATCGAGATTCCAGCAGAATATGCCACAGCAACAGTTGCCTTAGCAACAAATGACAACATCTAGTTCTTTGGAAACTTCTTTCAATGCTTTTATGTTGAAAACTGAATCTTATATGGCTGAGAATAGTAACTTCGTAAAAAGAACTGATGCTTTTATTAACAGGACCGAGATGAGATTGCAAAACCAAGAGGCAGTAATCAAATCATTGGAAAATCAAGTCGGACAATTTGCTCAAAACCTGAATACTATACCACAAGGAGATTTACCTAGTGATACTGAAGTCGCAAGAGGAACTGGCCATGAGCAATGTAAGGCGATCACCACTAGAAGTGGCCAACAACTTAAAGAGGCTCAAGCTCGCTCATCAAACAAAACTCCACAAAAAGAACAAAATGAACTCAGTGGCAAAACCTCAGATGCTGAACTAGGAATTGTGGCGGCAACTAGTGATAAGCATTCATCGGCAACCAGTGATAAGCATGCCTCGACAACCAGCGATAAGCATGCCTCGATAACTAGCGATAAGGATGCCGCGGCAACCAAAGATAGGCACGCCACAACAATCCCAGTTGACGATGCCTCGGAAAATCTAGTTGCCCCGACAATGCCGTCAATCAGGTTCCAGACCAATGAAAGGATCGAAGATATCCGACTTCCACCACCATTCCCACAAAGATTGAAGCGACAAAAACAAGAATATCAATTCAATAAGTTTCTTGATATCCTAAAGCAAATTCACATCAACTTGCCGTTGGTTGAGGCAATTGAACAAATGTTGAACTATGCCAAGTTTCTTAAAGACATTGTGTCCAAGAGAACAAGGTTATGAGAGTTTGAAAAAGTTGCTGCAACAGAGGGATGCTTGGCCATGTTGCACAATCGCATGCCACCCAAGTTGAAGGATCCCGAAAGTTTCACAATACCTTGTTCCATCGGAAACCACTATGTCGGGAAAGCATTATGTGACCTTAGAGCAAGCATAAACTTTATGCCTAAATCGATTTTCCATAAACTAGGAATCAGGAAGGCAAGACCTACAACAGTTATGCTACAACTAGCCGACAGATCCTATGTGCATCCAGAGGGAAAAATCGAAGACATACTGGTAAAAATTGATAAATTTATTTTTCCCGCTGACTTTATTGTTTTGGATTGTGAAGAAGATGAACATGCACTTATCATTCTCGGGAGACCCTTCCTAGTGACAGGGAGAACCTTGATCGGTGTTGAAAAGGGAGAACTCACAATGAGGGTGAATGACCAGCAAGTTAAACTAAATGTGTTCCAAACACTAAGGCATGTCGATGATCCGGAAGAATGCCAACTTCTTCATGCCACGATAGAGTTTAACTTCGACGAGGAATCTAGTTGCGTCGGCAACTACATTGTCGATCAAGAGGAACCTGAGGAGTATGAAGAACCGATCGATGAGGAACAACAAGAAGAGGCAAATTGGTTAGTCAATCGACAAGGTACATACTTTGAACCACTGGATTACTTAGGTAAGGAAGGTAAACTCGAAAAGCCTTCAATTGAACAACCATCGATTCTTGAGTTGAAACAGTTGCCAGGGCAAGTAAATATGCTTACTTGGGAAACGATAATACAATGCCTGTAATTATTTCCTCTAAGTTATAGCCTGAGTAGGAAAAGAAGTTGATCAACATGTTGATGCTACACAAGAAGGCGATAGGATGGATAATTGCCGACTTGAAGGGAATTAGCCCGGTAGTGTGCATGCATAAGATTTTGTTGGAAGATGATCACAAACCTTCGATTGAGGCCCCAAGAGGACTGAATCATGCCATAAAAGGGGTTGTAATGAAAGAAATCATCAAGTGGCTTGACGCCGACATCATATACCCTATCTCTGATAGTACATGGGTAAGTCTGGTACAATGTGTACCGAAAAAAGGAGGTATAACGGTGGTAAGTAATGAAAACAATGAACTCATTCCAACCAGGACTGTGACCGGTTGAAGGGTGTTACGTGTAATAAGTGCTACGCAATTGTGCAAGTATACACGTCGCAAGTAATAAAGTGATACGAGTATCGACTATCGTCTCCACAGGGATTGGTTTGGGCCACTTTGCTTTAGTTATCGCACTGTAAAAGTAAAAACACAATTGATAGTAGGAGTTGATTTTAATGAGTAAAGTAAAAGCAATTAACTAAAAGAATAGATGAAAGAAAAAGAGAGAATAAGCCAGGTTATCGTGAGTTGTGGAGTGATAGCCGATCGGATCATCTTGGAAAATGAGTGCAAGGGCAACTCAGTTGCCGTGGCAACTTGCACAGCGGGGTTGCCTTGGCAACTAATCGATGGTTGCCTGGGTGACTAGCTGGGCAACTACTTGGGCAGCTGGGCAGCAACTTCAAGGTTCGACAGAACGTTCTTCAATGGTTTCTTCTTATCCCTAAGTCGAAACTCTAGCTATTTGTGCATGCCTTGATAATACATCCCTGTGTGAATCAAGGGTGAACAACAACCAATCTTGCGCTCCTCATAGCCGTTGAAATCCTTAGCTTATTCCTAAGTCGGATTAATCTTCACCATCAATAGATTGAATAAAGACCATACTCATTCGTTTCTTGAATCTAACTCTCCCGATATTAGATAAATAGATGAAGTTACGAGATCCTCTCCCAATTCACTCGCAAACAAGAATAAGAACCAAGAATGAGAAAACCTTGAATAGAAAAGTGCAAACTCTTATAATTTAAACAAAATCCAATTGTTTCTCAACCACAAAAACACAATAACCCCAACCAATCAAGTTAGTTCATGGTTGGGTTCAAAAGATATACAAAGAATAATCCACAAACCATGAATCTAATGGAAGCAAAGAAGAAGAAGAAATCGAACTCTCTCCCCCTTGCTCTCTTGTCGAAATCTCTCCCTTCTTGCCCTTTGGAGTTGTCGAAAATCCTCTCTTCTTGCTTAATTCTCTTTGACGGCTTGGTCCTTTAAATAGGAGATGGCTAGGTCAAAATCCTTCTTGAGGAGGAAGTGAAGCTGGAATTAAATTATCTTTAAAGAATATAATTCTTTATTATATTTAAATTCCTTCTAGAACTTATCCTATCTTCTTGGGATTTAATTTCTCTTTAACCTCTTCATGGAAATCAAACTCCTTTGGGATTTAACTTTGCTCCACGTCATCTTGGGCTTATCTAGTCATCAATTTCGACCACCATATCATCTTATTCCTTGTCGAAAATCGCCTTGGCAACTAGCTCGGCATCTCCTTCATGCATTGCCTTGGCAACTGGTTCCAGCCTTGTTTAGGCAAGTGATTCTGTACACATACAAAAACACACCAAAGCAGCATCTTTTTCCACAAAACTCACCAAGTTATGTAATCAAGCTCAACGATGGAAAGAAACATGAAATAATGCATGAATGACTAATTTTGCAACTAATATGAGCCTTAGTCTAACAATAATATGAGTAAAAAGGGTAATAAAAATAGTACTTTTAAACACTTATCACTCCCCTAAACTCAAACTATTGCTTGTCCTCAAGCAATGCAAACTAACAATTACCTACCAAGACTTTAATCATCAAAGACATGCTTCAAACTTGAATTCAAACCTCGGAACCGTGGCACAAAGTATGATCACCTTTTAATTTTTCGAATAGCACAAAAATTACCCAGAATCGAACTATAATGCTTGGGACAATATGTGTGCGTAGTTGTGTACAATTTGATTTTCAAGATTCTATGCGAACAATAGGCTTTTATCAATTTAATTACCGAGGCATTTATTTTTATTTTCACTAGAGCCAATTTCGGGCACCTCTAGCGAAGTAAGCAATTTCTCATTTTATTTTAGTCGACTAGAGCCAATTTCGGGCACCTCTAGCGATTCTTTAATGTGTATTAACTACTAAAGCCAGTTTCGGGCACCTCTAGCAAGAAAGTGCATTTACTACTAGAGCTAGTTTCGGGCACCTCTAGCAAGAAATTAACTTTTAATTTTCAATTTTAAATTTACACAAATTTTAAGCAACCTAAGTTCACTAAGTTTCTTTCAATCAACAAGCCACAACCGTGTAAACAATTCAGCATCATAGTAAAATTCTATGTTCTTTTCATGCAATCCTAAAATTAAAGGTTCTTTTAATTAAGTAAAGTGGCAAAAATTCATCATTGGATATTCAACAAGTCTTAAGCAATTAAATCCAATTAAAGGCATGGCAAGTAACATATGCAACCTATATGTGATTACTAAAGATGAATGCAACTAAACATGAAACTAACTAGAAACCAACACACCCAAACTCGAGAGAAGCATTGTCCTCAATGTATGTAAAAGTGAAACAAAATTTAAAAGAAAGTAAATGAAATGAGTTAGTCAGAGATGTCGCCACCTCGAGTGATAAGTTTCCTTCGTTCCGTTTGCTTGATTCATTTTCCGGTCAGTGGTTGAATTCTTGTGGCTGGTACCGCGTGAATAGCATTGCTTTGATTTGATCCATGTTTGCCGAGGCAGGTTGACTGGCTTGGGCATCAGTAGTTGCCGAAGCCATTATTGTTGCCTGGGCATCGCCAGTTTCTGTGCCGTGGCTACTGTTGAGGTAGTTGCAGGGGCGTCCTCTGTTGCGGTTGCCGTAGCAAGTAGTCGGCAGTGAATTTCCTTAGCATGTTGGTTGTGAGTCTTGTTGTGGAAAAGAAAAGAAAACAAAGAAAACCTGGAAATTAAAGATAATGAAGAAAAATAAAATAAAATATCTTCTAAAAATAAAAATAAAAATAAAAGAAAAAGAAAAAGAAAATATTGAAAGGAGAGCATGTTCATGCATCTCCTAAGGTGTCAACTTCTTTGTTACGTTCTACATGGGCACCGTTGTAGTGCTTCAATCTTTGTCCGTTAACTTTGAATTCATGTTCGTCGGTAATGGACTTGATTATCTCGGCAACTCCAAAGTGCGTTATCTAGTCTTACTGACCAATCCTTCCTAGAGGGATTTACAACTTTCTCGAGTATACCCTTCAATTCTCGGTTGGAAATTTCTGCTTGCCCATTTGTTTGTGGATGATATGCCGTGGCAATCTTGTGAGATACACCAAAGCGTTGTAACATCTTGGCGATGAGTTTGTTGTCAAAGTGCTTGCCTTCATCACTGATAATTGCTCTTGGTATCCCAAACCGTGTAAATATGTTTTTCTGCAAGAATCGTTGCACGATCTTAGAATCGTTGGTGGGAACTACAACTGCCTCAACCCATTTAGACACGTAGTCAACGACATGTAGAATGTAGAGGTTGCCGAATGAAGATGAGAAAGGTCCCATAAAATCAATCCCTCATACATCGAACAATTCCACCTCGATGATGTTTTGGAGCGGCATCTCATGTTGTCTAGAGATATTGCCCGTCCTCTGGCAACAATCACATTGCTTGTAAAACTCTTGGGCATCTTTGTACAGTGTTGCCCAATACAAACCGGATAGCAAAACTTTAGCCGCGGTACGTGTTCCTCCAAAATGTTCTCCATAGGGTGAAGAATGGCATTGCCAGAGTACATTCTGCTACTCCTCTTTAGGGAAACATCGGCGTATAACCTGATCTGCACATTGTTTAAACAAAATAGGTTCGTCCCAAAAGTAATGCTTAGCATCATGGCAGAACCGCTTCTTTTCTTGGTGAGTAAGGCCATAAGGTAAAATACCACAAACAAGGAAATTAACTAAATCCGCGTACCAGGGTATTTCTGAGGCATGTGCTGCCGTGGAGACTACTCCCAAGATTGTCGAGGTTGTACATCTAGAGTTGCCGAGGCATACGCATCCATGGTTGCCGAGGCGTGCGTATCAGTGGTTGCCGAGGCGTGCGCGTCTGGAGTTGCCGAGGCATGCGCGTCAAGAGCTGCTGCGGCGTCAAGGGTTGCCGAGGCATGCACATCCATGGTTGTCGAGGCGTGCACATCTGGAGTTGCCGAGGCGTGCGCGTTAAGAGCTACTGTGGCGTCGAGGGTTGCCAAGGCATGCGTATCCATGGTTGCCGAGGCGTGCGCGTCAAGAGCTGCTACGGCGTCGAGGGTTGCCAAGGCATGCGTATCCATGGTTGCCGAGGCATCAAGGGTTGCTGAGGCGTGCGCATCCATGGTTCCCGAGCCAACTAAAAGTTTCTCATCTGGGAATACATCGCATATCTCTAAATCCGCGTCCTCCTCCATGTGCGTTGGCCTAGGAATGCTCCTACCGCGAAATCACTTGCATCGCACATGAGCTTAAAAGGTAGCGTTCAATCTGGTGGAACGATAATGGGTGCCGAGGCAAGCTTTTCCTTTAGGTTTCGAATGCTTGGGCGCAAGAATCATCAAAATTGAAGACTTTATCCTGCTCAAGCAAATTGCAGAAGGGTTTAGTAATTTTAGAAAAATTATGAATGAACCTCCTGTAAAAACCCGCATGTCCAAGAAAGCTTCGAATTCCTTTAATCGAACTTGGTAGGGGTAATCTCTCGATCACGTCCACCTTGGCTTTGTCTACTTCAATCCCCTTGGATGAAATCTTGTGGCCGAGCACTATTCCTTCATCTACCATAAGATGACACTTCTCCCAATTAAGGACTAAATCGGTTTCTTCACATCTTGCCAACACCTTCTCTAAATTGTCGAGGCAACTGTCGAAGTCATTACCAAAAACGAAAAAATCATCCATGAAGATCTCAAGGAAGTCTTCGACCTTGTCTGAAAAGAGTGCCATCATGCATCTTTTAATGTTCGTGCATATCTGAGAAAACTTGAGGATGGTCATTTTTGATGCTTCTTATAGTCCATCCGCACCCTCCATCGGGTGACAATATTGCCCAAAAAGAGTTTGGCCAATGTGCTTGCCACTACTCCCTTTTGCGTTACCATGGTGGAGGTGTCTTTCTTTCGTGTTCCCTTGTAGTCCATGCATGCCCTCCTCCTTGTTACTATTCTTGAAGGCACAAATATATTAATAGGAAAAATTATATCAATTCCCAACCATTCAATTACCTCATTCTTGCCGACTTCTATCATGGTTGGATGTATCCTTTGTTGTGATGGCAATTGCTGCTCAAGCCAATTGCCGTGGCAATCAGTTGCCAAAATTTGCTGTAAGTCAAGGTAAAAACCAATTTTTTGAAAAGCTTTATGAATCCAAACACCTTTTTCTTTTGGCCTCTCAAACATCTCCATCAGTAGAGTTTTCGATGGCTTCAAATCTACCAACATCGGTTCCTCAAGACATACCTGCAATGGACGAGGTGAGCTTTTAAAGAATTCAAAAGGTTCAACCATTACCTGCTCATATTTCATTGGCAAAGTATTATCATCTCGTTGATCTTGCATGTGGTCGTGCAATTGTCGTGGCAACTGTAGATGAGAGCAATCTAAAGATTCATGCTTCAACATCATCGTTGTAACCTTCTGGGCATCAGGTTCCTCAGAATTTGCTGTAGTATTGTTGTTCTCAGCTTCACTGAATGTTGTCGCGGCATTGCTCTGTTCATGCTCCTCAATCATTGCCGAGGCAATTTTTTGCTCAGGCTCATCATATGTTGGGCAGACTTTCTCATCAACATACTCTTGACTTTGAGATTTTAGTTGTTCCTCACACATCAGAGAGCTTTCCTTGCATTGTTCCTTGTCCTCTTGCCTTCGGACTTCAGTATCCCTAGGAATGAATTGTTGGTGCATGTTATCCATGACATATGTGGATCTCCTCAATTGATCTTCTGAATCCCCCAAGGTTGCATCCCACTGAGCTATCCTCATATCCATGGACTTTGATAGCTCTCAAATCTCTTCAATTGATCCGTCAAGTCTAGCCAAGGAAGCTAGCAACGTTTCCTCCAAAGAATTGGAATGCTCTTGAAAAGGACTACATTGCCATGACATATCTGTTGCTGTGGCAAAATTGTTATGGTAAATTTTTTTTGAGCTTTTTGACCATACCATGAAGAATTTTGCTGTTGGTTCCCTCTATGGTCCTCTATGTAGTCATATGCACTGAAAATGTGAGGGCAATTTTCAAACACATGATGTTCTTCACAACAAGTGCACGAGTATATGCTTTTCTCGGTTGGTATAGGTAATCATCGAAGGGTGCAAGAAACTCTTGATTGGATTGATTCATATCTTCCAACATCAACTCTCGAATAGATCGGCTTTTATTTCCCGACATGTTGATATCCCTTAACTTGTAGCGCACCTAAATTTTTTTGATAAAACAAACAAAAAGAAAAGTTAGTAAAACTAAGAAAAAAATGCAATAACAAAAACAACTAACACCAATTGCCAATCCCCGACAACAGCGCCAAAAACTTGTTGCGTGTAATAACTGCTACGCAATTGTGCAAGTATACACGTTGCAAGTAATAAAGTGATACGAGTATCGAGTATCGTCTCCACAGGGATTGGTTTGGGCCACTTTGCTTTAGTTATCGCACTGTAAAAGTAAAAAACACAATTGATAGTAGGAGTTGATAGCCGATTGTATCATCTTGGTAAAAGAGTGCAAAGGCAACTCAGTTGCCGTGGCAACTTGCACAGCGGGGTTGCCTTGGCAACTAATCGATGGTTGCCTGGGCGACTAGCTGGGCAACTACTTGGGCGGCTGGGCAGCAACTTCAAGGTTCGGCGGAATATTCTTCAATGGTTTCTTCTTATCTCTAAGTCGAAACTCTAGCTATTTGTGCATACCTTGATAATACATCCCTGCGTGAATCAAGGGTGGACAACAACCAATCTTGCGCTCCTCTTAGCCGTTGAAATCCTTATCTTATTCCTAAGCCGAATTAATCTTCACCATCAATAGATTGAATAAAGACCATACTTATTTGTTTATTGAATCTGACTCTCCCGATATTAGATAAATAGATGAAGTTACAAGATCCTCTCCCAATTCACTCGCAAACAAGAATAAGAACCAAGAATGAGTAAACCTTGAATAGAAAAGTGCAAACTCTTATTACCTAAACGAAATCCAATTGTTTCTCAACCACAAAAACACAATAACCCCAACCAATCAAGTTAGTTCATGGTTGGTTTCAAAAGATATACAAAGAATAATCCCCAAACCATGGATCTAATGGAAGCAAAGAAGAAGAAGAAGAAATCGAACTCTCTCCCCCTTGCTCTCTTGTCGAAATCTTTCCCTTCTTGCCCTTTGGAGTTGTTGAAAATCCTCTCTTCTTGCTTAACCCTCTTGGACGGCTTGGTCCTTTAAATAGGAGATGGCTAGGTCAAAATCCTTCTTGAGGAGGAAGTTAAGTTGGAATTAAATTATCTTCAAAGAATATAATTCCTTATTATATTTAAATTACTTCTAGAAATTCTCCTATCTTCTTGGGATTTAATTTCTCTTTAACCTCTTCATGGAAATCAAACTCCTTTGGGATTTAACTTTGCTCCACGTCATCTTGGGCTTATCTAGTCATCAATTTCGACCACCATATCATCTTATTCCTTGTCGAAAATTGCCTTGGCAACTAGCTCGGCATCTTCTTCATGCATTGCCTTGGCAACTGGTTCCAGCCTTGCTTAGGCAAGTGATTCTGCACACACACAAAAACACACCAAAGCAGCATCTTTTTCCACAAAACTCACCAAGTTATGTAATCAAGCTCAACGATGGAAAGAAACATGAATTAATGCATGAATGACTAATTTTGCAACTAATATGAGCCTAAGTCTAACAATAATATGAGTAAAAAGGGTAATAAAAATAGTACTTTTGAACATTTATCAGAGGGTTTGTATGGATTACCGAAAGCTAAGCAAAGCCACTAGGAAAGATCACTTCCCCTTACCCTTTATTGATTAAATGCTTGACCGTCTTGCAGGTATACCCTTTTATTGTTTTCTTGATGGTTATTCAGTTTACAATAAAATTGCCATAGCACCAGCAGATCAAGAAAAGACAACCTTCACATGCCCATACGATACTTATTCTTTCTGAAGGATGTCGTTCGGATTGTGTAATACCCTGGCAACCTTCCAAAGATGCATGATGGCACTCTTTTCAGACATGGTCGAAGACTTCCTTGAGATCTTCATGGATGATTTTTCCATTTTTGGTAATGACTTCAACAATTGCCTTGGCAATTTAGAGAAGGTGTTGGCAAGATGTGAAGAATCTGATTTAGTCATTAATTGGGAGAAGTGCCATTTTATGG
The DNA here is from genome assembly GCA_019671005.1 of Hibiscus mutabilis. Classification (NCBI taxonomy): domain Eukaryota; kingdom Viridiplantae; phylum Streptophyta; class Magnoliopsida; order Malvales; family Malvaceae; genus Hibiscus; species Hibiscus mutabilis. The sequence goes on along the minus strand of CM033729.1, from coordinate 43,780,686 downwards.
TAGATGAAGGAATAGTGCTCGGCCACAAGATTTCATCCAAGGGAATTGAAGTAGACAAAGCCAAGGTGGACGTGATCGAGAGATTACCCCCACCAAGTTCGGTTAAAGGAATCCGAAGCTTTCTTGGACATGCGGGTTTTTACAGGAGGTTCATTCATAATTTTTCTAAGATTACTAAACCCTTATGAAATTTGCTTGAACAGGATAAAGTCTTCAATTTTGATGATTCTTGCGCCCAAGCATTCGAAACCCTAAGGAAAATCTTGCCTCGGCACCCATTGTCGTTCCACCCAATTGGACGTTACCTTTTTGAGCTCATGTGTGATGCAAGTGATTTTGTGGTAGGAGCAGTCCTAGGCCAACGCACAGGTAAGACCTTTAATGTGATATACTACGCTAGTAAAACTCTTAATAGCGCTCAAGTGAATTACACAACAACATAGAAAGAGTTACTAGCCGTAGTTTTCACATTTGACAAGTTCTGATCCTATTTGATTGGTACAAAGGTAATTGTCCATACGGAACATTCGGCAATTAAGTATCTATTTGCTAAAAAGGATGCCAAACCTCGTTTGATTCGTTGGATATTTCTTTTACAAGAGTTTGACATTGAAATTAAAGACAGGAAAGGAGCATAAAATCAAGTGGCTGATCACTTATCACGCTTAGAACGCAATAGGGAGGAGGACGAAGATTTAGAGATATGCGATGCATTCCTGGATGAGCAACTGTTAGCTGCCTCGGCAACCATGGATGGGCGTGCCTCGACAACCCCTAATGCCTCGGCAACCCTCGACGCCTCGGCAACCCTTGATACGCACACCTCAGCAACCCTTGATACGCACGCCTCAGCAACTCCAGATGCGTATACCTCGGCAACCACTAATTCCCATACTTCGGCAACCCTTGTCGCGCATGCCGCATCAACTCTAGACGCGCACGCCTCAGCAACCATGGAAGCAGTTGTCACGGCAACACATGCCTTGACAATACCCTGGTACGTAGATTTAGTTAATTTCCTTGTTTGTGGTATTTTACCTTATGGCCTTACTCACCAAGGGAAGAAGTGGTTCCTCCATGATGCTAAGCATTACTTTTGGGACGAGCTGCTTTTGTTTAAATAATGTGCAGATCAGGTTATACGCCGATGTGTCCCTAAAGAGGAGCAACAGAATGTACTCCGGCAATGCCATTCTTCACCCTATGGAGGACATTTTGGAGGAACACGTACCGTAGCCAAAGTTTTGCCATCCGGTTTGTATTGGCCAACACTGTACAAAGATGCCCAAAAGTTTTACAAGCAATGTGATCGTTGCCAGAGGACGGGCAATATCTCTAGATGACATGAGATGCCGCTCCAAAACATCATCGAGGTGGAATTGTTCGATGTATGGGGGATTGATTTTATGGGACCTTTCCCATCTTCATTCGGCAACATCTACATTCTACTTGCCATCGACTACGTGTCTAAATGGGTTGAGGTAGCTGCAGTTCCCGCCAACAATTCCAAGACCGTGCAACGATTCTTGCAGAAAAATAGATTTACGCGGTTTGGGATGCCGAGAGCAATTATCAGTGATGAAAGCAAGCACTTCAACAACAAACTCATCGCCAAGATGTTACAATGCTTTGCTGTATCTCACAAGATTGCCACGGCATATCACCCACAAACCAATGGGCAAGCAGAAATTTCTAACCGAGAATTGAAGGGTATACTCGAGAAAGCTGTAAATCCCTCTAGGAAGGATTTGTCACTAAGACTAGATGATGCACTTTGGGCATATCACACTGCATTCAAAACACCTTTAGGTATGTCTCTTTTCCGACTTGTCTATGGCAAAACATGCCATCTACCGGTGGAAATCAAACACAAGGCATATTGGGCAATCAAGACCGTGAATATGGATTGGGAGAGTGCCAGACAAAAGCGTTTACTAGATCTCAACGAGAGAAGAATTTCGTGCACTCGCCTATGACAATGCATGAATCTACAAGGAGAAAACAAAGCAATGGCATGACAAGAAACTATTGTCGTGACAATTCATGCCAGGGAAACTAGTTCTCTTATTCAATTTTCGGCTAAAACTTTTCCTGGGAAAACTGAAATCAAGATGGTCGGGACCATTCGAAGTTATTAAACCATTCTCCCATAGTGCCGTGATAATCAAGTCCAACACTGACGAACATGAATTCAAAGTTAACAGACAGATTGAAGCACTACAACAGTGCCCATGTGGAACTTAACAAAGACGTGGTCACCTTAGGAGATCCATGAGCATGCTCTCCTTTCGATATTTTCTTTTTCTTTTTATTTTTTTGAATATTTAACTTTTTTAATTTTTTTAATTTTATTTATTAATTTTGGTTATTTCTCTTTTTAGGATAGATTTATTTATTTTCTTTAAGATTAAGACTACATCTTTCTTTCATATTTATCTAATTGTTTTTAAAATTTTAAGTTTAAGAATTTCTTTGCACATCTTTATTTATTTTCTTTTATTAGTTTATCTTTAATTTTAATCCTTATTTTATTTGTTTTTGAATTGTAGGAAAATAGTTCAAGATAAAAAGGAATTTGATTCAAGAAGGAAACTTCTTCAACAAGGAAATTAATGGGCTAAATCTAAGGCTTATATTAAGCCTCCAATTTACCCTAAATAAACCCTACATTGCCGGCCAAACCCTTCCCCTTCCCCAAATCCCCTAGCCGCCCCCTTCCCCCAACCAAAACCCTTGTTTCCTTTCTTTCCAAATTAATCCCACCCACCATATTTACTACCTATATTTTCTATTTAACCCATCACCCTTAACTTCCCATAAACCTATTCCTACTTTTCACCTTGTAACTCTTTAGTTTCTTTTGCTTTCTTTTCTTTGTTTCTACGAAACTCAGAACCAAGATCATCCATGGCATCCAAAATCGAATTTTTGGTTCATCCAAGTTCCTCCAAAGAACCAAGATACAAGAAGTTTGCTACACCGGTGGTTCAAGAAAGATTTCACTCCAAGTTTGAAAGCCGGAAGATTTGCGAAGAACAAGGCTTCGAACACTCCAACTCTCATCAAGATTTCGGCCTTTTTTGAGAAGGACGAGCATCAAGCCTTTTTTGATCAACTCATGCCCAAGCAACTTGACAAGGTGCTTCAAGAACTCTCTTTACCGGGAACTCATTGGAACGACGATAAATACAAGGGCACGGTAAATTGCCTTCGGCTTAAACCCGAGGCAAAATTATGGAATAAGTTTGTTAAAACTTCTTTAATGCCCACCACACACAATACTACCATTGATACACCTCGTCTTTTGCTCATACATTCTATCTTGCATAATCGCATCATTAACATTGGAAAAATTATTTGTGATGAGATTTTTGTATGTAGCACAAAAGACAAGGGTTCTCTTTTCTTCCCTTGCTTAATTTCCAATATTTGCAAGGAGATGAATGTCCCAAGTGAGTCCACTGATGAAAAGGACCTACCAAAGTTTGGTTGGAATCGAGCACAAATCTGAAAGCTAATGGTATAGGCACCGGTAAAATCCCCAACGCCTTCAATTACCGCGGCAACTCCTGCCGCCTCGGCAACTCCTAATGCCCAAGCAACTGATGCCCGGGCAACTCAGCCAGCAACCCCAGGTCAACTTGAAGCACTTTTACAACCGTTGGAGAACCGCCTTAGGCAAATTGAAGACCGTTAACTAATGTTCATGCGGTACATGAAGGATCACAACAATGCCATCACCCAAGTCATCCTAGAAAAGTACTCAGACAGTCGCGTGTCGTTCCCCATCTTTCCTATCGAAATCCTTGCCACGACAACCGCAATAGAAGATGCCGTGGCAACCAAAGCTAAAGATGCCCCAACAACCACTGCAAAAGCCAAAGGTAAAACACCTATACCCAATTCAACTCGTACTGAATCATTATCTGATTTTTTAGATTCAGACGAGTCTACCATTGCACCAACGAAGACCACACCAATCGAATCCTCCAAGCCCAAGCAAAAGGCCAATGACATTGAGGAAGAGGACGATGAGGACACCCCCATACGAGGATCGATTCCACCATCGGCAATAAGAAAGTAACCACCGCGTTCAAGCAAAAGAATCAAGACACAAGCCAAAAGGAAACTAATCATCCACGACAACGAACTCTCGGAGTAAGTCCTCGTTTGCATTTTTAATTTTCTTTATTTTTATTTTTATTTGTTACATGCATTGAGGACAATACCTCACTCGAGTTTGGGGGCGGATTGTTATTAGTTAGCTACCATATTTAGTTGCATTCATCTTAAGTATTGCATTTAGGATACATAAATTGCTTGCCATGCCTTTAGTTGGAACAAGAATTGCCTAGATTTGATGAATATCCGATGATGACTTTGCCAATGTACTTAATTGATATAACTTTTTATTCTAGGTTAACCGTGGAAACACTTAGAATCTTAGTATGATGCTAAACTTGATGAAACACTGCTGTGGCTTGATTGATTTAAGGAATTCTAGTGAACTTAGATTGATAGTTAAAAAATTTGGGGATTAGAATAAAAATTGGGTGAATGCTAGAGGTACCCAAAATTGGCTCTAGTATGTGCTAAAAATTGATCGCTAGAGGTGCACGAAACTGGCTTTAGTCAAATAAATTAATTCACTTAAGAAAACTAAAAATAAAACACTAGAGGTGCCCAAAACTGGCTCTAGTTAAAACATGTTAAAAGAACCCAAAGAAGTAATTTGAAAACCTCTTGTTTGCATAGAATCCGAAAAATCAAATTGCACACAACTCCGCACATACTCACAAGCATTATAGTTTGATTCCAAGTAACTCCTAAGTTTTTCGAAAAATGAAAAGTCAATCATAATATTTGCAACGGTTCTGAGAATTGAAATCAAGTTCAAAGCTAAGTTTGTGAAAATTGAAGTCTTGGCGGGTAATTGTTAGTTTGCATTGCTTGAGGACAAGCAATAGTTCGAGTTTGGGGGTGTGATAAGTGTTCAAAAGTACTATTTTTATTACCCTTTTTACTCATATTATTGTTAGACTTAGGCTCATATTAGTTGCATAATTAGTCATTCATGCATTAATTCATGTTTCTTTCCGCCGTTGAGCTTGATTACATAACTTGGTGATTTTTGTGGAAAAAGATGCTGCTTTGTTGTGTTTTTGTGTGTAGAATCACTTTCCTAAACAAGGCTGGAACCAGTTGCCAGAGCAATGCATGAAGGAGATGCCGAGCTAGTTGCCAAGGCAATGCAAGAAGGAGATGCCGAGCTAGTTGCCAAGGTAATTTTCGATAAGGGATAAGATGATATGGTAGTCGAAATTGATGACTAGATAAGCCCAAGATGACGTGGAGCAAGGTTAAATCCCAAAGGAGTTTGATTTCCATGAAGAGGTTAAAGAGGAATTAAATCCCAAGAAAATAGGAGAAGTTCTAAAAGGAATTTAAATATAATAATGAATTATATTCTTTTAAAGTATTTAATTCTAACTTAAATTCCTCTTCAAGATGGATTTTGACCTAGCCATCTCCTATTTAAAGGAGACCAAGCCATCAAACTAAAAGAGAAGTTCAGAGGGAGAGTTCGATTGAGAGACAATTTAAGAGGGCTGATCGATTTCATCTTCTTCTTCTTTGCTTCCATTAGATTCATGGTTTGTGGATTATTATTTGTATATCATTTTGAACCCAACCATGAACTAACTTGATTGGTTGGGGTTATTGTGTTTTTCTGGTTCTGAGAACGATTGGATTTTGTTTAGGTAATAAGAGTTTGCACTTTCAATTCAAGGTTTACTCATTCTTGGTTTTTATTCTTGTTTGCGAGTGAATTGGGAGAGGATCTCGTAATTCTATCTATTTATCTAATATCGGGAGAGTTAGATTCAAGAAAGAATGAGTATGTTTTTTATTCAATCTATCGATGATGAAGACTAATCCAGCTTAGGAATGTATTGTTAAGACATGCACAATTAGCTAGAGTTTCAACTTAGGGATAAGAAGAAACCATTGAAGAACGCTCTGCCGAACCTTGAATTTGCTGCCCAGTCGCCCAAACAATTGCCCAGCCAGTTGCCCAGGAAACCGTTCGATTAGTTGCCAAGGCAACCCAACTGCGCAAGTTGCCACGGCAACTGAGCTGCCCTTGCACTCTTTTACCAAGACAATCCAATTTTCTATCACTTCTCAACTCATGATAACCTAGCCTACTCTCTCTTATTTGATTTCATCTATTCTTTTAGTTTATTGCTCTTAGTTTACTCGTTATTTAGAACCTCCATTATCAATTGTGTTTTTACTTTTACAGTGTGATAACTAAAGCAAAGTGGCCCAAACCAATCCCTATGGAGATGATACTCGATATTCGTATCACTTTATTACTTGCGACGTGTATACTTGCACCATTTGTGTAGCACTTATTACGCGCAACACTTGGCATTATTGCACTATGATATTGAGGATAGAAATATAGCCAAAATCTGCTTGCCAGTACTTGTTGGCATTCTAACCAAAATTTTGTCGAGGTAACTTTTTCACAGTTTTTTATTTTGTTTTCATTACTTGAGGACAAGCAATGAGTTAGGTTTGGGGGTGTGTTACCTCTCCAAAAGTACTATTTTTAATGCCAATCTTATAATGCTTTTGCTTGTTTTTAGGTACATTTAGTTGCATTAGGATGTTAGAATCATGCATTTGCATAAGGAGTTTAGAGTTTTGTCTATGCCTGTGTGAAGGGTTGTTTTGTTGGCAATTGTGCAGGTTTGGCATAGGATTTGGCCCGGGAAGCACCTCAGGAAGGAATGCCAGAGAGAATGCCGAGTGCTGCTGGCACAGATGGACTAGACAACACCAAGCACCGGATGGCAGGAAAGTGAACTTGATGCCACGCCAAGGAGTTGTTGGACCCCAAAAAATAGGACATGATCAGGCTCTAAAAAATAGCAATTGGAGCAATCTCCGAAAAAATAGCGGATAATATAGTGCCAAGAATTGTTGGCAGATTCATGCCAAGCTTGGATGCCAAGGCAGCGTCGGCAGTATGACGCCAGCCCTAGCATGATCAGCCCTCATTGAAATTTGGATAAGATAATTATCTCTTATCCCTTGCATTTAAAATTCAAATGAGGAGCTCATCCTATACCTTCCTTGCACTCCTATTTAAACACCAACCAAGCTAGAGAAAAGAATAAGAGAGGGAGAGGATTCGATCGTGAGGCGTTGGTGTGTGACGATTGATGACCGGCTGCACCGTGTAAGGATTGTCCGACCAACTTGGTCGAGAAGCCTGGATCTTGAAGGGTTGCATCGAGAGACCCATTCTAGCCCATTATCTCTTTCAAGTTATTTTATCTTGTTTTTAAAGATAATGTATTTCGAAAATGTTTTTGGATTGTTGGTTAAATCCCTCACCATAAACTAATTTAATAGTTGGTGGGGGATGTTTGGGTTTTATGTTATTTCCATGCTTTAGTTTTTAATAATAAATCTGCCTTGGCACTATTTTATCTATTTGGCATACTTTAATGTTTTCTAAATACTCTACCAAGCGAGAGCTAGCATTGTTGGCCTATTGTGCCTCAATATCTTAACAGACTTAGGGTGGTAATGATTAAGTTATTGAATACTGAGGAGAGAAGCTTCGAGAGAAGTCGTTCAAGTAGATGAACTTACTTCAGGAGTGAAATCTACCCCTTACGAGTATAGATTGGATCTGAATCAAATTGGTTTATTTAAAAACAAACACTATAGAGATATGGGGTTTTTACATGACCAATTTAGGGTAATGACCATCGAGAGAGGCTTTGCTAATTTTGAATATGCTCGGCAAACAATGCCAAGACAGGTTATTGTTAAAGACTGGCACGACATGAATAGCGTAAAAACCAAGCATTCCCTACCAACACTCATCATTCATTAAAACACCTTCCTTACCAACGTCTTACTTTACTTTCATTTCTTTACTTTTTAATTATTTTCCAAAACCAATTTCAAATCAAATTGACTTTTTCTTAAGGCAAGTAACAAACAAGGCAATTGAATTCCAAGACAATCTCTGTGGGATCGATACTCAGCTTACCGGCTGTATTACTTGCATACCGTGTATACTTGCACGTAAAAGACTCATTTTGGCACATTCTTACATTTTCTAATACATATTCCAAAGAGATAAATCCCCATCCAAGCTCATCCAAACATCTCTTTAATTCCAATATTCGAATCCACCAAAACCTCGAATAAAACAAATACGACAACATAAGCTATTTCACATTATCAAACTACTTTAGGGGATAAAATGCATAAAAATAACTTAGCCAAATTCAAATTTAGCAAAACCGACTGTGCCAACAGACTCAAAACTTTGAGAAACCCCCAGGTAGGGTCTTCTAGAAAAAGTCAACTATGGTTAAAAAGTCGATGGTCAAAGGTGGCTCGGTCAAAAATCAATGGAGACTTGGTCAACAGCTTAGAGGCTCAGTCAAACAGCTCAGTGACTTGGTCAAACGACTTAGCGGCTCGGTCAAACAGCTCAACGGCTTAAAGAACTGGCTCGGTCCACATACATGCCAGCTCGTTAGGCTGCATCTCGGCTCAGCATGCCGTCTTAAACGGTTGGCACATAGCATCACATGATTCACCAAGGATCCCTACGATTTTTATTAACATCAAGTCACCCAACGTTTACCAAGTTTATTAATTATTATGGAAGTGTATATTAATCATCTTATTAATCCACATTATCTCATTTATATCCCACATCAATTTCCATCTTTTATTAGCATTATAGATTATCTCGTTCAGTAGCTACCTGTACTCGAATGCAAGTATCGATATGGTACCCTTTGGTACCTATCACGTGTTTTGATTCCTATGAAAATATGCAAGCGAACGCATCGTAATTAATAAAGTGATGAATATAGAGTATCGTCTCCACAAGGACTGGTCTGAAGGACTTGGACTCTTAACTCCTTGCACTAAAATAAAAGAATAGTTTTGATGATAGATGGTGATAGAAAAATAAAACAAATAACTAAAGATTGTAAAGGAAATGAAGTAATCAATGAGAGAGCTGGTTGGATTATTAGGATTAAGAGTATGCCGGAGTTGCTTTGGCAAATTAAATGCCGAAGGCAAGTGAAATAATGAGGCAAGTAGATTTCCATGGCAAGTAGTTTGCTGGAAGTAAGACTCTCCGTGACTAGTGAAACGCAATCGCAAGTGGTTGAGTCAGAGTCAAACCCTTCTCGGCAAATAGTTGCCCCAACAAGTTAATTATTGCAGCAAGTGCGATGCCATGGCAAGCCAATTGTGTCTCCAATGTTTGGCAGAGTGTTCTTTACTGTCTTCACGTTATTTCTAATTTAAAGGGATGACACTTGCGTAAATCTTGGTGATACGTCTGTCACACATTACTGTACCAAGAATAAACACTGTCTTTCCTTGAACTCTTGTTAGCCGCTTGAAATTCTCCTTGTCGCCAAGCTCCTTCACTTTGTCACTTTCCTAAAACTTGGTTCAAGTGGAAATTGATTTCCTTCAGCTCTCGCAATGTTAGGAAACCCATATTCAATTCGGTCCGTTGATCTCCATCAACTCTCGTAATGTTTGGAAATCAACTCGGTTGAGGAACCTCCAATGGCTGTCACTTTATTAGAATGATTCCTTCTCATGAATCCTTCATTGATCTTGCTCTCTCTTGTGCTGTCACCGATTTAGGGATTTAAGTTTCAACAAATGCTTATCGCTCAAGAGTTTATCTCTAAACTACTCAATTTGCAAGAACAAAAATTGACTCAACATTGTACATTTAACCTTAAACCAAACTCAAATCATCCATACAAAATCCTCTCAAAACCTAATAACCCAAACCATCTAATTTAGTTCATGGTTGGGTGGAAAGAAAATACGAAAGAAAATTCCCTAATTATGGTGGATGATGTGCGATTACAAACTAAGAAAGAAGAGAGGAGATGAAGTCGACAATCCAATCACTCCCACGATCAGCTTTCCCCTTGATCTCTCTCTATATTCAGTTTCTCCCAATCTCCTTTCCTCTCTTCATCTGTTTCGATCCCTTTAAATAGGTGTGGAGGAGAGTTTGCTGCGTAAGAATTTGGTGGAGATAAGGCTTCCATTTTGAATTTCAAATGTGGGAGATAATGTAGCTGATAAATAAATAAAAATTGGAGATTTATCCTTTGCATTTGAATTTGAATTGGGCGGTTGGAGATCCTAACTGCTTTGATCCCTTCAACGCTATGGCAGACTTTGGCAATTGGCTCGGCAATTCATCCTGCACACAAACGAGTAAAAGAGCAGCATTTTTTCTACAAAAAGTAATAAAAATGCATGGCGAAGCACATTAAACTAGAAAACTATTGACTTATACATGAATGACTACAAATGCAACTAAAATGAGCTTAAGTCTAACAATAATGTGAGTAAAAAGGGTAGGAAAAATAGTACTTTTACACACTTATCACACCCCTAAGCTCAAAATATGGCTTGTCCTCAAGCAATGCAAAACTAACCATCACCTGCCAAGGCATTTACCAAAAACGAACAAGTTGTACACCTGACTTTAATCTTCAGAACCGGGGCAACTAGCATTAATTACCTTTGTGACTTTAGGCAAAATATAGAAAGATCACTCAAAATTCAGTATGATGCAAGTGAAGTGTGTGCATAGTCATGTACAAGTTAATCATAGGAGTTCTAAGCAAAACCTTAGTTTTATTAACTTGCCGAGGCAAGCGATCTAACTAGAGCCGGTTTCGGACACCTCTAGCATTTTTTTGTATACTAAAGCCAGGTAGGCACCTCTAGCATTTTTGAAATCCCTAAGGCTAGAGCCAGTTTGGGCACCTCTAGCAAAGGTTTATTCATCGTTTTCCCCGACTAGAGCTAGTTGGGCACCTCTAGCATTTTTCTAATATTTACTTACCTAAGGTTCACTAGGTTCTCCTAAATTAACAAGTCACAACAGTGTTTATTAAAGCTGCATCATAACGAAATCCTAAGAAAATTTCCATGCTAAGCCTAGAGTTAAAAGTTCTCTTAACCTAATGTCGTAACAAATAAATCATCATTAGATATCACAGCAAATTATTAACAAGTTCAGTCAGGCAAACTATCATGGCAAGTGACACTAACTAAATACAAATAAATGCAAATGCAACTCAACATGAAACAACCATGACAATCCCCCAAACTCGAGGAAAGCATTGTCCTCAATGCATGAAAAACAAAAACAAAATAAAAAATGAGAATGCAAATACTAGTCGGAGAGGTCATCACCTCTAGCTCGTGGTTTCCTGGTGGCCATGTGCTTAACGTGCTTTCCAATGCGTTTTGGTTGTTGTCATGCTGGTGGTGCAGAGGTTGAAGCTTCAGTCTCCTCCTCCTCTGGCTCACCCATCGTGTCTGCTTCCTTAAGTGGTGAAGCTTTACGCTTAGTTGGTTTCTGTGGTAGCTCACTCGATTGTGGGGACATGAACGGTGTGGAAGTGGTGTCTTTAGAATCTATAGGATTAACAAAATGGTTTAGTTTGCACAGGTTCAATCACTAATTTCTTACGTTTATCTTTAGTATCAGTTGTCGTGGCAGTTTCATTCTCGGCTGGCCAGACTTGCCAGCTTCACTTGCTGTGGCAAGTAACTCTTTAGAGAACACGGGGAATGGTACTTCCCAATCAGATTATTTCTCCAAGATGATTTGTGCTAGTGCAACATCCCGATCCTTAATATACCGCAAGAGCTACATCTTTCGCTCCTCCATGCACTCTAACTTCTCCAACAAAGGGCATACTAGATCGACCACCCATTGAGAACTTGCCAAGGAAAACTCTTTCGGTGTAGTGTCTTTTGCCGCAATCTGTGCACTTACAGGGGCAACTGGGACAGTTGGTTTTGGTCGTGGCATTCCTTCTTGCATTACTCCCATGTACTGAGCCTTTGTTCCATTCCGTTCCTTCCAAAGTAAGATCCTTTAAAACTTGGTCCATCTTCTTGCGAGTCGCATTCTCCACGAACTTTGCATGTTCATCTTCTTTGAAAAACAAATCATAATAGGTTTTGATGGTAGTAGCGTCGAGAAGATTGACCCTGCCATGTACAAATATGATCGGGTTATCTGGACTAGAAATATGAGAGTAAAATTCTCTTACCCATGAGATGTTTACTCCGACCGGTTGTTCACAGAATATTGGCCATTTATGACTCTCGATCGTCGCATATATGGAATCCTGAAGACCTAAACTCGGGTGTGGCATATCATAGGCAAATCCTTGCTCCTCCCAAACTTGTCTTGTTGCAAACTTCTCTTCGAACCGCTTCTGCATGGCCGCCATGGTGAACTTACGGTATGATGGTTGTGGCATGCGTGAGGAACAAATTTCATCCATGGTTTTGAGGTTTGTAAACATGTTTTCGATTCAAGAAGAAAAAGAAAATAAAAACTCAAAATTTTAAAAATGGAGAAAATAAAGTGGAAAGAAGATGAAGTGAATATGAAAGAGTAAATGAATGGGAGAAATGGAAGGCTGGTGTTATAATGGTGAAGTAAATGACAAGTGATGGAAAGGTGAAAGGTTGAATGATGTCTCACCAATGGGTGAAAAACATACAACGATGGGAAGGGGAAGAGTGGTGCGGCTAGGGTAGAAGAAAAATAGATGAAATAATTCTAAGGTTTGAACAAAATTAGGTATTTAAACCTACTATAACCTACCGGCCCTTGATCTCTCTTGAAAAAAATTCCCAACACTTCTTCAATTCTTCTCCAATTTAAACTCTTGACCTAAAAAAAGAAAAAGATAAAAAATAAAATAAAATAAAATAAAATAAGATAAAAGAATGGATAAATAAAAAGAGAAAGGATTAAATTTAAAATTCAAAAAAATAAAAGAAATATAAAAAATATAATTTAAAGTTCAAAAACAATAAACAACCTAACTAAAAGAAAATAATAAATTAAAAATTTAAAACCAAAAAATCTAACTTACCGAAAATTTAAATAACCAAAATAAATAAGAAAATCCCAAAACAAATTAAAATAACAAAAATCCAAAAATAACAAGTCCAAAAATAACTAAAAAATGAAAAATCCTTAGCGAGATCATTTTCATGCATCTCCCAAGGGGATTGTGAGCTTTTCTCTTTCAAATGGCATCCAACATAGTGCTTTAATCTTAACAACTGCTCATCCGGGAACGTGTCATGAATTTCCATGTGATCATCATCGTTGTTGCTCCTTTCAAATCTGGATAAATGATCGGCAACCTAGTTTTATGTTCATTTCATGTCCTAAACTTCAACATCAAACTCTGGTAAAAGCAAAATCCATTGAATTAAATGAGGTTTAGCATCTTTTTTAGAAATTAAGTACTTATGTCCGAATGATCAGTGTGAACAATTACCTTCATACCGATCAGATAAGGCCTAAATTTGTCAAATACGAATATAACTGCCAACAATTCCTTTTCTGTAGTACTGTAGTTCAATTGAGCATCGTTAAGTGTTTTGCTCACATAATATATCACATGGAAAGTTTTACCTTTCCATTGACCAAAGACAGCCTCACTGCGTAGTCACTTATGTCACACATTAGTTCGAACAGCAAAGTCCAATTTGGTGGAACAACTATAGGTGCCATGGCAAGCTTCCGCATTAGCTCCTCAAATGTCGTGGCACAAGATGCATCAAACTTGAAAGCTCTATCATGTTCAAGCAAATTACACAGAGGTTTAGAGATTTTAGAAAAATTATAAATGAACCTCCTATAAAAACCTGCGTGCCCAAGGAAACTTCTGATTCCTTTAGCTGAGTTTGATGGCTGCAAATTTTCAATCACGTCCACTTTTGCCTTATCCACTTCTATGATTTTGTGCGACAACACGATGCCTTCATTCACCATGAAATGGCATTTCTCCCAGTTTAACACTAGTTCGAATTCTTCACATCGTGTCAACACTTTGTCCAAATTGTCAAGGCAATTATCAAAGTTGTCCCTGAAAATTGAGAAGTCGTCCATGAAAGTTTCAAGGAAATCCTCCACCATATCTGAGAAAATTGCCATCATACACCTCTGGAAAGATATTGGTACATTGCAAAGTCCAAATGGCATTCTCCTAAATGCGTATGTGCCGAATGGGCAAGTGAAGGTGGTTTTCTTCTGGTCTTCTGGTGCTATGGCAATTTGGTTATAACCTGAGTATCCATCAAGAAAATAATAAAAAGGTTTTCCTACAAGACGGTCAAGCATCTGACCAATAAAGGGTAAAGGAAAATGATCTTTCCTAGTAGCCTTATTTAACTTACGTTAGTCCATGCAAACTCTCCATACTGTGATAGTCCTAGTAGGAATAAGTTCATTGTTTTCATTGCTTAACACAGTCATACCTCCCTTTTTCGGAATACATTGTACCGGACTTACCCAAGAGCTATCAGAGATAAGGTATATGATACTAGCGTCTAGCCACTTTATGATTTTCTTCATCACAACTTGCTTCATGGCTGGGTTAAGTCTCCTTTGGGCTTCAATAGAATTACTGCGGCCCTCCTCTAATAGGATCTTGTGTGTGCATACTGATGGGCTAATCCCCTTCAGATCTGCTATTGTCCAACCAATTGCCTTTTTGTGCAGCATCAATACATCGATCAATTTTTGTTCTTGTTCAGGCTACAACTTAGAAGAAATTATTACGGGAAGGTATCGCCCTCTTTAAGATAAACATACTTTAATTGTTCTAGCAAAGGTTTTAATTCTAAAATAGGGGGTTGTTCAATGGAAGGTTTCTCAAGTTTAAATTTTGTATTTGAAAATCAAGGGATTTAAAACTCATACATGGTTGATTCACAACCTAATTTACCTTTTGTTTCTCTATAATGTTTAGCTCAGTTTCCTCTATCTCTTTTATTTCAGAGTTGGCAAGAGAATCTCCGAGGCAATAGTCCTCTACATCGAAGTTGAACTTTTTTATGGCTTCTATTGCTTGGCATTCTTCTGGATCATCGGCATCATTGAACGTTTTGAACACCTAAGTGTGACTTGCTGCTCATTCACCCTCATGGTGAGTTCTCATCTTTCAACATCGATCAAAATCATTCATGTTGCTAAGAATGGTCACCCAAGAATGATGGGTGCAAACTCATATGATTTACAGTCCAAAACAATAAAATCAGCGGGAAAAATAAACTTATCAACTCTTACCAGAATATCTTTAATTTTCTCTCGGGATGCACATAGGATCTATCAGTAAGCTGCAACATGACTATGGTGGGCCTCGCCTTGCCTATACCTAATCGTTGAAACACAGATTTTGGCATAAGATTTATGCTTGCTCCAAGGTCACATAGAGCTTTTCCAATATAATGATCGCCAATGGAACATGGTATTGTGAAACTGCTTGGATCTTTAAGCTTAGGGGGCAATTTACTGTGTAATAGAGCCATGCATCTTTCTTTCAAGGCAAACGTCTCAAACACGCTCAACCTCTTATGCTTAGATATATTTCTTTAAAGAAATTGGCATAATTCAGCATTTGGTCGATTGCCTCAACCAGTGGTAAGTTAATGTGGACTTGCTTAAGAATGTCAAGGAACTTCTTAAACTGGTACTCATTCTTTTGCCTCTTTAAACTCTATGGAAATGGTGGTGGTGGTCTGTTCTCTTTGTCTTTACTCATCTCGACTGCATTGGCTGTAATAGATGGACTTGCCGCGGTATATGGAATCACAGTGGCATTCGTTTTTGAAGACTCTTCTTTATTAGTTAATGTATGCTCATCCTCCTCGGGTTGGATAAGATCTTTACCCACCTTTGCTCTACTTCTGGTAGTGATTACTTTACACTACTCATGGCCTGAACCTCGTGCAACCTCAGAATTACTGGGTAAGGTTCCCTATGGCCTCATGCTTAGGGCTTGGGCAAACTGTCCAACCTGAGTTTCTCAACACTTTATTGTTCCTTCTTGGCTCTGTATCTGAATTTCTTTCTTATTCATAAAAGAGTAAATCTTTTTCATGAAATTGCTAGTTTCAGCCATATAAGTTTCAGTTTTAAGCATAAAAGCATTGAGACTGATTTCTAAAGAACTAGCTGTTGGTTGTTGCTGCGGTAATTGATTCTATTGCCGTGGCATGATCTGTTGGAATCCTGATGCTTTATTATTCTATCGAGATGTATTGTTGTAGCCATATTGATTATTCCATTAGAAGTTTGGATGCTGCTTCTATCCCAGATTATATGTATTGGAATATGGATTGTTGTTTCTATTGTAGTTTTCAACGTAAAAACTGGTTTCTGGGTTTTGTGGACACTCAGAAGAAACATGGTTATCATTACAAAAATCACAAGATAAATCTACTACCTTTACCTCCTGTGTGTTGCTGGGACGCTGTAAATTCTTAACCATATTGGTTAATGCGGCCAATTATGCTGAGATGGCATTAGTTGAATCAAGCTCAATTACCGTGGCATATCGCCTTGCTTGACCCCTCATAGTGGTTAAAAATTGATAGTCATTGTTGGCAAGTCTAACAAGAATCCCAAACGTTTCCTCTAGTGATTTATCTAGGAGTGTTCCATTTTCTGAGGCATCTAGCATCATCCTAGTTGGTGCATTGACTCCATTGTAGAACATCACTACTTGCGTTTATTCTTAGAATTCGTGCATAGGACACTTGCGAAGAAGCTCTTTGTAACGATCCTAAGCCTCATGCATCGATTCGTCATCTGCTTGATGGAAAAAAGTGATATCATTACGTAATTTATCTGTCATGCTAGTAGAATTGTACCTGACAAGGAAACTTCGGCATAGATCTGTCCAAGATTCTAGAGTGCCTGGTGATATGTTGTTGAACCATGTTCTTTCCTTATCCCTAAGTGAATGGGGAAAAAGTCTAAGTCTAGGGACATCCTCATGGACTCCTTGCTGTTTGAAATAATTGCAAACCTCTAAGAAAGATCCTATATGTTGCCTGACATCTTCGTTTGTTGAGCCTCCAAATTGCCCAATTGAATTTAGAATATTGAACATTACGGGCTTCAATTCAAAGTTTGTGGCTTGAATCTCAGAAGTAGCAATTCCTAGATTGAGATCACCAAGGTCTGGTAGTAAGTGATCTTGAATGGGCCTGTTTCATACTCGAACTGGTTGATCTGCTACGGCTGCGTTGCCTCTTGCCGCAGTATTCTGATTGCCATTGGCAATTGGATCTACCATAACTTTACGTAGTTCTCTTATTCTCTTATGGAGTACACGTTCAATCTCAGGTTCAAGTGGATAGTCTTGTGTTGTTGGTCTTGCCCTAGTCATACACAGATGCAAAACCAAAG
The DNA here is from genome assembly GCA_019671005.1 of Hibiscus mutabilis. NCBI lineage: Eukaryota > Viridiplantae > Streptophyta > Magnoliopsida > Malvales > Malvaceae > Hibiscus > Hibiscus mutabilis. The sequence continues at coordinate 43,763,351 of CM033729.1, read as the reverse complement.
GGTATTAGCCACTTGAAACAAATAACAAAATAAAAAGAAAAAAATAATACAAGAAATTAAAGGTAAATTCACAATTGCCAGTCCACGACAACAACACCAAAAACTTGTCGTGTGTTTTGAGTGCTACGCAAATGTGCAAGCGAACATGTCACAAGTAATAAAGTGATGAATATATAGTATCGTCTCTACAGCGACTAGTCTGAAGGAGTTGGACTCTTAACTCCTTGCACTAAGATGATAGATGGTGATAGAAAAATAAAACAAATAACTAAAGATCGTAAAGGAAATGAAGTTATAAATGAGAGAGTTGGTTGGATTATTAGGATTGAGAGTTTGTCGGATGAGTTGCTTTGGCAAGTTAAATGCCGAAGGCAAGTGAAATGCTGAGGAAAGTAGATTGCCATGGTAATTAATTGCCCAAGCAAGTAGTTTGCTAGAAGTAGGACTCTCCGTGACCAGTGAAATGCAATCGCAAGAGGTTGAGTCGGAGTGGAACCCTTCTCGGCAAATGGTTGCCCTGACAAGTTAATTGTTACGGCAAGTGTGATGTTGTGGCAAGCCAATTGTGTCTCCAATGTTTGGCAGAGTGTTCTTCACTGCCTTCACGTTATTTCTAAGTTGAAGCGCCGACGCTTGAGCAAATCTTGGTGATACGTCTGTCACACGTTCCTTTACCAAGAATGAACATCGTCTTTCCTTGAAATCTTGTTAGCCGCTTGAAATTCTCCCCATCGCCAAGCTTCTTCACTTTGTCACTTTCCAAAAACTTGGTTCAAGAGGGAATTGATTTCCTTCAGCTCTCGCAATGTTAGGAAACTCAGATTCAATTCGGTCCGTTGATCTCCATCAAATCTCGTAATGTTTGGAAATCAACTCGGTTGAGGAACCTCCAATGGTTTTAACTTCATTAAAATGATTATTTCTCACAAATCCTTCATTGATCTCGCTCTCCCTTGTGTTGTCACCGATTTAGGGATTTGAGTTTCAAAAAATGATTTTTCCTCAAGTGTTTATCTCTAGACTACTCAATTTGCAAGAACAAGAATTAAATCAACATTGCGCTTTTAACCTTAAACAAAATCAAATCATCTATACAAATCCTTTCAAAACCTAATAGCCCAAACCATCTAATTTAGTTCATGGTTGGGTGGAAAAAAATACGAAAGAAAATTCCCCAATCACGGTGGATGATGTGCGATTACAAACTAAGAAATAAGAGAGAAGATGAACTCCTCAATCCAATCACTCCTAAGATCAGCTTTCCCCTTGATCTCTCTCTCTCTCGATCCAATTTCCCCCAATCTGCTCTCCTCTATTCATGTGTTTCGAGCCCTTTAAATATGTGTGGGGGAGAGTTTGTTGCGTGAGAATTTGGTGGAGATAGGGTTTCCATTTTGAATTTCAAATGTGAGAGATAATATAGCTAATAAATAAGTAAAAATTGGGGATTTATCCTTTGCATTTGAATTTGAATTGGGCGGTTGGAGATCCTAACCGCTTTAATCCCTTCAACGCCATGGCAGACTTCGGTAATTGGCTTGGCATTTCGTCTTGCATACAAACGAGTAAAAGAGCAGCATTTTTTCTACAAAAAATTAATAAAATGCATGGCCAAGCACATTAAACTAGGAAACTATGAACTTATGCATGAATAACTACAAATGCAACTAAAATAAGCTTAAGTCTAACAATAATGTGAGTAAAAAGGTAGGAAAAACAGTACTTTTGCACACTTATCACACCCCAAAGCTGGAACTATGGCTTGTCCTCAAGCAATGCAAAACTAACCATCACCTGCCAAGGCATTTACCAAAAACAAATAAGTTGCATACCTGACTTCAATCTTCAAAACCGGGGCAACTAGCATTAATTAACTTTGTCACTTTAGGCAAAATATAGAAAGATTACTCAAAATTTAGTATGATGCAAGTGAAGTTTGTGCTTAGTCATGTACAAGTTAATCATAGGAGTTATAAGCAAAACCTTAGTTTTATTAACTTGCCAAGGCAAGCGATCTAACTAGAGCCAGTTTCGGGCACGTCTAGCATTTTTTTGTGTACTAGAGCCGGGTAGACACCTCTAGCATCTTTAAAATTCCTAAGACTAGAGCCAGTTTTGGGCACCTCTAGCAAAGGTTTATTCATCATTTTCCCCGCTAGAGCCAGTTGGGCACCTCTAGCATTTTTCTAATATTTACTTACCTAAGGTTCACTAGGTTTTCCTATATTAACAAGTCACAACAGTGTTTATTAAACCTGCATCATAACGAAATCCCAAGCAACTTTCCATGCTAACCCTAGAGTCAAAAGTTCTCTTAACCTAATGTCGTGGCAAATAAATCATCATCAGATATTATAGCAAATTATTAACAAGTTCAGTCATGCAAACTATCATGACAAGTGACACTAACTAAAAACAAATGAATGCAAATGCAACTAAACATGAAACAACCAAGACAATCCCCCCAAACTCAAGGAAAGCATTGTCCTCAATGCATGATAACAAAAACAAAACAAAAAAATAGAATACAAATGCTAGTCAGAGAGGTCATCACCTCTAGCTCGTGGTTTCCTGATGGCCAAATGCTTAACGTGCTTTCCAATGCATGTTGGTTGCTGTCTTGCTGGTGGTGCAAGGGTTGAAGCTTTAGTCTCCTCTACATCCTCCTCTGGCTCACCCATCGTGTCTGCTTCCTTAAGTGGTGAAGCTTTGCTCTTAGTTGGTTTCTGTGGTAGCTCATCCGATTGTGGGGACATCAACGGTGTGGAAGTGGTGTCTTCAGAATCTGCAAGATCAACAAATGGTTCAGTTTGCATAGGTTCAGTCACTAATTTCTTACCTTTATCCTTGGTATCAGTTTTCGTGGCAGTTTCTTTCTCGGCTGGGCAAGACTTGCTAGCCTCACTTGCCGTGGCAAGTAACTCTTTAGGGAACACAGGGAATGGTACTTGGCAATCAGGGTATTTCTCCAAGATGATTTGTGCTAGTTCAACATCCCGATCCTTAATATACTGTAGGAGCTACATCTCTCGCTCCTCCATGCGCTCTAACTTCTCCAACAAAGAGCGTACTAGATCGACCACCCCTTGAGAACTTGTCGAGGCAAACTCTTTTGGTGTAGTGTCTTTTGTCGCAGCATGTGCACTTTTCGGGGCAACTGGTACAGTTGGTTTTGGTCGTGGCATTCCTTCTTGAATTACTCGCATGTACTGCACCTTTGTCCACCCGCTCTGCTTTGGCAGTCATTCATCGGTTGGCTCGATTGGTACCTTTTCTTTCTCACACAAAATAGATATTAAATTGGGAAAATATGAGGCTCCTACATCCTTTTTGCTACAAGCATAAATTTTAGTCACAATTATTTGCCCAACATTGATAACACGCTTGTGAAGAATAAAGTACAACAATAACAATCGAGACAACGAAACAGTGGTGTTGTGTGTGGTAGGCATTAAACGAGTCTTAATAAAAATTAATCCACAACTTAGCTTCAAGTTTTAGTATAATGCGGTTTACCGTTCCCTTGAGTTCTCCCTTGTTCCATTCTTTTTCTTCCAAGGTAAGATCCTTCAAAACTTGGTCCATATTCTTGCGAGTCACATTCTCCACGAACTTTGCATGTTCATATTCTTTGAAAAATAAACCATAATAGGCGTTGATTGTAGTAGTGTCGAGAAGAATGACCTGCCATGTATAAATACAACTGGTTATTTGAACTAGAAATATGAGAGTAAAATTCTCTTACCCATGAGATGTTTACTCCGACCGGTTGTTCACAGAATATTAGCCATTTATGACTCTCGATCGTGGCATATATGGAATCCTCAAGATCGAAACTCGGGTGTGGCATATCATAGGCAAAGCCTTACTCCTCCCAAACTCGTCTTGTTGCAACCTTCTCTTCGAACCGTTTCTTCATGGCCGTCGTGGTGAACTTACGGTATGATGGTTGTGGCGTGCGTGAGGGACAAATTTCATCTATGGTTTTGAGGTTTGTAAACATGATTTTGATTCAAGAAGAAAAAGAAAATAAAAACTCAAAATTTTAAAAATGGAGAAAATGAAGTGGGAAGAAGATGAAGTGAGTATGAAAAAGTAAATGAATGGGAGAGATGGAAGGTTGGTGTTATAATGGTGAAGTTAATGACGAGTGACGGAAAGGTGAAAGGTTGAATGATGTCTCACCAATGGGTGAAAAAGCATACAATGATGGGAAGGGGAAGAGTGGAGCGACTAGGGTAGAAGAAAAATAGATGAAACAATTCTAGGGTTTGAACAAAATTAGGTATTTAAACCTACAATAACCTGCCGGCCCTTGATCTCTCTTGAAAAAAATTCCCAATTCTTCTCCAATTTAAACTCTTAACCTGAAAAAGGAAGAAGATAAAAATAAAAATAAAAGAATGGATAAATAAAAAGAGAAAAGATTCAAATTTAAAATTCAAAAAGAAATAAAATAAATATAAACAACATAATCTAAAATTTAAAATTAATAAACAACCTAACTAACCGAAAATAACAAATTAAAAATTTCAAACCAAAAAATCTAACTAACTGAAAATTTAAATAACCAAAATAAATAAATAAAATCCCAAAACAAATTAAAATAACAAAAATCCAAAAATAACTAAAAAATGAAAAATCCTTAGCGAGAGCATTTTCATGCATCTCCCAAGGAGATTGTGAGTTTGTCTCTCTCAACATGGCATCCAACATAGTGCTTTAATCTTAATAACTGCTCATCCGAGAACGTGTCATGAATCTCCAAGTGGTAATCATCGTTGTTGCTCCTTTCAAGTCTGGATAAATGATCGGCAACTTGGTTTTCTGTTCCTTTCTTGTCCTAAACTTCTACATCAAACTCTTGTAAAAGCCAAATCCATCGAATTAAATGAGGTTTAGCATATTTTTTAGAAATTATGTACTTAATTGCTGAATGATCAGTGTGAACAATTGCCTTCGTGTCGATCAAATAAGGCCTAAATTTGTCAAATACGAATATAACTGCCAACAATTCCTTTTCCGTGGTGGTATAGTTCAATTGAGCATCGTTAAGTGTTTTCCTAGCATAATATATCACATGGAAAGTTTTACCTTTTCGTTGACTAAAGACACCTCACTGCGTAGTCACTTACGTTACACATTAGTTCGAACGGCAAAGTCCAATTTGGTGGAACAACTATAGGTGCCGTGGCAAGCTTCCACTTTAGCTCCTCAAATGCCGTGGCACAAGATGCATCAAACTTGAAAGCTCTATCATGTTCAAGCAAATTACATAGAGGTTTAGAGATTTTAGAAAAATTATAAATGAACCTTCTGTAAAAACCTAGGTGCCTAAGAAAACTTATGATTCCTTTGACTGAGTTTGGTGGCTACAGATTTTCAATCACGTCCACTTTTGCCTTCTCCACTTCTATAATCTCGTGCGAGATCTTATGACCCAACATGATGCCTTCATTCACCATGAAATGTCATTTCTCCCAGTTTAACACTAGGTCGAATTCTTCACATCGTGTCAACACTTTGTCCAAATTATCAAGGCAATTATCAAAGCTGTCCCCGAAAACCGAGAAGTCGTCCATGAAAATTTCAAGGAAATCCTCCACCATATATGAGAAAATTGCCATCATACACCTCTGGAAAGATACTAGTGCATTGCAAAGTCCAAATGGCATTCTCCTAAATGCGCATGTGCCGAATGGGCAAGTGAAGGTGGTTTTCTCCTGGTCTTCTGGTGCTATGGCAATCTGGTTATAACTTGAGTATCCATCAAGAAAATAATAAAAAGGTTTTCCTGCAAGACGGTCAAGCATCTGATCAATAAAGGGTGAAGGAAAATAATCTTTCCTAGTAGCCTTATTTAACTTACGATAGTCCATGCAAACTCTCCATCATGTGGTAGTCCTAGTAGGAATAAGTTCATTGTTTTTATTTCTTAACACAGTCATACCTCCCTTTTTCAGAAAACATTGTACCAGACTTACCAGGAGCTATTGGAGATAGGGTATATTATACTAGCGTTTAGCCACTTTATGATTCTCTTCATCACAACTTGCTTCATGGCTGGGTTAAGTCTCCTTTGGGCTTCAATGGAGTTACTATGGTTGTAATACCACAATAATTGGTTAGTGGCTAAAGTGCAAAGAATTAAAAGTTGGTGGCTTTATTTCAGTGACTAAAATGAAAAATGTTAAAGTTTGATGACCAAAGTGAAAAGTTAAGGAAAGTTCAAGGACCATTATGGAAAATTTTGCAATAATTATTTTTATTTTATAAATAAATAGATCGCATAAGGGTGTGAATCGAATATAAAATTGTTGGTTTGATTCGATGTTTCTATTATTGGGAAATTACAGTTAAAGTTTAAATGGATTTCGGGTAATCGTATGAGCTCAGAATGTGATGAAATTTTGAAATGAGTGGTTGGAACACCTAAAGGACAAGACATTTCATTTTGGAATCGTTTTTAATCGATTTAGATTCGATTAAAGGCAGTATTTTATTATAGTGCACAACTAGCATTTTTGTGAATACATGGATTCATTAATGGCATTTTATTCATTTTGCCCATACTTTTTAATTAAAGATGATTATGGGAAAGTGAAACTAATAGGTTTCAACACCTAATTGGACATAATTAAGGGGAAATGGTAATTTTGCTATTAAAAGAGATTTTTTATATTATATTAAGTTAAGTAAACACCATTTGGCATTAGAAATTAAAGAAAGAAAATACTAGATTTTATCTCATCTTTTCCTCTTGGCCGAACCACCATAAGCAATGTAAGAAAAAAATTTATTCAATTTTTGGCTTGATTTAGTTGGTTTTTGGTTTAAGACATGAAATAGAGAATTAATCTCCATTGAATTCTCTTTCATTTGATATAATTTTGAGTGGTGTTTATATGTTGAGATTGGAGATTAGGGTTTATGAAGTGCAAGTTGGGATTTTATGTTTTATGGATTAAATTGATTGAATATGAGGTTGTGATTTTGTTACATGCTTGAAATAGTGAAAATTTCCATAGATTATGTTGTAGGTTATTTTTGGGAAAATTGAAAAATTAGGGGAAACTCTTGCAAAAAATTTATTTGAAGTGGAAATGATGTAAGAAGCTTGAGTATTGTGTTTGGAGGTTAAATTCATGCTTGAATCAAATTGGGAAATTTGGTCAAAGTGACCTTTGGTATTCGGCTATTAGGGAAAAATTAAGGGAAAATTTTGGAAAAATTTTCCTAAGGTTAGAAATGGTGTAAGGATGAATTTGTAAGTCTTGGAATGTTAATTGGACTAAAGTGGAAAGTGAGTGGAAATTGAAGTTTTGTGACAAAGGACTATTTTGAAAGATTTAGAAGTTAACATTGATATTACAATATGAAGTTGTTATTAAAAGAATTATTAGGAATATTATTCCTAATATGTACTAATGTTAGTATAATACTAACATGTACTTTGAATGGTATGTGTTGTTAAATGTTGTTTAGATCGTAATCGGGATCAAAATCGAGATTCAAGCCAGGCTGTTGATAAAGGAAAAACGCAAGAGTAAAGTTGAAAGTATTAGTACATTATACTAGTGAGGCAACATGTGTGTGCATTCTTACTTATTATGATATGAGGAAGACTTGCGATAAGTCAACCTTGAGTGTTGAAAAGAAAAAGGATTTGAATCATAAATTATATACATATTAAATGGCTTTGAAATGAATTATCAATGATTTCGGGTATGAACCGCCCAATGCATTTTTCTTATATATGTTATAGTGACATGTCTTTATTTATTGATACTATTGAATAAGTGAAGAAATCATAATAGTAAATTGGTTAAAAGCCCATTGTATGATTATTGAGATTCTTGGTATAATTGGTATGCCAATGAGGTGGAGTATAGTGATATAGTGATACAGTGATGTTGTGTTCTACAGCTGTGACCTAGTGATACAGTGATATTGTTAAATTATAGCAGTGATATAGTGATACGGTGATTTATTATGGCACAACATATTTGTTGACGCCGCACATGTGCATACTCAACAGTGACTCACATACCATACATTCTCATTTACTTTACATTAGGCTATAATTTAATTAAGAGTAAAAGTGCAAAGAATAATCCAAGTGAAATGAATTTTCAATGAAGAATTGCTTTGGTATAACCTGTCTTATATATATATATATATATATATATATATATGAAATTTGAGATTTTTACAGGTTACCTACAGTGGAACGACTTTGACAAGTTAGAATTAGAATTTTATAATCATATATATATATTGTATTGTGTTTGTTTATGTCCTTTCTTTACAGTGAAATATTTAAATTATTTTATGTTGCCTCACTAAGTGTATAATTAGCGTGTGAATGTTTCACGCATAGGTAAAGAGCGTAAGGAGCACCAGAAGAAGACTTCATCTATTTTGGAAGCAAAACATCACTATCAGTATGGCATCTTTGATGTTACTTTTGATATTATTTGTTGGCATGTAAATTATAACTATTTTGAGATGCTCTGATATGAATGTTAGTAAAGAGATAAATTAATCATATTTTAATTAATATCTAAATGATTTTTAATTTAGGCAGTTTTTAGGCAATTCTATTATTTATGTGAATTAGAAGTAAACTGCCTAGTTGCTGCTTAAATCTAGGTTCGAATTTAACTTAAAATTATTAAGTTTAAATTTTACGCGATTAAATATTATTTTAATTAACGAGTTAATTGTTTATATTTTAAAGAAACAAAATTTTACTGATTTTTGAAATGAGAACTATTGTATAAGTGTCATGTGACATCTCTAACTCGTATTTAGTTACAGATACAAGTAAGGGGTGTTACATTTATTGGTATCAGAGCTATAGGTTTAGCCGGTTCTCAGCCTAAATTGAAGTTGTTTTCGTTAAAAAGTGTGTACATGCCACTAGAATATCAATATTACTGATTTGATGTTTATATAATTGATGAATGTTGCTCCTTACTAATGTAGTAGTTATGTGGTTATAGATGTCTGAAGCAGGAAGTTCTATACGTGCTATAGAACAGAAGGTTCCGGAATAAGCTGGCAGTGGAACTAATGAGGTTAATAATAACCCTCCGGCTCAATCGGAACAGGGAAGAGTACCAGCACAGCCTTGTACAAGATTAAGGGACTTTCCTATAGGCTTTGGAAACAGTTCTGACATGTTTTCAGCACAAGCTCCTCCTGTTCCTCGGATGACAATTGCTAAAGAATTAAGGAGCGCCTGAGTTTAAAGGAGAAGCGGATGAAGGTCTTGTGGATGCTGATATATGGTTAAATGATTTAAAGACTATGTTAGAGGGATTCCACTGCTCGGAGATTGATAAATTAGATGGAGCTGTCTCGTTACTACGAGGTCAAGCTAGGTCTTGGTAGACCAATGCTACGATGCACATTCCACCCGAGTGGGTTACCTGGCAATTCTTCTTGGAGGAATTCAAGAACAAATATATTGGCGATCAATTTATCCGGGAGATGAAACAACAATTCCTCAACTTGAAGCAAGGAAACCAGACTATCTATGAGCATGAGTATGAATTTAACAAGTTGAGCCAGTTTGCAGCAGAATTGATTCCTACTGAAAAGGATCGATGTGATTGGTTTATTGAAGGTCTAAATAAGAGACCAAAAGAATTATTGGTGGCATTGAGTTTGCCTACCTTTCAGGAGGTGTGAATCGAGCCAAGTCGATGGAACGCGTCCAGTCAGAGGATGTGATAGAGCAGACCTCTCAATTAGTAAAAAGACCAAGAACCTCTTCAGCTTTTTTCTTATCTAAGCGGAATAAAGGTTATAGTTTTTGGAATAGGAATCAATCTGGATCTACTCGTAAAGGAGGAAATGTTGGAGGAAATAGACAAGCACAGACTGCTAATTCTGGTGCTGGTTTGTCATCCCAGTTTAGATCTCAGCCATATGATGTTTGTTGCAATCGTCATCCATGCGTATGTTGGATGATGACAGGGGCATGTTTTAAATGTGGAAAAGTTGGTCATTTTGTGAAAGACTTGCTCCTGTTATCTCGAGAAAGACCTGTACAGACAGAGAAATCTGCAGTGATGCCCCAAAGAGGTAGAGGAAGAGGTGAAACTAGAAGACTATCTGAGTCTGCTTCACAGCCAGAAATGCGTGCAGTAGCCTGAGTCTTTAATATCAAGACATATAGGGATCGTGATGATCCAAAAATCATTGTAGGTAAATTTTATCTTTTTGATAAACCTATATTGGTTTTGATTGATCCTGGTTCTACACATTCGTACATTAGCACTAAGTTGATTGAAGAAATAAATATTCCATTAGAGTCTATCTCTAGTGATATAATAGTGACAAATCCATTGGGTCAGAGTGCGAGACTGAATCTAATATGTAGGAATTGTCCGATTAGGGTGCAGTGAATAGAGTTTTCGGTAAATTTAATGGAGCTACCTTTCAAAGAATTCGAGATAATTTTAGGAATATATTGGTTATCTTTTTATCATGCTATTATGGATTGTCATTTGAAACGACTGATATTGAGGGATTCAAAAGGTGCTAAAGTAATGGTAGTTAGTGAAAGGATGAATCCTCTATCTAAAGTAATGGTAGTTGGTGAAAGGATGAATCCTCTATCTAGGGCAAGGAGGATTTCGACAAGCTTCATCGTTCATCTTTTTCTTTCTTGTTCAATTATGTTCACGCTAGGGATTCTTTATCTTGTGTTTGGAACCTGGCCATGAACTAAATCTATTTGGCTAAGGTTATTGTGTCTTGTGGTTGTGAGAAACTATTGGATTTCGTTTAGGTAATAAGAGTTTGCACTTTTCTATTCAAGGTTTATTCATTCTTGGTTCTTATTCTTGTTTGCGAGTGAATTGGGAGGGGATCTCGTAACTTCATATATTTATCTAATATCGGGAGAGATAGATTAAAGAAACAAATGAATATGATTTTTATTCAATCTATTGATGGTGAAGATTAATCCAGGCTTAGGAATAAGTTAAGGATTTCAACGGCTAAGAGGAACGCAAGATTGGTTGTTGCTCACCTTTGATTCACGCAGGGGTGTATTATCAAGGCATGCACAAGTAACTAGAGTTTCGACTTAGGGATAAGAAGAAACCATTGAAGAACGCTCTGCCGAACCTTGAAGGTTGCTACCCAGATGCCCAAGTAGTTGCCCAACTAGTCGCCCAGGCAACCATCGATTAGTTTCCAAGGCAACCCCGTTGTGCAAGTTGCCACGGCAATTGAGTTGCCCTTGCACTCTTTTACCAAGACGATCCAATCGGCTATCACACCTCAACTCACAATAACCTAGCCTATCTCTCTCATTTAATTACATCGCCTTTTACTTATTTGCTTTCTAGATTAGTTATTAGTTAAAACTCCTATAATCTTCTACTTGTGCTTTCTTTTACTTTTTACAGTGCAAGAGACTAGATTCTTGAAGTGGCACCAATCCCTGTGGAGACGATATCTTTTATACTATAACTTGCAACGTGTATACTTGCACAATTGCGTAGCACTTATTACGCGCAACAAGTTTTTGGTGCCGTTGTCGGGGATTGGCAATAGCGACTTTGTTTTTATTTTCTTTCACTTTCTTTTTACTTTTCTTGTTTAAGATTCAAAGGGCTAACAAACTTTGGTTTTGCATTGGTATATGACCAGGGCGAGACTGATTACACCAGAATATCCCTTTGATCCAGAAATCGAACGAACCTTACAAAGACTTAGACGAAGGATAAGAGTAGCAATGGCTAATCAAGACGACAATATGAATCAAGATGTTCCAGCAGGAGGAGGAGTGATTCTTGCACGAAACAGAACTATTCGAGACTATCTTGAAGAAGATCTTGATGGACTTAATCCAGGAGTTGTCGCACCTGAAATTGAAGTCGACCACTTTTAGTTGAAACTGGTAATATTTAATATGATCAACACAATTGGTCAATTTGGCGGCTCAGCAACTAAAGATGCACGACAACATCTAAAATCTTTCATTGAGATTTGCAACTCATTCAAAATACACGGAGTCACCCTTGATGTTTTACGATTAAGATTATTCCCCTATTCACTGAGGGATAGGGCGAAAGCATGGTTGAATAGCATTCCTGTCGAATCAATAGGATCTTGGACCGATCTTTGTCGTGATTTCCTTGCTCGGTTTAATCCTACAAATTTTACTGATAAGCTTAGTAATGACATTACTTCTTTTCGACAGGCAGATGATGAATCCATGTACGAGGCTTGGGAGCGATATAGAGAACTTCTACACAAATGCCCCCTATACGGATTCCCAGTGTGGACTCAAGTAACAATGTTTTACAACGCTGTGAATACACCAACAAGGATGATGCTAGATGCCTCGAAAAACGGTATACTCCTAGATAAGTCGCCGGAGGAAGCAATGCAAATTCTAAACAGGCTGGCCAAGAATGATTATCAATTCCCCTCTACTAGAAGATGAGGAGTTAGACGCCAAGCAACAATACATGAAGTAGGATCATCATATTAAATTTCGGCACAATTGAACACTTTAACCAAGATGGTCCAGAACATGCAAAAACCAAACAACACACATGAGGTCAAGGTAATGGATTCTTTTTGTGAGTTATGTGGTGATAACCATGATTCTTCTGAATGTATGCAGAATCTGGAATCCAGCTTCTATGTGGGGAATTACAATCGAAACAACAATGTGATGTCCAATGCATACAATCCAGCTTGGAAGAAGCACCCGAATTTTTCATGGAGTAATCCCAACAATACTCTAAACCAGAACAATCAGAATGCACAAGCATCAGGATTCCAGCAGAATATGCCACGGCAACAGTTGCCGCAGCAACAACCGACAACATCTAGGTCTTTGGAAAATTCTCTAAATGCTTTTATGATGAAAACTGAATCTTATATGGCTGAGAATAGTAACTTCATAAAAAGAACTGATGCTTTATTAACAGGACCAAGATGAGATTGCAAAACCAACAGGACCGAGATGAGATTGCAACACCTAGTCAATCGACCAGGTACATACTTTGAACCACTGGATTACTCAGGTAAGGAAGGTAAGCTCGAAAAGCCCTCTATTCAACAACCACCGATTCTTGAGTTGAAACAATTGCTAGAGCAACTAAAATATGCATATTTATGAACCGATAATACATTTCCTGTAATTATTTCTTCTAAGTTATAGCCTGAGCAGGAAAATAAGTTGATCAAAATGTTGAAGCTACACAAAAAGGCAATAGGATGGACAATTGCCAACTTGAAGGGAATTAGCCCGGCAGTGTGCATGCACAAGATTTTGTTGGAAGATGATCACAAACCTTCAATTAAGGCCCAGAGGAGACTGAATCATGCCATGAAAGGGGTTGTAATGAAAGAAATCATCAAGTGGCTTGACGCCGGCATTATATACCCTATCTCTAATAGTACATGGGTTAGTCCAGTACAATGTGTATTGAAAAAGGGAGGTATAATGGTGGTAAGTAATGAAAACAATGAACTAATTCCAGCTAGGACTGTGACCGGTTGGAGGGTTTGTATGGATTATCGAAAGCTAAACAAAGCCACTAGGAAAGATCACTTCCCATTACCCTTTATTGATCAAATGCTTGACCGTCTTGCAGGTAAACCCTTTTATTGTTTTCTTGATGGTTATTCAGGTTACAATCAAATTGCCATAGCACCAGAAGATCAAGAAAATACAACCTTCCCATGCCCATACGACACTTATGCTTTCTGAAGGAATGCCGTTCGGATTGTGTAACGCCCCGGCAACCTTCCAAAGATGCATGATGGCACTCTTTTCAGACATGGTCAAAGACTTCTTTGAGATCTTCATGGATGATTTTTCTGTTTTTGGTAATGACTTCGATAGTTGTCTCGGCAATTTAGAGAAGGTGTTGGCAAGATGTGAAGAAACTGATTTAGTCCTCAATTGGGAGAAGTGCCATTTTATGGTAGATGAAGGAATAGTGCTCGGCCACAAGATTTCATCCAAGGGAATTGAAGTAGACAAAGCCAAGGTGGACGTGATCGAGAGATTACCCCCACCAAGTTCGGTTAAAGGAATTCAAAGCTTTCTTGGACATGCAGGTTTTTACAGGAGGTTCATTCATATTTTTCTAAAATCACTAAACCCGTGTGCAATTTTCTTGAACAGGATAAAGTCTTCGATTTTGATGATTCTTGCACCCCAAGCATTCAAAACCCTAAAGGAAAAGCTTGCCTCAGCACCCATTGTCGTTCCATCAGATTGGACGCTACCTTTTGAGCTCATGTGTGATGCAAGTGATTTCGCGGTAGGAGCAGTCCTAGGCCAACGCACAGGTAAGACCTTCCATGTGATATACTATGCTAGTAAAACTCTTAATAGTGCTCAAGTGAATTACAAAACAACGGAGAAAGAGTTACTAGCTGTAGTTTTCACATTTGACAAGTTCCGATCCTATTTGATTGGTACAAAGGTAATTGTTCATACAGACCATTCGGCAATCAAATATCTATTTGCTAAAAAGGATACCAAACCTCGTTTGATTCGTTGGATATTACTTTTATAAGAATTTGATATTGAAATTAAGGACAGGAAAGGAACATAAAATCAAGTGGCCGATCACTTATCACGTTTAGAACGCAATAGGGAGGAGGACGTGGATCTAGAGATATGCGATGCATTCCCGGATGAACAACTTTTAGTTGCCTCGGAAACCATGGATGCGCATGCCTCGACAACCATCGATGCCTCGGCAACTTTCGACGCCGCAGCAGCCTTTGACTTGTACGCCTCGGCAATTTTGGGAGCAGTCGCCACGGCAGCACATGCCTCGGTAATACCCTGGTATGCAGATTTAGTTAATTTCCTTGTTTGTGTTATTTTACCTTATGGTCTTACTCACCAAGGGAAGAAGCGGTTCCGCCATGATGCTAAGCATTACTTTTGGGACGAGCCTCTTTTATTTAAACAATGTGCAGATCAGGTTATACGCTGATGTGTCCCTAAAGAAGAGCAATAGAATGTACTCCGGCAATGCCATTCTTCACCCTATGGAGGACATTTTGGAGGAACTCGTACCGCGGCCAAAGTTTTGCAATCCGAGTTGTATTGGCCAACATTGTACAAAGATGCTCAAAACTTTTACAAGCAATGTGATCGTTGCCAGAGGACGTGCAATATCTCTAGACGACATGAGATATCGCTCCAGAACATCATCAAGGTGGAATTGTTCGATGTATGAGGGATCGATTTTATGGGACCTTTCCTATCTTCATTCCGCAACCTCTACATTCTACTTGCCGTCGACTACGTGTCTAAATGGGTTGAGGCAGCTGCAGTTCCCAACAACGATTCCAAGACTGTGCAACGATTCTTGCAGAAAAACATATTTACACGGTTTGGGATGCCGAGAGCAATTATCAGTGACGAAGGCAAGCATTTTGACAACAGACTAATTGCCAAGATGTTGCAACGCTTCAGCATGTCACACAAGATCGCCATGGCATATCACCCATAAACCAACGGGCAAGCAGAAATTTCCAACCTGGAATTGAAGGGTATACTCGAGAAAGTTGTAAACCCCTCTGGGAAGGATTGGTCATTAAGACTAGATGACGCACTTTGGGCGTATCGCACTGCATTCGAAACACCCTTAGGTATGTCCCCCTTCCGACTTGCCTATGGCAAAACATGCCATCTACCGGTGGAAATCGAACACAAGGCATATTGGGCAATCAAGACCGTGAATATGGATTGGGAAAGTACCGAACAAAAGCGTTTGTTGGACCTCAACGAGATAGAAGAATTTCGTGCACTCGCCTATAACAATGCACGAATCTACAAGGAGAAAACAAAGCAATGGCATGACAATAAACTATTACCGCGGCAATTCATGCCAGGGCAACTAGTTCTCTTATTCAATTCTCGGCTAAAACGTTTCCCGGGAAAGCTGAAATCAAGATGGTCGGTACCATTCAAAGTTGTCAAACCATTCTCCCACGGTGCCGTGATAATCAAGTCCATCACTAATAAACATGAATTCAAAGTTAATGGACAAAGATTGAAGCACTACAATGGTGCCCATGTGGAACGTAACAAAGAAGTGGTCACCTTAGGAGATGCATGAGCATGCTCTCCTTTCGATATTTTATTTTTCTTTTTATTTTTAATCTTGTCGAACTATTTAATTTTTATTTTTTATTACTTTTTTATTACTTTCGATTATTTGCTTTTTTAGGATAGATTTATTTTCTTTTGTTTTATCTTTCTTTAAGTTTAAGAATCCCTTTACACATCTTTATTTATTTTCTTTTATTAGTTTATCTTTAATTTTAATCCTTATTTGATTTGTCTTTGAATTGTACGAAAAGAGTTCAAGATAAAGAGGAATTTTGATCCAAGAAGGAAAACATCTTCAACAAGGAAATTAATGGGCTGAATCTAAGGCTTATATAAAGCCTCCAACTTACCCTAATTAAACACCCCTTGTCGTCACCCTTCCCCTAAACCGAAACCCTCTTTTTCGTCTTTCCAAAAATTAATCCCACCCACCATATTTACTACCTATCTTTTCTATAAAACCCATCACCCTTAACCTATTCCTACTTTTCATCTTGCAAATTTTTATTTTCTTTTATTTGTTTTTACAAAACTCACAACCAAGATCATCTATGGCATCCAAAATTAAATTTTTAGTTCATCCAAGTTCCTCCAAAGAACCAAGATACAAGAAGTTTGCTACACTGGTGGTTTAAGAAAGATTTCACTCCAAGTTCGACAGCCAGAAGATTTACAAAGAACAAGGCTTTGAATACTCCAACTCTCATCAAGATTTCGGCCTTGAACCATTCATCTTCGAGAGGATTGCACATCAAAAGTGGCAAATCTTTTGCCATCAATCGGAACCGGGCAACATCTCATGGGTAAGAGAATCCTATGCTCACTCACCTAACCCGGATAATCCTTATGTTTTTGTTCGTGACAAGGCCATACTCATAATCCCCGAAAATGTCAACACCTTTTACGGGCTCTACATTGAGAAGGACGAGCATCAAGCCTTTGTTGATCAAATCATGCCTAAGCAACTCGACAAGGTGTTTCAAGAACTCACTCAACCGGGAACTCATTGGAACGACGGTAAATACAACGGCACGGTAAATCAGCTTCGGCTTAAACCCAAGGCAAAACTATGGAATAAGTTTGTTAAAACTTCTTTAATGCCCACCACACACAATACTACCGTTGATATACCACGTCTTTTGCTCATACATTCTATTTTGCATAATCGCATCATTAACATTGGAAAAATTATTTGTGATGAGATTTTTGTATGTAGCTCAAAAGATAAGGGTTCTCTTTTCTTCCCCAGCTTAATTTCTAATCTTTGCAAGGATATGCATGTTCCAAGTGAGTCAACTGATGAAAAGGCCCTACCAAAGTCCGGTTGGAATCAAGCACAAATCCGAAAGCTAATGGGAGAGGCACCGGAAAAATCCTCAAGGCCTCCAATTGCCGCAGCAACTCCTGCCGCCCTGGCAATCCCTAATGCCAAAGCACCTAATTCCCGGGCAACTCGGCCATCAACCCCGGGACACTTTGAAGCACTCTTGCAACCATTGGCAAGCCACCTAAGGCAAATTGAAGAGCGGCAACTAATGTTCATGCTATACATGAAGGAGAACAACAATGCCATCACCCAAGTCATCCTAGAAAAGTACCTGGACAATCGCGTGCCATTCCCAATCTTTCCTGCCGAGATCCTTGCCCCAGCAACCAATGAAGCATTCGCCACAAACCGCAACAGATGATGCCGCGGCAACCTACATCATGCCTGCACAAGCAGATGCCACGGCAACCAACCCTGAAGATGGCACGGCAACCACTGCAAAAGCCAAAGGTAAAACACATATGCCCGAATCAACTCCTACGGAATCATTGTCTGATTTTTCAGATTCGGACGAGTCCTCCATTGCACCAACAAAGATCGCACCGTGAATCCTCCAAGCGAAAAGCCAATGACATTGATGAAGAGGACGATGAGGACAACCCCGTACGAGGATCGATTCCACCTCTGGCAACAAGAAAACAACCATCGCGTTCAAGCAAGAGAATCAAGACAACGATCAAAAGGAAACTAATCATACACGATGACGAACTCTCGGAGTAAGTCTTCGTTTGCATTTTTTGTTATTTTTATTTAATACATGCATTGAGGACAATGCCTCACTCGAGTTTGGGGGGGATTGTTATTAGTAGTTACCATGTTTAGTTACATTTATCTTAAGTATTACATTTAGGATACATAAATTGCTTGCCATGCCTTTAGTTGGAACAAGAATTGCCTAAATTTGATGAATATCCGATGATGACTTTGCCAATGCACTTAATTAATAGATTTTTTATTCTAGGATAACCATGGAAAAACTTAGAATTTTACTATGATGCTAAATTTGATAAAACACTGTTGTGGTTTGATTGATTTATGGAATTCTAGTGAACTTAGGTTGATAATTAAACAAATTGGGGGATTAGAATAAAAATTGGATGAATGCTAGAGGTGCCCAAAATTGGCTCTAGCATGTGCTAAAAAAAATTGATTGCTAGAGGTGCCCGAAACCGGCTCTAGTATGTGCTAAAAAAATTTGATCACTAGAGGTGCCCGAAACCGGCTCTAGTCGAATAAATTAATTAACTTAAGAAAACTAAAAACAAAACACTAGAGGTGCCCAAAACTGACTCTAGTTAAAACATGTTAAAAAGAACCCAATGAAGTAATTTGAAAACCTCTTGTTTACATAGAATCCGAAAAATCAACTTGCACACAACTCCACACACACTCACAAGCATTATAGTTTAATTCCGAGTAACTCCTAAGTTTTTTGAAAAATGAAAAACCAATCATACTTTGTGCCCCGGTTCTGAGAATTGAAATCAAGTTCAAAGCTAAGTTTATGAAAATTGAAGTCTTGGCAGGTAATTATTAGTTTGCATTGCTTGAGGACAAGCAGTAGTTCGAGTTTGGGGGTGTGATAAGTGTTCAAAAGTACTATTTTTCTTACCCTTTTTACTCATATTATTGTTAGACTTAGGCTCATATTAGTTGCATGTTTACCCATTCATGCATTAATCCATGTTTCCTTCCATTGTTGAGCTTGATTACATAACTTGGTAGTTTTTATGGGAAAAGATGCTGGTTTGGTGTGTTTTTGTGCGTGTGCAGAATCACTTGCCTAAACAAGGCTAGAACCAGTTGCCAGGGCAGTACATGAAGGAGATGCCGAGCTAGTTTCCAGGGCAATGCATGAAGGAGATGCCGAGCCAGCTGCCATGGCAATTGTCGACAAAGAATAAGGTGATATGGTAGTCAAAATTGATGACTAGACAAGCCCAAGATGACGTGGAGCAAAGCTAAATCCCAAAGGAGTTTGATTTCCATGAAGAGATTAAAGAAGAATTAAATTCCAAGAAGATAGGAGAAGTTCTAGAAGGAATATAATTGTAATAAAGAATTATATTCTTTAAAGATAATTTAATTCCAACTTAACTTCCTCCTCAAAGAAGGACTTTGACCTAGCCCTATAAATTAGAGGCCATGTCGTCAACTCTAGAGGGGAGAGAGATGAGAGAATTTTTTACAGGCATCTAGGGCAAGAAGGATTTCGACAAGCTTCATCCTTCATCTTTTTCTTTCTTGTTCAATTAGGTTCATGCTAGGGATTCTTTATCTTGTGTTTCTTTGGAACCTAGCCATGAACTAATTCTATTTGGCTAAGGTTATTGTGTCTTGTTGTTGTGAGAAACTATTGGATTTCGTTTAGGTAATAAGAGTTTGCACTTTTCTATTCAAGGTTTATTCATTCTTGGTTCTTATTCATGTTTGCGAGTGAATTGGGAGAGGATCTCGTAACTTTATCTATTTATCTAATATCGGGAGAGTTAGATTCGAGAAATGAATGAATATGATCTTTATTCAATCTATTGATGGTGAAGATTAATCCGGCTTAAGAATAAGTTAAGGATTTCAACGGCTATGAGGAGCACAAGATTGGTTGTTGTTCACCCTTGATTCACGTAGGGATGTATTATCAAGGCATGCACAAGTAACTAGAGTTTCGATTTAGGGATAAGAAGAAACCATTGAAGAACGCTCTGCCGAACCTTGAAGGTTGCTGTCCAGACGCCCAAGTAGTTGCCCATCTAGTCGCCCAGGCAACCATCGATTAGTTTCCAAGGCAACCCCGTTGTCCAAGTTGCCACGGCAACTGAGTTGCCCTTGCACTCTTTTACCAAGATGATCCAATCGGCTATCACACCTCAACTCACAATAACCTAGCCTATCTCTCTCATTTAATTACATCGCCTTTTACTTATTTGCTTTCTAGATTAGTTATTAGTTAAAACTCCTATAATCTTCTACTTGTGTTTTCTTTTACTTTTTACAGTGCAAGAGACTAGATTCTTGAAGTGGCACCAATCCCTGTGGAGACGATATCTTTTATACTATGACTTACAACGTGCATACTTGCACAATTGCGTAGCAATTATTACGCGCAATAATTACCTCCCGATCGAGAAGTAGAATTTAAAATTGAAGTGTTACCTGGTACTGTACCTATATCAATGGCCCCATATAGAATGGCTCTGACTGAGCTTTGAGAGTTAAAAGCGCAATTGCAAGAATTATTAGATTGGGGATTTATAAGGCCAAGTGTGTCACCTTGGGGCGCACAAGTGTTATTAGTGAAAAAGAAAGATGGATCTATGTGATTATGCATAAATTACCGCCAGTTAAACAAGGTGACCGTAAAGAATAAGTATCCTCTTCCAAGGATTGATGATCTTTTTGATCAATTAAAGGGTACATCTGTGTTTTCCAAAATTAATCTTCGATCTGGATATCATTAGTTGAAGATTTAAGAAGATGATATCTCAAAGATAGCTTTCCAAACTCGGTATGGACACTATGAGTTCGTAGTAATGCCGTTTGGATTAACTAATGCTCCTGCAGCATTTATGGATCTGATGAATCGAATATTTTAGCCATATTTGGATCGATTTGTGGTGGTATTTATTGATGATATTTTAGTATATTCAAAGACAAAAGAAGAACATGATGCTCATCTTCGTGTTGTTCTTCAGATCCTTCGAGAAAAGAAACTATATGCTAAGTTATCAAAATACGAATTTTGGTTATCAGACGTTACTTTTCTCGGCCATATGGTTTCAACAGAGGGGATAAGAGTAGATCCCAAGAAAATACAAGCCATAGTTGAATGGAAACTCCAAAGAATGTTTCTGAAGTTTCAAGTTTCTTAGGGCTGGCGGGTTATTATCGAAGATTTGTAAAGAATTTCTCGATAATTGCCTCTCCGCTAACTAAGCTATTAAGAAAGGACGTGCCATTCGTTTGGATGAATAAGTGTCAAGAAAGTTTTGAAACATTAAAGAGGATTTTAACTGAAGCTCCGGTTATTAGTGCAACCAAAATCGGGCAAGGATTATGTAGATATAGTGATGCATCTTATAATGGATTGGGATGTGTACTCATGCAAGAGGGAAATGTAGTGGCTTATGTTTCCAGACATCTTAAGACGCATGAGAGGAACTATCCCACACATGATTTAAAATTGGCAGCAGTTGTTTTCGCTTTAAAGATATGGCGTCATTATCTATACGGAGAAAGATGCTACATCTATACGGATCATAAAAGTTTAAAGTATATGCTAACTCAAAAGGAGTTAAATCTGAGGCAGAGAAGGTGGATCGAACTCTTAAAAGATTATGATGTGGTTATTGACTACCATCTAGGTAAAGCGAACGTGGTAGCCGATGCCCTCAGTAGAAAGACTTTTGCTGCCTTGAGAGCTATAAATGCAAGGCTAGCTTTGATTGCTGAATTGAGAATAAGGCTTACTTTAGTAGATCAGATACAAGAGCTTTAGAAAAGAGATAAGAAATGTTTGTTCAGATTCAAACAAGTCAAAAATGGTGAGACCAAAGATTTTGAAGTTAAGTATGATGGATGCTTGTATTATCGAGGAAGAATTGTTATTCCTGAAAATGAAGAATTAAAGAAAGAACTTCTCTTTGAGGCACATTATAGTCCTTTGACCATGCATCCAGGTGGAAACAAGATGTATCAAGATCTAAAGAGTCGATATTGGTGGCTAGGAATGAAAAGAGCTATAACTGAGTTTGTTTCGAAGTGCCTGACATGTCAACAAGTAAAAGTAGAGCATCAGGTGCCTCCTGGGTTATTGTAACCAATTTCCATTCCTCAGTGGAAGTGGAAACGAGTAACCATGGATTTTGTAACATGGCTACCTTTAACTCCAAATAAGAAAGATTCAATTTGGGTGATTGTTGATAGATTGACTAAGTCAACACATTTCATTCATGTCCGAACTGATTTCTCTATGGATAAATATGCGGAGTTGTATATTAAGGAGATAGTTCAGCTTCATGGAGTACCAGTCTCGATTGTCTCCGATAGAGATCCAAGGTTTACTTCCAGATTTTGAAAGTCTTTACATAAAGCTCTGGGTACTTGACTCAATTTTAGTATGGCTTTTCATCCCCAAACAGATGGGCAATCAGAACATACTATCCAGATTTTGGAGGATATGTTAAGGGCTTGTGTGATTGAATTCAAAAGATCGGGGGAGAAGTACTTGCCACTAGCAAAATTTTCTTATAATAACAGCTATCAAGCAAGTAACAAGATGGCACCTTATGAAGCCTTGTATGGAAGAAGGTGCAGGACTCTTTTGAATTGGTACGAGTTAAAAGATTGAGACATGGTTGGTCCTAATCTGATTAGAGTAGTCGAAGACAAGGTAAAGATTATACAAGATAATCTTAAGATAGCTGCTGATCGACAAAAGTCATATGCAGATCCAAAGAGAAAAAAAATTGAATTTCAAGTGGGTGATAAAGTGTTTCTTAAAATATCACCTTGGAAAAAAATACTGTGTTTCAGATGAAAATGAAAAGTTGAGTCCAAGATTTATTAGACCATATAAGATTATAAAAAGAGTTGGTCCGATGGCTTACCAACTTGCTCTACCTCCGGAAATGGATAAGATTCATAATGTATTTCATGTATCGATGCTCAGAAAGTATCGATCAGATCCTTCCCACATCGTTATTCTCGAGGAAGTAGAGATTCAACCAGACTTAACATATGAAGAGGAACCGATCAAAATCTTAGCACGCGATGTCAATGAACTAAGGAACAAGACAATTCCACTTGTTAAAGTTCTTTGGCGGAATCACAAAGTGGAGAAAGCAACGTGGGAAAGAGAGAAATATATGAAAGAACGGTTTCCTCATCTATTTAAATCAGGTACGTTCTAAAAATTCGAGGATGAATTTTCTTAAAGGGGAGAATTGTAATACCCAAATAATTAGTTAGTGACTAAAGTGAAAAGAATTAAAAGTTGGTGGTTTTAGTTTAGTGACTAAAATGAAAATGTTAAAGTTTGATGACCAAAGTGAAAAGTTGAGGAAAGTTCAAGGACCAACATGGTAATTTTCATAATAATTATTTTTATTTTATAAATAAATAGATCACATAAGGGTGTGAATCGAATATAAAATTGTTGGTTCGATTCAATGTTTCTATCATTAGGAAATTACAGTTAAAGTTTAAATGGATTTCGGGTAATCATATGAGCTCGGAATATGATGAAATTTTGAAAGGAGTGGTAGGAAGACTTAAAGGACATGAAATTTCATTTTGGAATCATTTTTAATCGATTTAGATTCGATTAAAGGTAGTATTTTATTATAGTGCACAAATTGTATTTTTGTGAATACATGGATTCATTAATGGCATTTTAGTCATTTTCCCATACTTTTTAATTAAAGATGATAATGGAAAAGTGAAACTAATAGGTGTCAACACCTAATTGGACATAATTAAGGGGAAAAATGGTAATTTTGCTATTAAACGAGATTTTTTATATTATATTAAGTTAAGTAAATGCCATTTGGCATTAGAAATTAAAGAAAGAAAATACTAGATTTTCTCTCATCTTTTCCTCTTGGCTGAACCACCATAAGCAAGGTAAGAAAAAATTTTTGATTCAATTTTTGGCTTGATTTAGCTGGTTTTTGGTTTAAGACATGAAATAGAGAATTAATCTCCATTGAATTCTCTTTCATTTGATATAATTTTTGAGTGGTTTTCATGTTTATATGTTGAGATTGGAGATTAGGGTTTATGAAGAGCAAGTTGGGATTTTAGGTTTTATGGATTAAATTGATTGAATATGAGGTTGTGATGTTGTTACATGCTTGAAATAGTGGAAATTTCCATGGATTATGTTGTAGGTTATTTTTGGGAAAATTGAAAAATTAAGCGAAACTCTTGCAAAATTTTTATTTGAAGTGGAAATGATGTGAGAAGCTTGAGTATGATGTTTGGAGGTTAAATTCATGCTTGAATCAAATTGGAAAATTTAGTCAAAGTGACATTTGGTATTCGGCTATTAGGGGAAAATTAAGGGAAAATTTTGGAAAAATTTTCCTAAGGGTAGAAATTGTGTAAGGATGATTTTGTAAGTCTTGGAATGTTAATTGGACTAAAGTGGAAAGTGGGTGGAAATTGAAGTTTTGTGACAAAGGACTATTTTGAAAGATTTAGAAGTTTTGAAGTTAACATTGATATTACAATATGAAGTTGGTATTAAAAGAATTATTAGGAATATTATTCCTAATATGTACTAATGTTAGTATAATACTAACATGTACTTTGAATGGTATGTGTTGTTAAATGCTATATAGATCGTAATCGGGATCAAAATCGAGATTCAAGCTAGGTTGTTGATAAAGGAAAAAACAAGAGTAAAGTTGAAAGTATTAGTACAATATACTAGTGAGGCAACAAGTGTGTGCATTCTTACTTATTTTTTATTATGATATGAGGAAGACTTGCGATAAGTCAACCTCGAGTGTTGAAAAGAAAAAAGATTTGAATCGTAACTTATATACATAGTAAATGGCTTTGAAATTAATTATTAATGATTTCAGGTATGAACTGCCCAATGCATTTTTCTTATATATGCTATAGTGACATGTCTTGATTTATTGAAACTATTGAATAAGTGAAGAAATCATAATAGTAAATTGGTTAAAAGCCCATTGTATGATTATTGAGATTCTTGGTATAATTGGCATGCTAATGAGGTGGAATATAGTGATATAGTGATACAGTGACACTGTGTTCTATAGGTATGACCTAGTGATACAGTGATTTATTATGGCACAACATATTTGTTGATGTTGCACATGTGCATACTCAACAGTGACTCACATACCATACATTCTCATTTACTTTACATTAGCCTATAATTTAATTAAGAGTGAAAGTGCAAAGAATGATCCAAGTGAAATGAATTTCAATGAAGAATTGCTTTGGTATAACCTGTCTTATATATATATATATATATGAAATTTGATATTTTTACAGGTTACCTACAGTGGAACGACTTTGACAAGTCAGACTTACGATTTTATAATCCTATATATATATATATTGTATTGTGTTTGTTTATGTCCTTTCTTTACAGTGAAATATTTAAATTATTTTATGTTGCCTCACTAAGTGTATACTTAGCTTGTGAATGTTTCATGCGTAGGTAAAGAGCGTAAGGAGTAAGGAGCAGCAGAAGAAGACTTCATCTATTTTGGAACCAAAACATCACTATCAGTATGACATATTTGATGTTACTTTTGATATTTTTAGTTGGCATGTAAATTATAACTGTTTTGAGCTGCTCTGATATGAATGTTAGTAAAGAGATAAATTAATCGTATTTTAATTGATATCAAATGATTTTTAATTTAGGCATTTTTTAGGTAGTTCTATTATTTATGTGAATTAGAAGTAAACTGCCTAGTTGATGCTTAAATCTAGGTTCGAATTTAACTTGAGAATATTAAGTTTAAATTTTACGCGATTAAATATTATTTTAATTAACGAGTTAATTGTTTATATTTTAAAGAAATAAAATTTTACCGATTTTTGAAATGAGAACTATTGTATAAGTGTCATGTGACATCTCTAACTCGCATTTAGTTACAAATACAGGTAAGGGGTGTTATAGTGGCCCTCATCTAAAAGGATCTTGTGTGTGCATATTGTTAGGCTAATCCCTTTCAGATCTGTTATTGTATAACCTATTGCCTTTTTGTGCAGCATCAATACATCAATCGGCTACAACTTAGAAGAAATAATTATAGGCAAGGTATCGCTCTCTTCAAGATAAACATACTTTAATTGTTCTGGAAAAGTTTTAATTCTAAAATAAGGGGTTGTTCAATGAAAGGTTTCTCAGGTTTAAATTCTATATTTGAAAAATCAAGGGATTTAAAACTCTTACCTGGTTGAATCACAACCCAATTTACCTCATGTTGCTCTATAGTGTTTAGCTCTGTCTCTTTTATTTCAGAGTTGGCAAGAGAATCTCTGAGGCAATAGTCCTCTACATCGAAGTTGAACTTTGTTGTGGCTTCTATTGCTTGGCATTCTTCTAGATCGTCGGCATCATTGAACGTTTTGAACACTTTGAGTGTGACTTGCTGCTCATTCACCCTCATGGTGAGTTCTCCTCTTTCAAAGTTGATCAAAGTCCTCCTTATTGCTAAGAATGGTCTCCCAAGAATGATGGGTACAAACTCATCTGCTTCACAGTCCAAAATAATAAAATCAACGAGAAAAATAAACTTATCAACTCTTACCAGAATATCTTTAATTTTTCTCTCGGGATGTACATATGATCTATTGGTAAGCTACAACATGATTGTGGTGGGCCCTGCCTTGCCTATACCTAGTCGTTGAAACACAAATTTGGGCATAATATTTATGCTTGCTCCAAGGTCACATAGAGCTTTTCCGATATAATTCTCACCAATGGAACATGGTATTTTGAAACTGCTTGGATCTTTAAGCTTAGGGGGACATTGGTTGTGTAATAGAGCCATGCATCTTTCTGTCAAGGCAATTGTCTCAAACTAGCTCAACCTCTTACGCTTAGATACTATTTCTTTAAGGAACTTGGCATAATTCAGCATCTGGTCGATTGCCTAACCATTGGTAAGTTAATGTTGACTTGTTTAAGAATGTTAAGGAACTTCTTAAACTGGTACTCATTCTTCTGCTTCTTTAACCTCTGTGGAAATGGTGGTGGTGGTCTGTTCTCTTTGTCTTTACTCATCTCGACTTGATTGGCTGTAATAGATGGACTTGCCGCGACATATGGAATCGTCGTGGCATTCGCTTTTGAAGACTCTTTTTTATCAGTTAACGTATGCTCATCCTCCGCGGGTTGGATAAGATCTTTACCCACCTTTGCTCCACTTCTGGTAGTGATTACTTTACACTGCTCATGGCCTGAACCTCATGCAACCTCAGTATTGCTGGGTAAGGTTCCCTATGGCCTCTTGCTTAGGGCTTAGGCAAACTGTCCAACCTGAGCTTCTAAAGACTTTATTGCTGCTTCTTGACTCTGTATCTAAATTTATGTCTTGTTCATAAAAGAGTCAATTTTTTTCATGAAATTGCTAGTTTCTGCCATATGAGATTCAGTTTTAAGCATAAAAGCATTGGGAGTGATTTCCAAATAACTACTATTGATTGTTGTTGCGGTAATTGATTCTGTTGCCGTGGCATGTTCTGTTGGAATCTTGATGCTTTATTATTCTGTCAATATGTATTGTTATAGCCATATTGATTATTCCATGAGAAGTTTGGATGCTACTTCCATCCCAGATTATATGTGTTGGAATATGGATTGTTCTTTATGTTGTACTTTCCAACGTAAAAATTGGCTTCTGGGTTCTTTGGACACTCAGAAGAATCATGGTTATCATTACAAAAATCACAAGATGAATCTACTACCTTTACCTCCTGTGTGTTGCTGGGACGTTGTAGATTCTTAACCATATTGGTTAATACGGCCAATTGTGTTGAGATGGCATTAGTTGAATCAAGCTCAATTTAGCGCTTAGAAATTGATAGTCATTGTTGGCAAGTCTATCAAGAATCCCAAACACTTCTTCTGGTGATTTATCTAGGAGTGTTCCATTTGCCGAGGCATCTAGCATCATCCTAGTTGGTGCATTAACTCCATTGTAGAACATCACTACTTGCGTCTATTCTCAGAATTCGTGCATAGAACACTTGCAAAGAAGCTCTTTGTAACGATCCTAAGCCTCATACATCTATTCGTCATCTGCTTGATGGAAAAAAGTGATATCATTACGCAATTTATCTATCATGCTAGTAGAACTGTACCTGACAAGGAAACTTCGATATAGATCTGTCTAAGATTCTAGAGTGCCTGGTGATATGCTGTTGAACCATGTTCTTTCCCTATCCCTCAGTAAATAGGGAAAAAGTCTAAGTCTAAGGACATCATCATGGACTCCTAGCTATTTGAAAGAATCGTAAACCTCTAAGAAAGACCTTAGATGTTACCTGGCATCTTCGTTTACTGAGCCTCCAAATTACCCAATTGAATTTAGCATATTGAACATTACGGGCTTCAATTCAAAGTTTGCGGCTTGAATCTCAAGAGTAGCAATTCCTGGATTAAGATCACCAAGGTTTGGTAGTAAGTGATCTTGAATGGGTCTGTTTCGTTCTCGAAATAGTTGACTTGCTACGGCTGCATTACCTCTTGCCGCGGTATTCAGATTGCCATTGGCAATTGGATCTGCTATAAGTGTACGTAGTTCTCTTATTCTCTTACAGAGTACACGTTCAATCTCAGGCTCAAGTGGATAGTCTTGTGTTGTTGGTCTTGCCCTGGTTATACACAGATGCAAAACCAAAGGGTGTTAGCCACTTTAAACAAATAACGAAATAAAAAAGTAAAAAATAATGCAAGAAATTAAAGGTAAAGTCAAAATTGCCAGTTCCCGGCAACGGCACCAAAAACTCCTTGCACTAAAATAAGAGAATAGTTGTGATGATATATGGTGATAGAAAAATAAAATAAATAACTAAAGATTGTAAAGGAAATAAAGTAATCAATGAGAGAGTTGGTTGGATTATTAGGATTGAGAGTATGCCGGATGAGTTACTTTGGCAAGTTGAATACCGAGGGCAAGTGAAATGTTGAGGCAAGTAGATTGTCGTGGTAATTAATTTCCCAAGCAAGTAGTTTGCTGGAAGTAGGACTCTCCATGACTAGTGAAATGCAATCGCATATGGTTCAGTCGGAGTACGACCCTTCTCAGCAAATGGTTGCCCTGGTAAGTTAATTGTTACGGCAAGTGTGATGATGTGGCAAGCCAATTGTGTCTCCAATGTTCGGCATATTGTTCTTCATTGCCTTCACGTTATTTCTAACTTAAAGGGTTGACGCTTGCGCAAAACTTGGTGATACGTCTGTCACACGTTACCTTACTAAGAATGAACATCGTCTTTCCTTGAACTCTTGTTAGCTGCTTGAAATTCTCCCCATCGCCAAGCTTCTTCACTTTGTCACTTTCCAAAAACTTGGTTCAAGAAGGAATTGATTTTTTTCAGATTTCACAATGTTAGGAAACTATGATTCAATTTGGTCCGTTGATCTCCATTAACTCTCGTAATGTTTTGAAATCAACTCGGTTGAGGAACCTCCAATGGTTGTCACTTCATTAGAATGATTCTTTCTCAAGAATCCTTCATTGATATCGCTCTCCCTTGTGTTGTCACCGATTTAGGGATTTGAGTTTCAACAATTGATTCTCGCTCAAGTGTTTAACTATAGACTACTCAATTTGCAAGAACAAGAATTAAATCAACATTGTGCATTTAACCTTAAACCGAAATCAAATTATCTATAAAAAATCCTCTCAAAACCTAAGAACCCAAACCATATAATTTAGTTCATGGTTGGGTGGAAAGAAAATACAAAGGAAAATTCCCCAATCTTGGTGGATGATGTGCGATTACAAACTAGGAAAGAAGAGAGAAGATGAACTCTTCAATCCAATCACTCTCATGATCAGTTTTCCCCTTGATCTCTCTCTCGATCATATTTCCCCCAATCTCCTCTCCTCTCTTCATGTGTTTTGATCCCTTTAAATTGGTGCGGGGGAGAGTTTGTTGCGTGAGAGTTTGGTGGAGATAGGGCTTCCATTTTGAATTTCAAATGCGGGAGATAATGTAGCTGATAAATAAATAAATAAATGGGGATTTATCCTTTGCATTGAATTTGAATTGGGCGGTTGGAGATCCTAACCGCTTTGATCCCTTCAACTCCATGGCAGACTTCGGTAATTGGATCGGCAATTCGTCTTGCACACAAACGAGTGAAAGAGCAGTATTTTTTCTACAAAAAAGTAATAAAATGCATGGTCAAGCACATTGAACTAGGAAACTATGAACTTATGCATGAATGACTACAAATGCAACTAAGATGAGCTTAAGTCTAACAATAATGTGAGTAAAAAGGTAGGAAAACAATACTTTTACACACTTATCAGTACCATTACTCACACTTGTACCGATACTAATATAGCTTAATGGAAATCCTTAATTTCCATAAGTACCGGTATGGGTTGACCTGTACTAATATGATCCCTAATCGCGTACCGGTATAGCCGAAGCTCGTACCGATACCCTATACACGGGTTTGCACCATTTCGTTAAATCATGGTTTTATAACACTTTATTCGATCACTAAAGCTTATAAAAGTCGTTATGGTTTGTTTACTAACTTATTTATAAAGTTATTTTTAATTATCAATTTTATAATTATTTAATTGAGTATTTATCCCTTAAGCATAACTTCCATTGAATCACGTCAAACTATGAGAAGAAGCATTCAA
This sequence comes from Hibiscus mutabilis, assembly GCA_019671005.1. Classification (NCBI taxonomy): domain Eukaryota; kingdom Viridiplantae; phylum Streptophyta; class Magnoliopsida; order Malvales; family Malvaceae; genus Hibiscus; species Hibiscus mutabilis. The sequence goes on along the minus strand of CM033729.1, from coordinate 43,732,531 downwards.
AGCATCACAATTTATCAACCAATCAATCAATCATCAAATAATCATACGATCATCTCGAATGACCCTAAGCGGTCTCTAAAGCCTCCATGAGTCTAATCATATTCGCAACATCATCATACATCTCATAGATATCAAATCTCATATTATTGGTCTCCAAACATGCATATTCATCGTCTACCTATTTTGCAGATACTAACACACAAAACAATCTTATTTATGGTGCTCATTGTTGCGCGTAATAAGTGCTATGCAATTGTGCAAGTATACACGTTGCAAGTTATATTATAAAAGATATCGTCTCCACATGGATTGGTGCCACTTCAAGAATCTAGTCTCTTGCACTGTAAAAAGTAAAAACACAAATAAAGGATTATAGAAGTTTAACTAATAACTAAACTAGAAACAATAAAGTAAAAGAATAGATGAGATCAAATGAGAGAGATAGGCCAGACTATCGTGAGTTGAGGTGTGATAGCCGATTGGATCGTCATGGTAAAAGAGTGCACGGGCAACTCAGTTGCCGTGGAAACTTGTACAACGGGGTTGCCTTGGCAACTAATCGATGGTTGCCTAGGTGACTAGTTGGGAAATTACTTGGGCGTCTGGGCAGCAATCTTCAAGGTTCGGCAGAGCGTTCTTCAATGGTTTCTTCTTTTCCCTAAGTCAAAACTCTAGCTACTTGTGCATGCCTTGACAATACATCCCTGCGTGAATCAAGGGTGAACAACAACCAATCTTGTGCTCCTCTTAGCCGTTGAAATCCTTGACTTATTCCTAAGCCGAATTAATCTTCACCATCAATAGATTGAATAAAGATCATATTATTCGTTTCTTGAATCTAACTCTCCCGATATTAGATAAATAGATGAAGTTACGAGATCCTCACCCAATTCACTCGCAAACAAGAATAAGAACCAAGAATGAATAAACCTTGAATAGAAAAGTGCAAACTCTTATTACCTAAACAAAATCCAATAGTTTCTCACAACCACAAAACACAATAACCATAGCCAAATAGATTTAGTTCATGGCTAGGTTCCAAAGAAACATAAGATAAATAATCCCTAGCATGAACCTAATTGAACAAGAAAGAAAAAGATGAAGAATGAAGCTTGTCGAAATCTCCTTGCCCTAGATGCTTGTCGAAAATTCTCTCCTCTTGCTCTCTCTGAGTTGTCGAAATTCCCCTCTAATTTATAGGGCTAGGTCAAAGTCCTTCTCTGAAGAGGAAGTTAAGTTGGAATTAAATTATCTTTAAAGAATATAATTCTTTATTATAATTATATTCCTACTAGAACTTCTCCTATCTTCTTGGAATTTAATTCTTCTTTAATCTCTTCATGGAAATCAAATTCCTTTGGGATTTGGCTTTGCTCCACGTCATCTTGGGCTTGTGTAGTCATCAATTTCGACTACCATATCACCTTGTTCTTTGTCGACAATTGCCCTGGCAACTTGCTCGGCGTCTCCTTCATGCATTGCCCTGGCAACTAGCTCGGCATCTCCTTCATATATTTCCCTGGCAACTAGCTCTAGCCTTGCTTTTGCAAGTGATCCTGCACATACACACCAAAGCAGCATCTTTTCCCACAAAAACTACCAAGTTAAGTAATCAAGCTCAACGATGGAAGGAAACATGGATTAATGCATGAATGGCTAATTATGCAACTAATATGAGCCTAAGTCTAACAATAATATGAGTAAAAAGGGTAAGAAAAATAGTACTTTTGAACACTTATCACACCCCCAAACTCGAACTATTGCTTGTCCTCAAGCAATGCAAACTAATAATTACCTGCCAAGACTTTAATTTTCACAAACTTAGCTTTGAACTTGATTTTAATTCTCAGAACCGGGGCACAAAGTATGATTGGCTTTTCATTTTTTGGAAAACTTAAGAGTTACTTGGAATCAAACTATAATGCTTGTGAGTGTGTGCGGAGTTGTGTGCAAGTTGATTTTTCGGATTCTATGCAAACAAGAGGTTTTCAAATTACTTCATTGGGTTCTTTTTAACAGGTTTTAACTAGAGCCAGTGTTGGGCACCTCTAGTATTTTGTTTTTAGTTTTATTCGACTAGAGCCAGTTTCGGGCACCTCTAGCGATCAAATTTTTTTTAGCACATACTAGAGCCAGTTTCGGGCACCTCTAGCGATCAATTTTTTTAGCACAAGCTAGAGCCAATTTCAGGCACCTCTAGCATTCATCCAATTTTTATTCTAATCCCCCAATTTGTTAATTATCAACCTAAGTTCACTAGAATTCCTTAAATCAATCAAACCACAACAGTGTTTCATCAAATTTAGCATCATAGTAAAATTCTATCAATTAAGTGCATTGGGAAAGTCATCATCGGATATTCATCAAATCTAAGCAATTATTGTTCCAATTAAAGGCATGGCAAGCAATTTATGTATCCTAAATGTAATACTTAAGATGAATGTAACTAAACATGGTAACTACTAATAACAATCCCCCCCAAACTCGAGTGAGGCATTGTCCTCAATGCACGTATTAAAGAAAAATAAAAATAACAAAAACTAAAATGCATACAAGGACTTACTCCGAGAGTTCGTCATCGTAGATGATTAGTTTCCTTTTGGTCGGTGTCTTGATTCTCTTGCTTGAACGCGATGGTTGTTTTCTTGTTGTCGGTGGTGGAATCGATCCTCGTACGGGGTTGTCCTCTTCATCAGTGTCATTGGCTTTTTGCTTGGAGGATTCAATTGATGCGGTCTTTGTTGGTGCAATGGAGGACTCATCCAAATCTGAAAAATCAGAAAATGATTCCGTAGGAGTTGATTCAGGCATATGTGCTTTACCTTTGGCTTTTGCAGTGGTTGCCGTGGCATCGTCAGGGTTGGTTGCCCTGGCATCAGCTTGTGCAGGCACGATGTACGTTGCCGAGGCATCATCTGTTGCGGTTGCCGTGGCGACTACTTCATTGGGTGCCGGGGCAAGGATCTCGGCAAGAAAGATTAGGAACGGCACGCGACTGTTCGGGTACTTTTCTAGGATGACTTGGGTGATGGAATTGTTGTGCTCCTTCATGTACCGCATGAACATTAGTTGCCGGTCTTCAATTTGCCTTAGGTGGCTTGCCAATGGTTGCAAGAGTGCTTCAAAGTGTCCCGGGCTTGATGGCCAAGTTGCCCGGGCGTTAGGTGCTTGGGCATTAGGGATTGCTGGGGCGGCAGGAATTATCGCGGCAATCGGAGGCCTTGAATAATTTCCCGGTGCCTCTCCATTAGCTTTCGGATTTGTGCTTGATTCCAACCGGACTTTGGTAGAGCTTTTTCATCGGTGGACTCACCTGGGACATGCATCTCCTTCAAAGATTAGAAATTAAGCAAGGGAAGAAAAGAGAACCCTTATCTTTTGAGCTACATACAAAAATCTCATCACAAATAATTTTTCCAATGTTAATGATGCGATTATGCAAAATAGAATGTATGAGCAAAAGACGTGGTATATCAACGGTAGTATTGTGTGTGGTGGGCATTAAAGAAGTTTTAACAAACTTATTCCATAGTTTTGCCTCAGGTTTAAGCCGAAGGCGATTTACCGTGCCCTTGTATTTACTGTCGTTCTAATGAGTTCCCGGTTGAGTGAGTTCTTGAAGCACCTTGTCGAGTTGCTTGGGAGTGATTTGATCAACGAAGGCTTGATGCTCGTCCTTCTCAATGTAAAGCCCGTAAAAGGTGTTGACGTTTTCGGGGCTTCTGAGTATGGCCTTGTCACGAACAAAAATATAAGGATTATCCGGGTTAGGTGAGTGAGCATAGAATTCTCTTACCCATGAGGTGTTACCCGGTTCCGGTTGATGGCAAAAGATTTGCCACTTTTGATGTGCAATCCTCTCGAAGATGAATGGTTCAAGGCCGAAATCTTGATGAGAGTTGGAGTATTCAAGGCCTTGTTCATGAATCTTCCGGCTTTCAAACTTGGAGTGAAATCTTTCTTGAACCACCGGTGTAGCAAACTTCTTGTATCTTGGTTCTTTGGAGGAACTTGGATGAACTAAAAATTTAATCTTGGATGCCATAGATGATCTTGGTTGTGAGTTTTGTAAAAACAAATAAAAGAAAAGAAAAGAAACTAAAAAGTTGCAAGATAAAAAGTAGGAATAGGTTAAGGGTGATGGGTTTTATAGAAAAGATAGGTGGTAAATATGGTCGGTGGGATTAGAGGAAAACGAAAAAAAGGGTTTTGGTTTAGGGAGAGGGTGACGGCAAGGGGGTTTTATTAGGGTAAATTGGAGGCTTTATATTAGCCTTAGATTCAGCCCATTAGTTTCCTTGTTGAAGATGTTTTCCTTATTGGATTAAAATTCCTCTTTATCTTGAACTCTTTTCCTACAATTCAAAGACAAATCAAATAAGGATTAAAATTAAAGATAAACTAATAAAAGAAAATAAATAAAGATGTATAAAGGGATTCTTAAACTTAAAAAGATAAAAAAAAAGAAAATCTATCCTAAAAAATAATAATAATCAGAAATAATAAAAAATAAAAAAGTTCAAAAATAAAAAAAAATTAATCGAAAATAAAAATAAAAAAATATCAAAGGGAGAGCATGCTCATGCATCTCCTAAGTTGACCACTTCTTTGTTACGTTCCACATGGGCACCATTGAAGTGTTTCAATCTTTGTCCATTAACTTTGAATTCATGTTTATCAGTGATGGACTTGATTATCACGGCACCATGGGAGAATGGTTTGACAACTTCGAATGGTCCCGACCATCTTGATTTCAGCTTTCCCGGGAAAAGTTTTAGCCGAGAATTGAATAAGAGAACTAGTTTCCCTGGCATGAATTGCCGCGGTAATAGTTTCTTGTCATGCCATTGCTTTGTTTTCTCCTTGTAGATTCTTGCATTGTTATAGGCGAGTGCATAGAATTCTTCTATCTCATTGAGGTCCAAGAAACGCTTTTGTCTGGCACCTTCCCAATTCATATTCACGGTCATGATTGCCCAGTATGCCTTGTGTTCGATTTCCACCGGTAGATGGCATGTTTTGCCATAGACAAGTCGGAAGGGGGACATACCTAAGGGTGTTTTGAATGCAGTGCGATATGCCCAAAGTGCGTCATCTAGTCTTAATGACCAATCCTTCCTATAGGGATTTACAACTTTCTCGAGTATACCCTTCAATTCCCAGTTGGAAATTTCTCCTTGCCCGTTGGTTTGTGGGTGATATGCCATGGTGATCTTGTGTGATATGCCGAAGCGTTGCAATATCTTGGCAATTAGTCTGTTGTCAAAATGCTTGCCTTCGTCACTGATAATTCTCTCGGCATCCCAAACCGTGTAAATATGTTTTTCTGCAAGAATTGTTGCGCGGTCTTGGAATCGTTGTTGGGAACTGCAGCTGCCTCCACCTATTTAGACACGTAGTCGACGACAAGTAGAATGTAGAGTTTGCCGAATGAAGATGGGAAAGGTCCCATAAAATCGATCCCCCATACATCGAACAGTTCCACCTCGATAATGTTCTGGAGTGGCATCTCATGTCGTCTAGAGATATTGCCCGTCCTCTGGAAACGATCACATTGCTTGTAAAAGTCTTGGGCATCTTTGTACAATGTTGGGCAATACAACCCGGATTGCAAAACTTTGGCTGCGGTACGAGTTCCTCCAAAATGTCCTCCATAGGGTGAAGAATGGCATTGTCGGAGTACATTCTGTTGCTCTTCTTCAAAGAAACATTGGCGTATAACCTGATCTGCACATTGTTTAAACAAAAGAGGCTCGTCCCAAAAGTAATGCTTAGCATCATGGCGGAACCGCTTCTTCCCTTGGTGAGTAATGCCATAAGGTAAAATACCACAAACAAGGAAATTAACTAAATCCGCGTACCAGGGTATTGCCGAGGCATGTGCTGCCGTAGCGGCTGCTCCCAAAATTGCCGAGGCGTGCGCGTCAAGGGCTGCTGCAGTGTCGAGAGTTGCCGAGGCATGTGCATCCATGGTTGCCGAGGTAACTAAAATTTGTTCATCCGGGAATGCATCGCATATCTCTAGATCCGCGTCCTCCTCCCTGTTGCGTTCTAAACGTGATAAGTGATTGGCCACTTGATTTTCTGTTCCTTTCCTGTCCTTAATTTCAATATCAAATTCTTGTAAAAGTAATATCCAACGAATCAAACGAGGTTTGGCATCCTTTTTAGCAAATAGATATTTGATTGCCGAATGGTCTGTATGAACAATTACCTTTGTACCAATCAAATAGGATCAGAACTTGTCAAATGCGAAAACTACATCTAGCAACTCTTTCTCCGTTGTTGTGTAATTCACTTGAGCACTATTAAGAGTTTTACTAGCGTAGTATATCACATGGAAGGTCTTACCTGTGCGTTGGCCTAGGACTGCTCCTACCGCGAAATCACTTGCATCACACATGAGCTCAAAAGGTAGCGTCCAATCTGGTGGAACGACAATGGGTGTTGAGGCAAGCTTTTTCTTTAGGGTTTCAAATGCTTGGGTGCAAGAATCATCAAAATCGAAGACTTTATCTTGTTCAAGCAAATTGCACAAGGGTTTAGTGATTTTAGAAAAATTATGAATGAACCTCCTATAAAAACCTACATGTCCAAGAAAACTTCGAATTCCTTTAACTGAACTTGGTGAGGGTAATCTCTCGATCTCGTCCACCTTATCTTTGTTTACTTCAATTTCCTTGGATGAAATCTTGTGGCCGAGCACTATTCCTTCATCTACCATAAAATGGCATTTCTCCCAATTGAGGACTAAATCAGTTTCTTCACATCTTGCCAACACCCTCTCTAAATTGCCGAGACAGCTGTAGAAGTCATTACCAAAAATAGAAAAATCATCCATGAAGATCTCAAGGAAGTCTTCGACCATGTCTGAAAAGAGCGCCATCATGCATCTTTGGAAGGTTGTCGGGGCGTTACACAATCCAAACGGCATCCTTCGGAAGGCATAAGTACCGTATGGGCATGTGAAGGTTGTCTTTTCTTGATCTTCTCGTGCTATGGCAATTTGATTGTAACCTGAATAACCATCAAGAAAACAATAAAAGGGTTTACCTACAAGACGGTCAAGCATTTGATCAATAAAGGGTAATGGGAAGTGATCTTTCTTGGTGGCTTTGTTTAGCTTTCGATAATCCGTAGAAACCCTCCAACCGGTCACAGTCCTGGTTGGAATAAGTTCATTATTTTCATTACTTACCACCGTTATACCTCCCTTTTTCGGTACACATTGTACCGGACTTACCCATGTACTATCAGAGATAGGGTATATAACCCAGCGTCAAGCCACTTGATGATTTCTTTCATTACAACCCCTTTCATGGCATGATTCAGTCTCCTCTGGGCCTCAATTGAAGGTTTGTGATCATCTTCCAACAAAATCTTGTGCATGCACACTGCCGGGCTAATTCCCTTCAAGTCGGCAATTGTCCACCCTATTGCCTTTTTGTGTAGCTTCAACATCTTGATCAGCTTCTTTTCCTGCTCAGGCTATAACTTAGAAGAAATAATTACAGGCAATGTATTATCGGTTCCTAAGTATGCATATTTTAGTTGCTCTGGCAATTGTTTCAACTCAAGAATCGGTGGTTGTTCAATAGAGGGTTTTTCGAGCTTACCATCCTTACCTGAGTAATCCAGTGGTTCAAAGTATTTACCTGGTCGATTGACTAGCCAATTTGCCTCTTCTTGTTGTTCCTCATCGACCGGTTCTTTATACTCCTCAGGTTCCTCTTGATCGGCAATGTAGTTGCCGAGGTAACTAAATTCCTCGTTGAAGTTAAACTCTGCCGTGGCATGAAGAAGTTGGCATTCTTCTGGATCATCGGCATGCCTTAGTGTTTGGAACACATTTAGTTTAACTTGCTGGTCATTCACCCTCATTGTGAGTTCTCCCTTTTCAACATCGATCAAGGTTCTCCCTGTTGCTAGGAATGGTCTCCCGAGAATGATGGGTGCATGCTCATCTGCTTCACAATCCAAAACAATAAAGTCAGCGGGAAAAATAAATTTATCAACTTTTACCAGTATGTCCTCGATTTTTCCCTTTAGATGCACATAGGATCTGTCGGCTAGCTGTAGCATAACTGTTGTAGGTCTTGCCTTCCAGATTCCTAGTTTCTGGAAAACCGATTTAGGTATCAAGTTTATGCTAGCCCCAAGGTCGCATAATGCTTTCCTGGCATAGTGGTTTCCAATGGAACAGGGTATTGTGAAACTTCTGGGATTCTTCAACTTGGGTGGCATACGATTGTGCAACATTGCCATGCATCCCTCTGTTGCGGCAACTGTTTCAAACTCTCCTAGCCTTGTTCTCTTGGACACAATGTCTTTAAGAAACTTGGCATAGTTTGGCATTTGTTCAATTGCTTCCACCAATGGTAAGTTGATGTGGACTTGCTTTAGGATATCAAGAAACTTCTTGAATTGATATTTTGCTTTTGTCGCTTCAACCTTTGTGGGAATGGTGGTGGAAGTCGGATATCTTCGATCCTTTCATTAGTTTGGAACCTGATTGACGGCATTGCTGGGACAACTGGAGTTGCCGAGGCATTATCAACTGGGGTTGCCGAGGCATGATTATCACAAGTTGCCGAAGCATCCTTATCGTCGATTGCCGAGGCATGCTTATTGCCGGTTGCCGAGGCAATTCCTGGTTTAGCATCTGAGGCTTTGCCGCTAGGTTCGTCTTGATCTTTTTGTGGAGTTTTGTTTGATGAGCGGGTTTGAGCCTCTCTAAGTTGTTGGCCACTTCTAGTGGTGATTGCCTTACATTGCTCATGGCCAGTTCCTCTTGCGACTTCAGTATCGCTAGGTAAACCTCCTTGCGGTCTAGTATTCAGATTTTGAGCAAACTGTCTGACTTGATTTTCCAATGATTTGATTGCCGCCTCTTGGTTTTGCAATCTCATCTCGGTCCTGTTATTAAAAGCATCAGTTATTTTTATGAAGTTACTATTCTCAGCCATATAAGATTCAATTTTCATCATAAAATCATTTAGAGAATTTTCCAAAGAACTAGATGTTGTCGGTTGTTGCTGCTGTAACTGTTGCCGTGGCATATTCTGCTGGAATCCCGATGCTTGTGCATTCTGATTGTTCTGGTTTAGAGCATTGTTGGGATTACTCCATGAAAAATTCGGGTGCTTTTTCCAAGCTAGATTGTATGTATTGGACATCACATTGTTGTTCCGATTGTAATTCCCCACATAGAAGCTGAATTTCGGATTCTGCATACATTCAGAAGAAGTATGGTTATCCTCATATAACTCACAAAAAGAATCCATTACCTTGACCTCATGTGTGTTGTTTTGTTTTTGCATGTTCTGGACCATCTTGGTTAAAGTGGCCAATTGGTTAAAGCTGGATTCCGGATTTTGCATTGTTACTTGAGTCCACGCCGGGAATCCGTGTAGGGGGAATTTGTGTAGAAGTTCTCTATATCGCTCCCAAGCCTCGTACATGGATTCATCATCTGCCTACCGAAAAGAAGTAATGTCGTTACGAAGCTTATCAATCAAATTTGTAGGATTAAACCGAGCAAGGAAATCATGACAAAGATCGGTCCAAGATGCTATTGATCCGGCAGGAATGCTATTCAACCATGCTTTCGCCCTATCCCTCAATGAATAGGGGAATAATCTTAATCGTAAGACATCGGGGGTGACTCTGTGTATTTTGAACGAGTTGCAAATCTCGAGGAAAGATTTAAGATGTTTCCGTGCATCTTCAGTTGCTGAGCCACCAAATTGACCAATTGTGTTGATCATATTAAACATTACCAGTTTTAACATAAAGTGGTCAGCTTCAATTTCAGGTGCGACAAATCCTGGATTAAGTCCATCAAGGTCTTCTTCAAGATAGTCTCGAATAGTTCTGTTTCATGCAAGAATCACTCCTCCTGCTAGAACATCTCGATTCATATTACCGTCTTGATTAGCCATTGCTACTCTTATCCTTCGTCTAAGTCTTTGTAAGGTTCGTTCGATTTCTGGATCAAAGGGATATTCTGGTGTAGTTGGTCTCGCCCTGGTCATATACCAATGCAAAACAAAAGTTTGTTAGCCCTTTGAATCTTAAACAAGAAAAGTAAAAAGAAAGTGCAAGAAAATAAAAACAAAGTCGCTATTGCCAATCCCCGGCAACGGCGCCAAAAGCTTGTTGCACGTAAAAAGTGCTATGCAATTGTGCAAGTATACACGTTGCAAGTTATAGTATAAAAGATATCGTCTCCACAGGGATTAGTGCCACTTCAAGAATCTAGTCTCTTGCACTGTAAAAAGTAAAAACACAAATAAAGGATTATAGGAGTTTAACTAATAACTAAACTAGAAACAATAAAGTAAAAGAATAGATGAGATCAAATGAGAGAGATAGGCCAGGTTATCGTGAGTTGAGGTGTGATAGCCGATTGGATCGTCTTGGTAAAAGAGTGCACGGGCAACTCAGTTGCCGTGGCAACTTGCACAACGGGGTTGCCGTGGCAACTAATCGATGGTTGCATGGGCGACTAGTTGGGAAACTACTTGGGCGTCTGGGCAGCAATCTTCAAGGTTCGACAGAGCGTTCTTCAATGGTTTCTTTTTATCCCTAAGTCGAAACTCTAGCTACTTGTGCATGCCTTGACAATACATCCCTGCGTGAATCAAGGGTGAACAACAACCAATCTTGCGCTCCTCTTAGCCGTTGAAATCCTTGACTTATTCCTAAGCCGGATTAATCTTCACCATCAATAGGTTGAATAAAGATCATATTCATCTGTTTCTTGAATCTAACTCTCCCGATATTAGATAAATAGATGAAGTTACGAGATCCTCTCCCAATTCACTCACAAACAAGAATAAGAACCAAGAATTAATAAACCTTGAATAGAAAAGTGCAAACTCTTATTACCTAAACAAAATCCAATAGTTTCTCACAACCACAAAACACAATAACCATAGCCAAATAGATTTAGTTCATGGCTAGGTTCCAAAGAAACACAAGATAAATAATCCCTAGCATGAACCTAATTGAACAAGAAAGAAAAAGATGAAGAATGAAGCTTGTCGAAATCTCCTTGCCCTAGATGCTTGTCGAAAATTCTCTCCTCTTGCTCTCTCTAAGTTGTCGAAATTCCTTTCTAATTTATAGGGCTAGGTCAAAGTCCTTCTTTGAGGAGGAAGTTAAGTTGGAATTAAATTATCTTTAAAGAATATAATTCTTTATTATAATTCTTTATTATAATTATATTCCTACTAGAACTTATCCTATCTTCTTGGAATTTAATTCTTCTTTAATCTCTTCATGGAAATCAAATTCCTTTGGGATTTGGCTTTGCTCCACGTCATCTTGGGCTTGTCTAGTCATCAATTTCGACTACCATATCACCTTGTTCTTTGTTGACAATTGCCCTGGCAACTGGCTCGACGTCTCCTTCATGCATTGCCCTGGCAAATAGCTCGGCATCTCCTTCATGTATTGCCCTGGCAACTAGCTCTAGCCTTGCTTTTGCAAGTGATCCTGCACATACACACAAAACACACCAAAGCAGCATCTTTTCCCACAAAAACTACCAAGTTAAGTAATCAAGCTTAACGATGGAAGGAAACATGGATTAATGCATGAATGGCTAATTATGCAACTAATATGAGCCTAAGTCTAACAATAATATGAGTAAAAAGGGTAAGAAAAATAGTACTTTTGAACACTTATCACTCATGAAGCAATAGGAGTTCAAGGTGTACTAACCTTAAGCCAAAGTGATAAATCCTCATCAAACCTCCTCCAAACATCTGTTTAATTCCTATATTCGAGTCCACCAAAACCTCGAATAAAACAAATACGACTACATAAGCCATTTCACACTATCGGGCTACTTTAGGGTTAAAATGCGTAAAAATAGCTTACCAATTTCGAATTTAGAGAAACAGACTGCGCTAACAGACTCGAAACTTCAAGAAACCCCCGAGTAAGGTCCCTCAAAAAAAGTTAACTATGGTAAAAAAGTCAATGGTCAATGGCGGCTCGGTCAACGGTCAACGGCAGCTCGGTCAAATAGATCAACATCTCAGTTAAACTATTCGACGACTCAGTCAAACGGCTTGGCAGCTTGAAGAATTAGCTTGGTCTACATGCAGGTCGACTCGTTGGGCTGTGACTCAGCCGACCGGCTCAAATGGCTGGCCCAGTAGCTGGACCCAAAAATACAACTGCCTCACCCGCAGCTAGAAGTCACCCACGTGTATGCAGCGGTGTGTACGGCAGCTTCTGGTGGCCAGACGGCGGCTGCAAGGCCATATTCTGACTCTCTTGACGCTAGTGAGCATGATTGTGGCCTCGATTTTTTGTTCTGAGCACTCTAACCCTCTCAACTCAATAATCTAAAACTTTTTTTCTCTCACCCTCTCCGATGGTGGCTCTGATGGCGACGTCGTTGGTACCGATGAACTCGTCTCGATGAGATGAACAGAATGGCGGTAGAGGTATTCACAACAGACGTTCAAATCTCCTTAGATCGGAGTTTGAATCTCCTTTTTAACTTTTTCTCTTTTTTTTCCTTTTCTCTCTCCTACACCACCCACTTTTTTCTTTCTTTTTTTCCCTTTATCTCCTTTTCTCCTCTATTTAAATTTCAAACACCACAAATAAAATTCATCCCTCCAACTTGGATAAAACTATTTATTAAATACCCACCTTTCTCTTCTTCTTTTTTTGCCACAAAGCCCATATCCAATTTTTTTCTTTGGGCTCCTAACATAAAGGCCCAATACCCGGGTCTGAGACCCGATTCGCTAATCTAAAATTTGGGTCGTTACAACTCTTCCCCCTTAAAAGAAATTTTTTCCTCGAAATTTGTACCCAATACTCCACAGAAAATGATGAAACTTTATTAACTCACGTAAGACCTCACACATTTCCCACTATGTAACTCTAATCTCTCACGAAACTTGTCAATTATAACCCTTATCTTCTAACGATAAAAACATAATCTCAAATGATTCTTTCTCTTAGAAGGAATCTATCTTCACTCGGTACATTACAGATGACAAACAAAAACCAATTGTACCCAGACAAAACTGTCACACGAACACGTCATCAAAGAAACTTAATTTATGCTATAAAACCCAAAGGATTGTTGCATAACAAAATCTTTCCACAACTTTACACGATCTAAAAGAATAGGATGTTACACAGCCATTGTAACCAAAACGAAGCGATCCCTCTCGTGGTGATTCCCTGAAGGAGACTCTAACACTGATGACATCCCTTATCAATATCATTGTTTGCCAGGTGCAAAAATTCTAAAAATGAACTGCGTCTCAACTCGCCTCAAGTACTTATCTTAAACTCGACATGATAAGTCATATCAACAACTAAAGCAGTTCCCAAAAACTTGATTCTCACAAAAGTCTTACATTCTAATCTATAACGTGTATGGAAAAATATGTCATCTATACGATCACTCAGATCTGTCATCGAATGGAAATCCCGCCAAGGGATAAGGCTCCATCTCGAATCTCATGCCAAAAGGTAGCATGTACACATTACGGTGTCGCACAACCTAACCCACAACCAATCCAAGCAAACTTTTTATCTGGATCTCACCTTTGCCAAAAATAACGAACAATACTTACCAAGGAAAATATCATTACTCAAAGAAATCTCATCGAACTGTGCACTCACAATCCTTTACAAGACCCACAATCATTTATTTAATTTCCATTGAGGAACATCAAAGCATCACAAAAACTCTAAAAAACTCAATGTTAGACTCACAACAAACGGCAAGTCAACCACTTATCACTATCTTAAACACAAGACCCCTTACTGTTTCCCAAAACACGCAGTGAAAATTTCATACAAACTGTTGCTCCCAAAATTCACCATATAATGACCATTGTACTGTATAGAAGAATCTCTTGCCTTGATACATCTTTCTCTAAAACACCTACGACAAGATCTCAAAGTCTATCAAAAACCATCGAACATAAATCCAATCATGACACTGTGTCCTCTTAACCAGAATCAGATGCTACTTCTCATGGCTTCCAAAGCAAATCAATCCTTAACTCAGAGCTTAACTAATAAAAAACACGAGAACCAGTACTGATCGTTTAGTACCAACACCAGATGAATCGAGTATTGGTATCGCATTGGGCTAGTATCGATACTCCCTTACATGACCATCACTTACAGTCCATGATCGCCTTCATGGGAAGCACGAACTAATTTTGTACAATCCATCATTTATCAAGATCACTTAGATGGTGATCGATCACACAATCAATAGTTCTCAATTACTTTGACTCACGTCATTTTCCAAAACTCAAATTACATAAAAATCAAGTACCTAAAATTTCACACTGTTGGGTAGGCACACCCTTCACTCTTATTGTACAAAAATACAACCCTGACAATGCAACAAAACATCTTCATGAATCTCAAAATGTTACTCAACTTTAATTGAGTGAACACCACTGTCACAACAAAATGGTCTCACGAAGCTCAGATCTTCACCAATGTTCCTCGGCTCATTCCAAGGGAACTGTGATACAAATCACTAGCATTTACGAAGTCTCAAGCCCTTGCCTTCTTAACTGATTACATGGTAACTAACCTTTCCCGCACACAAGGTCGTTAATGTAATTATCTTGTCAAAGCCTATATTTCCAATTTCCTTACACATTCACATGTGTCACACAACGCATTAAACTTATATTCAAGAGACAATATGGTGGCCCCCACCCTATTATCGTTGAAATACCTCAAACATCATTGTAAACATCAACCGTTACCATGACACGCCCTAAAAAGAGAAATTCACATACCAAAATCCATTTCAAAATTACTAGCCTCCAACACTTTAGCCATAAGCATCACATTCTTAAACCAATCCCAGAAAAACACACAGGCATTTTACAATCAGTTAAACAAGTCATCCACCTTAAGAGACAAGTAACGGTATTTCGCTGTCACTTAACAAGATATCGACAGTCTAAGCATCACCTCAACGAACCAACTTCTCACTAGCGAACAAGCCCGGTCTCTTTTGGGGAAACACTCAGATAAAAGAAACCCCGTTGAAGTTGCACATTCACAATTGAATCTTTGACTCTCTCAACTAGGTTGGTGTCATCTAAAGAAGATGTTGGGTACTGATGTCCAACTCAGCCTTACCTCAACATGCACCCACATTCTTGATAGGAAGGAAATCCTGACGACTCATCCATGAAGCATAAACAAACACTCTGGAAAACTGAAAGCTCTTGAGTGTTGAACTACATACATTGGCATCTGCCAACGGTCAAACATGTCTCACAACCCTGTTATGCCATTCTCTAAATGACCAATACAAAATCACGGTAGAAGAGCAACGGTTAAACATTTTCATTAACGAAGGTTGGGTTCTGATAAGTGTTCTAAAGTACTATTTTTTACCTTTTTTTACTCATATTATTGTTAGACTTAGGCTCATATTAGTTACATAATTAGTCATTCATGCATTAATCCATGTTTCCTTCCTCGTTGAGCTTGATTGCATAACTTGGTAGTTTTTGTGGGAAAAGATGCTGCTTTGGTGTGTTTTGTGTGTATGTACAGGATCACTTGCCAAAGCAAGGCTAGAGCTAGTTGCCAGGGCAATGCATGAAGGAGATGCCGAGCTAGTTGCCAGGGCAATGCATGAAGGAGACGCCGAGACAGTTTCCAGGGCAATTGTCGACAAAGAATAAGGTGATATGGTAGTCGAAATTGATGACTAGACAAGCCCAAGATGACGTAGAGCAAAGCTAAATCCCAAAGGAGTTTGATTTCCATGAAGAGGTTAAAGAAGAATTAAATTCCAAGAAGATAGGAGAAGTTCTAGAAGGAATATAATTATAATAAAGAATTATATTCTTTAAAGATAATTTAATTCCAACTTAACTTCCTCCTCAAATGAGGATTTTGACCTAGCCCTATAAATATATCACCAAGCCGTCAACTCCAAAGAGAGAGAGAGGAGAGAATTTTCAACAAGCATCAAGGGCAAGGAGATTTCGACAAGCTTCATCCATCCTTCATCTTTTTCTTTCTTGTTAAATTAGGTTCATGCTAGGGATTCTTTATCTTGTGTTTCCTTGGAACCTAGCCATGAACTAAATCTATTTGGCTAAGGTTATTGTGTCTTGTGGTTGTGAGAAACTATTGGATTTTGTTTAGGTAATAAGAGTTTGCACTTTTCTATTCAAGGTTTATTCATTCTTGGTTCTTATTCTTGTTTGCGAGTGAATTGGGAGAGGATCTCGTAACTTCATCTATTTATCTAATATCGGGAGAGTTAGATTCAAGAAACGAATGAATATGATCTTTATTCAATCTATTGATGGTGATGATTAATCCGGATTAGGAATAAGTTAAGGATTTCAACGGCTAAGAGGAGCGCAAGATTGGTTGTTGTTCACCCTTGATTCACGCAGGGATGTATTATCAAGGCATGCACAAGTAGCTAGAGTTTCGACATAGGGATAAGAAGAAACCATTGAAGAACGCTCTGCCGAGCCTTGAAGATTGCTGCCCAGACACCCAAGTAGTTGCCCAACTAGTCGCCCAGGCAACCATCGATTAGTTGCCAAGGCAACCCCGTTGTGCAAGTTACCACGGCAACTGAGTTGCCCTTGCACTCTTTTACCAAGACGATCCAATCGGCTATCACACTTCAACTCACGATAACCTGGCCTATCTCTCTCATTTGATCTCATCTATTCTTTTACTTTATTGCTTTCTAGTTTAGTTATTAGTTAAACTCCTATAATCTTCTATTTGTGTTTTTACTTTTTATAGTGCAAGAGATTAGATTCTTGAAGTGGCACCAATCCTGTGGAGACGATATCTTTTATGCTATAACTTGCGACGTGTACACCTGCACAATTGCGGAGCACTTATTACGCGCAACAAGTTTTTGCCGCCGTTGCCGGGGATTGGCAATAGCGACTTTGTTTTTATTTTCTTGCACTTTCTTTTTACTTTTCTTGTTTAAGATTCAAAGGGCTAACAAACTTTGGTTTTGCATTGGTATATGACCAGGGCGAGACCGATTACACCAGAATATCCATTTGATCCATAAATCGAACGAACCTTACAAAGACTTATACGAAGATTAAGAGTAGCAATTGCTAATCAAGACGGCAATATGAATCAAGGCGTTCCAGTAGGAGGATGAGTGATTCTTGCACGAAATAGAACTATCCGAGACTATCTTGAAGAAAATCTTGATGGACTTAATCCAAGAGTTGTCGCACTTGAAATTGTAGTCGACCACTTTGAGTTGAAACTGGTGATGTTTAATATAATCAACACAATTGGTCAATTTGGCGGGTCAGCAACTGAAGATGTGCGACAACATCTTAAATCTTTCCTCGAGATTTGCAACTCGTTCAAAATACACGGAGTCACCCCCAATGTTTTACAATTAAGATTATTCCCCTATTCACTGGAGATAGGGCGAAAGCATGGTTGAATAGCATTCCTGCCGGATTAATAGGATCTTGGACAGATTTTTGTCGTGATTTCCTTGCTTGGTTTAATCCTACAAATTTGACTGATAAGCTTCGTAACGACATTACTTTTTTCGGTAGACAGATGATGAATCCATGTACGAGGCTTGGGAGCGATATAGAGAACTTCTACACAAATGTCCCCTACACAGATTCCCAGTGTCGACACAAGTAACAATGTTTTACAACGTCGTGAATACACCAACAAAGATGATGCTAGATGCCTCGGCAAACGACATACACCGACGATAAAGACGCCTCGGCAACTTGCGATAAACATACCTCGGAAACCCCAGTTGATAATGCCTCGGCAACTCCAGATGTCCCGACAATGCCGTCAATCAGGTTTCAAACCAATGAAAGGATCGAAGATATCCGACTTCCACCACCATTCCCACAAAGGTTGAAACGAAAAAAGCAAGAATACCAATTCAAGAAGTTTCTTGATATCCTAAAGCAAGTCCAAATCAACTTGCCATTGGTGGAAGCAATTGTACAAATGCCAAACTATGCCAAGTTTCTTAAAGATATTGTGTCCAAGAGAACAAGGCTAGGAGAGTTTGAAACAATTGCCGCAACAGAGGGATCCATGCCCATGTTGAACAATCGTATCCCACCTAAGTTGAAGGATCCCGAAAGTTTCACAATACTCTCTTCCATTAGAAACCACTATGTAGGGAAATTATTATGTGACCTTCGGGCTAGCATAAACTTGATGCCTAAATCGGTTTTCCAGAAACTAGGAATCGGGAAGGCAAGACCTACAACAGTTATGCTACAGCTAGCCGACAAATCCTATGTGCATCCAGAGGGAAAAATCGAAGAGATACTAGTAAAAGTTGACAAATTTATTTTTCCCGCTGACTTTATTGTTTTGGATTGTGAAGCAGATGAGCATGCACCTATCATTCTCGGGAGACCATTCCTAGCAACAGGGAGAACCTTGATCGATGTTGAAAAGGGAGAACTCACAATGAGGGTGAATGACCAGCAAGTTAAACTAAATGTGTTCCAAACACTAAGGCATGCCGATGAACCAGAAGAATGCCAACTTCTTCATGCCAGGGCAGAGTTTAACTTCGACAAGGAATTTAGTTGCCTCGGTAACTACATTGCCGATCAAGAGGAATCTGAGGAGTATGAAGAACCGATCAATGAGGAACAACAAGAAGAGGCAAATTGGCTAGTCAATAGGCCAGGTACATACTTTGAACCACTGGATTACTCAGGTAAGGAAGGTAAGCTCGAAAAGCCCTCTATTGAACAACCACCGATTCTTGAGTTGAAACAGTTGCCAGAGCAACTAAAATATGCATACTTAGGAACCGATAATACATTGCCTGTAATTATTTCTTCTAAGTTACAGCCTGAGTAGGAAAAGAAGCTAATCAAAATGTTGATGCTACACAAGAAGGCAATAGGGTAGACAATTGTCGACTTGAAGGGAATTAGCCCGACAGTGTGCATGTACAAGATTTTGTTGGAAGATGATCACAAACCTTCAATTGAGGCCCAGAGGAAACTGAATCATGCCATGAAAGGGGTTGTAATAAAAGAAATCATCAAGTGGCTTGACGCTGGCATTATATACTCTATCTCTGATAGTACATGGGTAAGTCTGGTACAATGTGTACCGAAAAAGGGAGGTATAACGGTGGTAAGTAATGAAAACAATGAACTCATTCCAACCAGGACTGTGACCGGTTGGAGGGTTTGTATGGATTATCGAAAGCTAAACAAAGCCAATAGGAAAGATCACCTCCCAAAGCACCAGAAGATCAAGAAAAGACAACCTTCACACGCTCATACGGTACTTATGCTTTCCGAAGGATGCCGTTCGGATTGTGTTACGCCTCCGCAACCTTCCAAAGATGCATGATGGCACTCTTTTCAGACATGGTCGAAGACTTCCTTGAGATCTTCATGAATGATTTTTTTTGTTTTTGGTAATGACTTCGACAGCTACCTCGGCAATTTAGAGAAGGTGTTGGCAAGATGTGAAGAAACTGATTTAGTCCTCAATTGGGAGAAGTGCCATTTTATGGTAGATGAAGGAATAGTGCTCGGCCACAAGATTTCATCCAAGGGAATTGAAGTAGACAAAGCCAAGGTGGACGTGATCGAGAGATTATCCCCGCCAAGTTCGGTTAAAGGAATTCGAAGCTTTCTTGGACATGCAGGTTTTTACAGGAGGTTCATTCATAATTTTTCTAAAATCACTAAACACTTGTGCAATTTGCTTGAGCAGGATAAAGTCTTCGATTTTGATGATTCTTGCACCCCAAGCATTCGAAACCCTAAAGGAAAAGCTTGCCTCGGCACCCATTGTCGTTCCACCAGATTGGACACTACCTTTTGAGCTCATGTGTGATGCAAGTGATTTTGCGGTAGGAGCAGTCCAAGGCCAACGCACAGGTAAGACCTTCCATGTGATATACTATGCTAGTAAAACTCTTAATAGTGCTCAAGTGAATTACACAACAACGGAGAAAGAGTTACTAGCTGTAGTTTTCGCATTTGACAAGTTACGGTCCTATTTGATTGATACAAAGGTAATTGTTCATACAGACCATTCGGCAATCAAATATCTATTTGCTAAAAAGGATGCTAAACCTCATTTGATTCGTTAGATATTACTTTTACAAGAATTTGATATTGAAATTAAGGACAGGAAAGGAACAAAAAATCAAGTGGCCGATCACTTATCACGTTTAGAACGCAGTAGGGGGGAGGATACAGATTTAGAGATATGTGATGCATTCCCGGATGAGAAACTTTTAGTTGCCTCGGCAACCATGGATGCGTATGCCTTGGCAACCCTCGACGCTTTGGCAGCCCTTGACGCACACGCCTCGAAAATTTTGGGAGCAGTCGTCATGGCAGCATATGCCTCGGTAATATCCTGGTACGCGGATTTTGTTAATTTCCTTGTTTGTGATATTTTACCTTATGGTCTTACTCACCAAGGGAAGAAGCGGTTCCGCCATGATGCTAAGCATTACTTTTGGGATGAGCCTCTTTTGTTTAAACAATGTGCAGATCAGGTTATACGTCGATGTGTCCCTGAAGAAGAGCAGCAGAATGTACTCCGACAATGCCATTTTTCACCCTATGGAGGACATTTTGGAGGAACTCGTACCGTGACCAAAGTTTTGCAATCAGGTTTGTATTGGCCAACATTGTACAAAGATGCCCAAAACTTTTACAAGCAATGTGATCGTTGCCAGAGGACGGGCAATATCTCTAGAAGACATGAGATGCCGCTCCAAAACATCATCGAGGTGGAATTGTTCGATGTATGGGGAATCGATTTTATGGGACCTTTCCCATCTTCATTCGGCAACCTCTACATTCTACTTGTCGTCAACTACGTGTCTAAATAGGTTGAGGCAGCTGTAGTTCCCAACAACGATTCCAAGACCGTGCAACGATTCTTGCAGAAAATCATATTTAAACAGTTTGGGATGTCGAGAGCAATTATCAGTGACGAAGGAAAGCATTTTGACAACAGACTTATTGCCAAGATGTTGCAATGCTTCGGCGTAACACACAAGATTGCCACGGCATATCACCCACAAACCAACAGGCAAGCAGAAATTTCTAATCGGGAATTGAAGGGTATACTCAAGAAAGTTGTAAATCCCTCTAGGAAGGATTGGACATTAAGACTAGATGACGCACCTTGGGCATATCGCACTGCATTCAAAACACCCTTAGGTATGTCCCCTTTCCGACTTATCTATGGAAAAACATGCCATCTACCGGTGGAAATCTAACACAAGGCATATTGGGCAATGAAGACCGTGAATATGGATTGGGAAAGTGCCGGACAAAAGCGTTTGTTGGACCTCAACGAGATAGAAGAATTCCGTGCTCTCGCCTATAACAATGCACGAATCTACAAGGAGAAAGCAAAGCAATGGCATGACAAGAAACTATTCCCGCGGCAATTCACGCTAGGGCAACTAGTTCTCTTATTCAATTCTCGGCTAAAAATTTTCCCATGAAAGCTGAAATCAAGATGGTCGGGACCATTCGAAGTTGTCAAACCATTCTCCCATAGTGCTGTGATAATCAAGTCCATCAATGGCAAACATGAATTCAAAGTTAATGGACAAAGATTAAAGCACTACAATGGTGCCCATGTGGAACGTAACAAATAAGTGGTCACCTTAGGATATGCATGAGCATGCTCTTCCTTCGATATTTTATTTTTATTTTTATTATTTTCAATTACTTTTTTATTTTATTTTATTTTATTTTATTTTTTTACTAATTTTTATTTCTGATTATTATTATATTTTTAGGATATATTTATTTTCTTTTTTTTATCTTTTTAAGTTTAAGAATCCCTTTACACATATTTATTTATTTTCCTTTATTAGTTTATCTTTAATTTTAATTCTTATTTGATTTGTCTTTGAATTATAGGAAAAGAGTTCAAGATAAAGAGGAATAAGAAGGAAAACATCTTCAACAAGGAAATTAATGGGTTGAATCTAAGGCTTATATAAAGCATCCAACTTACCTTCATTAAACCCCCTTGCCGTCACCCTTCCCCTAAACCGAAACCCCACCCACCATATTTACTACCTATCTTTTCTATACAACCCATCACCATTAACTTCCAAGAAACCTATTCCTACTTTTCATCTTGCAACTCTTTAGTTTCTTTTATTTTCTTTTCTTTGTTTTTACAAAACTCACAACCAAGATCATCTACGGCATCCAAAATTAAATTTTTAGTTCATCCAAGTTCCTCCAAAGAACCAAGATACAAGAAGTTTGCTACACCGGTGGTTCAAGAAAGATTTCACTCCAAGTTTGAAAGCTAAAAGATTTACGAAGAACAAGGCTTTGAATACTCCAACTCTCATCAAGATTTCGGCCTTGAACCATTCATCTTCGAGAGAATTGTACATCAAAAGTGGCAATTATTTTGCCATCAATCGGAACCGGGTAACATCTCATGGGTAAGAGAATTGTATGCTCACTCACCTAACCCGGATAATCCTTATGTTTTTGTTCGTGACAAGGCCATACTCATAAGCCCCGAAAACATCAACACCTTTTACGGGCTTTACATTGAGAAGGACGAGCATCAAGCCTTTGCTGATCAAACAATGCCCAAGCAACTCGACAAGGTGCTTCAAGAACTCACTCTACCGGGAATTCATTGGAACGACGGTAAATACAAGGGCACGGAAAATCGCCTTCGGCTTAAACCTGAGGCAAAACTATGGAATAAGTTTGTTAAAACTTCTTTAATGCCCACCACACACAATATTACCGTTGATATACCACGTCTTTTGCTCATACATTCTATCTTGCATAATCGCATCATTAACATTGGAAAAATTATTTGTGATGAGATTTTTGTATGTAGCTCAAAGGACAAGGGTTCTCTTTTCTTCCCTTGCTTAATTTCTAATCTTTGCAAGGAGATGCATGTCCCAAGTGAGTCCACCGATGAAAAGGCCCTACCAAAGTCCGGTTGGAATCAAGCACAAATCTGAAAGCTAATGGGAGAGGCACCGGAAAAATCCTCAAGGCCTCCAATTGTCGCGGCAACTCCTGCCGCCCCGGCAATCCCTGATGCCCAAGCACCTAACGCCCGGGCAACTTGGCCATTAAACTCAGGACACTTTGAAGCACTCTTGCAACCATTGGCAAACCACTTAAGACAAATTGAAGACCGGCAACTAATGCTCATGCGGTACATGAAGGAGCACAACAATACCATCACCCAAGTCATCATAGAAAAGTACCCGGACAGCCGCGTGCCGTTCCCAATTTTTCCTGCCGAGATCCTTACCCGGGAACCAATGAAGCAGTCACCGCGGCAACCTACCCCGTGACTGCCCAAGCAGATGCCATGGCAACCAACCCTGAAGATGCCACGGCAACCAAAGCTAAAGACATCTCGGCAACCACTGCAAAAGCCAAAGGTAAAGCACCTATGCCTGAATCAACTCGTACGGAATCATTGTTTGATTTTTCAGATTCAGACGAGTCCTCCATTGCACCAACAAAGACCGCACCAATTGAATCCTCCAAGCGAAAAGCCAATGACATTGATGAAGAGGACAATGAGGACAACCCCGTACGAGGATCGATTCCACCATCGGCAACAAGGAAACAATCATCGTGTTCAAGCAAGAGAATCAAGACACCGACCAAAAGGAAACTAATCATCCATGATGACGAACTCTCGGAGTAAGTCCTCGTTTGCATTTTATTTTTCGTTATTTTTATTTTTCTCTAATGCATGCATTGAGGACAATGCCTCACTCGAGTTTGGGGGGGATTGTTATTAGTAGTTACCATGTTTAGTTGCATTCATCTTAAGTATTGCATTTAGATACATAAATTGCTTGTCATGCCTTTAGTTGGGACAAGAATTGCCTAGATTTGACGAATATCCGATGATAACTTTACCAATGCACTTAATTGATAGAATTTTAATTCTAGGATAACCATGGAAAAACTTAGAATTTTACTATGATGTTAAATTTGATGAAAAACTGTTGTGGTTTGATTGATTTAAGGAATTCTAGTGAACTTAGGTTGATAAATAAACAAATTGGGGGATTAGAATAAAAATTGTATGAATGCTAGAGGTGCCCGAAATTGGCTCTAGCATGTGCTAAAAAAATGGATCACTGGAGGTGCCCAAAATTGGCTCTAGTATGTGCTAAAAATGGATCGCTAGAGGTGCCCGAAACCGGCTCTAGTCGAATAAATTAATTAACTTAAGGAAACTAAAAACAAAACACTAGAGGTGCCCGAAATCGACTCTAGTTAAACATGTTAAAAAGAAACCAATGAAGTAATTTGAAAGCCTCTCGTTTGCATAGAATCCGAAAAATCAACTTGCACACAACTCCGCACACATTCACAAGCATTATAGTTTGATTTCGAGTAACTCCTAAGTTTTCTGAAAAATGAAAAGCCAATCATACTTTGTGCCCTGGTTCTGAGAATTGAAATCAAGTTCAATGCTAAGTTTGTGAAAATTGAAGTCTTGACAGGTAATTATTAGTTTGCATTGCTTGAGGACAAGCAATAGTTTGAGTTTGGGGGTGTGATAAGTGTTCAAAAGTACTATTTTTACCCTTTTTACTCATATTATTGTTAGACTTAGGCTCATATTAGTTACATAATTAGTCATTCATGCATTAATCCATGTTTCCTTCCATCGTTGAGCTTGATTGCATAACTTGGTTGTTTTTGTGGGAAAAGATGCTGCTCAGTGTGTTTTGTGTGTATGTACAGGATCACTTGCCAAAGCAAGGCTAGAGCTAGTTGTCAGGGCAATGCATGAAGGAGATGTCGAGCTAGTTGCCAGGGCAATGCATGAAGGAGATACCGAGCCAGTTGCCAGGGCAATTGTCGACAAAGAATAAGGTGATATGGTAGTCAAAATTGATGAATAGACAAGCCCAAGATGACGTGGAGCAAAGCTAAATCCCAAAGGAGTTTGATTTCCATTAAGAGGTTAAAGAAGAATTAAATTCCAAGAAGATAGGAGAAGTTATAGAAGGAATATAATTATAATAAAGAATTATATTCTTTAAAGATAATTTAATTCCTACTTAACTTCCTCCTCAAAGGAGGACTTTGACCTAGCCCTACAAAAAGATCACCAAGCCGTCAACTCCAAAGAGAGAGAGAGGAGAGAATTTTCGACAAGCTTCATCCATCCTTCATCTTTATCTTTCTTGTTCAATTCGGTTCATGCTAGGGATTCTTTATCTTGTGTTTCTTTGGAACCTAGCCATGAACTAAATCTATTTGGCTAAGGTTATTGTGTCTTGTGGTTGTGAGAAACTATTGGATTTTGTTTAGGTAATAAGAGTTTGCACTTTTCTATTCAAGGTTTATTCATTCTTGGTTCTTATTCTTGTTTGCGAGTGAATTGGGAGAGAATCTCGTAACTTCATCTATTTAGCTAATATCGTGAGAGTTAGATTCAAGAAACGAATGAATATGATCTTTATTCAATCTATTGATGGTGAAGATTAATCCAGCTTAGGAATTAGTTAAGGATTTCAACAGCTAAGAGGAGCACAAGATTGGTTGTTGTTCACCCTTGATTCACGTAGGGATGTATTATCAAGGCATGCACAAGAAGCTAGAGTTTCGACTTAGGGATAAGAAGAAACCATTGAAGAACGCTCTGCCGAACCTTGAAGGTTGCTGCCCAGACACCCAAGTAGTTGCCCAACTAGTCGCCCAGGCAACCATCGATTAGTTGCTAATGCAACCCCGTTGTGCAAGTTGCCACGGCAACTGAGTTGCCCTTGCACTCTTTTACCAAGACGATCCAATCGGCTATCACACTTCAACTCACGATAACCTGGCCTATCTCTCTCATTTGATATCATCTATTCTTTTACTTTATTGCTTTCTAGTTTAGTTATTAGTTAAACTTTTATAATCTTCTATTTGTGTTTTTACTTTTTATAGTGCAAGAGATTAAATTCTTGAAGTGGCACCAATCCCTGTGGAGACGATATATTTTATACTATAACTTGCGATGTGTACACTTGCACAATTGCGGAGCACTTATTACGCGCAACAGGTTCCCTCAAGGTTTAAAGTTTCAAGCACAACTCTCGTCATTACAGTCTAGCATCGCGCTTGATTAACCCAATCAATTTCCAAGGTGCAACAACTCTTAAGAAGGTAGCTATATCAAACCTGTGGTACGTCAAACTTCGGTCATATTCTTACGGACTAATGGATCTCTAATCCATTATCTTTGAGAAATGCCTTTGAAAAGGGCGATGATACTTCCCAAGTATCAACGAAAACTCCTTTTTAAGCGAACAAATAGTCCTCTAGCCAATGCGCATCCAATGATCAATTTCGAAAGTAGGTTATACAAACTCGTATCGTAAATGTTTTTCATGCATAACAATAAAGATTCTTTACCACAAACTCTCATAACGTATCTAGAGGCTTCATAACGACTACAACACTCAACAAAATCACAATTTAGGTGGTAGGAGGTCGACACACCCTCGACTCTAGCATCATTTAACTAACTCGTATCTTAAAAATCCGGGGTGACCTCTCCCTTGGAATCACTCCCATGAGAGGCTCAATACTTAACTCGGCCCTCTCGTCTACGATCATAACCATCTTAGTGTCGTAACATTGAATGCACCATCAGAATTCTAGTCTTAAGGAGTACGAACATAATTTAAGGGCTTGTATTCAATAGACATCTTACTAAATGTTGACTTTTGCTAACACTTGGCAAACAATTGAATATTTAGTGTAAAAGTGCAAGAAAACAATGGCAATGTGAGTCTTATGTGTGCAATATACACGGTCAGCAAGTAATACAATAGAAAGTTGAGTATCGAATCCACAAGGATTGTCCAAGAACTTATTTGCTTAATGTTTACTTGTTTGCAAGAAAAATGAAAGTGTTGGAATAATTTGAGTCTTTGATCGAAAGATAGCGAAAACAAAATAGTGAAAATAGTCTGGCAACAAAAGTGTTTAATTGAATGATGGGTGTTGGCAAAGGATGCCTAGATTTCACGCTACTTATGCCAGACTTTAATAATGTCCTACCTTGGTTTTATTACCAAGCAGATTAAAGGTAGTATTACCTCTGTCGACGACAATACCCTAAGTTAACCATGATAAAACCCCTATATGTCTATAGTGAAGCTTTTTATTAATTAACTCGATTAAGTATCTACCTTTACTCCTAAGGGGTAGAATCACTTTCGAAGTAAGTTCATCTACTTAAACATCTTCTATCGAAGCTTCTCACCTTAGTAACTGCCAACTAATCATTGCCCCTTAAGTCTATTAAGATATTGAGGTGTAATATGCACACTATGCCAACTGTCGTATGGCAAAGGATTTGAGAAAATTAAGTACTAGAAGCTAGAAAATAATGTCAAGGCATGTTGAACTATTAAAAAATAAACATAAATTTAGCTTCCATCGCAAACATCCCCCAACCAACTGTAAAAGCTTAGTTCATGGTTGGGGGTCCATCTACAAAATATGATCGTATCTTAACATCACCATTTAAATAAAATTAAAACTAAGAGAATGGGAAAGAAGGAGATCCGTAGATGCATCCCTTCAATTGCTCTAGAGCTCTTGGTCTTAGTTGGTTGAACCACATCACCTCTCAGTTCACTATGGTGCATCCTCTCTTTCGATTCGATCTCCTTAAGTGGTGGTGTGAGCTTCTTTAAATAGGCTTGCGTGGAAACCCTAAGATAAGCTTCTTAAGTTTAAAATTCGAATGTGCGAAGAGATAGGATGCAATATCCTTTTATCTTTATTTGAATCCTAGAGCTGATGTGTACATGGTCCAATGTTACGTGTAATAAGTGCTATGCAATTGTGCAAGTATACACGCCGCAAGTAATAAAGTGATATGAGTATCGAGTATCGTCTCCACAGGGATTGGTTTGGGCCACTTTGCTTAAGTTACTGCACTATGAAAAGTAAAAAACACAATTGATAATAGGAGTTCTAATTAACGAGTAAACTAAGAGCAATAAACTAAAGGAATAGATTAAATCAAAAGAGAGAATAGGTCAGGTTATCATGAGTTGAGGTGTGATAGCCGATTGGATCGTCTTGGTAAAAGAGTGCAAGGGAAACTCAGTTGCCGTGGCAACTTGCACAGCGGGGTTGCCTGGGCGACTAGCTGGGCAACTACTTGGGCGTCTGGGCAGCAACTTCAAGGTTCGGCAGAGCGTTCTTCAATGGTTTCTTCTTATCCCTAAGTCGAAACTCTAGCTACTTGTGCATGCCTTGATAATACATCCCTGCATGAATCAAGAGTGAACAACAACCAATCTTGCACTCCTCTTAGCCGTTGAAATCCTTAACTTATTCCTAAGCTGGATTAATCTTCACCATCAATAGATTGAATAAAGACCATACTCATTCGTTTCTTGAATCTAACTCTCCCGATATTAGATAAATAGATGAAGTTACGAGATCCTCTCCCAATTCACTCGCAAACAAGAATAAGAACCAAGAATGAGTAAACCTTGAATTGAAAGTGCAAACTCTTATTACCTAAACAAAATCCAATTGTTTTTCACAACAACAAAACACAATAACCCCAACCAATCAAGTTAGTTCATGGTTGGGTTCAAAAGATATACAAAGAATAATCCCCAAACCATGAATCTAATGGAAGCAAAGAAGAAGAAGAAATCTAACTCTCTCCCTTCTTGCTATCTTGTCGAAATCTCTTCCTTCTTACCCTTTGGAGTTGTCGAAAATCCTCTCCTCTTGCTCTCTATGGATTGTCGAAATCTCCATCTTATTTATAGGGCTAGGCCAAAGTCCTTCTTTGAGGAGGAAGTTAAGTTGGAATTAAATTATCTTTAAAGAATATAATTCTTTATTATAATTGTATTCCTACTAGAACTTCTCATATCTTCTTGGAATTTAACTCTTCTTTAATCTCTGCATGGAAATCAAATTCCTTTGGGTTTGGGCTTTGCTCCACGTCATCTTGGGCTTGTCTAGTCATCAATTTCGACTACCATATCACCTTTGCTCTTGTCGACAATTGCCATGGCAACTGGCTCGGCGTATCCTTCATGTATTGCCCTGGCAACTGGCTCGGCATATCCTTCATACATTGCCCTGGCAACTAGCTCTGGCCTTGCTTTGGCAGGTGATCCTGCATATACACACAAAACACACCAAAGTAACATCTTTTCCCACAAAAACTACCAAGTTATGTAATCAAGCTCAACGATGGAAGGAAACATGGATTAATGCATGAATGGCTAATTATGCAACTAATATGAGCCTAAGTCTAATAATAATATGAGTAAAAAGGGTAAGAAAAATAGTACTTTTGAACACTTATCATCCAACGACTATTTTGACCAGTCAACAGGCATCAATCCTTTGCTAGTTGAGCTTTGGCATTGTCTGGTCCATCTATGCCAACTGCTACTCGGCAATTCTCTTGCTTTCCTTCTTGCACTATTTGCTAGCGCCTCTCTGCGATGCCTGACTGCTTGTGTCCTGCATCAAAACCAGCGAAACAACCCTTCATTCTGGCAAAAAAATAACTCCTAACTCCTTATGCAAATACATGAATTCTAACAACTAAATGCAAACATATCTACTTAAAGACAAGCAGAAGCATTATGAAATAAGCGTAAAAATTAGTGCTTTGAGGAGTTAACACGCCCCCAAACCTAGCTCATTGCTTTTCCCCAAGTAATACAACCAAAAATCTAAAAAACATAAAAACAAAAAAGTACCTCGGCAAAAATTGTCATGGTTCCCAACACCTACCAGCTAGCAAAATGTTATCCTAGGTCTGCCTTCGGATATTCAGTGTATCAATTCCAAGCAGATAAACAAATTCAAGTACAGCAATATAGATCTAGTCTAAAGTCATCTAGTGTGTAGAAAAAAATACGAGCAATATGCATCAAGTTTATCTCACTCCCTTAGCCAACTTTACTATCCAAACTCATAATTTCATTTATTTATTAGCCAAGGGTGTTTTTATGCTGGCATTTAATTAGGGTCGTGTCATGCACAATTTGGCGTGAGGTATAAGAGGGAGCAAACCACGAATACCCACATTAATCTAGATTACATCACTAAGCTAACCCATTACACTCATACCCTAGAGTTATGTTGGCTTGAGAACTAAGAGGAAGCAAAACACGAAGACCCAAGTTAATTATTTTCCCTAAGGCATAGGAGTGTTCTAAAGTTTCTTCAGCTTCTGGCAAAATATTATTTCGCAGACTACGTACATACCGCGTGTATAGTGAAACTAAAGTTCCCTAAACTAGAGTTCAATTGCCAAGCTACTTTTCATTGCTAACCTGCTGGCAAAGAAATTATAAACTTTAGTTTTCTTCATTGGACAGATAATCTAGCATAATTTCTCCTAACCTAGCGGTGTTGGTAACAAGTATAAAATCGACCAAGGCAAAAAAAAATTACGGTTTGGTGTTCATGTGTTAAATCCTACATGGCAGGTGATAAGTGTTCAAAAGTACTATTTTTCTTACCCTTTTTACTCATATTATTGTTAGACTTAGGCTCATATTAGTTGCATAGTTAGCCATTCATGCATTAATCC
Source organism: Hibiscus mutabilis (assembly GCA_019671005.1). NCBI lineage: Eukaryota > Viridiplantae > Streptophyta > Magnoliopsida > Malvales > Malvaceae > Hibiscus > Hibiscus mutabilis. The sequence goes on along the minus strand of CM033729.1, from coordinate 43,701,901 downwards.
ATGTTTCCTTCCATCGTTGAGCTTGATTACATAACTTGGTAGTTTTTGTGGAAAAGATGCTGCTTTGGTGTGCTTTGTGTGTGTATGTGCAGGATCACTTGCCAAAGCAATGCCGAGCTAGTTGCCAGGGCAATGCATGAAGGATATGCCGAGCTAGTTGCCAGGGCAATGCATGAAGGAGACGCCGAGCCGTTTGCCATGGCAATTGTCGACAAACAAAAAATGCAATAGGGATGTCGAAATTAATGACTATACAAGCCCAAGATGACATGGAGCAAGGCCCAAGCCCAAAGGAATTTGATTGCCATGCAGAGATTAAAGAAGAATTAAATTCCAAGAAGATAGGAGAAGTTCTAATAGGAATATAATTATAATAAAGAATTATATTCTTTAAAGATAATTTAATTCCAACTCAAACTCCTCCTCAAAGAAGGACTTTGGCCTAGCCCTATAAATAGCAAGGAGATTTCGACAATCAAGAGAGGGAGAGCATTAGGGGAAATTTCTACAAGAACCAAAAGAGAGAGCATTAGGGAATTTTCGACAAGTCCAAGGGAGAAAGCAAGGGATTTTCGATAAGCTTCATCTTTTCTTTCTTGTTCGATTGGGTTCATGCTAGGGATTATTTATCTTGTGTTTCTTTGGAACCTAGCCATGAACTAAATTTACTTGGCTATGGTTATTGTGTTTTGTGGTTGTGAGAAACTATTGGTTTTTGTTTAGGTAATAAGAGTTTGCACTTTTCTATTTCAAGGTTTATTCATTCTTGGTTCTTATTCTTGTTTGCGAGTGAATTGGGAGAGGATCTCGTGATTTCATCTATTTATCTAATATCGGGAGAGTTAGATTCAAGAAACGAATGAATATGATCTTTATTCAATCTATTGATGGTGAAGATTAATCCGGCTTAGGAATAAGTTAAGGATTTCAACGGCTAAGAGGAGCGCAAGATTGGTTGTTGTTCACCCTTGATTCACGCAGGGATGTATTATCAAGGCATGCACAAGTAGCTAGAGTTTCGACTTAGGGATAAGAAGAAACCATTGAAGAACGCTCTGCCGGACCTTGAAGGTTGCTGCCCAGACGCCCAAGTAGTTGCCCAGGCAACCATCGATTGGTTGCCAACCCCGTTGTGCAAGTTGCCACGGCAACTGAGTTGCCCGTGCACTCTTTTACCAAAACGATCCAATCGGCTATCACACTTCAACTCACGATAACCTGGCCTATCTCTCTCTCATTTAATCTCATATTTTCTTTTACTTTATTGCTTTCTAGATTAGTCATTAGTTAAACTCCTATAATCCTTTACTTGTGTTTTTACTTTTTACAGTGCAAGAGATTAGATCCTTGAAGTGGCACCAATCCCTGTGGAGACGATATCTTTTATACTATAACTTGCGACGTGTATACTTGCACATTTGCGTAGCACTTATTACGCGCAACAAGTTTTTGGCGCCGTTGCCGGGGATTGGCAATAGCGACTTTGTTTTTATTTTCTTGCACTTTCTTTTTATTTTTCTTGTTTAAAATTAAAAGGGCTAACAAACTTTGGTTTTGCATTGGTATATGACCGGTATGAGACCAACTTCACCAAATATCCCTTTGATCCGTAAATCGAACGAACCTTACAAAGACTTAGACGAAGGATAAGAGAAGCAATGGCAAATCAAGACGGCAATATGAATCAAGATGTTCGAGCGGGAGGAGGAGTGATTCTTGCACGAAATGAACTATTCGAGACTATCTTGAAGAAGATCTTGATGGACTTAACCCGAGTTGTCGCACCTGAAATTGAAGCCGACCACTTTGAGTTGAAACCGATAATGTTTAATATGATCAACACAATAGGTCAATTTGGCGGCTCAAAGAATCAAGATGCACGACAACATCTGAAATCTTTCCTCAAGATTTGCAACTCGTTCAAGATACACGGAGTCACCCCGATGTCCTACGATTAAGATTATTCCCCTATTCACCGAGGATAGGGGCGAAAGCATGGCTGAATAGCATTCTGCCGGATCCATAGCATCTTGGACTGATCTTTGTCGTGATTTCCTTGCTAGATTTAATCCTACAAATCTGACTGATAAGCTTTGTAACGACATTACTTCTTTTCGGCAGGCAGATGATGAATCCATGTACGAGGCTTGGGAGCGATATAGAGAACTTCTACACAAATGCCCCCTACACGGATTCTCGGTGTGGACTCAAGTAACAATGTTTTACAACGCCGTGAATACAACAACAAGGATGATGCTAGATGCCTCGGCAAACGGCATACTCCTAGATAAGTCGCCGGAAGAAGCAATGCAAATTTTAAACAGGCTGGCCAAGAATGACTATCAATTCCCATCTACTAGAAGAGGAGGAGTTAGACGCCAAGCCACAATAAATGAACTAGGATCATCAGATTCAATTTCGGCTCAATTGGCCACTTTGACCAAGATGGTCCAGAACATGCAAAAACCAAACAATACACATGAAGTCAAGGTAATGGGTTCTTTTTGTGAGTTATGTGGTGATAACCATAATTCTTCTGAATGTATGCGAAATCCGAATCCAAATTCTATGTGGGGGGAATTACAATCGAGAGCAACAACGTGATGTCCAATACATACAATCCAGCTTGGAAGAAGCACCCAAATTTTTCATGGAGTAATCCCAACAATGCTCTAAACCGGAACAATCGAATGCACAAGCATCGGGATTCCAGAATATATGCCAGGGCAACAGATGCCGCAGCAACAACCGAGAACATCTAGTTCTTTGGAAAATTCTCTAAATGCTTTTATGATGAAAACTGAATCTTATATGGCTGAGAATAGTAATTTCATAAAAAGAACTGATGCTTTTATTAACAGGACCGAGATGAGATTGCAAAACCAAGAGGCGGTAATCAAATCATTGGAAAATCAAGTCGGACAGTTTGCTCAAAATCTGAATACTAGACCACAAGGTGGTTTACCTAGCGATACTGAAGTCGCGAGAGGAACTGGCCATGAGCAATGTAAGGCGATCACCACTAGAAGTGGCCAACAACTTAGAGAGGTTCAAACCCGTTCGTCAAACAAAACTCCATAAAAAGATCAGGACGAACCTAGCGGCAAAGCCTCAGATGCTGAACCAGGAATTGCCGCGGCAACCGGCAATAAGCATGCCTCGGCAACCGACGATAAAGACGCCTCGGCAACTTGCGATAAACATACCTTGGAAACCCCAGTTGATAATGCCTCGGCAACTCCAGATGTCCCGGCAATGCCGTCAATCAGGTTTCAAACCAATGAAAGGATCGAAGATATCCGACTTCCACCACCATTCCCACATAGGTTGAAACGAAAAAAGCAAGAATACCAATTCAAGAAGTTTCTTGATATCCTAAAGCAAGTCCAAATCAACTTGCCATTGGTGGAAGCAATTGTACAAATGCCAAACTATGCCAAGTTTCTTAAAGATATTGTGTCCAAAAGAACAAGGCTAGGAGAGTTTGAAACAGTTGTCGCGACAGAGGGATGCATGGCAATGTTGCACAATCGTATGCCACCCAAGTTGAAGGATCCCGGAAGTTTCACAATACCCTGTTCCATTGGAAATCGCTATGTCGGGAAAGCATTATGCGACCTTGGGGCTAGCATAAACTTGATGCCTAAATCAGTTTTCCAGAAACTAGGAATCGGGAAGGCAAGACCTACAACAGTCATGCTGCAACTAGCCGACAGATCCTATGTGCATCCAGAGGGAAAAATCGAGGACATACTGGTAAAAGTTGATAAATTTATTTTTCCCGCTGACTTTATTGTTTTGGATTGTGAAGCAGATGAGCATACACCCATCATTCTCGGGAGATCATTCCTAGCAACAGGGAGAACCTTGATTGATGTTGAAAAGGGAGAACTCACAATGAGGGTGAATGACCAGCAAGTTAAACTAAATGTGTTCCAAACACTAAGGCATGCCGATGATCCAGAAGAATGCCAACTTCTTCATGCCACGGCAGAGTTTAACTTCGATGAGGAATTTAGTTGTCGCGGCAACTACATTGTCGATCAAGAGGAACATGAGGAGTATGAAGAACCGGTCGATAAGGAACAACCAGAAGAGGCAAATTGGCTAGTCAATCGACCAGGTACATACTTTGAACCACTAGACTACTCAGGTAAGGAAGGTAAGCTCGAAAAACACTCTATTGAACATCTACCAATTCTTGAGTTGAAACAATTGCCAGAGCAACTAAAATATGTATACTTAGGGACCGATAATACATTACCTGTAATTATTTCTTCTAAGTTACAGCCTGAGCAGGAAAAGAAGCTGATCAAGATGTTGAAGCTACACAAAAAGGCAATAGGGTGGACAATTGCCGACTTGAAGGGAATTAGCCCAGCGGTGTGCATGCACAAGATCTTGTTGGAAGATGATCACAAGCCTTCAATTGAGGCCCAGAGGAGACTGAATCATGCCATGAAAGGGGTTGTAATGAAAGAAATCATCAAGTGGCTTGACGTCGGCATTATATACCCTATCTCCGATAGTACGTGGGTAAGTCTGGTACAATGTGTACCGAAAAGGAGAGGTATAACAGTGGTAAGCAATGAAAATAATGAACTTATCCCAACCAGGACTGTGACCGGTTGAAGGGTTTGTATGGACTATCGAAAGCAAAACAAAGCCACTAGGAAAGATAACTTCCCATTACCTTTTATTGATCAAATGCTTAACCGTCTTGCAGGTAAACCCTTTTATTGTTTTCTTGATGGTTATTCAGGTTACAATCAGATTGCCATAGCACCAGAAGATCATGAAAAGACAACCTTCACATGCCCATACGGTACTTATGCCTTCCGAAGGATGCCGTTGGGATTGTGTAACGCCCCGACAACCTTCCAAAGATGCATGATGGCACTCTTTTCAGACATGGTCGAAGACTTCCTTGAGATCTTCATGGATGATTTTTCGGTTTTTGGTAATGACTTCGACGTTTGCCTCGGCAATTTAGAGAGGGTGTTGGCAAGATGCGAAGAAACGGATTTAGTCCTCAATTGGGAGAAATGCCACTTTATGGTAGATGAAGGAATAGTGCTCGGCCACAAGATTTCATCCAAGGGAATTGAAGTAGACAAAGCCAAGGTGGACCTGATCGAGAGATTACCCCACACAAGTTCGGTTAAAGGAATTCAAGTTTTCTGACATACAGGTTTTTACAGGAGGTTCATTCATAATTTTTCTAAAATCACTAAACCCTTGTGTAATTTGCTTGAACAGGATAAAGTCTTCGATTTCGATGATTCTTGCACCCAAGCATTCAAAACCCTAAAGAAAACGCTTGCCTCGGCACCCATTGTCGTTCCACCCAGTTGGGCGCTACCTTTTGAGCTCATATGTGATGCAAGTGATTTCGCGGTAGGAGCAATCCTAGGCCAACGCACAGTAAGACCTTCCATGTGATATACTACGCTAGTAAAACTCTTAATGGTGCTCAAGTGAATTACACAACAACGGAGAAAGAGTTACTAGCTTTAGTTTTCGCATTTGACAAGTTCCGATCCTATTTAATTGGTACAAAGGTAATTGTTCATACGGACCATTCGACAATCAAATACTTATTTGCTAAAAAGGATGCTAAACCTCGTTTGATTCGTTGGATATTACTTTTACAAGAATTTGATATTGAAATTAAGGACAGGAAAGGAACAGAAAATCAAGTGGCCGATCACTTATCACGTTTGGAACGCAATAGGGAGGAGGACGCGGATCTAGAGATATGTGATTCATTCCCGGATGAACAAATTTTAGTTGCCTCGGCAACCCTTGACGCCTCGGCAACCCTTGACCCCTCGGCAACCCACGACGCCTCGGCAACCATGGATGCACACGCCTCGGCAACTCTCAATGCCGCTGCAGCCTTTGACGCACACGCCTCGGCAATTTTGGGAGCAGTCGCCACGGCAGCACATGCCTCGGCAATACCCTGGTACGCGAATTTAGTTAACTTCCTTGTTTGTGGTATTTTACCTTATGGCATTACTCACCAAGGGAAGAAGCGGTTCCGCCATGATGCTAAGCATTACTTTTGGGACGAGCCTCTTTTATTAAAACAATGTGCAGATCAGGTTATACGCCGATGTGTCCCTGAAGAAGAGCAACAGAATGTACTCCGGCAATGCCATTTTTCACCCTATGGAGGACATTTTGGAGGAACTCGTACCGCAGCCAAAGTTTTGCAATCCGGGTTGTATTGGCCAACATTGTACAAAGATGCCCAAGACTTTTACAAGCAATATGATCGTTGCCAGAGGACGGGCAATATCTCTAGACGACATGAGATGCCACTCCAGAACATCATCGAGGTGGAACTGTTCGATGTATGGGGGATCGACTTTATGGCACATTTCCCATCTTCATTCGGCAACCTCTACATCTTACTTGCCATCGACTACGTGTCTAAATGGGTTGAGGCAGCTGCAGTTCCCAACAACGATTCCAAGACCGTGCAACGATTCTTGCAGAAAAACATATTTACACGGTTTGGGATGCCGAGAGCAATTATCAGCTACGAAGGCAAGCATTTTGACAACAGACTAATTGCCAAGATGTTGCAACGCTTTGGCATATCACACAAGATCGCCACGGCATATCACCCACAAACCAACGTGCAAGCAGAATTTTCCAACCGGGAGTTGAAGGGAATACTCGAGAAAGTTGTAAATCCCTCAAGGAAGGATTGGTCATTAAGACTAGATGACGCACTTTGGGCATATCGCACTGCATTCAAAACACCCTTAGGTATGTCCCCCTTCCGACTTGTCTATGGTAAAACATGTCATCTACCGGTGGAAATCGAGCATAAGGCGTACTGGGCAATCAAGACCGTGAATATGGATTGGGAAAGTGCCGGACAAAAGCGCTTGATGGATCTCAATGAGATAGAAGAATTTCGTGCACTTGCCTATAACAATGCACGAATCTACAAGGGTAAAACAAAGCGATGGCACGACAAGAAACTATTGCCACGGCAATTCACGCCAGGGCAACTGGTTCTCCTATTCAATTCTCGGCTAAGACTTTACCCGGGAAAGCTGAAATCAAGATGGTCGGGACCATTCGAAGTCGTCAAACCATTCTCCCATGGTGCTGTGATAATCAAGTCCATCTCTGACAACCATGAATTCAAAGTTAATGGACAAAGATTGAAGCACTACAATGGTGCCCATGTGGAACGTAACAAAGAAGTGGTCAACTTGGGAGATGCATGAGCATGCTCCCCTTTCAATATTTTCTTTTTCTTTTTCTTTTTCTTTTTATTTTCATTTTTATTTTTAGGAGATATTTTATTTTTTTTCATTATCTTTAGTTTTCAGGATTTCTTTATTTTTTTTTCACAACAAGACTCACAACTACTATGCTAAGGAAATTTATTGCCGAGATCCCTGCCCCGGCAACCAATGAAGAAGATGCCGCGGCAACCTACATCGTGCCTGCACAAGCTGATGCCACGGCAACCAACCCTGAAGATGCCACGGCAACCAAAGCTAAAGACATCCCGGCAATAAGAAAACAGCCATCGCGTTCAAGCAAGAGAATCAAGACACCGACTAGAAGGAAACTAATCATCTACGATGATGAACTCTCGGAGTAAGTCCTCGTATGCATTTTTATTTTTATTTTTTCTTTTTTTCATTATTTTTATGCATGCATTGAGGATAATGCCTCACTCGAGTTTGGGGGGGATTGTTATTACCATGTTTAGTTTGGCGCCACATTTCCAAAAACTTGTTGCGCGTAATAAGTGCTACGCAAATGTGCAAGTATACACGTCGCAAGTTATAGTATAAAAGATATCGTCTCCACAGGGATTGGTGTCGCTTCAAGAATCTAGTCTCTTGCACTGTAAAAAGTAAAAACACAAGTAAAGGATTATAGGAGTTTAACTAATGACTAATCCAGAAAGTAATAAAGTAAAAGAAAAGATGAATTCAAATGAGAGAGAGATAGGCCAGGTTATCGTGAGTTGAGGTGTGATAGCTGATTGAATCGTCTTGGTAAAAGAGTGCACGGGCAACTCAGTTGCCGTGGCAACTTGCACAACGGGGTTGCCTTGGCAACTTGCACAACGGGGTTGCCTTGGCAACTAATCGATGGTTGCCTGGGCAACTACTTGGGCGTTTGGGCAGCAACCTTCAAGGTTCGGCAGAGCGTTCTTCAATGGTTTCTTCTTATCCCTAAGTCGAAACTCTAGCTACTTGTGCATGCCTTGATAATACATCCCTGCGTGAATCAAGGGTGAACAACAACCAATCTTGCGCTCCTCTTAGCCGTTGAAATCCTTAACTTAATCCTAAGCCGGATTAATCTTCACCATCAATAGATTGAATAAAGATCATATTCATTCGTTTCTTGAATCTAACTCTCCCGATATTAGATAAATAGATGAAATCACGAGATCCTCTCCCAATTCACTCGCAAACAATAATAAGAACCAAGAATGAATAAACCTTGAAATAGAAAAGTGTAAACTCTTATTACCTAAACAAAAACCAATAGTTTCTCACAACCACAAAACATAATAACCATAGCCAAGTAGATTTAGTTCATGGCTAGGTTCCAAAGAAACACAAGATAAACAATCCCTAGCATGAACCCAATCGAACAAGGAAGAAAAGATGAAGTTTGTCGAAAATCCCTTGCCCTAGATGCTTGTCGAAAATTCCCCTTGCTTTCTCTCTTGGTTCTTGTCGAAATTTCCCCTAATGCTCTCCCTTTGGATTGTCGAAATCTCATTGCTATTTATAGGGCTAGGCCAAAGTCCTTCTTTGAGGAGGAGTTTGAGTTGGAATTAAATTATCTTTAAAGAATATAATTCTTTATTATAATTATATTCCTATTAGAACTTCTCCTATCTTCTTGGAATTTAATTCTTCTTTAATCTCTGCATGGCAATCAAATTCCTTTGGGCTTGGGCCTTGCTCCTTGTCATCTTGGGCTTGTATAGTCATCAATTTCGACATCCCTATTGCATTTTCTCTTTGTCGACAATTGCCATGGCAACTGGCTCGGCGTCTCCTTCATGCATTGCCCTAGCAACTAGCTCGGCATATCCTTCATGCATTACCTTGGCAACTAGCTCGGCATTGCTTTGGCAAGTGATCCTGCACATACACACACAAAGCACACCAAAGCAGCATCTTTTCCACAAAAACTACCAAGTTATGTAATCAAGCTCAACGATGGAAGGAAACATGGATTAATGCATGAATGGCTAACTATGCAACTAATATGAGCCTAAGTCTAACAATAATATGAGTAAAAAGGGTAAGAAAAATAGTACTTTTGAACACTTATCAGCAGGCAGAATATAAACTGAAATATAAACATGAATGTCATGGAAATAAATGTAAGATAACCCACACCCCCAAACCTAAGGTGTGCATTATCCTCAATGCATGAAAACAACACATATATACAGATAAAATTTAAAATGCATAAGCATGTGAATAAGAATGAAATGAAATACAAGGAGTTTAAGAGGATGATGACTCTCCTTTAGAGGGTTCTGGCCGTGACACGCGTGTTTTCTTTTTGATGAAGCTCCCTTAATTGGGAGCCACATGCTTCTTACGCTTAAGGCTGGGTTTTGATGCAGTTGTGGATGCTCCAAGGTTGTAGAGAACTTCCTCAACGATCTTTATTAGCTCAGAAAAGTTGGGACATCAGTGGAAGCAGATGAGGCAGGTGCTGCATGCGTGGCAGCAATCTTGGCATGGCTTTGAATTCCTTCATCATCAGATTCAGGTGGTGTATCAGTTTTGGCAAATTCAACTTGTACTGGAGAGCCTAGGACAGTGGCATTAGATTGTGTCAGAGTATGGATAGAGTGAGGACTGGCTGGCATGTCATCCTTGGCAAGGAGGTTGGCATGGAACTCAGGGAATACTAGGAGTGTTTGCATGGACATGCCGTTAAGGGTTTTCTTCATGGCACAGTCCTTGTCATACACATATTGCCAGAATAGGGAGTTCTGCTCCTCAGCTTTCTCAAGCTTTTAGAGGATGATCTCTTGACGTTGGTGGATCTCAGAAAGCATTGCCACTAATTCAGCTGGCATCAAAGTCACAGGTTCTACCTTTGGCACCTTGGTCTTTAGCATAGACTCTACTGTCTTTTGCTTGCCCTTCAGGAGTTATAGTGGCCCCTTTACTCTTTTGAATGTTATCTGAATCGAGCTGTGGCATGTCATGCTTCATGCAAATGGTAGAGATTAGAGAAGAAAAAAGTAAACTTCAATTGCTATTACCAGCACATTTAAAAGTCTCTTCAATGATAAGTCGTCCAACTTTAATCTTGCGGCTAGTCATGATAGAATGCAGTATATCCAATCTTTCCTCTAAAACTGTCTTATTCTGGGTAGTTGGCATCAAGTTTGCTTTCAAGAAGTGATTATAGCCCCGCGGTTGAAATGTTAACGCCAACCGTTTCACATTCTGATGTCATTTTGATGAAATGTTTTATTGGGTGCCGGCTGTTACGCGTAATAAGTGCTACGCAAATTGTGCACGTATACACGTTGCAAGTTATAGTATAAAAGATATCATCTCCATAGGGATTAGTGCCACTTCAAGAATCTAGTCTCTTGCACTGTGAAAAGTAAAAACACAGATAAAGGATTATAGGAGTTTAACTAATAACTAATCTAGAAAGCAATAAAGTAAAAGAAAATATGAGATCAAATGAGAGAGAGATAGGCCAGGTTATCGTGATTTGAGGTGTGATAGTCGATTAGATCGTCTTGTTAAAAGAGTGCATGGGCAACTCAGTTGCCGTGGCAACTTGCACAACGGGGTTGCCTTGGCAACTAATCGATGGTTGCCTGGGCGACTAGTTGGGCAACTACTTGGGCGTCTGGGCAGCAATCTTCAAGGTTCGACAGAGCGTTCTTCAATGGTTTCTTCTTATCCCTAAGTCGAAACTCTAGCTATTTGTGCATGCCTTGATAATACATCCCTATGTGAATCAAGGCTGAACAACAGCCAATCTTGCGCTCCTCTTAGCCATTGAAATCCTTAACTTATTCCTAAGCCGGATTAATCTTCACCATCAATAGATTGAATAAAGATCATATTCATTCGTTTCTTGAATCTAGCTCTCCCGATATTAGATAAATAGATGAAATCACGAGATCCTCTCCCAATTCACTCGCAAACAAGAATAAGAACCAAGAATGAACAAACCTTGAATAGAAAAGTGCAAACTCTTATTACCTATACAAAAAAACCAATAGTTTCTCACAACCACAAAACACAATAACCATAGCCAAATAGATTTAGTTCATGGCTAGGTTCCAAAGAAACACAAGATAAATAATCCCTAGCATGAACCCAATCGAACAAGAAAGAAAAGGATGAAGAAGGAGGCTTGTCGAAATCCTCCTTGCCCTAGATGCTTGTCGAAAATTTTCTCCTCTTGCCTTCCTTGGAGTTTTCGAAATTCCCCTCTCTTGCTCTCTTTGGATTGTCGAAATCTCCTTCTTATTTATAGGGCTAGATCAAAGTCCTTCTTTGAGGAGGAAGTTAAGTTGGAATTAAATTATCTTTAAAGAATATAATTCTTTATTATAATTATATTCCTACTAGAACTTCTCCTATCTTCATGGAATTTAATTTTTCTTTAATCTCTTCATGGAAATCAAATTCCTTTGGGATTGGGATATGCTCCACGTCATCTTGGGCTTGTCTAGTCATCAATTTCGACTACCATACCACCTTTTCTCTTGTCGACAATTGCCCTGGCAACTGGCTCGGCGTCTCCTTCATGTATTGCCCTGGCAACTAGCTCGGCATCTCCTTCATGCATTGCCCTGGCAATTAGCTCGGCATCTCCTTCATGCATTGCCCTGGCAACTAGCTCTAGCCTTGCTTTGGCAAGTGATCCTGCATATACACACAAAACACACCAAAGCAGCATCTTTTCCCACAAAAACTACCAAGTTATGTAATCAAGCTCAACGATGGAAGGAAACATGGATTAATGCATGAATGGCTAATTATGCAACTAATATGAGCCTAAGTCTAACAATAATATGAATAAAAATGGTAAGAAAAATAGTACTTTTGAACACTTATCACCGGCCTCACACAGTTTTTTTAATATTGTCTTCGTATTGGCATCATCCAAAGATTCCGCAAACTTAGTGAATTCGTCCTATGTTCCATCTAGAGAAAACATATCATTTATATACCCTTCATCAAAATGAACACACTTACCTCGCACCATCAAGAATGGTGAATCTTTGGTCGTAAGATGAGTACAGAATTCTCAAATGACATTAGCGTGGACTTCTCCCTGGCAAAATTTCTCCCATTTATACGTCTTTATCACCTTAACAAATCTAGGGAATAGCCCAAGTTGGGTTCATTCTTGAACTCAAAACCCTTCTCATAGCAGAAGGTTCTTGTTGCAAAAATTCTCCTCATACTTCATGCGGATCTCATCGTTGAAAAATGTTTTGAAAGGCATTGAAGACGATGCCATAAAAATTTCTTGAAAACTCGAGTGGTTTCTTCGAACACAGAGATTTATGAGAATAGAAGAATAGTAAAAAGTCTTAGCTAAAAGTCGGTTAGGGTTTAAGTAGATGAAGGGCTAAATCGGCTGAGTGTTTTAAATGGTGTTCTTAATTTGGTCGATTGAGTAGGGATAGTGATCAGGGTTTAGCGTGTTTGGGGAAAATAAATCATGATGTGATAAGAGGTAAAGTGATAAGATGGCGCGGAAAGAGATAAAGGGACAAGGTTAAATTTTGAATTTCAACTTTTCACCTTGGGCGGCTAGGGTAAAATTCAACAATTAGCAAAGAAAGTTTCCTTCTTTCTTGGGCCAAGCTCATCAACCCTTAGGCGGTTAAGGTAAAACTGTTCTCTGAATTTTCTTATCACCATATGCCAGTCCTTTTCCTTGGTATTCTATCTGGTAATAAATTATTGTATCCACTCAACAAAACCTTTCAACGTAGCAAAAGAGAAATAAAACAAAATAAAAGAAATAAAAGGAAAGGAAAGGAAAGGAAGTAAATGAGAAATACTGAAAAATAAAAACATCTAACCTAATATATACAAAAATCAAACCATGATGATAACGTTCATAGAACCTCTGCCAAGAAGACAACCTCATTGGCATGATTGCGAGTGCCTTCCAAGTAGTGCTTCAATCTTTGATCGTTTACTTTGAAAATCGTTCCCATTTTCATATCATTCATATCAACTGCTTCATGAGTATATGGTTTCACAACTTCAAAGGGTTCTGACCATCTAGAATTGAGCTTACCCAAAAATAACTTTAACTTCAAGTTAAACAACAAGACACGTTGGCCTACTTCAAATTGCCTTGGCAATATCCTATTTTCATGCCATCATTTTGTTCTTGCTTTGTAGAGTCTGGCATTCTCATTGGCTTGCGTTCTGAACTCCTCTGATTCATTTATTTCCAGCAAATGTTTTTCACCGAGTGCTCTCCACTCCATGTTGAGCTTTTTGATTGCCCAATAATCTCTATACTCTAATTCCACTGGCAAGTGACATGCCTTCCTAAACACAAGTATATAAGGAGAAGTTCCCAATAGTGTCTTAAAGGCTGTTCTGTAAGCCCACAAGGAATCATCTAATCTCAAAGACTAGTCCCTCCTTATTGGATTCATAGTTTTTTCCAGAATGTTCTTGATCTCTTTGTTTGAGATCTCCGCTTGGCCATTTGTTTGGGGATGGTAAACTGTGGCAATATGTTTCTGAATCCCATACCTGCACAGAGCTCTAGAGATTAAATTACACTTAAAATGTGTTCCTTCATCATGAATCTCATTTGTTTGGCATCATTTATTGGCAAAGCTACTACCTCTACCCATTTTGAAATGTACTCAACAGCCACAAGGATATATAGGTTCCCGCATAATGGAGGAAAAGGACCTATGAAGTTTATTCCCCATACATCAAACAGCTCCACTGCATAATATTCTGGAGCGACAATTGATGTTTGCTAGAGATGTTACCCGTCCACTGGCATCGATCACATGCCTTGGCAAAGTAATGAGCGTCTTTAAACAGCATAGGCCAAAAGAATCTAGACTGCAACACATTGGCACCGGTCTTTATTCTAGCGAAGTGTCTTCCATATGGTGCTACATGGCATAATTGCAAAATGTTGTGCTGCTCCTCCTCTAGCACATATCGGCAGATCACTTGGTTGGCACATTGCTTAAACAAAATTGGCTTATCTCAATCATATTATCGAACATCTCACATAAAATATTTCCTGGTACTACTAGCCAGATTTGGTGGGAAAATATTGCTTACCAGATAATTGATTATGTCAGCGTACCATGGTAAAGAATTGACTGCAAGTATTCATCAGGGAATTCATCTCTAATGGTAGATGTTCTCCCTTCCTCCAAGTGCTGCTCTAATCGAGATAAATGGTCAGCTACCAAGTTCTCACTCCCCTTCTTGTCTCTAATCTCGAGATTAAATTCTTACAGCAAAAGCGTCCATCAAATCAGTTTGGGCTTGGCATCCTTTTCTGCCAAGAGGTATTTTAATGCTGAGTGATTTGTATACACCACAACTTTGTTACCTACTAAGTAAGATCTGAATTTATCAAATGCAAATACAACCACGAGAAACTCCTTCTCGGTAGTGGTGTAGATGAGTTGGGCTTCATTCAATGTCCAGCCAGCATAGTAAATGGTATGGAAAATCCTGCCACGCCTTTTTCCTAACACAGCTCCAATGACATAATCGTTGGCATAACACATGAGCTTGAAAGGCTCATTTTAGTCCGGTGCCACAACTATAGGGGCATTACTCAATCTATGCTTAAGTTCCTAAAACGCTTTTAAACAATAATCATCAAACACAAAAGTGGCATTTTGTTCTAAAAGCAAGCATAAAGGTTTAGAAATTTTTGAGAAATCTTTAATGAACCAATGATAAAAACCTGCATGTCCAAAAAACTTCTAACACCTTTCACACTTGTAGGGGTGGCAACTGTTTGATTACCTTCACCTTATCTACTTCTAGGCCTCTCTTAGTTACTCTGTAACAGAGAACTATGCCTTTCTTTACCATGAAATGGCATTTTTCCCAGTTCAAGACCAGGCTAGTCTCAATACATCTCCTCAAAACAAGCTCTAGACTCTAAAGGCATTCCTCGAATGTTTTTCCAAACACTGAGAAATCGTCCATGAAAACTTCTAGGTTGTTCTCAATCATGTCAGAGAAAATAGACATCATACATCGTTGGAATATTGCTGGAGCATTACACAATCCAAAGGACATTCTCCTAAAGGCGAATGTCCCATATAGAAAAGTGAATATGGTTTTCTCCTGATCCTCTAGAGCGATGGCAATATGATTATACCTTGAACAACCATCTAGAAAGTAATAGTATGCCTTACCTGTCAGTCTATCTAACATTTGATCGCTAAAGGGCAGAAGGAAGTGATCTTTCTTTGGGGTATTATTCAGCTTCCTATAGTCCATGCACACTCACCACCAGATAATAGTTCTAGAAGGAATCAACTCATTCTTGTTGTTTTGAACTACAGTTATGCCACTTTTCTTTGGCACACATTGTACCGGGCTGACCTATGAGCTGTTGGAAATGGGATAGATTATCCTAGCATCTACCCACTTGATAATTTCTTTCTTAACTACTTCTTTCATGCTCGAGTTCAATCTTCTCTGGCCCTTAATTGTTTTGCCATGATATTCCTCCAAGATTATTTTGTGCATGCAAATAGTGGGGCTTATTCCTCAAATATTAGCAAAGGTCCATCCTAGACCTTGCTTATATTTGCTTAAGATTTCCAGCAATCTTTCCCCTGATCATTGGATAGATCAGCAGCAATGATTACTGGTATAGTAGAGTGTTTACCGAAGTAGGCGTACTTGAGTTGGTCTGGCAATGGTTTCAGTTTCAACTCTGGTGGCTCCTCGACGGATGGTTTAAGTGCCTTGATTTCTCTACCCACTAGCTCTAATGGCTCTGGCTGGACAAAGTAATTAGCAACTTCGTTTTCTAACGTTTCTTTCAATGTCTTCATTTTTATTAATTTTATCAACCTGTTCTCTGTCATCATCTTCTGTGTTTTGGCATAATTGTGTCAGGTCTATAGTAAAAATGGACTCCATCATCTCATCAACTTGGCATTCTTCTGGTTCATATGCATATTTAAGATCTTGAAATACATTAAAAGTAACATGCTGGTCATTCATATGTATAGTCAACTCACCTTTATGAACATCAATTAAGGCTCTACCTGTGACAAGGAATGGTCTACCCAATATGATTGGGATATTCATGTCTGCCTCATAATTTAAAATGATAAAATTAGCTGGAAATATAAATTTATGTACCTTCACCAGTACATCCTCTATCTTACCCTTAGGATGCGCAAAAGATCGGTCTGCTTTACCCATGAATCTGTTGCTAATGGTATAAGAATAGTAAAACTGCTCAGATCTTTCAGCTTAGGTGTCAAGCGATTGAGTATCATTGCATTGCATCCTTTAGTGAGAGCTACAGTCTCAAAATCACCTAATTTCCTCTTTTTGGACATAATGTCCTTCATGAATTTAACGTAATTGGGCATTTTCCCAAGAGCTTCTACTAACGGTATGTTGATCTGCAAGTGCTTAAGAACTTCTTATAATCGCTTAAATTGCTGATCCTGCTTGTGCTTCTCTTGTCTTTGTGGAAATGGTAGAGGTGGGTAAGCAAATGTTGACTCTGTTGGCTTTGCCAAGGGATGGCTAGCATCCGACTGAGGTCTGGCATCACTTTCGTCTGCTTCTTTCGTCTCTACTTTTTTTGGTTATCTACTGGTCGTTTCTCTTGGTAATTGGCTGACTACTTGACAGGTATCTCAGACTTGCATTTCTTGCCACTCCGAAGAGTTACAACTTTGCATTGTTTATTGTCTCTCTACCGAGCATCTTCTGTATCGCTTAGCATTGCCCTTTGGCGTCGATTGCTAAGTGCATTGGCAATCTGTTCAATATGAATCTCCAGGTTCCGTATAGATGCTGCCAAACTCTGAACAGTTGCATCATTTATCTCCATATATTCTGTCAAAGTCCCCTGGTTGTTTCTTTGTACTGCATAAAAATTGCCTTGCGCCCTCTGTGGCATAGCATTCTGATGGAATCCTTGTTGAACAATGCTATTCCGATGTTGGGCATTGTGTTGATTACCCCTTTGATTTCCCCAAGCTAAATTTGGATGTTGCCTCTATCCTGCATTGTAGGTATTGGAATTTGCATTATAATTACGATTGAAATTGCAAACAAAATTTACCAACTCTGCGTTTGCAGGGCAATTTTCCATGTAATGGTCCTCCCCACATATGGTGCATAATAGGTCCTGTAACACCCTTAACGTATACTCATAAATCGAATATACATTAAAGATGTTACAGAGTCGTTTAAAGAAATCTCGACTTATAAATTTATTTTTACAAGTATTTACAAATTTTAGTTTGTAAATCTGACCCTTTCTCAGTTTTCTTGAAAACACAACATATGTGCAGTTAGCTAGTTTCAACCCTGAATTGATTATTTTAAAACATATTTGGCAATTATTAAAAACAACAGTCCAATTCAGGATGACAACTAGGTTCGCTATCTAGGCCCTTTCTTGACTTTAAAATCTTTATGCGATTACCGATTATTTTTATTAGCAAAGTAATTATCTTTTCTACCTTAGAGTTATTCTGTTACAATGCTAATGTCTTATTTTGCTTTATCCATATACGATTCATCATCAAAACTGATTACTTATCTATCATTTAGTCTAATTTAATACATCATACTCTACTAGCAATTAAATAATTACATGCCCACTAGAAATTATCATAAGCTAGAATATCTTACTGATGTTTTGCAGATTGAAGCTTGATCAGCATGCTCGACTCCTCTTCAAATACTCCATCTTAATCTACGTGTGAAACAAACACATGCTAAGTACGAACTTAATGAGGCAAAACTTATAAATCAAAGTAAAGCACTTTAATTTTAATAAAAATTGCATAATAAATAAAATACTGAATATAACATATAAGAATTTAGAATCGTATAGAAGGACTTATCGAAGTCGTTCCTCTGTCATGTAACCTATAACAATCAACATCCCATATACATATATAAGGCAATTTCATGTCAAATCAAATATCCAGTAAATCACTTATTTTCATTTGAATCGTATCACTTTCACTTTTCACCTTTCTTTAGATCACTTGTACTTGTTACTTTTTATTCATTTCATAGCCCAATGTAACGTAATTGAGAATGCATGGTATGCGAGTCACTATTGAGTATGCACATGTGCGGCATCAACTAATATGTTGTGCCATAATAAATCATTGTATCACTGTATCACTATACCACTGCTGTAATTTAACAGCATCACTATATCACTAGGTCATAGCTGTAGAACACAACATCATTGTTTCACTATATAACTGTTGTACACTTATACAACATCATTGTATGACTAGGTCATAGTTGTAGAACACAACGTCACTGTATCACTATATCACTATACTCCACCTCATTGGCATGCCAATTATACCAAGAATCTCAATAATCATACAAAGGGCTTTTAACATCAATATCTTGTAAAGATCATTATAAACCATTTAAAAATTATTGTAAAATATATCAATTTACGATTCAAATTCTTTTTCTTTCAAATCATTCTAGGTTGACATATTATATTTCTTTCTCATATTATATATATATATAATATGTAAAAATGCACTCGCTTGTGCCATTTATTAGCTTGCCTCACTAAGCTCTACTTGATCATTTCCTTCATAATACATCGACCCTTCTTTTGATCCAAATCAAACTTCATTGATCATATAAATACGAATAACATTCGTTAGGTTCAAATATAACAATACTTTAAACATGCTATCGAATCTAGTAATTCGAATATACAAAATTTCCAAAAGTTTTTCCTTCCTTCCTTATACTGTCCAAAACCCATTTTTGGTCTTTAATGACCATTTGGAACTTCCATTAACCCCTTTCAAGCTTACTAATTAACCTTAGATACAAAATGCATCAATTCTCATTTTCTGACAGATTGCATTACCTTCAAAGAAATATTTCTATAAAATATTTTAAACCTCAGAATTCGATTCTGTTTGTTCTAAAAGAAACTAGATTCGGTAAGCTTTTCAACCATATAAATTAATAGCCCAAATTCAACTTGTACGATTTATGGCGAATTTTCAAAGTCAATTACAATGCTGGAATTCGGAACAGACTGGTGCTCTATTTTCTGACCTTTTGTCACTTAAAAATTTATATCTTTTGATTCAGAACTCAAAATCAATTTCCGTTGGTTGGAGGTGAAACTAGATGAACAAATATTTACATCGGTATAAAATTCACCTTCTAACCATTTTTGTAGAATTTATGGTGAATTTGCAAGCTTGCCGCCAAAACCAATCTTCTACATAGCTTTCCATAATAAACTTCTAATTTATACTAACTTCTTCTTATTTTTCTTCTTGTCAATTTAGTCCCATCACTTGCTTCAAACCACTAATGTATCACTTTCTTCATCAAATAAATATTCAAAAATAATTCCCTTTAATTTTTAGTTATTTCCGAAATAGTCACTAAAAATGCAAAGATAAGGATTCAAACTTCTTAACTTTGCAAATTAGTCCTCAAATCAATATTAATACTTCAATTCTATTATTTCAACTAAAAATCAGATTTAATCCTTATCAAAAACCTCATCTCTGAATTGATCACTTAACTTTGACAATTTGTCAAAATGGTCACTAACTCGATTTAACATCGGTTTTGCATTCTAACTTCAATTTCACATCTCCAACTTCAATAATAACATAAAATCACTCCAAAATCATAAAAATTCAGATTAGTCCTTTAACTTTCAGAATTGCCGAAATGGTCCCTATACCTTTAATTTAGGGTTTTGCTTCCAAATAACAAATTCAAGCTTACTAGATCATTTATCCAACATCACAAACCCTAAATCAAACTTGAAACCATAAACCTAATCATCTTCATACAAACTAAAATATGTAGGGTTTAAATCCCAACTCAATAACATGATTTTTAACATCACACAAACTTGGTTTCAACTTGAATTTCATCATAAAATCTCAAAACTCCCAATTTAGTCCACAAACCCTAATTTCTTTCTCATGAAAACTCTCATAAATCAAGCATGTATTTCATGAATTATTTACACCAAAAGATAGAGCTTGAAGAGTAGAACAACTTTGTAGTTGATGAGATTACCTGAAAATCGACTTTCGGGGCTTGAATCGAACTTGGAAAATTTTTCTTTCTTTCTCCCCCTAATATTTCGAAATTTTAAGATGAAGAATGGTCTTCATCTTTTATTTTTCATCCAATTTGGCCACATGTCTTGTATAAATGAATTTTAAATTCATTTAGATAGTGAAATTACTAAAATGCCCTTTTAAATCCAATGGTTGAGATTGATCTTATCATCAATCAAGAGCCAAGATTAAATCTCCTTTGTAAAATTTTCCCTTATAACTTTTTAAATATTTCAAAATTGCCATTGGGGCCAAATGACCAATTTACCCTCCAACTAGTTTTTATTTACTAGTTTGTCATTCTTGTAAAAATTCAACTAAATCTAGTTGGAATCCAACCAATTATAATAAAATGTTCATAAAATAGTATTTTATGACTTTTCCATGGCTTTTGGATCAGTCTCTGAAATTCCAGTTCGATCTGATTTTCCCGATATTCATAAAATACTTCTACTGCGATTTTACCTTTTTCCGAGCTATTGAATTTATTCCAAAAATTCTATATTTCCATATTCGGGAAATGAACTCTATTATCCTATAAAAACTTCCTTTTCCAAGGACTTAGACTGAATTTTCTTAACTCGGTCTATTTTCCCGATACTTATCGAAAATCTTCATAGAATAAAATTCCTCTTAGAATTCCTTTGTCGATAATCCATATGAGTTTTCTCTACTCTTACTGAGTCCAAAATATCGATCAGAAACACTTTGACAGGATCTTCCCGAAGGTCACCCATCCTTGTATTTCTCTGGCCTGAGCACGCTTAACAACTTCATTCGATCCAAATTCGGTACCTTTTTCTGCATCTTAATTCTTAAAACTGATATCAAGGTGCATATTTTAATCTGATTTACTTTTATACTGAACAAAATTACTTGTTTGGGAAATTTACACTTTAGTCCCAAAACTTTTCCAAAGTTTATACTTTAACCCCAAAACTTTCAAATTTTACATTTTGGTCACTAGCCAAAATTTGGGATATTACAGGTCCAATGCCTTAATCTCTTAATATTCTTTACTCTTTTGCAAAGTTCTCACCATGCTGGTAATATTGAAAATCTCAGCGTGGATGGATGTTAATTCATTAAGTGCTAGTTTTTCTCCAGTTTTAGCTTCGGTCCCTAGTCTGGCAGTAGGATACTCAAAGTCATTAGTTGAGATCCTTTTAAGGATACCAAATGCCTTTGTATAGTTCTTGTCCAGTAGTGAACCATTTACCAACGCATCAAGAATAGTTCTGGCATGAGTATTGAGTCTGTTGTAGAAGGTCTCTATCTGGGTCCAATTTGGGAATCCATGCATGGGACATCTTCTCAACAGGTCCTTGAATCTTTCCCAGGAATCATATAGGGTATCATCATCAGCCTGCCTAAATGTAATAATCTCGCTTCTCAGCTTGGCAGTGAGTTTTGGTGGCTAGAATCGCAGCAAAAATTTCTAACATAGATCTCCCCAAAAAGTAATAGAACCAGGTGGCAAGGAACTAAGCCACATTTTTGCTCTATCTCTCAGGGAAATGTAAATAATTTTAGCTTCAGTATATCATCTGACACTATAGGTTGATCAAATAGCTAGCAAACTTCCATAAATTGCTTCAAGTGTTGCCTTGGGTCTCCCGTAGGTGCTCCATCAAATTCTCATACATTCAAAAGCGTTTGTATCATCACCGCTTTAAGTTCAAAATTTTGTGTATTTACCTCTAGACCAATCAGTCCTGGCATCAAATTGTCTATGTTCGATGCTAAGTGTTCTTGCATAGGTCTCTCCTCCTACACATTAACGGCTGGGGCAGCAGGTGCGGCCGGTATCCCATTGTGGTGTGGTGGATTTTCCTGATTGTTTAGGTTACCATCAGCTCCTCCATTACCATGATCTGCCATCTCTCAAGCTTTTCTTTTTAACCTCCGCATGGTTCTTTAAATTTTTGGGTCGTATGGCCAATCTTCCACCACAGGGTGGTTTATGGTCATACAACAGTTAAACTAAGTAAATAAAATAAAATAATAAAAGAAATGAAACAAGTAAAAATCAAAACAATAAATTCTATCACAATTCTCGGCAACGGCGCCAAAAACTTGCCGACTTTTGCTAACACTTGGCAAACAATTAATTATTTAGTGTAAAAGTGCAAGAAAACAATTCCAGGGTGAGTCTTATGTGTACAAGTATACACGGTCAGGAAGTAATATAGCAGTAAGCTGAGTATCAAATCCACAGGGATTGTCCAAGAACTTATTTGCTTAATGTTTACTTGTTTGCAAGAAAAACGAAATTGTTGGAATGATTTGAGTCTTTAATCGAAAGATAGCGAAAACAAAGTAGTGAAAATAGTCTGGTAACAAAAATGTTTAATTGGATGATGAGCGTTGGCAAGGGATGTCTGGATTTCACGCTACTTATGCCAGCCTTTAATAATGTTCTGCCTTGATTTTATTGCCGAGCAGATTAAAGGTAGTATTGCCTCTGTCAACGATAATACCCTAAATTAACCATGATAAAACCTATATATGTCTATAGTGAAGCTTTTCATTAATTAACTCGATTAAGTATCAACCTTTACTCCTAAGTCGTAGACTCACTTCTAAAGTAAGTTCATCTACTTAAACATCATTTGTCGAAGCTTCTCGCGTTAGTATCTGCCAACTGGTCATTGTGCCTCAAGTCTGTTAAGATATTAAGGTGCAATAAGCACACTATGACAACTGTCGTATGGCAAAGGATTTGAGAAAATTAAGTACTAGCAGATAGAAAATAATGCTAAGGCATGTTGAATTATTAAAAACCAAACATAAATTTAGCATTCATCGCAAACATCCCCAACCAACTATAAAAGCTTAGTTCATGATTTGGGGGGTCCATCCACAAAATATGTTTGTATCTTAACATCACCATTCATATAAAGTTAAAACTAAGAGAATGGGCAAGAAGGAGATTCGTAGATACAGCCCTTCGATTGCTCCAAAGCTCTCAGTCTTAGCTGGTCGGACCACGTCGCCTCTCGATTCACCATGGTGAAGCCTCTCTTCCAATTCGATCTCCTCAAGTGGTGGCATGATCTTCTTTAAATAGGCTTGCGTGGAAACCCTAGGATAAGCTTATTGAGTTTAAAATTTGAATGTGCGAAGGGATAAGATACAGTATCCTCTTATCCTAATTTGAATTGTAGGGCTGAAACCAGTGAAACAACCCTTTATCCTGGCAACAAAATAACTCCCAACTCCTTATGCAAATGCATGAATTTTAACAACTAAATTTAAACATATCTACTTAAATACAATAAGAAGCATTGTGAAATAAGCGTAAAAATCTATACTTTTGAGGAGTTAACACTAAGCCACCTATACCACCCCCGGGTTTCCTAGAACCAACTAAACCTAGGCTTTGATACCACTAAATGTAACACCCTTGACCCGGATGTCACATTTGGGCCTCAAGCCCAACCCAAAACCATAAAAATTCTCAAAAACATTTAAAGTCAACAGTTGAAAATATGGTTAATGTAACACCCCAAACCCGGATGCTACATTTGAGCCACAAGCCCAAACCAATCCCATAAAATTTTATTTTGAATATCCAATAAGCCCAAATTTCCAAGTCCAAACTATAATAATTTCCAAAATAATAAGTCAGCAGTATTCAAAGCATTTAAACATTCATAAGGAGCTCTAATAATCAACATTTAGAAACATCAAATATAATTCTAAATAGGGTTACAAATACAAAGGTCCTACGAATACATAGCCATTTACATCTAAGTACTTGTACTCTACCACAATGGCCAATGCTGAATTCCTTGCTTCGATGGTGCTCTGCTACACGCTACGACCTACTCACCTGCGAATGAAAACAGCAATTTCGAATGCTGAGTTAACAAACCTCAGTGGATACACAACCACTCGACTATGCTTCAAGTGAATCATAATTAAGAGCATGCTAGATGACATGATATCAAGGAAAGAGAAAGCAATGGCGCTACCATAATCTCCTAAACACATGTATGCACATTTCAATAAGTCAATAACACAAACACGCCGTAAACAACCCAAGAGTGAGGCCCAATGTCACACGACACTGAAAAACCCACCCATTCTCAGAATCTCACATCGAGTTGCTCGAAATCTCACATCGAGCTAATATACTCAAAATCTCACATCGATTCTTTGCTCAAAATCACACATCGAGCGGGGCTCGAAATCTCACATCGAGCTAGTACATTATCTAGAATCTCAAATGGATGGCCTTCATTTCATCAGTCAGAATCACATATCGAGTGGTCTTCACGTGTTGCAACACTCACACACTGGTGTCCAGATCCCACCAAACAAAGACTTGTAACCAATCAAGTGCCCTCACAAGGCACATCCACATACGATCCACCAAGGATCCCTAAGATTTGCTAACACGAGTAATCCCCTTTTTAATTAAATACATTATGGGCCAATTTATACATAGGGAAGCTAAAAACACCATTTTTCAGTTTTACCAATCATTTTACATCATAGGAGACCCTTTGGCCCTTTTATCTCAAATTATAGAACCCCCGAACACAAACTCAAATTTCTTGGTCAGATTGTCCAGTACGTACCGATACTCCTATATGGGTATCGATACACCCCTCTAGGTATCGGTACACCTACACGAGTACCGATACTCAATTTAGATTTGAAAGAAATGGGTTCCCAAGCATTATCGATACGCTCACCCCCGTATCAATACCCAACATCGATACGTGAACACTCCGTACCGATTCCCTCTCGTACCGGTACTCTACCTTGGCGTAACGGTATACGAAAGCCCTTCACAGGCAATAGAATAGTAATACCAATACGCCCCTTGCGTACCGGTACGCGAAAATTCCACTGGAATCTTTAACAAACATGGGGTACGGATACGCGGCCTACTATACCAGTAATCCCCTCACATAAAGCTCCATCTCAAACAAAGGCGTACCGATATGGACCACCCAGTACTCGTACGTAAACCTAGATTTTTAAAGTCTAGTTTAGATTTCACCCTAAAATCCTACTTAACCTATATGGTTAAGCCCCAAATCGATCCTACAAGTTATGAGGAGTTATTAAGTGAGTTTCTAATATTTTTACCCTTAAGCAACACCTAATAATGAATCTACCATTGATGATCAACCAAGCTCTAACTTAACCACAACATCATGATTCAAGCAACACATACCAAAATGATGATGCACATGAACACATAGAAGTTAAAAGTGTACTAACCTCGACTTTGAAGGCTAGAATGAAGCTCTCACCAAGCCCTCAAGCTTTCTCCTTCCCAAGAGCCTTTGAAGGTTCTCCCCCTCTTTCACTACAAATAGAGCCTCCCAACTTATTCCTAAATTTCTTCCAACAACATCCATCAAAACTCAACCTCCACCATTTTAAACCATTTTTACCTTATTTTATAGATCATTGAATACTGATAAACCTTCCCTCTGCAAGCCAAACATGATTTCAAGGGTTAAGCTTCAAAATCCTACCTTTGATGGTGGTGTTTGAAAGGAAATGATGAGTTTAAGAAAGAGGAAAAAGGCATAAAGATGGTGATATCACCAAATTCTGCACAATACAGAAAATTAAAGCTTTCCCCCTTCTTTTTCATCCCATTTTGGCATTTACCAAAATACCCCCATATAATTTTCTCAAACCAACACCCAAACTAAAATCCAATCCAAAAAAGTTTCATAAGGCCCAACAACATAGCCCAAACACGAGGCCCTTGCCTTAGGTTAATCTGAGACTCGAGTTTAAAACACATGTCGTAATAGTTAAATAATCAAAATGGTACAAAATAGCTCCAATTTAAATTTAAAACATTTGAACATTCAATTTGATTAATACAATTTCAAAAATAAAGAAAGCATAAGCTTCTCATAGTATATAAGCATTATACCACAATATTGGAGTGAGGCTTGCGACCACTAAGCATTGGGATACATACACTCTATAGGGCGAGGCCCGCGACCACTAAGCATCAGGATACATACACACATGCTCAAAATCTTTCATCAAGCATCTTCGAATGAGACCCGCATCCACTAAGCATCAAGATCCTACATTCGAGAATCTTTAACCATGGTGTTGCAACACACACTTTAAATTGGACACATCTACCACACAGCACATAGCATTACACGATCCACCAAGGATCCATATGGTTTCTATTACCATCAAGTCACCCAACGTTTACCAAGTTTATTAATTATCATGGAAGTATACATTAATCATATTATTAATCCACATTATCTCATTCACATCCCACGTCAATTTCTATCTTTTATTAGCATTATAGATTATTTTGTTCAGCGGGTACTGGTAATCGAACACGAGTATCAGTATGGTACCTTTTGGTACTGATACTCACACACGTACCGATACTGACATAGCTTACTGGAAATCCTCAATTTCCACAAGTACTGGTACGGATTGACCCGTACCAATATGGTCCCCAATCGCATATCGGTACAGCCGAAGCTCATACCAATACCTTATACATGGGCTCACACTATTTCTTTGAATTAAGGTTTTACAATACTTTATTCGATCCCTAAATCTTATAAAAGTCGTTATGGTTTGTTTACTAACGCATTCATTCAATTATTATTAATTACCAGCATCATAATCATTTAATTGAGTATTTATCCCTTAAGCATAACTTCTATCAAATCACGTCAAACTATTCGAATAAGCATACAAAGCATCACAATTTATCAACCAATCAATCAATCTTTCAATAATTATATGATCATCTCAAATGACCCTAAACTGTCTCTAAAACCTCCATGAGTCTCCTTATATTCACAATATCATCATACATCTCATAGATATCAAATCTCATACTATCGGTCTCCAAACATGCATATTCATCGTCTACATATTTTGCAGATACTAACACGCAAAGCAATCATATTTATGATGCTCATGAAGCAATAGGAGTTTGAGAAGTACTAACCTTAAGCAAAATCGATAAATCCTCATCCAAGCTCATCCAAACATCTCTTTAATTCTAATATTCGAGTCAACCAAAACCTTGGATAAAACAAATACGACTACATAAGCTATTTTACACTATCGGACTACTTTAAGGGATAAAATACGTAAAAATAGCTTACCAGGTTCAAATTTAGTGAAACAAACTGCTACAACGGACTCAGAACTTCGAGAAACCCCCAGGTAGGTTCCTCTAAAAAAGTTAACTCTGGTTAAAAATTCAATGGTCAAAGACAGCTCGGTCAACAGTCAATGGAGACTCGGTCAACGGCTCATAGGCTTAGTCAAATGGCTCAGCAGCTTGATCAAATGGCTCGGCAGCTCAATCAAAAACCTCAACAGCTTGAAGAACTGGCTCAGTTACATATAGGCTGGCTCGTTGGACCGCGGCTCAGCTCAGCAGGCCGGCTCAAATGGCTAGCCCAACAGTGAAACCCAAAATGCAGCTGCCTTACCCACAACTGAAAGTCACTCATGCATATGCGAGAGCGCGTACGATGGATTATGGTGGTCGAACGACAGCTGCAAGGCCATATTCTAACTCTCTCAACGTCAGTTTGCATAATGGTGGCCTCAATTTTTTGTTCTGAGCACTTTAACGCCCTCAACTCAACAACCCAAAACCTTTTTCTCCTACCCTTCTGACAATGACTTCGATGGTGACGCCTCTGGTACCAAAGAACTCATCTTGACGAGATGAACACAATGATGGTAGAGGTATTGACAACGGATAGTCGGATCATTCTAGACCGGAGTTTGAACTCCTCCCTTAACTTTTTCTCTCATTTTTCCTCTTCTCTCTCCTATACCACCCACTTTTTTCCTTTGTCTTTTTTCCCTTTATCTCCTTTTCTCCTCTATTTAAATTTCAAACACCACCAATAAAATATATCCCTTCAACTTGGATAAAACCATTTATTAAATACCCACATTCCTCTTTTTCTCTTTTTCCATAAAGCCCATATCCAATTTTTTTTAATTGGGCTCCTAACATAAGGACCCAATAAAATAACAAATTTGGGAAGAGAGATAGTCGTGTAAATTCCATTTTTTATATCATCTTCAACCTCTGAGCTTTTTCCATCCTTCCATGGAGCCTTAAGTTTATTTCTAGAGATTTGAGGCAAAATAACGCAGAATTATTCGAGGAGAAGAGGGATCAAGTGCTGAATCGAGGAAAATATGTTTTATCTTCTTAAACTCTTCTTTATTTAGATGTTTATTGAGATTACTTTTGTATTTCATTCTTTATTGACGATGGATTAATTTCTTGAGCTTTATAAACATGTGGAAACTCTTTCTTCAGTTTAATATATATTTGTATTAGCTTTTTCTTAAGCTTTAATTGTTGGATCTGATTACCGTTTCGCATGAGAGTGTTAAACTAGCCACCGACATCGACGGATGTAGTGACAAGTCAGATTAATGAGTTTTACAATGAAAGTTGATCCTCTTGCTCAAAGGGTTATAGTTCTGACTTACGGTGAGAGTTGAAACCGATCTACATCCCTGAGTCAACAATTCAAGATTAAATACAAAACCTCTTACCCCGATTTAGTAATAAACTGGCTTGGAGCGTTACTGGAAAACACTAGAAACACGAATAATTTAAAACTTTTCAAGAACTCATCCCTATTAGATGAGTTGAGTGACTAACAAGGAATTTAAACGTTCATATATTATCATACAGCAAGCATATGTATTTTATTCAATCTAGGTTACCAACTTGGTTATACATTTGCAATTCTACATTTAAAGATGTCTACTATTTAAACATGTGACCATGCATAGCATTCAGATATCATACTTAGACAATAACATATTCGTTTGTATCCCAATCTCATTACGTTCAAGACATGTAAATATTTCATGTAAGATTAACTAAACACGATCATATATACATCAAATTGAACATATTTAATGCAAGCATATCATGTTTTATAGACATTATAGGTCATTCAAGGTTAACTACTATTTAGGCATGTGAACAAGCAAAGCATGTACATTTGATCCCTTCCTATTCGGCAATAGCAAGTTCTAGCATATCATAAAACAGTTTTCACATTCATCGAGTCTTAATGTCATGTATAGAATTAGACAAAAATGTGTTCATTTCATTTCAATTTCCATATACTCGCAGCAAATCAAGTTCATGTGAGCATTTATTCGAATCATACTTCAAGTATCATGCATGGTTTCATTCTTTACCCATTCGGCAATTCAAGTTCATGTATACATGAATTATTTATAATATTTATTCAATAATTTATATGTTCATACTAGGCATTCGACTAGCATACTTGACTAGGTCATACTCAATTCAAACACATAACATATGCTCAGCTTAATCCATTTAATCCACATGAGAATTATATCATTACATACTCCAAGTTTAGCATTTAAGCCTCCGTGACATTACAGGCCAACTCAAGTTCATATATACAACTTTCAAGTAACATAATGCATGCCCTAGCTTACTATATACAAGACTAGGTGCCACCAACCACTAGGAGCATTACAAACAAGTATGGATTCATACTTATGTTTTTGCTCATGTCTTACTTCAAGCTCGAGAAATCTAACTTCTGGATCAAGTAATTCACCTTGAAGCACCTAACCTATGGTTTAGAAAGAGAGGAAACGAGATTGATAAGTACGATATATACTTAGTGAGGTAGTACTAGTTCTAACCAATTATTATGTCATGTCTCCATTAATCAAGTAGCCCTATTAAGGTTTATAGCATTCCAAGTCAATAAAAAATCATGAACTCATGTATCATCATACTTATGGCAATCAAATATCAAGACAAGCAAATGTTAAGTAACCATTTTATCAAGCAAATAAAGCAGCATGGTAAGCTTATCGAGTAATTATCAAGTAAACATTTTCTAGTATCATTCAAATAGCAAGATAGCATGACAAGCAAAATCATAGATCACCATTCAATCTTCAATCTTCAATCTTTTCAAGTCAATCGATAGCATGTTTAGGCAAATCACAACATTTTCAAGCCAAGTAACATAATCACAATTTATTTCAAACTTATCACTCAAGATATGTTCACAAGTTATACACATTGATTCAAGTGAGAGTATAATTCCATTTTGAGTAGCATTTCATGTGACAAGTTTATCAAGTGTACAAGTATACATTTTAAGTAGCATGTAAGCCTTAAGCCTTAATTATTGCTTGTTTACTTTCTTTAATTTAAGCCTTGTTACTTAGTTGTCCATTATACATGTTTATACATTCTTGTAATGCAAAACAGTCCATGATGACCTCTAATTTGATCTGTCCATTTTACATGTTTATACATTTTTAACATTTCAAGACAGATCATATTTTCATGTACAAGGTATATATGGCAGCAACACTCAAGTTTTACATGTTAATCACATAAAACAGTCCATATTTTCATGTACATGGTAGCAACACTCAAGCAATACATGTTAATCACATAAAACAGTCCAAATTTTCATGTACAAGGTGTACATGGCAGCAACACTCAAGTAATACACATTTTTATCAAGTCAATTATCAAGTCAAGTATAACCATAATGCATTTCAAGCTTTTCATTCAAGACAAGTTTACAATAGTACTCATGAATTCAAGTAAGATCAAGATCTATTTCAAGTAATAATCGTGTGGCAAGAAGTTCAAGTATACAAGTCAAGTAACAAATAGTTCGAGTTTACAGGTTTGTCATTTCAAGAATACATGTCAAGTAATCTAAGTAGCAAGTTTACATGTCAAGTATTCAAGCTTATTTGTCAAGTAATTCAAGTATTCAAGTTTACATGTCAAGTAATTCAAATAAACCAATCAAGTAAACATTAGCTCCTGTGAGACCATAAGCCATTCCAAGTAGCAAATCATACAATACAAGGTGAGACCATAAGCCATTCCAAGTAGCAAATCATACAATACAAGGTCCAACATAGGCAATTATCATTTCAAGAGTTTCATGTCAAGAATCAAGCATTACATGTCAAACAATTCGAGTATTTCAAGGATTCTTGTCAAGTAATTCAAGTATTCAATGTTATATTAGTTCATTTATTATCTTTTAACACAATCCTTGGTTTATAGTTTGTCATTTCAAGAATACATGTCAAGTAGTCCAAGTAGCAAGTTTACATGTCAAGTAACTCAAGTAGCGAGTTTACATGTCAAGAAATTCAAGTAAAAAATAGTTCAAGACAAGTATTTAAACAATTCATACTTATTAGTTCATTTATATTCTTTTAAAACAATCATTGGTTTATAGTTTGTCATTTCAAGAATATATGTCAAGTAGTCCAAGTAGCAAGTTTACATGTCAAGATATTCAAGTAACAAATAGTTCAATACAAGTATTTAAATAATTCATACTTATTAGTTCATTTATATTCTTTTAAAACAATCCTTGGTTTATAGTTTGTCATTTCAAGAACACATGTCAAGTAGTCCAAGTAGCAAGTTTACATGTCAAGAAATTCAAGTAACAAATAGTTCAAGACAAGTATTTAAATAATTCATTCTTATTAGTTCATTTATATTCTTTTAAAACAATCCTTGGTTTATAGTTTGTCTAGGTAATCGAGTCTCCAACTAACTGTCGCCACAAGATGTACCGTAGTACTGGTCAACCCTCCTACTGTCGCCAAAGACCACATACGTACCCTCCGTCTGTCGCCAATTAGGGGCCTTAGCCCTGGACCGTAGTCCACCCTGACACAATGAGCTCTAGACTCTAAGGCATGCCCTTCTACCTATTCAACTAGCAACCAAGGTTGTTTGATTACACTTCTTTTATTCAAGAATTTCAAACTTTTCAAGTTCATGATCATGTTTTATTCAAGAATCAAGTAAAACAAGGAATAGCAACATCATGCTTTAGCCCTTAGGACAATTGAGCCTTAGCTCTTCAATTACATTTCATGTTTTCATGTGTTTCATGTTCAAGGCAAGACAATTCATGTTCAATGATTATATTCAAGCAAGTTATATCAAGGTCAAGCTTATCCCTTAGACGAGTTGAGCCTTAACTCTTCATTTCACAAGTTTACTTGTTACTCAAGTATGCAATTCAAATTATATGCCATTTTTAGGCATCTAATCATGTCTTTATATCCATGGTTTATATCACTTTTACAAGTATTTATATCATAAGAGCAATTCTAAACAAGAATTTCGAATGAATACATCCAAGACACGGAATCACGCATTTCAATTAGATCACATTTCAAGTAGTAAGCATTCGAGTGAATTGCATTCATGATACAAGGATCTAGCATCATATATCATTATAATACATACATGCCACTACTCTAATAGGCACAATCAAGAACAAGAAATCAAGAATTTACATCCATAGTGTAACTCAAGCAAGCAATTCGAATGGAATCATTCAAGGCATGGAATCACACAATGTTTACACATTTCTTTCTAAATAATTTAACTTATCTATTTCCATGCTATTACTTAATCACAAATTTCAGCTTAGTCCAATCTTCCCTTTTAATTCATATTTATGTTTAATTAAGCTCATTATCATGGCATATCAATAGCAAGAAAGTATTCATGCATATTTGGTTAGGAGCTAAGTCCTAACCCTATTGTAAACTACACTCACAATACTCCAAGCTAGCTAGTCTCGCAAGACTATCCCTCTTTTCTTGTTCCTTGAATGCTCGAGTTTAGATCCTTCTCCAAATGCCTTTTTTTGCTCTAATAAATCACATAGATGGGACAAGGTCAAAACATATAATCACAAAATCATTCAACATAGCAACAAGGTTAATACATCACATATACAAGACCAATAACATCTAAACTGCTGCTGCCAGGCAGCTTGTGCACTGTTTACTTAAACATGCATAACTTTCATTTCGTACGTCAGAATTTCAATTGGTTTATAGAGTTGAAAAGCTAACTTAATTGTCTATCTAACCATATAGGCCTTGAATTTTAGTTCTTTGCCAATTAATACAGTTTTTAGCTTAAAGACAGGCCAATTGCATTACTGGACAGTTTGCACTGTCCCTATATTTTCATTTCTAAAATCCATTTTACAATCAAGAATTCCATTTTGTTTGTTTCTAATGAAAATATACATATTAAGGTTCCATTCATATAAATTTCAGCCCTTAATTCAATTTATACATTTTATAGTGAATTTTCAAAGTTGCTGCCCAGAACAGAGTTTTCTTGGCAGATTTCACTAGGCTTGATTTTAGCTTCATTATTCACCTAGACCATGGTTAACATTATTATTCAAAATATATGCATATTCCTACAATTCTAGGTTAGTCCAATTTACCTATCAATGTGATTAAAATTGGGCATTATAGTACTATGTTCGAATTAATCCATTGATCAACAACATTCCTCTGATTCACCAAAAACAGTCTCACCCTTACTTCAAGTTTTATAACTCAGCTTGTATGTTTTCCTATGTATTTAAGGCAGTCCAAAACATGTGTATACAAGTACAAAACAAATCAAAATGCATATGTATCCAATTAATTGCCCAAAAACAGTCTAATGACCATGTGTATACATCGAGACAGCCCCACTTTGATTTTAATAGAAAGCAAAGATATCAAATTCCATTTCAAACACCAAACAAGGAAGTAATTCAAGCATTTCATTCTCTATTATTCTAAAACATTTTGCATGTAATCCTTAAATTAGGCCCTAAAGCAAGAGGAAAATAAGATCACTTACCCTCCTTACTTAAGAAGATCGAACACTCTCAAGAGTTTGAACTTAAATCCTAAAAAAAATTTCCATGATATTAACTTAGTTCTCTCCCTCTCTCCCTCAAGCATAGTTTCGGTTATGGAGAAAGAAGACAAGACAAAGATGATCAAAATGTTTTGTTATTATTATTATTTTCCCTACAAGCTGTGAGTCACCCTCCACTAACACGTAGCCTTATTCTTGGTTAGACAAGTGTTTAGATCCTTGATAAAGTGAAAATTTAGCATGCAACCACTAATTCATAACAACATTCGGTTTAGTCCCTTTCTAAAATGGCCATTCATTTCATTATTATTCCAATCGGTTTAGTCACTCTCCCAAAGAGTCATAATTAGGTCCTAATAGCTTCACAGGATTTCTTTATATAATATTTATAACAATCTGACATAAGGTTCGAATGTCATAATCTCCTAGGCTAAGATTTGGGGTATTACATTAAATGGAAGCTAGTACTCAAGCTGGCCTTCTGTAGGGATAATCAATCGGTTGTGGAAGGCCAAGAGGGGGTGAATTGGCAAATAAAAATTTTAGTGGAAACAATGTGAAAATTTGGAAAATTTTGGACACAAGAATTTATAGTGGTTCAATCTTCTAACAAGGTTTACATCCACTACCTTAACTTCACACTAAGGATTTTCACAAATTCAATAAAGAATTTCTTCCCCTTTTCTAGGCTTAGGAGGAAACAGTTACACAATCAAAGCTTTCTACCCAAAGCTTTGATGAACTCACTCTTTTACAAGAAAAGATTGGCAAATGATAAAATTCTCTCAAATGTAATAAATTTGCCCCAATACAAGTTACTCAACCCAATCTTGAAAATAAAGATTACAATTTTGCTCACTCAAGAGGGTTATAAGGATTCGACCCTAATAGGCTCAAAGATGTTGGATTTGTGCTTGAATGCTTGAAAGTTGATGATTAGTTGTTGTTGTAGCTTTGGAGACTTCAATTTATACCACTTCATTGATTTATAACCGTTTGGGTGGTAAAGAAATTGATTATAGCCGTTGGAGGGCAATTTTACCTGCATTAAATGTTGTCTACCAACCCTCGGCATCGGTACACGGGCTTCCGTATCGGTACTTGCCAAAAGAAGAAGTAGCTGTTATACAAAGGGTGTCGATACGCATGAAAGCCGTATCGATACGTATAGCCTAAAAATTATAAAGGGGATCGATACGCAGGAAATGCGTATCGGTACGAGTTTTTGATTTTACAAAGGCGTACCAGTACGGTTTCGTACCATATCGCTATGGGTTTTACTCACTGGAATCCTAATTACTCGTGTAGCAAAACGCGTTTCGATACTCCTATAAGTGTATCGGTACGCTATAACTAATTTTTAAAGATATGATTCCAATAAACTGA
This sequence comes from Hibiscus mutabilis, assembly GCA_019671005.1. NCBI lineage: Eukaryota > Viridiplantae > Streptophyta > Magnoliopsida > Malvales > Malvaceae > Hibiscus > Hibiscus mutabilis. The sequence continues at coordinate 43,666,409 of CM033729.1, read as the reverse complement.
CAAGGTAACGGTCGAATAGTAACTGCAAAAGATTTGGAAAATCTAACACCCCATAACGGTACGCATAGATCCCGTACCGATACTCATATAGCCTTTATTTCCCAAGTTGAATGGCATATCGAAACGAATACTATCGTATCAAAATAGTGTCCCGGTACAGCTTGTGTGCGTATCAGTACTCGATAGCCGTCAAGTAAAAAACATATTCCAGTGTCGAAACTTCGTATCGATACAGCCTAAGGCGTATCGATATGCCTGGGCAATTTTGGCGATTTAGAGTAAGAAAACACTTAGAAAATATTTGGGGTTTTAGTTTTTGACTTAGAAAATATTTTAAGTTCGAAATCATGTTAGTTTGGGAGATTTTTGGGTACTTAAAATTTTATCTTATTTTACAAATTGGTCCTTGAAATTACTTGTTATATGAAAATAAAATATTAATTTTACAATCTCCACTTTTTTATATAACAGAACCCAAAATAAATTTTTAAGACTTTTTGAATAACACTCCCCCTTTCTTTGAGGCTATTTAAGTTTGAATTTTTTTTTGAAAAATTTAGCTCCTACTTCAGCCCTTTTTGTTAGATCAAAATCAATAGGGCAATTATAAATACAATAAAGAACTCCAATCATAATTAAACATCATAGATATTATTACATTCAAAGCAAATATTCAAGCAACATAATAAAGATCCAACGTAAAAACATAAACCGAATAACAAAGAATCATAGGAATTCAAATAAAGAACATATGTGCATAAAAACTCAAATCCTAATATGATATGATATGAGATGTAATTGCCTAAAGAGCGTCTCCATCATCCTCATCCTCATCCTCATCGTCATCACCCATACCAGTATCACCAAGAGAGTGACCACATTCTCCATGAAACGTTGTAAGTGTCATATCCATAGAAGCTTGGCGATTCTCTATGGAGGTAACTCGATTCTCCAAAGATGTAAAACAAGCATCAAATGAGTCAAGTCTTGTGTTCACCTCGAAGAAGTGAGTAGAAATGGTGGTGGTCATGGTGGAAAACTTCCCATCAAGATACACCATAAGTGCATCAAAGGAAGGCTGAGCTGAGGGATCAACTTGAGTTGCCGGCACATTCTCTTCAGGCTCTGGTTGTGCATCACGAGGAAGATCCACAAGACAAATCCATTCACCATTATAAAAGGTGAACTTTGCATGCCTAAGAGAGTGGTCGTCAATGGGATCGGTGAGAGGCGAAGCAAGATCATAGGAGCAATCGATCTCTAGCTTGTGAAACATAAAGTTCAGGGCGGTGCCATGGGTGAATGAGGTTATGAGGGAGGTGTAAAAATTTTGGACATGGTAGACTAGCTCGGCAAACATGATTTGGGCTAGGTCAGGGCGTACTCTTTCACAGAAACAATAAAGCCAAAAGTCATCGACTTGATGAATGGTGGACTACTTACCACCAGATGGTTGAAACCTCTAAGTGATAAGGAAGTGAAAGAAACGGTCATGTGCATCTAGGACGATAACGGAGCCACCAAGGGTTTGTTGAAAAACATTTAATCATCAATTCTCGTATCATCCATCCCCAAAAGCTCGGTTATTATTTTAAAATTGAGTTAAAAAGGTTTTTCCCATAAGATAAGACTCAAGAGCAATAACCTCGGTTTTCTCTTGATTATAAACATACCGAGCATTAGAGTAAAAAATAAGGATAAGATTTTTGTAAAGAATGCCAGGTATACTAAAAAAAGACATGAACTTCAATTCCCTCATTAAATTAAGATAGCGAAAATGAAAAGCATCGAAAGTCATAAGAGGAATGAAAACAACATGTTCCCGATGGATTTTGAAATTTTGAAAGTGTTTAATCGATCTAGAGCATTTGGATTTTCTAGTTCGTTAAAACATAGGTGATAGATTTGATTGAGGTTTGGTCTAGTACCATCGATTCGGTAGGATTTCGAGTGGAAGAACTAGCCCCGATCTCCCTTCGTGCTCTTTTCTTAGGACCCATAATAAAAACTTGAAAAACAATTTCAAACCCCAAAAAACAATGCATGCATAAACATCAATATTCAATCCAATAATCAAGGTAGTGTAAAAACCTATACTGTATAGTTTAAAATCATATACAAGTATAAAGAAAAAGTTTTTTGAAAATAAAAAATAAAAATAGTGAAGAAAAATATACGAGTATAATTTTATATTTGAACCAAAAATTTTTAGTTTTGAAAAAGATTTTGTAAAATCTTTGAAGACAAAGTTATATAAATACTAAATATATAAATTTAAGACATAAGAACTATACAAATATAAAAGAAATCGAAATTTAAAGAAAATAGAGTCTGTACCTTGATTAGGATGAATGGATGAATGAATAGATGGTTTGCACAAAGCTTGATGAATTTTTCTTGGGTTTGATGTTGAAAGCAAAAGCCCCCAAATAGGTTTGATGATTTTTGATGAAAATAAGAGATTTGAGAGGTTTTATAGATGATGGTTGGCCTAGGGTTTTAGGGAAAGTTAGAGTTTGAGTTGGATTAGGAAAACCTCATTTAAAACCCAATTTAAAGCTGTAGCAGTTACATGTATCGACACGCAAAAGCGCGTATCGAAAATCGTATACTGATATGCTATATAGGCATACCGATCCTTGTCTCGTATCGATACGGGCTTTACTCGTACCAAAACAAAGCTTGTTTAACCGTATCGATACGCGATTAACCGTATCGATACCTCTTGACCAAAAATGACTATGTGTTTGGTTCTAGAATGTTGGATGGGATTCTTAGTGAGACAAAGTTCACTAGTATTGTCACACCTAATGGGAATGGTACCTAAATCAATTCCATAATCTAGGAGTTGTTGCTTCATCCAAATAACTTGAGCACAACAAATATCGGCCGAAATGTATTCTGCCTCGTTGATAGAGAGTGTTACACTATTTTTTCTTTGAAAACCACGATATGCGCATGCTACTTAAGAATTGACAAGTACCGGATGTACTTTTTCTATCTATCTTACAACCCCCATAATTCGCATCCGAATACGCATGCAAACTAAAGGTAGAGTCTCTAGGATACCAAAGGCCTAAACAACAAGTGTCTCTAAGGTATCTAAAGATTCTCTTAATGGCTATAAGGTGTGATTCTCTAGGACTAGATTGAAATCTAGCACACAAGCAAACACTAAACATAATATATGGTCTACTTGCGATATGATAAAGCAAAGATCCTATCATTGATCTATAAAGCTTTAAATCAACACACTTACTTCCTTCATCTTTGTCAAGCTTTGTCGAAGAGCTCATTGGTGTGTCTTGAGGTTTCACATTCTCCAAGCCAAACTTCTTGAGTATTTTCTTGGTTTACTTAGCTTGATTGATGTATATGCCATCCTTCCTTTGATTGATTTGGAGCCCCAAAAAGAATGAGAGCTCCCCCATCATGCTCATCTCAAATTCACCTTGCATAAACTTAGCAAACTCTTGACAAAGAAGCTCATTAGTAGAACAAAAAATTATATCATCAACATAAATTTGTACTACTAAGATGTCTTTGTCTTTTCTTTTTATAAAAAGTGTAGTATCCACATTTCCTTTATCAAAACCTTTTTTCAATTAAAAAATTTGATAAACGTTCATATCAAGCTCTAGGAGCTTGTTTCAAACCATATAAAGTCTTTGAAAGTTTAAAACATGGTTTGGGAATTTTGGGTCTTCAAAACCTGGTGGTTGTTCTACATACTTCTTCATTAATAAAAGCATTTAGAAAAACACTTTTGACATCCACTTGAAAAAGCTTGAATTCATGATAACATGCAAATGCTAACAACATCCTAATATCTTCCATTCTAGCTACGGGTGCATAATTTTCATCAAAATCAATTCCCTCTTCTTGAGCATAACCTTGAGCAACAAGTCTAGCTTTGTTTCTCACTATGTTACCACTCTCATCTAATTTATTTCTAAAAACCCATTTTGTACCTATAGTAAATTTATTACTCGGCCTATCAACTAATGTCCATACTTTACTTCTCTCAAATTGATTTAACTCTTCTTGCATAGCCAATATCCAATAATCATCATTTAATGCTTCTTTGATATTCTTAGGCTCTATGCATGAGATAAATGCAACATAATTACATGTATTTCTAAAAGAAGATCTAGTGGTTACCCCGTTGGATAGATCACCCAAAATTTCACCACCTTTAACATAGTTGAACTCCCTTAGGTAGGTGACCTCCTTTTCTTCTAGAGTCATGTCCTTTAAGGCTTCTTGAGATGGATCTTGTGGTTCATCTTTTGATTGAACTTCATCTACCTTTGATGATTGTCCTCCACCATCATTGGCATCAAAAATTCCTACATCGTCATCACAAGAGTCTTTCCTCGAAAGGAGGTTATCATCGAAAATAACATGAATAGATTCTTCAACAATTAAAGTTCTTTTGTTAAATGCCCAATAAGCTTTAGAGTTTAAAGAATACCCAAGAAAAATACTTTCATCACTTTTTGCATCAAACTTGCCTAAATTATCTTTGCCATTATTTAAAACAAAACATTTGCATCCAAAAGGATTAAAATAGCTAATGTTAGGCTTTTATTTTTGAAATTTTCATAAGGATTTTTCTTTAAAAGTGGCCTAATCATTACACAGTTGATAATATAGCAAGCGGTGTTAATAGCTTTTGCCCAAAAGTATTTTGGCAAATTATTTTCCCAAAGCATAATCCTTGCCATTTCTTTTAAAGTTCAAATTTTCCACTCAACTACCCTACTTTGTTGAGGAGTTCGATGAGCAAAAAATTATGAGAAATGCCACTAGAATTACAAAACTTTTCAAAAACAAGATTTTGAAATTCGATACCATGATCACTCCTAACATGTGAATTATAGTGACCAACATCATTTTGGTCAAGTTTTAAAAACGTGGTGAATTGTTCTAAAGCTTCATCTTTAGTACTTAAAAATAGAACCCAAGTGTATCTAGAGTAATCATCAACAAGTACAAATGCATACTGTTTTCCACCCAAGCTCATAGTCCTAATAGGTATAAATAAATCCATGTGAATTAATTGTAAAATCCTACTAGTAAATACATCATTAATAGGTTTAAAGGTTTATCTTTTATGTTTGCCCTTAGCACATACATTATATACCTTGTCTAGATCAAATTTTAGCTTAGGCAAACCTCTAACTAGATTGTTGGAAACCAGTTTTTGTAGAACACTCATGCTTGCATGACCTAGTTTTCTATGCCATAACCATGAATCATGCTCATCTTTTGCAACTAAGCACATGTTTGATGAATAAATATCATTTAAATGCACCATATATGTGTTTCATATTCTATGAACTATAAGCATAATCATATTAGATGCAATGTCAACAATTTTGCAACCATTAGATTCAAAAATGGCATTGTAACCTTTATCGCGCAATTGACTTATGCTTAAAAAATTATGTTTTAGACCATTGACATACAAAACATTTTCAATAAGAATAGAAGAGTGATTACTGATAGAACCATTTCATTCAATGTGGCCTTTGTAGTTGTCACCAAACGTCACTACTTCTCTACCTTTTGGTTTTAGCTCTATAAATCGACTCTTGTCTCTGTTCATGTGTCTTGAGCATCCACTGTCAAGGTACCATGAATTTGCACATGTAGAATTAGCCTTGTAGCAATGTTCCCCCTACAAACATATAATCAATTTTTGATTTTTGGTACCCAAATCTTTTTGGGTCCATGAACATTAGTTCCCAAAATCTTGGTTCACTTAGGATCCTCTTCGAAGGCCATGAGGCAAAGATTTGCAGCTTCTTGTTCCTCATCACTTGAAGATTCTTCATCACTCCAAGTGGCTATATGGGCCTTATGTTTCTTTCTCTTCTCGAAGCTTTTCTTCTTGCGTTGGGGATAATTGGTCTTGATGTGCCCCGATTTTTTGTACTCATAGCAAATTATTTGGCCATTCTTTTGAAATCCCCTATTCGATGGAACTTTCTTTCTCGGTTGAATTTCATAAACTGGGTGAACCTTTTGGCTAGCATAGCGGTTTGTTCATCTTCCTCCTTACTAGAATCAATTTCATCTTGTAAAGCTTTAAGAACAATTCATATCTTTTTCTTCTCTCATTTTTTCCTCTGTCTTCTTCTTTTCTTCCTTTCTTTATGATCTCATGAGTAAGAAGAGACCCCATAAGAGCATCAAGCTTCAAGGTCTAGAGATCTTTGGCTTCGATAATGACGGTCCTCTGTCCATCCTATAACTCAAAAAGAGAGTAGATAAGCTTCTGGACAAGCTTTTCTTTCAGAATAACTTCTCTAAAGCCTTTTAACCCATTGACGATAACGGAGAATCGATCAAACATTTTTGAGACGTCTTCATCTAGCTCTATTTTGAAGTTCTCGTAGCTTAGATTTAAGAGGCCAATCTTGGTCTCCTTTACTTTATTTGTGCCCTTGTACGTCACTTCTAGCTTATCCCATATCTCTTTTGCACTTGTACAAGAAGACATCTTTGAGTACTCATCGGGTCCAAGAGCACGAAAGATAATGTGCATTGCTTTGTCATTGATTTGCAATTTCCTCTGATCTTTATCGGTCATCTTATGCTTAGACTTAGGAAAGAGTCGATCTCATTCTCTCTTCATCAAAATAGTTGGTCTATCTTCTACTACATCCCAAAGGTGGTAGTCGTTTGATTTGATGAAGAGCCTCGTACGATTCTTCCAATAAGGATAGTTATCCCCCATTGAAATAAGGAGGTTTGATGATGGATTGAGACTCGTAGGAGTTGTTGTCGGAAGTAGATGTCATGGCTTGATCGTCGATTGATTGAATCGCCTTTAGGATCGTCTCAACGATGGTTAAACCTTCAATTGAATGTGGCTTTGATACCAATTATTGGGATAATCAATCGGTTGTAGAAGGCCAATAGGGGGTGAATTAGCAAATAAAAATTTTAGTGGAAGCAATTTGAAAATTTGGAAAATTTAGACACAAGAATTTATAGTGGTTCAACCTTCTAACAAGGTCTACATCCACTACCTTAGCTTCCCACTAAGGATTTTCACAAATTCACTAAAGAATTTCTTCCCCTTTTCTAAGCTTAGGAGGAAATCGTTACACAATCAAAGTTTTCTACCCAAAGCTTTGATGAACTCAATCTTTTACAAGAAAAGATTGGAAAATAATAAAATCCTCTCAAAGGTAATAAATTTGCCCCAATATAAGTTCACTCAACCTAATCTTGAAAATAAAATTACAATTTTGCTCACTCAAGAGGGTTACAAGGATTTGACTCTAATAGGCTCAAAGATGTTGGATTTATGCTTGAATGCTTGAAAGTTGATGATTAGTTGTTGTTGTAGCTTTGGAGACTTCAATTTATACCCCCTTCATTGATTTCTAACCCTTTTGGGTGGTTGAGAAATTGATTATAGCTGTTGGAGAGCAATTTTCCCGCATTAAATGTTGTCTGCCAACCCTGGGCTTCCATATTTGTTCCTGCCAAAAGAAGAAGTAGCCATTGTACAAAGGGTATCGATACGAATGAAAGTCGTATTAATACGTATAGCCTAAAAATTACAATAGGGATAGATACGCAGGAAAGACGTATCAGTATGAGTTGTCAATTTTACAAAGGTGTACCGATACGGCAGGTTTTACTCACTAGAATCCTGATTACTCGTATAGCAAAATGCGTATCGATACGCCTATAAGGATATTGGTACGCTATAACTAATTTTTAAAGATATGATTCCAATAAACTGACAAGGCAACGGTCGAACATTAAATGTAAAAGATTTGGAAAACCTAACACCCCGTAACGGTACGCATAGATCTTGTACTAATAATCATATAGTTGTTGTTTCCTAGGTTGAATGGTGTATCGAAACGAATACTATCGTATCAAAATAGCGTACTGATATAGCTCGTGCATGTATCAATACTCGATAGCCGTCAAAAAAACATATTCCAGTGTCAAAACTTTGTATCAATACGGCCTAAGATGTATCGATACGCCTGAGCAATTTTGGCTATTTAGAGTACGAAAACACTTAGAAAATATTTGGAGTTTTAGTTTTTAACTTAGAAATATTTGAAGTTCAAAATCATGTTAGTTTGTGAGATTTTTGGGTACTTAAAATTTTATCTTATTTTACAAATTGGTCCTTGAAATTACTTATTATATCAAAATCAAATATTAGTTTTACACCTTCTAATTGCTGATTGAACCATCATATTCCCTCGAAGTGTTCTTGATCTTTATGTCGAACTGAACCAAGGAGATCCAGGCTTTATTTTCACATTTCTCTATCTTTTTATATACCCTGTTATTGCTACCATAATCAATCCTTTATTCATTCTTTATTATTTTATTGTAACCACCATTGTACCCACAATTTCCACTTTTGCAGTATTGTATTGTAGTTACAAAGTATTAAGCTAAAGACACCATCCTCGTGAGATTGATATTCAAACATGCTTGCTTTGTTTATATTCTTGCATTGGTGGTGTAGCTTGCACTAATAATGTGATGATTTCACACCGATCAAGTTTTGAGCCGTTGTCGGGGATGGCGTTATTTAGTTTTTATGTTACTACTTGCAATTATGTTTTCTTTATTTAAGTTTGTAGTTATTTCTAATAACTTTCTTTTTATTTTTCCTTTCTTTTTTATTACGTTTGGTAGGTATTGTACAAGCATATCAGCTTTGTTTGAATCAATAATGCATTAGGCATTGGACAAGCGGAGGTACTAAAAGATTGTGTTGGTAGCATAAAAAGGCACTTAAGTGATTTGACGCTTTGCAAAAAGCAACTGCATCAAGTGGTAGATTCTTTTGAGCGTTTATGATGCGAGAGTCATGGGAGGTTAAAGTAAACACGTGCAGCTGTATCCTTGTAAAGCCAGTATTGTCAAAGCACAAATGGGTGCAAACATTTCTAGTTTGTTTGAGTCAACAATGCACTCAGCATTGGATAAGCAGAGGTATTTAGTGTCATCAAAAGGTATGCATCGAACAATGACATTTGTGCCCTTGCAGAGTTGGTGTTGTTAGAGCACAAATGGGTATAGGTATCCCTATTTTGTCAAGGTTACATTACGATTGGCATTTGGACGAGCGAAGGTATCCTCTTATTGGGCAAGTATATGCACTCTTATAGACCAAGTTTCATGAAATACACATGAGTGTAGTCATCTCTCACTTTTATAAATAGTAATGTCGAGGGCACTTACGTAAGTAGAGAGTACTTCTTTATTTTTATATAGCCGATGCAATTGGTAGACACAGATGAACACGTGCATTTATGTGCCCTTTAGAGAAAACACAATGTCTGGGGCATTGAATGGGCTGAAGTCAATCCTCTACTAGGTTAGACATCTATACTCTTGTAGATCATGTTATTCTAGACACGAGTATCGGCATCTTTGCTCTGTCAAACAGTAATGTTAGAGGCATTAAATGAGTTGGAGGTAGTCCTCTACATACTTCTAGAGCTCGTGTCATCTAAGATACAAATGAAAGCAGACATCCACACTCTTGCAGATCAGGTGTCATTCAAAACACAAGAGTGTGGGCATCACGACGCCCTTGGAGAAAACGCAACGTTGGAGATGCTAAATGGGTGGAGACATCAAATTATATTCTTGGCGAAATAAACGTGTTGGAGAATAAAATGCAAAAACATACTGAAATGGAGGTATAAATATTTACAAATTTCATACATTCATTCATCTATTCATACATTCAACTATTCATTCATAAAGTTGTTCAAGTATACTCTCCTATGATATATATCAATTTCCTATGATATTTTAAACAATAGTGGCTTTCTCTAATACCTGTAGGTTTGTAGAAGAAAATGCTTATAGAGAAAGCAATACAAAAATCCGGGTAATGCTCATTGTTAAGTGTCTAAAAGTACTATTTTATTCACCATTTTATTCATATTATTGCTAGACTTAGGCTCATATTAGTTGCATTATTATCCATTCATGCATGTTTGCATTGTTTCTTTGGTGGACAAGCTTGATTTCATATTTTGCTTAATTTTGTGGAAAAAGATACTGCTTTGGTGTGTTTTTGTATGTGTGCATAATCACTTGCCAAAGCAAGGCTGGAACTAGTTGCCAAGGCAATGCATGAAGGAGATGCCGAGCTAGTTGTCAGGGCAATTTTCGATAAGGGATAAGATGATATGGCAATCGAAATTGATGACTAGATAAGCCCAAGATAACATGGAGCAAAGTTAAATCCCAAAGGAGTTTGATTTCCATGAAGAGGTTAAAGAGAAATTAAATCCCAAGAAGATAGGAGAAGATATAGAAGGAATTTAAATATAATAAAGAATTATATTCTTTAAAAGTTTTTAATTCCAACTTAACTTTCCCTCAAAAAAGACTTTGACCTAGCCCTATAAATTGAGGACCAAGCCGTAAACTCAAAAGGGAGAGAGGATGGAGATTTCGACAAGAGCAATGAGAGATTTCGACAAGGCTTCAACCATTCCTCATCTTTTTCTTTCTTGTTCAATTAGGTTTATGTTAGGAATTCTTTGTTTTGTGTTTCTTTGGAACCTAGCCATGAACTAAATCCATTTGGCTAAGGTTATTGTGTTTTGTGGTTGTGAGAAACAATTGGATTTTGTTTAGGTAATAAGATTTTGCACTTTTAATTCAAGGTTTACTCATTCTTGGTTTTTATTCTTGTTTGCGAGTGAATTGGGAGAGGATCTCGTAACTTCATCTATTTATCTATATCGGGAGAGTTATATTCAAGAAACAAATGAGTATGGTCTTTATTCAATCTATTGATGGTGAAGATTAATCCGGCTTAGGAATAAGTTAAGGATTTCAACAGCTAAGAGGAGCGCAAGTTTGGTTGTTGTCCACCCTTGATTCACGCAGGGATGTATTGTCAAGGCATGCACAATTAGCTAGAGTTTTGACTTAGGGATAAGAAGAAACCATTAAAGAACGCTCTGCCGAACCTTGAAGTTGCTGCCCAGCCGCCCAAGTAGTTGGCCAGCTAGTTGCCCAGGCAACCGTCAATTAGTTGCTAAGGCAACCCCGCTGTGCAAGTTGCCACGGCAACTGATTTGCCCTTGCACTCTTTTACCAAGATGATCCAATCGGCTATCACAGCTCAACTCACGATCACTTGGACTATTCTCTCTCATTTGATTACATCTTCTTTTACTTATTTGTTTTCTAGTTTAGTCGTTAGTTAAACTCCTACAATCTTCTACTTATGTTTTTTTTTACTTTTTACAGTGCAAGAGATTGAATTCTTGAAGTGGCACCAATCCTTGTGGAGACGATATCTTTTATACTATAACTTGCGACGTGTACACTTGCACAATTGCGGAGCACTTAGTACGCGCAACAAGTTTTTGGCGCCGCTGCCGGGGATTGGCAATAGCAACTTTGTTTTTATTTTCTTGCACTTTTTAATTTTCTTGTTTAAGATTCAAAGGGCTAACAAACTTTGGTTTTGCATTGGTATATGACCAGGGCGAGGCCGATTACACCAGAATGTCCCTTTGATCCAGAAATCGAACGAACCTTGCAAAGACTCAAACAAAGGTTATGAGTAGCAATGGCTAATCAAGATGGCAATATGAATCAGGATGTTCCAGCAGGAGAATGAGTGATTCTTGCACGAAACAGAACTATTCGAGACTATCTTGAAGATATCTTGAAGGATTCAATCCATGAGTTGTCACACCTGAAATTGAAGCCGACAACTTTGAGTTGAAACCGGTGATGTTCAATATGATCAACACAATTGCTCAATTTGGCGGCTCAGCAATTGAAGATGCACGACAACATCTTAAATCTTTCCTCGAGATTTGCAATTCATTCAAAATACAAGGAGTCGCCCCCGATGTTTTACGAATAAGATTGTTCCCCTATTCACTGAGGGATAGGGCTAAGGCATGGTTAAATAGTATTCCTACCGGATCAATAGGATCTTGGACCGATCTTTGTCGTGATTTCCTTGCTCAATTTAATCCTACAAATTTGACTGATAAGCTTCGTAACGAAATTACTTCTTTTCGGTAGGCAAATGATGAATCCATGTACGAGGCTTGGGAGCGATATAAAGAACTTCTACACAAATGCCCCCTACACGGATTCCCAGTGTGGACGCAAGTAACAATGTTTTATAACATTGTGAATACACCAACAAGGATTATGCTAGATGCCTCGGCAAACGGCATACTCCTAGATAAGTCACCGGAGGAAGCAATGCAAATTCTAAACAGGCTTGCCAAGAATGATTATCAATTCCTATCTGCTAGAAGAGGAGGAGTTAGACGCCTAGCCATAATACATGAACTAGGATCATCAGATTCGATTTCGGCACAATTGGCCACTCTAACCAAGATGGTCCAGAACATGCAAAAACCAAACAACATACAGGAGGTCAAGGTAATGGATTCCTTTTGTGAGTTATATGGTGGTAACCATGATTCTTCTGAATGTATGCAGAATCCAGCTTTTATGTGGGGAATTACAACCGGAACAACAATGTGATGTCCAGCACATATAATCCAGCTTGGAAGAAGCACCCAAATTTTTCATGGAGTAATCCCAACAATGCTCTAAACCAGAACAATCAGAATGCACAAGAATCAGGATTCCAGCAGAATATGCCACGGCAACAGTTGCCTCAACAACAACCAACAACATCTAGTTCTTTGGAAAATTCTCCTAATGCTTTTATGTTGAAAATTGAATCTTATATGGCTGAAAATAGTAACTTCATAAAAAGAACTGATGCTTTTATTAACAGGACCAAGATGAGATTGCAAAACCAAGAGGCGGCAATCAAATCATTAGAGAATCAAGTCGGACAATTTGCTCAAAACCTGAATACTAGACCGCAAGGAGGTTTACCTAGAGATACTGAAGTCGCAAGAGGAACTAGCAATAAGCAATGTAAGGCGATCACCACTAGAAGTGGCCAACGACTTAAAGAGGCTCAAGCTCACTCATCAAACAAAACTCCACAAAAAGAACAAGACGAACTCAGCAGCAAAGCCTCAGATGCTGAACCAGGAAATGTCGCGGCAACCAGCGATAAGCATGCCTCGACAATCAACGATAGGCACGCCACAACAACCCCAGTTGACGATGCCTCAACAACTCCAGTTGCCCCAGCAATGCCATCAATTAGGTTCCAGACCAATAAAAGGATCAAAGATATCCGACTTCCACCACCATTCCCACAAAGGTTGAAGCGACAAAAGCAAGAATATCAATTCAAGAAGTTTCTTGATATCCTAAAGCAAGTCCACATCAACTTGCCATTGGTTGAAGCAATTGAACAAATGCCGAACTATGCCAAGTTTCTTAAAGACATTGTGTCCAAGAGAACAAGGCTAGGAGAGTTTGAAACAGTTGCCGCAACAGAGGGATGCATGGCCATGTTGCACAATTGCATGCCACCCAAGTTGAAGGATCTCGAAAGTTTCACAATACCTTGTTCCATCGGAAACCACTATGTCGGGAAAGCATTATGTGACCTTGGAGCAAGCATAAACTTGTTGCCTAAATCAGTTTTCTAGAAACTAGGAATCGGGAAGGCAAGACCTACAACAGTTATGCTACAGCTAGCCGATAGATCCTATGTGCATCCAGAGGGAAAATTGAAGACATACTGGTAAAAGTTGATAAATTTATTTTTCCCGCTGACTTTATTGTTTTTGGATTGTGAAGCATATGAACATGCACCTATCATTCTCGGGAGACCCTTCCTAGCAACAGGGAGAACCTTGATCGATGTTGAAAAGGGAGAACTCACAATAAGGGTGAATGACCAGCAAGTTAAACTAAATGTGTTCCAAACTCTAAGGCATGCCGATGATCCGGAAGAATGCCAACTTCTTCATGCCACAACAGAGTTTAACTTCGACGAGGAATTTAGTTACCTCGGCAACTACATTGCCGATCAAGAGGAACCTGAGGAGTATGAAGAACCAATCACTGAGGAACAACAAGAAGAGGCAAATTGGTTAGTCAATCAACCAGGTACATACTTTGAACCACTGGATTACTCAGGTAAGGAAGGTAAACTCGAAAAGCCCTTCATTAAACAACCACCGATTCTTGAGTTGAAACAGTTGCCAGGGCAACTAAAATATGCTTACTTGGTAACCGATAATACATTGCCTGTAATTATTTCCTCTAAGTTACAGCCTGAGCAGGAAAAGAAGCTAATCAAAATGTTGATGCTACACAAGAAGGCAATAGGGTGGACAATTGCCGACTTGAAGGGATTTAGCCCGGTAGTGTGCATGGACAAGATTTTGTTGGAAGATGATCACAAACCTTCGATTGAGGCCCAAAGGAAACTGAATCATGCCATGAAAGGGGTTGTAATTAAAGAAATCATCAAGTGGCTTGACGCCGGCATCATATACCCTATCTTTGATAGTACATAGGTAAGTCTGGTACAATGTGTACCGAATAAGGGAGGTATAACGGTGGTAAGTAATGAAAACAATAAACTCATTCCAACCAATACTGTGACTGGTTTGAGGGTTTGTATGGTTTATCGAAAGTTAAACAAAGCCACTAGGAAATATCATTTCCCATTACCCTTTATTGATCAAATGCTTGATCGTCTTGCAGGTAAACCCTTTTATTGTTTTCTTGATGGTTATTCAGGTTACAATCAAATTGCTAAAGCACCAGAAGATCAAGAAAAGACAACATTCACATGCCCATACGGTACTTATGCTTTCCGAAGAATGCCATTCGGATTATGTAATACCCTGGTAACCTTCCAAAGATGCATGATGGCACTTCTTTCAGACATGGTCGAAGACTTCCTTGAGATCTTCATGGATGATTTTTCTGTTTTTTGGTAATGACTTCGATAGTTGCCTCGGCAATTTAGAGAAGGTGTTGGCAAGATGTGAAAAAACCGATTTAGTCCTTAATTGAGAGAAGTGCCATTTTATGGTAGATGAAGGAATAGTGCTCGGCCACAAGATTTCATCCAAGGGAGTTGAAGTAGACAAAGCCAAGGTGGACGTGATAGAGATTACCCCCACCAAGTTCAGTTAAAGGAATCCGAAGCTTTCTTGGACTTGCAGGTTTTTACAAGAGGTTCATTCATAATTTTTCTAAGATTACTAAACCCTTGTGCAATTTTCTTGAATAGGATAAAGTCTTCAATTTTGATGATTATTGCGCTCAAGCATTCGAAACCCTAAAGGAAAAGCTTGCCTCGGCACCTATTATCGTTCCACCCGATTGGACGCTACCTTTTGAGCTCATGTGTGATGCAAGTGATTTCGCGTAGGAGCAGTCCTAGGCCAACACACAGGTAAGACCTTTCATGTGATATACTATGCTAGTAAAACTCTTAATAGTGCTCAACTGAATTACACAACAACGGAGAAAGAGTTACTAGCCGTAGTTTTCGCATTTGACAAGTTTCGATCCTATTTGATTGGTACAAAGGTAATTGTTCGTACAGACCATTCGACAATTAAGTATCTATTTGATAAAAATGATGCCAAACCTCATTTGATTCGTTGGATATTCTTTTACAAGAGTTTGATATTGAAATTAAGGACAGGAAAGGAACAGAAAATCAAGTGGCCGATCACTTATCACACTTAGAACGCAATAGGGAGGAGGACATGGATTTAGAGATATACAATGCATTTCGGATGAGCAACTGTTAGTTACCTCGGCAGCCATAGACGCGTATGTCTCAGCAACCCCTGACGCATCGGCAACCATGGACGCGTATGTCTCAGCAACCCCTAACGCCTCGACAACCATAGATGCGCATGCCTCGGCAACCCTCGACGCCCCAGCAACTCTTGACGCGCATGCCTCGACAACCATGGATGCGTATGCCTCGACAACCATGGACGCGTATGCCTCGGCAACCCTTGACGCACATGTCTCGGCAACCATGGATGTGCATGCCACGGCAACTCTATACACGCACGCCTCGGCAACCTTAGAAGCAGTTGCCACGGCAACATATGCCTCGGCAATACCCTGGTACGCAGATTTAGTTAATTTCCTTGTTTGTGGTATTTTACCTTATGGCCTTACTCACCAAGGGAAGAAGCGGTTCTGCCATGATGCTAAGCATTACTTTTGGGACGAGCCTTTTTTGTTTAAACAATGTGCAGATCAGGTTATACGCCGATGTCCCTGAAGATGAGCAGTAGAATGTACTCCGAAAATGCCATTCTTCACCCTATGAAGGACATTTTGGAGGAACTCGCACCGCGGCGAAAGTTTTGCAATCCTTTTTGTATTGGCCAACACTGTACAAAGATGCCCAAGAGTTTTACAAGCAATGTGATCGTTGCCAGAGGACGGGTAATATCTCTAGACGACATGAGATGCCGCTCCAAAACACCATCGAAGTGGAATTGTTTGATGTATGGGGGATCAATTTTATGGGACCTTTCCCATCTTCATTCGGAAACCTCTACATTCTACTTGTCGTTGACTACGTGTCTAAATGGGTTGAGGCAGCTGCAGTTCCCAACAACGATTCCAAGACTGTGCAACGATTCTTGCAGAAAAATATATTTATACGGTTTGAATGTCGAGAGAAATTATCAGCGTGTCACACAAAATTGCCACGGTATATCACCCACAAACCAAAGGGCAAGCAAAAATTTCCAACCGAGAATTAGAGGGTATACTCGAAAAAGTTGTAAATCCCTCTAGGAAGGATTGGTTAGTAAGACTAGATGACGCACTTTGGGCATATCGCACTGCATTCAAAACACCCTTAGGTATGTCTCCCTTCCGACTTGTCTATGGCAAAACATGCCATCTACCAGTGGAAATCGAACACAAGGCATACTGGGCAATCAAGACTGTGCATATGGATTGGGAAAGTGCTGGACAAAAGCGTTTGTTGGACCTCAACGAGATAGAAGAATTTCGTGCACTCGGCTATAACAATGCACGAATCTACAAGGAGAAAACAAAGCAATGGCATGACAAGAAACTTTTCCTGGGAAAACTGAAATCAAGATGGTCGGGACCATTCAAAGTTGTTAAATCGTTCTCCCATGATGCCGTGATAATCAAGGCCATCACTAACGAACATGAATCCAAAGTCAACGAACAAAGATTGAAGCACTACAACGGTGCCCATGTGGAACGTAACAAATAAGTGGTCACCTTAGGAGATGCATGAGCATGCTATCCTTTCGATATTTTCTTTTTTTATTTTTTTGAACTATTTTTTATTTATTAATTTTGGTTATTTTTCTTTTTATGATAAACTTATTTATTTTCTTTAAGATTAAGATTGCATCTTTGTTTCATATTTATTTAATTGTTTTTAAAATTTTAAGTTTAAGAATTTCTTTGCACATCTTTATTTATTTTCTTTTATTTTAATCCTTATATTATTTGTTTTTGAATTGTAGGAAAAGAGTTCAAGATAAAGAGGAATTTTGATTCAAGAAGAAAACTTCTTCAACAAGGAAATTAATGGGCTGAATCTAAGGCTTATATTAAGCCTCCAATTTACCCTAAATAAACCCTACATAACCGGCCAAACCCTTCCCCTTCCCTAAACCCCCTAGTCGTCGCCTTCCCCCAATCTAAACCATTGTTTTCTTTCTTTCAAAATTACTCTCACCCACCATATTTACTACCTATCTTTTCTATTTAACTCATCACCCTTAACTTCCAAGAAACCTGTTCCTACTTTTCACATTGCAACTCTTTAGTTTCTTTTGCTTTCTTTTCTTTGTTTCTACCAAACTCACAACCAAGATAATCCATGGCATCCAAAATCGATTTCTTGGTTCATCCAGGTTCCTCCAAAGAACCAAGATACAAGAAGTTTGCTACACTGGTGGTTCAAGAAAGATTTCACTCCAAGTTTGAAAGCCAGAAGATTTGCGAAGAACAAGGCTTCGAATACTCCAACTCCCATCAAGATTTCGGCCTTGAACCATTCATCTTCGAAAGGATTGCACATCAAAAGTGGCAAATTTTTTGCCATCAATCAGAACCGGGTAACATCTCATGGGTAAGAGAATTCTATGCTCACTCATCCAACCCGGATAATCCTTATGTTTTTGTTCATGACAAGGCTATACTCATAAGCCCCTGAAAACATCAACACCTTTTACGGGCTCTACGTTGAGAAGGACAATCATCAAGCCTTTGTTGATCAATTCACGCCCAAGCAACTCGACAAGGTGCTTCAAGAACTCACTCTACCGGGAACTCAATGGAACGACAGTAAATACAAGGGCACGGTAAATCACCTTCGACTTAAACTCGAGGCAAAATTATGGAATAATTTTGTTAAAACTTCCTTAATGCCCACAACACACAATACCACCATTGATACACCTCGTCTTTTGCTCATACATTCTATCTTGCATAATCGCATCATTAACATTGGAAAAATTATTTGTGATGAGATTTTTGTATGTAGCACAAAAGACAAGGGTTCTCTTTTCTTCTCGTGCTTAATTTCCAATCTTTGCAAAGAGATGCATGTCCCAAGTGAGTCCACTGATAAAAAGGCCATACCAAAGTCCAGTTGGAATCGAGCACAAATCCAAAAGCTAATGGGAGAGGCACCGGTAAAATCCCCAACGCCTTCAATTACTGCGGCAACTCTTGCCACATCTGCAACTCCTAATTCCCAAGCAACTGATGCCCGAGCAACTCGGACAGCAGCCCCGGGACAACTTGAAGCACTCTTACAACCGTTGGTGAACCGTCTTAGGTAAATTGAAGACCAGCAACTAATGTTCATGCGGTACATGAAGGATCACAACAATGCCATCACCCAAGTCATCCTAGAAAAGTACCCTGACAGCCGCGTGCCGTTATCAATCTTTCCTACCGAAATTCTTACCACGGAAACCAATGAAGCAGTTACCAAGGCAACCGCAACAGATGATGCCGCGGCAACCTACACTGCACCTGCCCAAGCAGTTGCCACGGCAACCAACACTGAAGATGCAGCGGCAACCAAAGCTAAAGATGCCCCTGCAACCACTGCAAAAGCTAAAGGTAAAGCATCTATGCCCGAAGCAACTCGTACTGAATCATTGTCTGATTTTTCAGATTCGGACGAGTCCTCCATTGCACCAACAAAGACCGCACCAATCGAATCCTCCAAGCCCAAGCGAAAAGCCAATGACATTGATGAAGAGGACGATAAGGACAACCTCGTACGAGGATAGATTCCACCAGCGGCAATAAGGAAGCAACCACCGCGTTCAAGCAAAAGAATCAAGACACCAACCAAAAAAAAACTAATCATCCACGATGACGAACTCTCGGAGTAAGTCCTCGTTTGTATTTTGCTTTTCTTTATTGTTATTTTTTATTTTTTTAATTTAATTTTTCTTTGTTGCATGCATTGAGGACAATGCCTCACTCGAGTTTGTGGGGGATTGTTATTAGTTAGTTACCATGTTTAGTTGCATTCATCTTAAGTATTGCATTTAGGATACATAAATTGCTTGACATGCCTTTAGTTGGAACAAGAATTGCCTAGATTTGATGAATATCCGATGATGACTTTGCCAATGTACTTAATTGATAAAACTTTTTATTCTAGGATAAACGTGAAAATACTTAGAATCGTACTATGATGCTAAACTTGATGAAACACTGTGTGGCTTGATTGATTTAAGGAATTCTAGCGAACTTAGGTTGATAGTTAAAATGTTGGGGGATTAGAATAAAAATTGGATGAATGCTAGAGGTGCCCGAAATTGGCTCTAGTATGTGCTAAAAATTGATTGCTAGAGGTGCCCGAAATTGGCACTATTATATGCTAAAAATTTATAGCTAGAGGTGCACAAAATCGGCTCTAGTCGAATAAATTAATTTAACTTAAGAAAACTAAAAACAAAACACTAGAGGTGCCCGAAACCGATTCTAGTTAAAGCATGTTAAAGAACCCAATGAAGTAATTTGAAAACATCTTGTTTGCATAGAATCTGAAAAATCAACTTGCACACAACTCCGCACACACTCACAAGCATTATAGTTTGATTCTGAGTAACTCTTAAGTTTTCCGAAAAATGAAAAGCCAATCATACTTTGTGCCACAGTTCTGAGAATTGTAATCAAGTTTAAAGCTAAGTTTGTGAAAATTGAAGTCTTGGCGGGTAATTATTAGTTTGCATTGCTTGAGGACAAGCAATAGTTCGAGTTTGGGGGTGTGTTAAGTGTCTAAAAGTACTATTTTATTCACCCTTTTTTATTCATATTATTGCTAGACTTAGGCTCGTATTAGCTGCATTATTAGCCATTCATGCATGTTTGCATTGTTTCTTTGGTGGACAAGCTTGATTTCATATTTTGCTTAATTTTGTGGAAAAAGATACTGCTTTGGTGTGCTTTTGTATGTGTGCAGAATCACTTGCCAAAGCAAGGCTGGAACTAGTTGCTAGGACAATGTATGAAGGAGATGTCGAGCTAGTTAAATCCCAAGATGAATAGATAGGAGAAGATGATGTGGCAGTCAAAATTGATGACTATATAAGCCCAAGATGACATGGAGCAAAGTTAAATCCCAAAGGAGTTTGATTTCCATGAAGAGGTTAAAGAGAAATTAAATCCCAAGAAGATAGGAGAAGATCTAGAAGGAATTTAAATATAACAAAGAATTATATTCTTTAAAAGTATTTAATTCCAACTTAACTTCCTCCTCAAAAAAGACTTTGACCTAGCCCTATAAATTGAAGACCAAGCCGTCAACTCAAAAGGGAGAGATGAGGGAGATTTCGACAAGAGCAAGGAGAGATTTCGACAAGGCTTAAACCATTCTTCATCTTTTTCTTTCTTGTACAGTTAGGTTTATGTTAGGAATTCTTTGTTTTGTGTTTCTTTGGAACCTAGCCATGAGCTAAATCTATTTGCTAAGGTTTACTCTTCTACTTGTGTTTTTTTTTTACTTTTTACAGTGCAAGAGATTGAATTTTTGAAGTGGCAACAATCCCTGTGGAGACGATATCTTTTATACTATAACTTGCGACGTGTACACTTGCACAATTGCGAAGCACTTATTACATGCAACACTCATCAGTTTCTTCTTTCATTTGAGTGTTGGGGAACTTTCATATCTCTTTTAAACATGTGCAAAAAAAGTAGCTTGGTGGAGGGAGACTATCCTTTCATTGTGAAATATACATGTACATTGAGTGATATCCACCCTGGAAATATCTAAGTATTAAACCATCTACAATGGTCAATATTATCTATACATATAAAAATATTACAAAATAAATAAAAACTTGAGCCGACGACGCTTCTCATGTATGCCAGGCTTGGCTGCTCGCAAAGCTTTTAGCTCTAAGCTAATCTTTATAGCTTCTATTATTTCTTCAAACAAGGGACTGTGGTACCTCTAATGTCCGTCATTGTCGTTGATCTCGGTACCAGTGTCGTTAGTCTCAAAGATCAGGCATGATGTAAGTGTCACCAGGGAAAGATAAAAAGTTAGGAATGAAATAGTTGTGAGTGAGAAAGCTATCGCGACTGATTATCTTGGTCAAGAGGATCTACACGCTAATCACATCAATTATTGATGCCCAAAGTTAGCAGGCACCAAACAAGAGAGATGAAAATGAGGACCAAGGTGGTTGTGATGGTTTCAGGCGGTTCAGCTCGGTTTATTTGGAATGAGAGTCATGGTTGGTATGGTGGTCAGAACAAGAAATGAAGGGAGAGGAAAAATAAGAGAGGAAAAAGGATGTTATCCCATGTTGTTCCCATACCCCTCTCTATAACTACATGAGTTTTTATTACTCATAGTACTGTTGGTGATGGGATGATGTTGGACCTAGTAATAAATATTGATTGGTCGGTAGGGCTAGGTCTGACTCTCAATCACTATGCTTTGCAGTTCAGTTATGTGGGTGAGGCAATTGTCTTTCCAGGCACTATAGCCCCTGACAAGGGTTTGTTCCCAAGATCATGCAAGCATCCGATATTCTGATCTCTGGTATTATTCCTCCAGAAAAGCTATTGTTATGGGATCACTTCTAAAGTTGCCTAATGTGGAGGCACTGAAAGTTGTCTCCAGAGTTCTCGAGTGCGGAGTACCAAAAGTATACCAAACTTAAAGAATCACACCTTCAAGAAACTAATAAAAAACCACAATCCAACTTAATTAAAATAATTAAAAAATAATTCAATAAATTTAATACTAAGTTATTGATTAAGCCCAAAAAAATGAATTAAGATATGTATCCAGATATTTATTTAAGTTCATTTAAGTATATTTATGTGATTTATACATAAAATTTATGTTACGTCAATATTTTATCTTGTGGTTAAATTTATTAAATTTTAAATTATTTTTAATTAAAATTAAGATTAAATTAATAAAATATGTAAATAATGATGACCAAAATATATTAACGTTGTTGTACTCAGCCACCAAAATTCGCAAGGGTTATATATACCCATGCAACTATAGAGAAACGAGACATGGAAGGGATATAGGAAATATCCCCCTCTTCCATCTCTTCCTCTCTTTACTTCTTCGACTACTGTATTGTTTGCGACTCTTTACCCAAATCAACTAAGTGAACCGTCTGAAACCGCCACAACCACCTCAATTTTTATCTTCACCTTTCTTATTTGGTGCCTACTAATATGAACATCAACAATCATATAAATTCATTAAAATAACACATAATTTCAATACAAATGATAGTTAGTAATTTAATTAAAAAATTGATAATTTAATAATCATATTTTCAAAATTTAATCAATAGTTTCGTGAGTTAGCAGATAGTTTACCATTGTTTTTATGTAGAATTATATATTTAACTATAATTTATTAATGAAAAGTAAAAAATTAAAAAAAAATGTTGAGAAAGGGCAAAGCACATCAAGTCACGTGAGAAGGAGGGGGTAGCGTGCCGGCGTGCCTTTCTTTTTGTCCTACAGAAAAAGTTGAAAAAAGGAAAGGGGCCCACGTGAGCAGCTGTGTTTTTGTCTGTGTTTTCTGACATTTTGTGTCAGTGACATATTAATCTGCTTCAGACATGTGACCTATCCTTTTCTTTTAATAATTTAATTCTCTTTAATTTTCCTAATTAATTTAATTGATTAAATAATTACCCACTGTTTTAATTAATTAATTATTTTTAAGTGGCTCAAGTAAAGACGAAATAGGTGACGTGGATTTTGGTCGTAGTTGCAGGATTCCCTTCGAGATCCGGACACAGCGAATGCAGTTGATCCGAGATGTTTTTATAAATAACAAATTTTATGTAAATTATTTTTAAACTTTTTTATAAATATTCAAATAAAGCAATCGCAAATCTTCATATTTCACTTTAACACAAATGTTTATTTCATATAGGTAAACTGGTCAAAGAATTTTTAAGGTGCCTTCCTTTTGGTCATTTAATTTTTAAAATTTTATTAGGATTTTTCAACCCTTATTTCTCTTGATTATACTTCCATTCTCATGGACTAAACCTTGAACCAAACCTCTTAATCACCTCTGATTATACTTCTTGATCATCTAAATCATCAATTTAAAAGATGTAATTAAAGCTTCAAGACAACTGACAGCCCCCTAAATTCATGAAGTTCACGAGTTAACACATGTTTTTTCTCATGATTTTTGTTTCAACTCTTCAATCATCAATCTTTCAATTCTAACTTCATTCTTAACGCAAATTTAACCTAAAAGAAGTTTCAAACCAACTGAAGAGCGCATAATTTGAGTTTTACCATTAAAACTCCAACAACAAGCTCAAGCTTAAAGATGCCATTGAGTTTTTGAAATGTGAATTAAAAGTTTAATTAAAAGCTTGAATAAGTTAAAAACCATTCAAGAAATGAGATAATGGCCTCAAAACTCAGCTTGCATGAACCGAAATGAAGACTTGTGCAAATACACGTCCAAGAAGGAGGAGAGAAAACGAATTTTTCATGAAAAACTTTGGAGGTTTTCAGGGAAGTTAAAATCAAGAAATCAAAGAAATCTATGAAAAAGTTAAAGAGAAAAATAAACAAAAATGGGATTGGGAGCTAGAAAATGTGAAGTTCAAGAGGGGGAATTTTTTATTTTTAAGTAGTTGCAAATGTATTAAATTATATTATTTTAATCATAAGAATGAAAATTAACGAGTCACGTCATCTTTTCTAACGGAAGGTAATGAAAGAGACCATAATAAAAGTAAAATAAAAATTTGAGTGACCGTAATAAAAGTTTGGTGACCAAAATAAAATTTACCCGTGGAAGTCGAAAATATATTCTCTAAAGTGGCATTCAATCATTTTAACTTTCAAGTGTATTCTCAATTGTCTAATTTTGTAATGTCCGTTATATATTTCTGTTGATCAATCAAAGCGTGTTAGGTGATATTTTTTACTAAAGAAATGCTATCAAATTTAATAAAGGTTAAACGACACGTTAAATTTCTCAAATTTTATCATTTTTCAATATAATTTATAAAATTATTTAATCTTAGTTTGAACTGTATTTATTGCTAATTTTTATAGTTTAGTTCAATATTATTTTATAATATAAAATAATATAAATTTATAATTATTATAATATTAATTAGAACATAATTAATATAAAATCTTTATAATATAAAATTAATAATGATTTATAACATAAAATAGTATAAATTAATTTTATAAGAATATACTTTTGTAACATAAAATAGTTTACAACTTGTAAATTTATAAATTTTTTATTTCCCCTCTCACGTGGATAAAAATCTATTGTCATTTTTCGGTGTACTTTTCTATGTTTTAATATTAAAAAATTAAATTTTAACTCTTCAACATAAACTCTAAAATTTAAAAATACATTCTACCCATAATTCTTTAAACTTTAAACTTTATACTTTAATCTTAAATTCTAAACCTAATTTTTTAGTATGAAAATAGTAAGTGACACCGAGATAGGATATGATTTCTATTCCTCTAAGGTTGCCATTGTCAGTTTTAGGAGCAGAAGCAAACACTTCCTTGTGTTTCTCCTACCAATCATAGAGATAATTGAGATTGAGGCGGCGGACAGAATTAGAGACGGCGGAGACGACAACGATTATCAGAGATTCGGAAAAGTCGACGCATATGGCGGTGAGGTCGAAGGTGGTTGGGTCGATTGGGGTAGAGTGAGATTTATGGGAAGATAACATAGTGAGTTTTGTTTGTACAATTTCAGAATGGCAGTAATGGGCTCGACCCTTCGTTTTCAAATGCTAGCAGCCGTTACTTCGCCGTTGTCGTGCCTTCTACCAATCAGAATATATATTTGGAATCAATGTCACAATTAGGGGTAAATGAGTTAGTTGAGTTTGATTAGTGTTGAGTTCAACTTGTTTTGTTAAGAATTCGAGTTGAGTTTGAGCTCGAGTGGTTTTTAATGAGCATGAGTAGTGCTGAGCTCGACTCATTAAGAACTTGAGTCGAGTCTAAACTAGTTGAGTATAGATCGAGTTGGACTCAAGTAACTTGCAATCTGTCTCGTCTCATTTACAACTGTATTAGGAAAAAAATTTGATACACAATATGTGTTTTAGTTTACAAAAAAATGTTAAATTTATGGTTTATGGTATTAGTTTAGAGTTTAGAGGTTTAGGTTGTGAGATTTATAATTTAGGATTTATGGTTAGAGTTTAAGGTTTAGGCAAGGACGAAACCATGATTGAACTATGTTAGGGGCAGACTGATTAACTTTGAAACGAAAATGTCTTGAAAAGTAATTAAACCATAAAAATTAAGGAAGTTTAAGTTTAATTTTACAAAATTTTAAAATTGAAAGGTCTTAAAAATAATTAAACAAAAAAATTAAAGGATCAATATTTAATTTTATTAATTTTAAATGACAATGCCCTAAAAAGTAATAAACTATAAAAATTTAGAAGGGACAACAACTTAACTAAAATGATTTTAAAATTTTTAGGGCCTAAAATATAATTAGTCCATCAAATTTTGGGGTATAGGTGATTCATAATAATAATAATAATAATAATATCACTCAATGTGTAGAAAAGACTCATAAAATATTGAACAAATTAGTAAGAACCTTTATTTATATGATAAAGTAGAAGTTTAAAATACTAGGTGAATTTGTTGAAGTTTTTAAATTTTCTTTATTTATCCTGGGAAAAGACATGAAAATTTTGGGTTGTTTTCCCCTCTTTATTGTTGGTTGGAGGATGCAGTTGCAGACATTGTTGATGTTAAGTTAAATCATATCTACAAAATAAAGACACATTTGACTAGAAATACAAACCAGAAAAGTCTGAGCCGGGGCTATGTACGTTCCATCAAAATCATATTATCGTCCCTGGACCTGGTTTAAGAATGCAATTACACTTTAAATGGAAAAGTTGACGAGACTAATTCAGTCTCTCCAACTCCGAGAGGAGCTTAAAGATGAAAAGTGGTATTTCCAGCAGAGACAGAGACACTGCAGGTTAATATAAACTTCTCTCCTTTCTCTCACAACATCTTTTTGATTATCTTACTTTTTTAAATAATTGATTTGGGATTTCTTACTTTCTTTTTTTTTCTCTTTTAGGTTCTCAACTGTCTTGTCTGGCAGTCTTTATTTTTTCAAGTTCCCCATTGGTTCTCCACTGTCAGAATATAGCTTCTCTTTCTCTATTTGCCCAAGTTATACCTGCAAAAAGCTTAACCCAAGCTTTCTCTTCACATATACCCAACAAAGTTCTCTATTAAAGATCCAAACCAAAGCCGAAAGCAACTGAAATACAAGTCTCTCTCTCCATGGACTTGCATCGGAAGCAATGGAGAAACCAGCATGGGTCAGAGCAACAACCTTCTGCAAAGATACCAAAGCTTCTGCTTGACCTTCATCCCCATAAGCAACAGCAACAGCAACACGCATCATCTGAGCCATCTGCTCTCCCCTTGTTTGTATCTGAATCTGAATCCAACTGCAAAATCAGCGGCAACCTGTCAGCACCACTTCCCGACTCCAACACCAGTAGGACCTTTTTCTCTCTTTGCAACCCTTTTCTTGACAGAAGATTTCTTCTTTGATCATTTCTTTTTCGTATCTCCACGCTTTGGTTTTTGCTAGGAATGGGGAGCTATTTCAGCTTGGCTCAGTGGCAGGAACTGGAGTTACAAACTTTGATCTACAGATACATGTTGGCTGGTGCTGCTGTTCCTGCTGAACTCATTCAACTGATCAGAAAAAGCCTTCTTTACTCTTCTACATATTTCCTGCACCACCCCTACTCCCATTACCAGCCGGCACCTTGTAAGTTACTTTCATCCTTGTTTGTACTGGTCAATCTTAACACCATTAATTTACTTGCATTTTTCTTTAAATACGCATTACTCCATGGATTCTTATAATGAATGTTTAGATTTTGTCCACCTTCCAAATAAATGACTATGTTGGAATTCCCCCTTAGGATTTGTTTCACCTTAAGTTCTAAAGAGTAACATTTTTATTAAGAGCTGATTTCTCATGTTTTTAGTTTGTTCTTGCTTTATATTTAACAAATCTGTACTTAGCTCTTCATGGCGTTGAGACTTGAGAAAAGTACTATAAGCTTAAGGGAAACTGGTCTTTAAATAATTTATGTTATGTCTACCTAAGCGAATATAATGAATGGTTTGGACACACGTGTGATCAGTGTTGCAGTCAGGGTACTGGGGAAGAGCAGCAATGGGTCCGGAGACTGGCCGGTGCCGGAGAACTGACGGTAAAAAGTGGAGGTGCTCAAGGGATGTGGTGACCGGACAGAAGTATTGCGAGCGCCACGTCCACCGTAGCCGTAACCGTTCAAGAAAGCCTGTGGAAATGCCCACATCCAACCGCACGACTACCACTGTTATTAGTAATGCCACTGCTCGTTTCGGCGGTGGTGTTTCCGGTGCTGTTGGATGCGGTGCTGTCAAAGCCATTTCTCCGATGACCATGTCTAACGGTCCCGGCAATTTTGGGTTTTCTAGGCCTTCTCCCATTGATCTTCTTGGGCTTAGACATAGGTAAATCATGCTGCCTATATTCTGGATCTTTCAGTCTCCAGAGTAGGATTTAAATTGTGATTGTGATTTATCCTGGTTGCGGATATAATGGATACTATTGCGGTCACTACGGGTATTGCGCTTGTGAACTTTTCTTATAATGGATTATATTGCGAACATAGCGATTGCAAGTATCGCAATTTCGGAGCGCACTGCTACCTTTGTATAGCAATTGTTGCGTGTATTGAGTGCTACGCAAACAGTGCAAGTATATACGTCGCAAGTAATAAAGTGATGTGAGTATCGAGTATCGTCTTCATAGAGATTGGTTTGGGCCACTTTGCTTAAGTTACTGCATTGAAAAAGAAAAACACAAGTAGGTGATTGTAGAAATTATAACTAATGAGTAAACTAAGAGCAATAAACTAAAAGAATAGATGAAATCAAAAGAGAATGAATAGGTCAGGTTATCGTGAGTTGAGGTGTGATAGCTGATTGGATTGTCTTGGTAAAAGAGTGCAAGGGCAACTCAAGTGCCGTGGCAACTTGCACAGCGGGGTTGCCTGGGCAACTACTTTGTCGGCTAGGCAGCAACTTCAAGGTTCGGCGGAGCGTTCTTCAATGGTTTCTTCTTATCCCTAAGTCGAAACTCTAGCTATTTGTACATGCCTTGATAATACATCCCTAAGTGAATCAATGGTGAACAACAACCAATATTGCGTTCCTCTTAGCTGTTGAAATTTTTAATTTATTCCTAAGCCGGATTAATCTTCACCATCAATAGATTGAATAAAGATCATACTCATTCGTTTCTTGAATCTAACTCTCCCAATATTAGATAAATAGATAAAGGTACGAGATCTTCTCCCAATTCACTCGCAAACAAGAATAAAAACCAGGAATGAGTAAACCTTGAATTGAAAGTGCAAACTCTTATTACCTAAACAAAATCCAATTATTTCTTACAACCACAAAACATAATAACCCCAACCAATCAAGTTAGTTTATGGTTGGGTTCAAAAGATATACAAAGAATAATCCCTAAACTATGAATCTAATGGAAGCAAAGAAGAAGAAGAAATCGATCAGCCCTCTTTGGAAAATCTCTCAATCGAACTCTCCCTCCAAGCTCTCTCTCTTGTCAAAACTCTCCCATCTTTCTCATCTCTTTGACGGCTTGATCCTTTAAATATGAGATGGCTAGGTCAAAATCTTTCTTGATGAGGAAGTTAAGTTGGAATTAAATACTTTAAAAGAATATAATTTTTTATTATATTTAAATTCCTTCTAGAACTTCTCCTATCTTCTTGGGATTTAATTCCTCTTTAACCTCTTCATGGAAATCAAACTCCTTCAGGATTTAATCTTGCTCCACGTCATCTTGGGCTTATCTAGTCATCAATTTCGACTACCATATCATCTTATCCCTTATCGAAAATTGCCTTGGCAACTAGCTCGGCATCTCCTTCATGCATTGCCTTGGCAACTAGCTCGACATCTCCTTCATGCATTGCTCTGGCAACTGGTTCCAGCCTTATTTAGGCAAGTAATTCTGCACACACACAAAAACACGCCAAAGCAGCATATTTTTTCACAAAAATCACCAAGTTATGTAATCAAGCTCAACGGTGAATTAATACATGAATGACTAATTATGCAACTGATATGAGCCTAAGTCTAACAATAATATGAGTAAAAAAGGTAATAAAAATAGTACTTTTGAACACTTATCACACCCCCAAACTCGAACTATTACTTGTCCTCAAGCAATGCAAACTAACAATTACCTGCCAAGATTTTAATCATCAAAGACATGCTTCAAACTTGAATTCAAACCTCAGAACCGTAGCACAAAGTATGATCACCTTTTAATTTTTCGGATAGCACAAAAATTATCCGGAATCAAACTATAATGCTCGTAACAAGTGTGTGCGTAGTTGTGTACAAGTTGATTTTTAAGATTCTATGTGAACAATAGGCTTTTATCAATTTAATTATCGGGGCATTTATTTTTATTTTCACTAGAGCCAATTTCGGGCACCTCTAGCAAAGTAAGCAATTTCTCATTTTATTTTAGTCGACTAGAGCTAATTTCGGGCACCTCTAACGATTCTTTAATGTGCATTAACTACTAGAGCCAGTTTCGAGCACCTCTAGCAAGAAAGTGCATTTACTACTAGAGCCAGTTTTGGGCACCTTTAGCAAGAAATTAACTTTTAATTTTCAATTTTAAATTTACCCAAATTTTAAGCAACCTAAATTCACTAAGTTTCTTTCAATCAACAAGCCACAACCGTGTAAAAAAAATCAGCATCATAGTAAAATTCTAAGTTCTTTTCATGCAATCCTAAAATTAAAAGTTCTTTTAATTAAGTGCAATGGCAAAAATTCATCATTGATTTTTCAACAAGTCTTAAGCAATTAAATCCAATTAAAGTCATGACAAGTAATATATGCAACCTATATGTGATTGCTAAAGATGAATGCAACTAAACATTAAACTAACTAGAAACCAACACCCCCTCCCAAACTCGAGAGGAGCATTGTCCTCAGTGCATGTAAAAGTGAAACAAAATTTAAAAGAAACTAAATGAAATGAGTTAGTCGGAGAGGTCATCACCTCGAGTGATAAGTTTTCTTCGTGCCGTTGCTTGATTCATTTTCCCGTCGGTGGTTGAATGTTTGTGGTTGGTACCGCGTGAATAGCATTGCTTTGATTTGATCCATGTTTGTCGAGGCAGGTTCACTTGCCTGGCATCGGTAGTTGCCGAAGCCATTGTTGTTGCTTGGGCATCGCCAGTTTCTGTTGCCGTGGCAACTGCTGAGGTAGTTGTCGGAGCATCCTCTGTTGCGGTTGCCGTGGCAAGTAGTCGGTAGTGAATTTCCTTAGCATGGTGGTTGTGAGTCTTGTTGTGCAAAAGAAAGAAAACAAAGAAAACCTGGAAATTAAAGATAATGAAGAAAAATAAAATAAAATATCTCCTAAAAATTCCAAAAATAAATAAAGAAAAAAAAACAAAAATAAAATAAAGTTCCAAAAAATTAAAAACAAAAATTAATGATTCTTAGAAAGAGCATTTTTCATGCATCTTCTAATGTTACTGCATATCTAAGAAAACTTGAGGATAGTCGTTTCCGATACTTCTTATAGTTCATCCGCAGCCTTCATCGAGTGACAATATTGCCCCAAAAGGATTGGGCCAATGTGCTCCCAGCTACTCCCCTTTGTGTTACCATGGTGGAGGTGTCTTTCTTTCGTGTTCCCTTGTAGTCCATGCACATCTTCCACCTTGCTACTGTTCCTGAAGGCATGAATTTATTATTAGGAAAAGTTATATCAACATCCAACCATTTAATTACCTCATTCTCGTCGGGCTCCTCATGGTTGGATGTAGCCTTCGTTGTCGTGGCAATTGCTGCTCTAGCCAATTGCTGTGGCAATCAGTTGCCAAAATTTGCTGTAAGTTAAGGGAAAAACCAATTTTCTGAAAAGCTTTATGAATCCAAACACCTTTTTCTTTTGACCTCTCAAACATCTCCATCAGTAGAGATTTCGATGGCTTTAAATCTACTAACATCTGTTTCTCAAGACATACATGTAATGGACGAGGTGAGTTTTTAAAGAATTCGAAAGGTTCAACCATTACCTGCTCATATTCCATTGGCAAAGTATTATCATCTCGTTGATCTTGCATGTGGTAGTTGTAATTGACGTGGCAACTGTAGATAAGAGCAATCTACAGATTCCTACTTCAACATCAACATTGTAACCTTCTGGGCATCAAGTTCCTCAGAATTTGCTATAGTATTGTTGTTCTCAGCTTCA
Source organism: Hibiscus mutabilis (assembly GCA_019671005.1). Classification (NCBI taxonomy): domain Eukaryota; kingdom Viridiplantae; phylum Streptophyta; class Magnoliopsida; order Malvales; family Malvaceae; genus Hibiscus; species Hibiscus mutabilis. Next base: position 43,634,611 of record CM033729.1, on the reverse strand, counting down.
TTGAGTGTTGTCGCGGTATTGCTCTGTTCAGACTCCTCAATCATTGCCGAGGCAATTTGTTGCTCAGGCTCATCATGTGTTGGGCAGACTTTCTCATCAACATTCTCTCGACTTTGAGGTTTTAGTTGTTCCTCACACATCGGGGAGCTTTCCTTGCATTGTTCCTTGTCCTCTTGCCTTGGGACTTCAGTATCCCTAGGAATGAATTGTTGGTGCATGTTATTCATGACATATGTGGATCTCAATTGATCTTCTGAATCCCCCAAGGTTGCATCCCACTGAGCTATCCTCGTATCCATAGACTTTGATAGCTCTCGAATCTCTTAAATTGATCCGTCAAGTCTGGCCAAGGAAGCTAGCAACGTTTCTTCCAAGGAATTGGAATGCTTTTGAAAAGGACTACATTGCCATAGCATATCTGTTGTTGCGGCAAAATTGTTATGGTAAAAAAAAATTGAGCTTTTTGACCATACCATGAAGAATTTTGTTGTCAGTTCCCTCTATGGTCCTTCATGTAGTCATATGCACCGAAAATGTGAGGGTAATTTTCAAACACATGATGTTCTCCACACATAGCACAAGATTTTTCCACGGTATAGGCTCTTTGAGATTTTCTCGGTTGGTATAGGTAATCATCAAAGGGTGTAAGAAACTCTTGATTGGATTGATTCATATCTTCCGACATCAACTCTCGAATAGATCGGCTTTTATTTCCCGACATGTTGATGTCCCTTAACTTGTAGCGCACCTAATTTTTTTTATAAAACAAACAAAAATAAAAGTTAGTAAAACTAAGAAAATATGCAATAACAAAAACAACTAACACCAATTGCCAATCCCCGGCAACGGCGCCAAAAACCTGTTGCGCGTATTGATTGCTACACAAACGGTACAAGTATACACTTCGCAAGTAATAAAGTGATATGAGTATCGAGTATCGTCTCTGCAGGGATTGGTTTGGGCCACTTTGCTTAAGTTACTGCGTTGGAGAAGAAAAACACAAGTAGGTGGTTGTAGGAATTATAACTAATGAGTAAACTAAGAGCAATAAACTAAAAGAATAGATGAAATCAAAAGAGAGTGAATAGGCCAAGTTATCGTGAGTTGAGGTGTGATAGCCGATTGGATCGTCTTGGTAAAAGAGTGCAAGGGCAACTCAGTTGTCGTGGCAACTTGCATAGTGGGGTTGCCTTGGCAACTAATCGACTAGCTGGGCAACTACTTGGGCGGCTGGGTAGCAACTTCAAGGTTCGGCGGAGCGTTCTTCAATGGTTTCTTCTTATCCCTAAGTCGAAACTCTAGCTATTTGTGCATGCCTTGATAATACATCCCTGCGTGAATCAAGGGTGAACAACAACCAATCTTGCGCTCCTCTTAGCCGTTGAAATCCTTAACTTATTCCTAAGCCGGATTAATCTTCACCATCAATAATTTGAATAAAGACCACACTCATTTGTTTCTTGAATCTAACTCTCTCGATATTAGATAAATAGATAAAGTTACGAGATCCTCTCCCAATTCACTCGCAAACAAGAATAAAAACCAAGAATGAGTAAACCTTGAATTGAAAGTGCAAACTCTTATTACCTAAACAAAATCCAATTATTTCTCACAACCACAAAACACAATAACCCCAACCAATCAAGTTAGTTCATGGTTGGGTTCAAAAGATATACAAAGAATAATCCTCAAACCATGAATTTAATGGAAGCAAAGAAGAAGAAAAAGAAATCGATCAGCCCTCTTTGGAAAATCTCTCAAACGAACTCTCCCTCCAAGCTCTCTCTCTTGTCGAAACTCTCCCTTCTTTCTTTTCTCTTTGACGGCTTGGTCCTTTAAATATGAGATGGCTAGGTCAAAATTCTTCTTGAGGAGGAAGTTAAGTTGGAATTAAATACTTTAAAAGAATATAATTCTTTATTATATTTAAATTCCTTCTAGAACTTTTCCTATCTTCTTGGGATTTAATTCCTCTTTAACCTCTTCATGGAAATCAAACTCCTTTGGGATTTAACCTTGCTCCACATCATCTTGGGCTTATCTAGTCATCAATTCCGACTATCATATCATCTTATCCCTTATCGAAAATTGCCTTGGCAACTAGCCCGGCATCTCCTTCATGCATTGCCCTGGCAACTGGTTTCAGCCTTATTTAGGCAAGTGATTCTGCACACACACAAAAACACACCAAAACAGCATCTTTTCCACAAAAATCACCAAGTTATGTAATCAAACTCAACGGTGGAAAAAACATGAATTAATGCATGAATGACTAATTATGCAACTAATATGAGCCTAAGTTTAACAATAATATAAGTAAAAAGGGTAATAAAAAATAGTACTTTTGAACACTTATCAGCAATCGTTATTGCAATTGTGGGGCAATATTGGTTGAATATTCCCTTTAGGGAATTTAATTGGAAATCTAGCCTAGGGCTGTAAATGAGACGAGACAGATCGCGAGCTACTCGAGCTCGACTCGGTCAAAGCTCAGCTCGATTAGACTTGACTCGAGCTCGAACTATGCTCGAGTTCTTAACGAACTGAGCCGAGCTCCATGATACTTGACTCGAAAAGCTTGCGAGCTACTTGAAAACATAGTATACTAAGTTTTTTATTTTTTATAATTTAAAATCTAAATTCCTAAACTTAAAATCGTAAAATATAAACCTTAAAATCTAAATTCTAAATTCTAAACTTAACAACCTAAACCTTTAAACCCTAAACTAACACCCTAAACCTTAAAATTAACAAGCTTGAGTTTACACAACTTGTGTATCAAAGTTTTTTTCTTGATAGGTGTTGCGCGTAATAAGTGCTACGCAAATGTGCAAGTATACACGTCGCAAGTTATAGTATAAAAGATATCGTCTCCACAGGGATTGGTGCTACTTCAAGGATCTAATCTCTTGCACTGTAAAAAGTAAAAACACAAGTAAAGGATTATAGGAGTTTAACTAATGACTAATCTAGAAAGCAATAAAGTAAAAGAAAATATGAGATCGAATGAGAGAGAGATAGGCCAGGTTATCGTGAGTTGAGGTGTAATAGCCGATTGGATTGTCTTGGTAAAAGAGTGCACGGGCAACTCAGTTGCCGTGGCAACTTGCACAACGGGGTTGCTTTGGCAACTAATTGATGGTTGCCTGGGCAACTACTTGGGCTTCTGGGCAGCAACCTTCTAGGTTCGGCAGAGCGTTCTTCAATGGTTTCTTCTTATCCCTAAGTTGAAACTCTAGCTACTTGTGCATGCCTTGATAATACATCCCTGCGTGAATCAAGGGTGAACAACCAATCTTGCGCTCCTCTTAGCCGTTGAAATCCTTAACTTATTCCTAAGCCGGATTAATCTTCACCATCATTGGATTGAATAAAGATCATATTCATTCGTTTCTTGAATCTAACTCTCCTGATATTAGATAAATAGATGAAATCACGAGATCCTCTACCAATTCACTCGCAAACAAGAATAAGAACCAAGAATGAATAAACCTTGAAATAGAAAAGTGCAAACTCTTATTACCTAAACAAAAACCAATAGTTTCTCACAACCACAAAACACAATAACCATAGCCAAGTAAATTTAGTTCATGGCTAGGTTCCAAAGAGACACAAGATAAACAATCCCTAGCATGAACCCAATCGAACAAGAAAGAAAAGATGAAGCTTGTCGAAAATCCCTTGCTTTCTCCCTTGGACTTGTCGAAATTTGCCCTAATGCTCTCCCTATGCATCTTGTCGAAATCTCCTTGCTATTTATAGGGCTAGGCCAAAGTCATTCTTTGAGGAGGAGTTTGAGTTGGAATTAAATTATCTTTAAAGAATATAATTCTTTATTATAATTGTATTCCTACTAGAACTTCTCCTATCTTTTTGGAATTTAATTCTTCTTTAATCTCTGCATGGAAATCAAATTCCTTTGGGTTTGGGCTTTGCTCCACGTCATCTTGGGCTTGTATAGTCATTAATTTCGACATCCCTATTGCATTTTCTCTTTGTCGACAATTGTCATGGCAACTGGCTCGGCGTCTCCTTCATGCATTGCCCTGGCAACTAGCTCGGCGTCTCCTTCATGCATTGCCCTGGCAACTAGCTCGGCATTGCTTTGGCAAGTGATCCTGCACATACACACACAAAGCACACCAAAGCAGCATCTTTTCCACAAAAACTACCAAGTTATGTAATCAAGCTCAACGATGGAAGGAAACATGGATTAATGCATGAATAGCTAACTATGCAACTAATATGAGCCTAAGTCTAACAATAATATGAGTAAAAAGGGTAAGAAAATTAGTACTTTTGAACACTTATCACACCCCCAAACTCGAACTATTGCTTGTCCTAAAGCAATGCAAACTCATAATTACCTGCCAAGACTTCAATTTTCACAAACTTAGCTTTGAACTTGATTTCAATTCTCTGAACCGGGGCACAAAGTATGATTGGCTTTTTATTTTTCGGAAAACTTATGAGTTACTCGGAATCAAACTATAATGCTTGTTTGTGTGTGCGGAGTTGTGTGCAAGTTGATTTTTCGGATTCTATGCAAACAATAGGTTTTCAAATTACTTCATTGGGTTCTTTTTATCATGTTTTAACTAGAGCCTGTTTTTGGGCACCTCTAGTGTTTTGTTTTTAGTTTTCTTAAGTTAATTTAATCGACTAGAGCCGGTTTCGGACACCTCTAGTTAAAAATTTTTTTAACACATCCTAGAGCCAGTTTCGGGCACCTCTAGTGATCAATTTTAGCACATGCTAGAGCCAATTTCGCGCACCTCTAACATTCATCCAATTTTTATTCTAATCCCCCAATTTGTTAATTATCAACCTAAGTTTATTAGAATTCCTTAAATCAATCAAACCACAACAGTGTTTCATCAAATTTAGCATCATAGTAAAATTTTAAGTTTTTCCATGGTTATCCTATAATAAAAATTCTATCAATTAAGTGCATTGGCAAAGTCATCATCGAACATTCATCAAATCTAAGCAATTCTTGTTTCAACTAAAGGCATGGCAAGCAATTTAGGTATCCTAAATGTAATACTTAAGATGAATGTAATTAAACATGGTAACTACTAATAACAATCCCCCCCAATCTCGAGTGAGGCATTGTCCTCAATGCATGCATAAAAATAACGAAAAATAAAAATAAAAATGCATACGAGGACTTACTCCGAGAGTTCGTCATCGTAGATGATTAGTTTCCTTCTAGTCGGTGTCTTGATTCTCTTGCTTGAACGCGATGGTTGCTTTCTTGTTGCTGGGATGTCTTTAGCTTTGGTTGCCGTGGCATCTTCAGGGTTGGTTGTCGTGGCATCAGCTTGTGCAGGCACGATGTAGGTTGCCGCGACATCTTCTTCATTGGTTGCCGGGGCAAGGATCTCGGCAGTAAATTTCCTTAGCATAGTAGTTGTGAGTCTTGTTGTGAAAAAGAAAACAAAGAAAACCTGAAAACTAAAGATAATGAAGAAAAAATAAAATATCTCCTAAAAATAAAAATGAAAATAAAAATAAAAATAAAAAGAAAATACTGAAAGGAGAGCGTGCTCATGCATCTCCTAAGTTGACCACTTCCTTGTTACGTTCCACATGGGCACCATTGTAGTGCTTCAATCTTTGTCCATTAACTTTGAGTTCATGGTTGTCAGAGATGGACTTGATTATCACAGCACCATGGGAGAATGGTTTGATGACTTCGAATGGTCCCGACCATCTTGATTTCAGATTTCCCGGGAAAAGTCTTAGCCGAGAATTGAATAGGAGAACTAGTTGCCCTGACGTGAATTGTCGTGGCAATAGTTTCTTGTCATGCCATCGCTTTGTTTTCTCCTTGTAGATTCGTGCATTGTTATAGGCGAGTGCACGAAATTCTTCTATCTCATTGAGATCCATCAAGCGCTTTTGTCCGGCACTTTCCCAATCCATATTCACGGTCTTGATTGCCCAGTACGCCTTGTGCTCGATTTCCACCGGTAGATGACATGTTTTACCATAGACAAGTCGGAAGGGGGGCATACCTAAGGGTGTTTTGAATGCAGTGCGATATGCCCAAAGTGCGCCATCTAGTCTTAATGACCAATCCTTCATTGAGGGATTTACAACTTTCTCGAGTATTCCCTTCAACTCCCGGTTGGAAATTTCTGCTTGCCCGTTGGTTTGTGTGTGATATGCCGAAGCGTTGCAACATCTTGGCAATTAGTCTGTTGTCAAAATGCTTGCCTTCGTCGCTGATAATTGCTCTCGGCATCCCAAACTGTGTAAATATGTTTTTCTTCAGAAATCGTTGTACGGTCTTGGAATCGTTGTTGGGAACTGCAGCTGCCTCTACCCATTTAGACACATAGTCGACGGCAAGTAAGATGTAGAGGTTGCCGAATGAAGATGGGAAAGGTCTCATAAAGTCGATCCCCCATACATCGAACAGTTCCACCTCGATGATGTTCTGGAGTGGCATCTCATATCGTCTAGAGATATTGCCCGTCCTCTGGCACCGATTACATTGCTTGTAAAAGTCTTGGGAATCTTTGTACAATGTTGGCCAATACAAACCGGATTGCAAGACTTTGGCCGCGGTACGAGTTCCTCCAAAATTTCCTCCATAGGGTGAAGAATGGCATTGCCGGAGTACATTCTGTTGCTCTTCTTCAGGGATACATCGGCGTATAACCTGATCTGCACATTGCTTAAACAGAAGAGGCTCGTCCCAAAAGTAATGCTTAGCATCATGGCGGAACCGCTTCTTCCCTTGGTGAGTAATGCCATAAGGAAAAATACCACAAACAAGGAAGCTAACTAAATCCGCGTACCAGGGTATTGCTGAGGCATGTGTTGCTGTGGCGACTGCTCCCAAGATCGCTGAGGCGTGTGCGTCAAAGATTGCTGTGGCGTCGAGAGTTGTCGAGGCATGTGCATCCATGGTTGCCGAGGCATCGAGGGTTGCCGAGGCGTCGAGGGTTGCCGAGGCGTCGAGGGTTGCCGAGGCGTCAAGGGTTGCCGAGGCAACTAAAATTTGTTCATCCGGGAATGCATCACATATCTCAAGATTCGCGTCCTCCTCCTTATTGCGTTCCAAACGTGATAAGTGATCGGCCACTTGATTTTTTGTTCGTTTCCTGTCCTTAATTTCAATATCAAATTCTTGTAAAAGTAATATCCAACGAATCAAACGAGGTTTAGCATCCTTTTTAGCAAATAAGTATTTCATTGCCGAATGGTCCGTATGAACAATTACCTTTGTACCAATTAAATAGGATCGGAACTTGTCAAATGCGAAAACTACAGCTAGTAACTCTTTCTCCGTTGTTGTGTAATTCACTTGAGCAACATTAAGAGTTTTACTAGCGTAGTATATCACATGGAAGGTCTTACCTGTGCGTTGGCCTAGGACTGCTCCTACCGCGAAATCACTTGCATCACACATGAGCTCAAAAGGTAGTGTCCAATCTGCAATCTGGTGGAACGACAATGGGTGCCGAGGCAAGCTTTTTCTTTAGGGTTTCGAATGCTTGAGTGCAAGAATCATCAAAATTGAAGACTTTATCCTGTTCAAGCAGATTGCACAAGGGTTTAGTGATTTTAGAAAAATTATGAATGAACCTCCTGTAAAAACCTGCATGTCCGAGAAAACTTCGAATTCCTTTAACCGAATTTGGTGGGGGTAATCTCTCGATCACGTCCACCTTGGCTTTGTCTACTTCAATTCCATTGGATGAAATCTTGTGGCTGAGCACTATTCCTTCATCTACCATAAAATGGCATTTCTCCCAATTGAGGACTGAATCCGTTTCTTCGCATCTTGCTAACACCCTCTCTAGATTGCCGAGACAGCTGTCGAAGTCATTACCAAAAACAGAAAAATCATCCATGAAGATCTCAAGGGAGTCTTCGACCATGTCTGAAAAGAGTGCCATCATGCATCTTTGGAAGGTTGTCGGGGCGTTACACAATCCGAATGGCATCCTTCGGAAGGCATAAGTACCGTATGGGCATGTGAAGGTTGTCTTTTTCTTGATCTTCTGGTGCTATGGCAATCTGATTGTAACTTGAATAACCATCAAGAAAACAATAAAAGGGTTTACCTGCAAGACGGTTAAGCATTTGATCAATAAAGGGTAATGGGAAGTGATCTTTCCTAGTGGCTTTGTTCAGCTTTCGATAGTCTATACAAACCCTCTAACCTGTCACAGTCCTGGTTGGGATAAGTTCATTATTTTCATTGCTTACCACTGTTATACCTCCCTTTTTCGGTACACATTGTACCGGGCTTACCCACGTACTATCAAAGATAGGGTATATAATGCCGGCGTCAAGCCACTTGATGATTTCTTTCATTACAACCCCTTTCATGGCATGATTCAGTCTCCTCTGGGCCTCAATTGAAGGTTTGTGATCATCTTCCAACAAGATCTTATGCATGCATACCGCAGGTCTAATTCCTTTCAAGTCGGCAATTGTCCACCCTATTGCCTTTTTGTGTAGCTTCAACATCTTGATCAGCTTATTTTCCTGCTCAGGCTGTAACTTAGAAGAAATAATTACAGGCAATGTATTATCGGTCCCTAAGTATACATATTTTAGTTGCTCTGGCAATTGTTTCAACTCAAGAATTGGTGGTTGTTCAATAGAGGGTTTTTCGATCTTACCTTCCTTACCTGAGTAGTCCAGTGGTTCAAAGTATGTACCTGGTCGGTTGACTAGCCAATTTGCCTCTTCTGGTTGTTCCTCATCGACCGGTTCTTCATACTCCTCATGTTCCTCTTGGTCGGTAATGTAGTTGCCGAGGCAACTAAATTCCTCATCGAAGTTAAACTCTGACGTGGCATGAAGTAGTTGGCATTCTTCTGGATCATCGGCATGCCTTAGTGTTTGGAACACATTTAGTTTGACTTGCTGGTCATTCACCCTCATTGTGAGTTCTCCCTTTTCAACATCAATCAAGGTTCTCCCTGTTGCTAGGAATGGTCTCCCGAGAATGATAGGTGCATGCTCATCTGCTTCACAATCCAAAATAATAAAGTCAGCGGGAAAAATAAATTTATCAATTTTTACCAATATGTCCTCGATTTTTCCCTCTGGATGCACATAGGATCTGTCGGCTAGCTGCAGCATGACTGTTGTAGGTCTTGCCTTCCCGATTCCTAGTTTCTGGAAAACCGATTTAGGCATCAAGTTTATGCTGGCCCCAAGGTCGCATAATGCTTTCCCGACATAGTGATTTCCAATGGAACAGGGTATTGTGAAACTTCCGGGATCCTTCAACTTAGGTGGCATACGATTGTGCAACATTTCCATGCATCCCTCTGTCGCGGCAACTGTTTCAAACTCTCCTAGCCTTGTTCTCTTGGACACAATGTCTTTAAGGAACTTGGCATAGTTTGGCATTTGTTCAATTGCTTCCACCAGTGGCAAGTTGATGTGGACTTGCTTTAGGATATCAAGAAACTTCTTGAATTGGTATTCTTGCTTTTGTCGCTTCAACCTTTGTGGGAATGGTGGTGGAAGTCGGATATCTTCGATCCTTTCATTGGTTTGAAACCTGATTGACGGCATTGCCGAGACATCTGAAGTTGTCGAGGCATTATCAACTAGGGTTGCCGAGGCATGCTTATCGCAAGTTGCCGAGGCGTCGTCGGTTGCCGAGGCATCGTCGGTTGCCGAGGCATGTTTATTGCCAGTTGCCGCGGCAATTCCTGGTTCAGCATCTGAGGCTTTGCTGCTAGGTTCGTCTTGATCTTTTTGTGGAGTTTTGTTTGACGAGCGGGTTTGAACCTCTCTAAGTTGTTGGCCACTTCTTGTGGTGATTGCCTTACATTGCTCATGGCCAGTTCCTCTTGCGACTTCAGTATCGCTAGGTAAACCTCCTTGTGGTCTAGTGTTCAGATTTTGAGCAAACCGTCCGACTTGATTTTTCCAATGATTTGATTGCCGCCTCTTGGTTTTGCAATCTCATCTCGATCTGTTATTAAAAGCATCAGTTCTTTTTATGAAATTACTATTCTCACCATATAAGATTCAGTTTTCATCATAAAAGCATTTAGAGAATTTTCCAAAGAACTAGATGTCGCTCGGTTGTTGCCGCGGCATCCGCTGCCGTGGCATATTCTCGCTGAATCCCGATGCTTGTGCATTCTGATTGTTCTGGTTTAGAGCATTGTTAGGATTACTCCATGAAAAATTCGGGTGCTTCTTCCAAGCTGGATTGTATGTATTGGACATCATGTTGTTGTTCCGATTGTAATTCCCCACATAGAAGCTGGATTCCGGATTCTGCATACATTCAGAAGAATTATGGTTATCACCACATAACTCACAAAAAGAACCCATTACCTTGACTTCATGTGTGTTGTTTGGTTTTTGCATGTTCTGGACCATCTTGGTTAAAGCGGCCAATTGTGCCGAAATTGAATCTGATGATCCTAGTTCATGTATTGTGGCTTGGCGTCTAACTCCTCCTCTTCTAGTAGATGGGAATTGATAATCATTCTTGGCCAGCCTATTTAAAATTTGCATTGCTTCTTCCGGCGACTTATCTAGGAGTATGCCGTTTGCCGAGGCATCTAGCATCATCCTTGTTGGTGTATTCACGGCGTCGTAAAACATTGTTACTTGAGTCCACACCGGGAATCCGTGTAAAGGGCATTTGTGTAGAAGTTCTCTATATCGCTCCCAAGCCTCGTACATGGATTCATCATCCGCCTGCCGAAAAGAAGTAATGTCGTTACGGCTTATCACAAATTTGTAGGATTAAATCTAGCAAGGAAATCACGACAAAGATCAGTCCAAGATGCTATGGATCCGGCATGAATGCTATTCAACCATGCTTGCGCCTATCCTCAAAGAATAGGGAATAATCTTAATCGTAGGACATCGGGGTGACTCCGTGTATCTTGAACGAGTTACAAATCTTGAGGAAAGATTTCGGATGTTGTCGTGCATCTTGATTCTTTGAGCCGCCAAATTGACCTATTGTGTTGATCATATTAAACATTACCGTTTTCAACTCAAAGTGGTCGGCTTCAATTTCAGTGCGACAACTCCCGGGTTAAGTCCATCAAGATCTTCTTCAAGATAATCTCGAATAGTTCTGTTTCGTGCAAGAATCACTCCTCCTCCTGCTCGAACATCTTGATTCATATTGCCGTCTTGATTTGCCATTGCTTCTTTTATCATTCGTCTAAGTCTTTGTGAGGTTCGTTCAATTTCTAGATCAAAGGGATATTCTGGTGAAGTCGGTCTCGCCCTGGTCATATACTAATGCAAAACCAAAGTTTGTTAGCCCTTTGAATTTTAAACAAGAAAAATAAAAAGAAAGTGCAAGAAAATAAAAACAAAGTCGCTATTGCCAATCCCCGGCAACGGCGCCAAACACTTGTTGCGCGTAATAAGTGCTACGCAAATGTGCAAGTATACACGTCGCAAGTTATAGTATAAAAGATATCGTCTCCACAAGGATTGGTGCTACTTCAAGGATCTAATCTTTTGCACTGTAAAAAGTAAAAACACAAGTAAAGGATTATAGGAGTTTAACTAATGACTAATCTAGAAAGCAATAAAGTAAAAGAAAATATGAGATCGAATGAGAGAGAGATAGGCCAGGTTATCGTGAGTTGAGTTGTGATAGCCGATTGGATTGTCTTGGTAAAAGAGTGCACGGACAACTCAGTTGCCGTGGCAACTTGCACAACGGGGTTGTCTTGGCAACTAATTGATGATTGCCTGGGCAACTACTTGGGCTTCTGGGCAGCAACCTTCAAGGTTCGGCAGAGCGTTCTTCAATGGTTTCTTCTTATCCCTAAGTCGAAACTCTAGCTACTTGTGCATGCCTTGATAATACATCCCTGCGTGAATCAAGGGTGAACAACAACCAATCTTGCGCTCCTCTTAGCCGTTAAAATCCTTAACTTATTCCTAAGCCGGATTAATCTTCACCATCATTGGATTGAATAAAGATCATATTCATTCGTTTCTTGAATCTAACTCTCCCGATATTAGTAAATAGATGAAATCATGAGATCCTCTCCCAATTCACTCGCAAACAAGAATAAGAACCAAGAATGAATAAACCTTGAAATAGAAAAGTGCAAACTCTTATTACCTAAACAAAAACCAATAGTTTCTCACAACCACAAAACACAATAACCATAGCCAAGTAAATTTAGTTCATGGCTAGGTTCCAAAGAGACACAAGATAAACAATCCCTAGCATGAACCCAATCGAACAAGAAAGAAAAGATGAAGCTTGTCGAAAATCCCTTGCTTTCTCCCTTGGACTTGTCGAAATTTGCCCTAATGCTCTCCCTATGCATCTTGTCGAAATCTCCTTGCTATTTATAGGGCTAGGCCAAAGTCTTTCTTTGAGGAGGAGTTTGAGTTGGAATTAAATTATCTTTAAAGAATATAATTCTTTATTATAATTGTATTCCTACTAGAACTTCTCCTATCTTCTTGGAATTTAATTCTTCTTTAATCTCTGCATGGAAATCAAATTCCTTTGGGTTTGGGCTTTGCTACACGTCATCTTGGGCTTGTATAGTCATTAATTTCGACATCCCTATTGCATTTTCTCTTTGTCGACAATTGCCATGGCAACTGGCTCAGCGTCTCCTTCATGCATTGCCCTGGCAACTAGCTCGGCGTCTCCTTCATGCATTGCCCTAGCAACTAGCTCGGCATTGCTTTGGCAAGTGATCCTGCACATACACACACAAAGCACACCAAAGCAGCATCTTTTCCACAAAAACTACCAAGTTATGTAATCAAGCTCAACGATGGAAGGAAACATGGATTAATGCATGAATAGCTAACTATGCAACTAATATGAGCCTAAGTCTAACAATAATATGAGTAAAAAGGGTAAGAAAATTAGTACTTTTGAACACCTATCAATAGGGCTTTAAATAAGACGTGGCAGATGTCGAGCTACTAAAGTCCGACGTGGTCAAAGATCGGTCAATACTTGACTCGATTAGGCTCGAATCAAGCTCGAACTCGACTCAAGTTCTTAACGAGCCAAGTCGAGCTTAGATTTTTCAGGCTCGTTAAAAATTACTCGAGCTCGAACTCGACTCGAAATCTTAACGAGCCGAGTCGAGCTCAGCACTACTCGAGCTCAACTCGGCTCGTTTACACGCCTAATCTACCCCCTTTGAACAATATTTGAAAAAAAAACCTTATTCGGGATACGTAATAAAAACTCGCGGTTTGTCAAACGCGTTTTTAGAACTCGCGCTTAGGCAGATGCGAGTTTTAGTCTAATGTGATGCCAGTTATTCGTTGACCTATTTTTTTAAACTGTTAAAAGAACTCGCGCTTACCAGGATGCGAGTTTTACGAGATTTTGAGACGATACGGCTATAATTTATTGTGTTTTTTGGATAGAAGTCGCGTTGTAACGAATGCGGGTTTTATGTATTTCTTTTGTTAAAACAAGGCTCGATAAGCATGTTTTAGGTGAATTTATATGGTGTTGAGGTGAATTTTTCGTATTTTAAACTTTGACGTCGTATTAGTGAGACATCTCTTGAAAATGATGTAAAAATCATCCCGTATAAGGCATTCAAACGGGTGTAAAAATCGCGTTAAAAATTATATGTTGCCATGTTTTTATGCATGAAGAACATAGAAACAATGGTTGATAAGCATGTTTAAGTGGATTTTGGGGTATGTTTGAAGGATATTTTTGCTAGTTATTTAACTTTTACGTCGTAGTACGAGAATATATTTTTACAATGGTCCAGAAATCAACTAGTATAAGGTATCCGAAAAAGTGTAAAAATCACGTTAAAAATGCTATGTTGCCATTTTGTTTGCATGAAGAATATGGAAACAAGGGTTGATAGGCATGTTTAAGTAAATTTTGGAGTATTTTGTGGGATCTTTCTTCTTGTTATTTAACTTTCACGTCGTAGTACGCGAACATATGTTTAAAATGGTCCAAAAATTGGCCTTTATAAGGCATCCGAAAGGGTGTAAAAATGTGTTAAAAACGCTATGGAAACGGTAAAACGTAGCTTGGAAGATTGTTTATGATATTTATAAATAAAACATTACACTTAGAAGTATAATTAGTTGATTCGAGGGCTTGTCCTAAGAGGACATTTTCTCCTGTCATGTCTAGGGTTCCTACATTTAGTACACAACCTAGGTTGCCCGGTCCGTTCTAGTGGAACCATATCCTCAGCACAATGAATCCTAGTTGAACGGGATAACCTTTTTTCCTGCATCGTAAGGAAGGATCTGGCCGTATCTTAGGTTCATCGTCAACTACATCACGATTACGTTCATTTTCGATCAGAAGAAACCTGTATCGGTATACCTTGAATATGTTTTCAAGTTGGTATATCGGATCAATGAGTGCCATTGCGTCAAAATGAACGAATGCACATGCAACAAATGCATGCATACACATGTTGCAAAAAGGGTAGCCAGTCGATAATGTCACCTTGACAACGGATGTGATAGGTAAATTGATGCGTTCTTTTTAAAAACAAATTGATTGCCTCGGGAAATTTCGTTGTCATGTTACCATATAGACGACCCCCATCATAACATCGCATTCATTTTTCCCTCAGAATATCAACAAGATAGTCATATACATATGAATTTCTTACTCTCAACTCTTCTAGCAGCTCCCCAACCTCATCAGCTCGGTGTGCGTTGTCTATTCAATGAAAGACGAAATAGCTAATGAGAAATAATAATAATAAAAGTCATGTTAATTAATAATTTTGATAGTGGAAGGCGTACCCATGCGAAAAACCATTATATGCTCATCATCTTTCTTATATCTCTAGTAGTAATTGACAGCAATATGTCGCAGATAGTACCGATGATGAATATATGAAGGTTCCTAAGACGGGCCTAAATGCTCAATTGATCCCAATATCTCTGCGTCTCTGTTTGAAGTAATACATATCCCTTTTTTTCGTAGAACCTAGCGTAAGACATGTGTACGCAGGTTGGTGAAAAAAAAAGTCCACGAAGAGATATCTCTCTTTTCAAAGATTGTGAATGCGATCGAAATGCATTTTTTGTTGCTATCTTGTACAACTGGCAATAGTAAACTTTGGGTCTATCTGACATACAAGAATGTGCCGTCGATCTGCAGTATTGGCTTGTAGTGGCGAAAAGCCTTAACGAATTGTAGAAATATCCAAAAAATACAAAAAAATTGGCATTCCCCAGGTACAACACTATCATTGTAGTATGACAGCACTGTCTCTAGTTTCACAATTGTTCCTGGGTTGTATTTTTGCTTCATCTTTAACCACGTTCGCAACTCGGTGTATGATTCCTCCCACTGCCATACAGTTGTTGGATAGCACGATATTTTATAAACCATGCCTTATTGTATTTAACCGTGTATGTGAATTGAGATTTAATCAAAGCTATACATACAGACACAAATACGCATAGATTTACTTTCACGAGTGGAAGGATATGATCACAAAACATGTGCACATCCAAGTTAGGATGATCTTGACTCAGGCTTCCCACGGAGCATGTATGAGGTCCGTCGTATCTAGTTATCTTCCACAGGTTGTTCAGCCTCTTCAATCGTGATACACGGTCCCTCTAGTTACATCACGAGTGGATTTACGTTGCGTACGCTGATAGATGATGGCTCGTTCTTACAGAGTCAGAATAAATAGCTTCCCATTCATCATAAACCACGCCTTGTAATCCGGGCTAACCATCGTCTCGAACATACGGTAGTCACGGTAGGGTTGATGTTGCAGATCTGCCATGTCCCTCCACTTAGTGTCCCATCAAACGCTAGTTTTGCGTAAATTTAACACGGTAATTAAATTTTTCAACCGTTCAACTTATTATCCAGAAACTCGCGCCCCACCAAACGCAAGTTCTGTCCTTCACCAGATAACGTGATAAATCAATAGGCCACGTATTTAGAACTCTCGTTATCTGGGGAAGGATAGAACTCGCGTTTGGTGGGGCGCGAGTTCCTAAATAATAAGTTGAACGGTTGAAAATTTTAATTACCGTGTTAAATTTACGCAGAACTCGCGTTTGGTGGTGCGTGAATTTCAAAACTCGCATTCAACAAGAAGCGAATTTCATTAATTACTCACAACCCAACCGATGCGATTTTCACTATAAAATGGACCCCTACCTTTTACCCTACACCAAAATTCATTCTCTCAATTTCTCGGTTGTTTTCTCTTGTTTGATATAATGGCAGGATTGATAAGGTTAGATCACAAACATGTTTTCGATTATCATCGGAGGAATGTAAGTTTTATCTAGTTTAGTTTAGTATTTTTATTTTTTATATATTGTAATTAAAAGTAGTTTTAATTTATATTTTAATTTTTTTAGAATAGGGCGGAACGACGTTTGGATGTTTCTTACAATCGGATGTCGATGAACCCCACATGGAGCTAGAATAATATATCGAGGTCAAATTTCTGCACGCTTCTAGAATTGTTGGATGTATGAAATTGGACATTGAATTGATCAACGCTCTTCTAGAGAGGTGAAGGTTGGAGACACATTTCACCTTTCGTGCGGCGAGGCGATGATTACTCTAGAGGACGTCTCTCATATCCTCGGTTTGCATGTTGATGGAGAGGTTATCACCGGTCAAAGTAGTGGTGATTGGCATGGCCTATGTTTGGATTTGCTAGAGCTACGCTAGAGTCGCTGGACGGTGGGCGTGTGAAATTAATGTGGTTGTGGGATACTTTTGAAAATTTACCGGATGACACGAACAAAGACGCGAAGAAGGTAAAAATAACATTTTCAGTTAATTTTAGTAAAATAATTAAATTTTACATATGCTAATATATTTTTTCCTATTGTAGACATGTGCTCGCGCTTATATTTTACAAACAATCGGCGGGATGTTGATGCCAGACAAATCTCGCAACAAAGTTCACACGTGGTTACAGGATTTTAAAGATGTTGGTAAATTGAGCTGGGGATCGGTGGTTTTTGGCATCTTTGTTTAGGGAGATTTGAAAGAACATCAATCCTCAGAAGTATAGCATTAGAGGTTGTTTGTTTTTACTTCAGTCCTAGGCGTGGTGGAGAATGTCATTTTTACGCCCTTAGCTAGACTAATCCATATATTTTTTCGTTGTACCGAAGGTAAGAAAAGAGTATATTTTTTATTATACATTTTTTAATATTAAAATTATCTTCTTGTTTTGTAGGTGAAGCTGTTAGTTAATTCATGTTGGTCTTCCCAAGGGTCTGGGCGCTATCATATAGGATATTGAGAATGAATTTAGAAATAAGGTAACAATTTCAAATGTATTTGTTATTAAATTTGGTGTATTTATTTAAATTTAATTTGATAGGTAGTTATAATTGTATATTGTACAGTTTTTGTAGACACTATATGCAAATCTGGAAGTCCACGAGTGCCTTCCGAAATTTTTAAAGGACATGAGTCTTGTTTGGATGGCTACTGTACCACTCATCTGCTACGTTGTAGTTAAGTGGCATTCGAGTGACCGCATCCTAAGGCAGTTTGGTTGTGTCCAACAAATTTCGGTGGCCCCTCCAAATTTAGACGAGTTACACACGCTCACTTGACAAGGGAAGCCTGAGTTAATATTTTTTTATTTGACTCAATCTTTTATTAATTTGAACGTAATTGATATCTAAAAAGAATGATAAAAATTTTTTATTGTCTAAAAAGTTGACTAGTCGGTGAAGCACATAGATTATATCGCTCAGTGGAGGGACATGGCAGATCCGCAACATCAATCCTACCTTGCCAACCACATGTTCAAGACGATGGTTAGCTCGAATTACGAGGCATGGTTTATGATGAATGGGAAGCCATTTATTCTAACTCTGGAGGAACGAGCCATCGCCTATTAGCGTACGCAACGCAAATCCACTTGTGGTGTAACTAAAGGGTATGTGTATCACGATTGAAGAGGTTGAACAACTTATAGAAGATAACCAGATACGACGGACCTCATACATGCTCTGTGGGAAACTTGAGTCAATATCATCCTAACTTGGATGTGCACGTGCTTTGTGATCATATCATTCCACTTGTGAAAGCAAATCTATGCGTAGTTGTGTCGGTATGTATAACTTTGATTAAATCTCAATTCACGTACACGATTAAATAGGATAAGGCATGGTTTGCAAGATATCGTACCATCCAACAATTGTATAGGCAGTGGAAGGAATCGTACAGCGAGTTACAAATGTGGCTAAAGATGCAAAAATACAACCTAAAAACAGTCGTGCAACTAAAGACAGTGTCGTCATACTACAATGATCGTGTCGTACCTGGGTAGTGCCAATTGTTTTGCCTTTTTTGGACATTTTCGTAATCTGTTAAGGCTTTCCGCCACTGCAAGCTGATGCTGCAAATCGACAGCAAATTCTTGTATGGAAAATAAACTCAGATCTTACTACTACAATTGCACAAGACGGCAACAAAAAATGCTTTTCAGATGCGTTCGCAATCGTTGAAAAGGAAGATATCCTTTCGTGGATGTTTTTTCTCACCAACCTGCGCATTCATGTCATACGCTAGGTTCTACGGGAAAAGGAATATGAGATATGTATTATTTCGGACAGAAAGACAGGGATGTGAGGGTCAATCGAGCGTTTGTGCCCGTCTTGAGAACCTTCATATATTCATCATTGGTACTATCTGCGATACATTGCTGTTAATTACTACCAGAGACATAAGAATAATGATGAGCGTATAATGGTTCTTCGCATGGGTTCCTCTTCTACTGTCAAAATTATTAATTAACATGGCTTTTATTATTATTTCTTATTAACTATTTCGTCTTTTATTGAATAGGCAACGCACACCGAGATGATGAGGTTGGGGAGCTGCTAGAAGCGTTGAGAGTAAGAAATTCATATGGATATGACTATCTTGTTGATATCCCGTGTAACATCCTTCACCCGGTCTAGGAGAAACTGAGTTTAAGAAATGTTACCGAACAAAAAATCCAAACAAACATATGATGTTTTAACATTTCTCAACCAAGCATGCAACCAAAAATTAGGGTGATTTAAAACTTTTTAGATATTTGATACGTTTAACTTCAACTTTAAATCGTGTACATTCAAAAATACATAATTAAGCAATACACATCAACCACTAGATCATAGCATGCCCTTAAATTATATGTACTTCAAATCACAAAGTTTATTACATATTTCTACGTTCACATAAGATTCCTTTTATTCATACGCCTTATTAATCTCAGATTGATCACAGGCTTACATACCTTAGACCATTTCTAAGACACATCATTCCATGTTTAAGTTCGTTCAGGATAACAGAAAACTATTGTTTAATGATCTTTAAGCTTACACGTTGTATTATTTAAAAGTCAAACTTATTATCTAAGATTACCATCTAAGTATTATATATCACAACCAAACATGTAACCATGGTAACAAGTACTCAAACATCATGTCTAACATAGCTAAATTAACAAGCAAACATGAGGTATTATAGACCATTTACCAAAAAGGTAATAGATACGTTCAAATACTAAGATCAAGGTTATTTCAAAGCTTGAACCAATCGAATCCAGTTACATATAACTTTCACATAGTAATACTTTACACATATTCGTTGACATACTTACCAATTGTTCATTTTAACTATCAATCTAATCAAACAGACTACGTTACCTTTTTAGGGTTAACACATGTTGATATATATATATATATATATATATATATATATATAAATAAATATATAGACATCAGCCCATATACACGCATAACATCAAGGTGGTCTAACAACTTAAGACACATATAGTTATTTAAACAACCATACAATCATACTAACTATTATAACACCTATAGCAATCAACTATG
Organism: Hibiscus mutabilis; assembly: GCA_019671005.1. Taxonomy (NCBI): domain Eukaryota; kingdom Viridiplantae; phylum Streptophyta; class Magnoliopsida; order Malvales; family Malvaceae; genus Hibiscus; species Hibiscus mutabilis. The sequence goes on along the minus strand of CM033729.1, from coordinate 43,614,775 downwards.
GTATAATTAAAGGTACATTACAAAGCTTAGAACACTTATAAAACTTATAAACATATGTAATCAATCAGTAAATTGTAATGAACAATGCATTCTTAACAACTATGTGCCACCATGTAGGGGTTCTTAAGAAGAATACGAACATACACCTTGACACTCGTGATCTCGTCCGAGCTCAAAAAATACTCATAAGAAAGTTTAACCTGAAAAGCATTAAAAGGATAGAGTGAGCATAGGCTTAGTGAGGTAGCTTAAAGTGACTTATAGAATGAAACCAAAAGTCTATCCTTTCGTCAAATTTTATGAACCCCACAACATACTATGCTTGGACAAGAGGTTAGGCAATTTAGGTTAAGTCACACAAACGAGCACTTATACTGATACATGGTATTCGAATTAGGCTTGAACAAATTTACACACATGGTGTTTAAACAAAGCATATACAAGTATACTTGATTACTCGCACAAAGCATATATATATATGTATATATAACTACTCAAGCAAAACATTTTCATATATATATAAAAAGGGTGCTCGAAAAATTCATGAACCTAACTTTACATGAGCATTTTAACAAGCATATCGATTCACCTAGTTTGATGATTAATTATCAATAAAAGGAAATTATTTAATTCAGTAATTTATCTTATAAACTTTCTTGGTTTCGTTTTAACTTAGCCTATTAACACATAAATTACTTGTTGTTCAAGTCATCAATCATAGTTTACTATGTCATGAATTTCTTGGCATATAAGACATTAAGTATAATATATCATATTCATGAATTACTTAACAGTCAAGACATCACACATAGCATATCAAAATCATGGTTTCTTATCACACAAGTTATCTAACATAGTATATCAGAGATAGGTGGTACTTATCACATAAGCTATCCTACATAACATTTCATAAATAGGTGATACTTGTCACACAAGCTATCTAACATAGCATATTATGAACATGGTTACTTTTCATATAAGTTATCAAGCATAGCATTTTGTGAACATTGTTACTTGTCTCACAAATTATCGGACTAGGATATCAACACGCAAGTTACTTAACACATAAGATAACAAACATATCAGATCATTTTCATGAGATACTCATATATGTTCAAACACTTCAATACATACTTGTTTATATGCAAAACAGTCATGATTCATGTACATACATATATATGTTCGGAATGATCCATAACATGTTTGTACTTATCCAAACCAGTCCACCAATCATGTACATACAATTTTGTATTCAAAACAATCCAAGGCATGTTCATTTTTATTCAAAACAATCCACTAATCATGTATATACAATTAGACATTCAAAACAGTCCAAGACATGTTCATTTCTATTCAAAACAATCCACTAATTATGTATATACAATTAGACATTCAAAACAGTCCAAGACTTGTTCATTTCTATTCAAAACAGTCCACTAATCATTTTGAACATGGCATCTTATATACATATGTTACCTATCATATAAATTATCAAGCTTAGCATATTATAAACATAATTTACTTATCATATAAATTATCGAACATAGCATGTTATAAACATGGTTTACTTATCTTATAAGCTATCAAACATAGCTTATTGTAAACATGGTTTACTTATCATATCGAGCATAACATGTTATAAATATGGTTTACTTATCTTATAAGCTATCAAACATAGCATATTATAAACATGGTTTACTTATCATATAAATTATCGAGCATAACATGTTATAAACATAGTATACTTATCTTATAAGTTATCAAACATAACTTTAGTTTAATTTTCATTCTCATGTTTTGTCTTTAACATAGCCTCGAGAATCAAGTAACCTAGGTACACGAATCCCCAACCAACTGTCGCCAAACAAATGGTACTCAAGTACCGGTCAATTCCTCCTACCGTAGTCCAGGACCGTAGTCTACCCCAAACATGAGCTCTATGGCATGCCAACTATAGCTATGACTGACTCGAAACCAAGGCTTCTACTTATATCTTTCATATTAGAATCTGAATTGAACTTAGCTCCTTAACTTGATATTCGAAAAGCATATCTTATTTACCAGAGGTAAACAAAGTTTCAGTTCATAATATCACATAAGCAAGGCTTATAACTTATCATGTCAGAGACAAAATGAGCTCAGCTTCTTAATCAGAATATCACATAAACAAAGGTTATTGTTCTTTCATATTAGGCATGTGTTCAAGTCATATAAATTTCTCTACACATCATTATTCATCTTACTCAAATAGCATAAACTACTATCAAGAATATTCAAGTATGGATAGTTTTCAATTTGAGAACATCATTGATTCAAACATAACACATCACATACATGTATAAAACTTACCATTCAGGTACTTACCTCAATCCAAGCTCATTTAAGCATAGCTTAGCACAAGTATAAGATACTATAATTAAACAACAAAAGATACTAGGGAAGGTTTCTAGCCTATCCTGAGACTTTAAACTACACTCACAGATATTCCGAGCTAGTTTGTTTCCGAATCACAACTCTTTTTCGCTTCTCTACATCTTGGTCTACTTTATGCCTTACTTCATCAATCATCTCTGAGTCTAAGTAAAACAATGAATATAACTATATATTAGAATCAATTATAGTGTTCAATCATTCACAAAACAATCCACCAAAGTCCTTAGGTATGTAAAATAGCTTTAACATCATAAAAGTACAAATACATGCACCAAAACAGTCCTATATACTTTTCCATGTATCAAAGACGATCTAATACACTTTTATACATGTACATACATATCAAAACATGCCAACATGCTTTTATATCCATACAAATCAGTCCATCATCACTTATATTGATGCTAAAAATATTTTTAATCTAACTGAATCACAATCCAAGTGGTAACATACTTCTAAGCCGTATTTTGGGATATTACATCCCGAGGGAGAAATGGTTGCGATGTGGTGATGGGGGTCGTCGATATGGTCACATGACAAGGACCTTGGCTTAGGCGATCAATTCCTTTCTAAAGGGAACGCATCATTTACCTATCACATTTGTTGTCAAGGTAACATATTATTGACTGGCTACCCTTTTTACAACTCGTGTACGCATGCCTTTGCTGCATGTGCATTCGTTTTTTTCGACGCAATGACACTCGTTGATATGGTATACCGACTTGAAAACGTATTCAAGGTATACCGATATGAGTTTTCTCCGATCAGAATTAACGTGATCGTGATGTAGTTGATGATGAACCTAAGATACGGCCAGATCTTTCCCTGCAACGCAAGAAAAAAGGTTGACCGTGTTCAACTAGGATTTATTGTGCCGAGGATATGGTTCACGAGAACAGACCGAGAAACCTAGGCTTTGTATTAAATGTCGAAACCCTGGACACGACAGAAGAAAATGTTCTCTTAGAATAGGCCCTCGAATCAACTAATTGTACTTCTAAGTGTAAGGTTTTATTTCTAAATATCATAAACAATCTTCCAAGCTGCGTTTTATCATTTTCATAGCGTTTTACGCATTTTTTACACCCTTTCGGATTCTTTATAGAGGCCGATTTCTGAACCATTTTAAAAATATGTTCACGTACTACGACGTGAAAGTTAAATAACAAGAAAAAAGATCTCACAAAATCTACTTAAACATGCCTATCGACCCTTGTTTCCATGTTTTTCATGCAAACAAAAATTGCCACATGGCGTTTTTAACGCGATTTTTACACCCCGTTTGAATACCTTATACTGGCCGATTTGTGGACCATTGTAAAAATATGTTCTCGTACTACGACGTAAAAGTTAAATAACTAGCAAAAATTTCCCCCAACATACCTCAAAATCCACTTAAACATGCCTATCGACCCTTGTTTCCATGTTCTTCATGCATAAAAACATGACAACATAGCATTTTTAACGCGATTTTTACACTCGTTCAGTTGCCTTATACGAGATGATATTTACACCATTTTCAAGAGATGTCTCACTAATAGACGTCGAAGTTCAAAAATACAAAAAGTTACCCCACAACACCATGTAAATTCACCTAAAACATGTCTATCGAGCCTTGTTTTAACAAAAGGAATACATAAAACTCGCGTTCGTTACAACGCGAGTTCTATCCAGAAAACGCGATAAATTCGTGTCGTATCGTCTCAAAGTCTCGCAAAACTCGCATCCTGGTAAGCGTAAGTTCTTTTAATAGTTTTAAAAAATAGGCCAACGAATAAGTGGCGCTACATCAGACTGAAACTTGTGTTTGCCTAAGCGCGAGTTCTGAAAACACGTTTGACAGACAACGAGTTTTTATTACGTGTCCCGAATGAAGGTATTTTTCAAATGGTGTTGAAAGAGGTAGATTTTCAATTAAATTCCTTAAAGGGGATATTCAACCAATATTGCCCAATTGCGGGGGGAACTTTTCTTTTTTATTTTGTTTGTTCTTTATTGCTTGATTTCTGTCCTACAACATTCTTTTATGCCTGACAGTTCCTCGGAGTCCACAAATGAACACAAGGGTCTTTTTGAAGCCCAAAGCAAAGTCGATAACAGATCTGATGGTCACATTTGAGACAATTTTTTGATGATTGGCCAAGAACACTAAAGGACCCTGACAATAGCGAAGCAAATGCAAACCCGATGAGTTCCCCCGCAAGCCTGTCGATCTCAATGCCGGGGAATTCGTCATCGGATATGTCATTGAAGCGGTCTACTGGAAATGGTGACCAACTAGGACCCTCGACTGGTGGAAGGGATCATCAGCTGCAGCCACCATTTAACTGGGCCATGGATGGGTGGGCAGCATCGAACCGATTGGCTTCCATGGGAGGAACTCTCGCAGAGGCTCTACAGTCGTCGTCGACATCTAATACATCACCCACTAGTGTTCTGCATTAGTTACCGAGGGGTTGTACATCTGAAATTAGCTGCATCAGCACTTGAATTAGTCCAAACACATTCCCACGCATTGCACTTTCTGTATTACCAGGCGTTACTACTTTCTCTCGCCTTGAGGGTTTTCCTTAAAAATAAGTTTAGAAGCGATTCGAACAACAATGAAATGAGATGCTTATCAAGAAGAGATATTTTGAACCAGGTGTTGGTTCACTAAGCTCTTTGACAAGTTATTGATTCAACCTGAAAGTTTGCATCTTTGAAGGAATTGAGCACAATGAAGGCTAATTTAAGGGGTTATTGCCTAATCTATGGCATTCCCTTCAAACAACTGATGACTTGGCGTAAAAATCTGTAAAATCCACATTCAATGGAGCCTCAATTAATGCAACACCACCACATGCATGACACATTCATGTGGCCGGATTGTATCTCTCTCTTATGGAACCCCTTGAATTGCCTCCAATAGAAACAAAAATGCAATTTTAGAATTAGCTGACGGTGCTTGACTATCTCTAACAGGTACTTGTTTTGTAAAGGAAAAAAACATTGTTCAAGTATTGTTATAAAGATAATGTCAAGAATCAACATTGCAAGTGCAGGGAAAATTTAAGTTTTCACCTTAAAATATTCTATAAGCACTAGTGAGAGAGGTCCAGCACAAGTGACTTGCAGATGATATGTATTAAGAAAGTTACTAACGATTTAGTAAAGTCAGTGCTCCAATAAACAAGATATTGAAGAAAAGAGAAAATCCAAAGAACACTCCAACCCATATCCAAAGCCAGTATTGCTCTGGGATTATCACTGTCTTTCCGCACTCTTATCTTTCGTGGAGGAATTCCTTCATACATCATAGGAGAAACATAGCAGGCCCTGATTATCCATGTCTCAATGTCATCTGCAAGGAAAAGTTGTGTTAGAATACTTGAACTTAAGCAAAAGGTTTAACTAATAATAAGACTTAAAAAAAAATCTATTGTCCCCTAAACTATACTATTTTTACTGACTTTTCCCCTAAGTTTTTTTTGTAGTGTTTTGTCCCTTTTAACTTTCAAGCGTTATCTCTGTTGCCTCCACATTATTTCTCCGTTAAAAAAAAAAATTGTGGATCAATAAGATAGTAGAAATTGTCTGCTCATTTCTGGTGTTCCTATCTATGATTCATCATTAAAAAATAGACTTAAGATTTAGAGTATTGAGCATAGGGTTTAAAATTTGTGATTTAAAATTTATGTTTAAGGCTTAAAATTTATTTTTTTAATATTGAGGAACAAAAAGACAGAATTTTTGTTCCCAGAGCAGCCATATGTCACTTTTTTACAACAACAAAAAAATCACTTAGCTTTAACAAAAGGGATAAATTGCATATTAAATCTGCTAAGTTTAGTTTTTATTCATTTTTATCCTTAAAATTTTTTATTTAATCCAAAATTGACATCTATTTTTTATTTTATAATTTAATTTAATGTTTTAATATAGCAATATTTTTATTCAATTTATCTTTTAAAATATTTATTTATAAAAATTAGAAACAAATGAAGGTTGAGTTTGAATAAAATATTTTATTTGTATTAAAAAAAACTTCTAAAGATTGCAACTTTCAAAGTCTGATAAATAAAATTTTTAATTATCTCCAATTGTTTTCCAAAACACTATCCAACTAAAAAATTGTGTCCTACATATTAAAATTATAGAACTTATTCACGAAGTTTATTAATACAAAAAAAAAACTTAAAATTGAATTTAATTGATTAAAATCATCCTCACAAATTGTGTTCAGCAATATTTTAAAATAATTTCTACTTAAGAAAAGGAAAAATAAAAAATTTAGTCCTAATAAATTTTAAATCCATAACATAATAAAAATATTAAATAATATTTTTAATTATTTATTTTAAAGATCGTTGAAGATTAATTTTAGAATTATTATTTTTTATTTTATGATTTGGACAATATTTATGATGATTTTTTCTGACAAACTTTTCTGAGCAAACAAAACATGGTGTAAGTCATTTAATGGCACGTTGGGCAAGTGGGCAAATTTGTCTGAAGGGAGAGAAGACAACAAAGGTAAAACTCCATGGAAAATAAGAGGATCCTAAGGTGTAATTTATTTTTCTTTTAGGACAATAGTGTGGCACCGTTCTTTTTAGGGTCATGTTTTAAATATTCTATTCTATTTATTCGGTGTGGGAAGTGTTGTGCTTATCTTGGCTTTGAGGCAAAGACAAACACCCAAACAATCCTTTTCTAGGGAGGGGGGCATACCATGTGAGAACGATGGTTCTACTGCTTAATTTAATATTACGCCATTCCTTTGCTTCCAAATTCAATATTTTATTCATATTTTTTTGACAAATAAATATTTTGTTCATGACTTAACATTTATGTGTGGTCCAATAGTTATATATACTTTTATAAAATTAGTTTTTTAATTTAAATATTTTTTATTAAATAAAGAGTTTTAAATGACAAATGCTAAAATTCGAATTCAAACAAGATTAAACAACATGAATGTCTTTAACCCCAGATCAATTAATAGATCTCTCAATTTAAATACTTTTATCTATTCATATTTCATACTACAAACATATTTATTAATTAGTAGTAGTGTTTTCAATCTATTCAATATTTTATATAGGATGAGTCTAGAAAGGGCAACGCACACCGTTGAACACCACTAACGCAATATACCACTAAACACCATTAATTTTTAAATGATTATTAAAAATTTCAAAGGCTCGACATGCAATTAATTATAGGACGAGTCTAGAAAGGTCGACGCACACCGTTGAACATCACTAACGCAATACATCGCTGAACACCATTAATTTTTATGACTTTTAAATGATTATTAAAAATCTCAAAGACTCAACATGCAATTAATCATATTTCAAAGCAAAATTAGAAAAAAAATATTCCATGAACCATTTTCACAATTTCATCCATGATCCTACCCAATTAAATAAAACCACATCATCTTTATTTTTTACATAATATTTTCTTATAAATTAAATTTTACAAATTATCATCTTCTTCCTCATATCTCATATATTAATTTTAATATGTTAATGAATAAAATCCTTAAAATAAAAAATCACCACAAAAGCTTAACCCACGAATTAAAAGATAGAAATATAATAATTAGTTCTAATCTGTTAAAAATCCTATGGTTTTTAACAAATTAGAATTAATTTTTTCTCTTTTGATTCGTGGGTTAAAAATCCTAGGATTTTAACAGATTAGAACTAATTATTTTATTTCTCTCTTTTGATTTGCGGGTTAAATTTTTGGGTTTTTTATTTTAAGGATTTTATTCATTAACATATTAGAATTAATATATGAGGTAGGAAGAATATGATATTTGTAAATTTTAATTTTAAAATATTATGTGGAAAATAAAGATGATGTGGTTTTATTTAATTGGGTAGGATTATGGATGAGGTAGTGAAAATGGTCCATGGGATAAACTCTTCTAATTTTGTTTTGAAATATGATTAATTGCATGTCAAGCCTTTGAGATTTTTAATAATCGTTTAAAAGTCATTAAAAAGTAATGATGTTCAGCAATGTATTGCATTAATGGTGTTCAGCAGTGTGCGTCGCCCGTTCTAGAATTTTCTTTAATTATATTTCAAAATAAAATTAGAAAAAATTATTCCATGAACCATTCTTACCAACTCATACATTGTCCTACCCAATTAGATAAAATTATATTGTTTGAAGCTCTTGAAGAAGGGATTAACATATCTAAATCTTTAATTTTTGATGGAAAAAATGAGGTAGAAAGCTTGAATCTTTGGTGTCTAAAGGTTATGGTATTTTGGAGAAAGGATTGGAGGAAGAAGGAAGAGAAACGATGAAGAGGAAAATAATGAGCTAAGTGTCACGCCTGAGAATAGGCGGTGTCATTAATCCCACATCGAAAAGGAAAAGGGAGATCTTGAGATATAAATTCGGTGGCGCTGCATATCTTAAAAGACATGTCTTTCGGGAAGAGGGTAATGCCCCCGTGACAAGTGGTATCAGAGCAACCCTTTGACTGCCCAATTTTACACCGAGCGCCCATGAGCGGGGTAGGCAGGGTGGACAACTGTGACAAGGTGGCCCATCACGAGAGCGAAAGCTCGTGACGAGGGCGTCACGAGGTTGAGTGAGAGAGAATGTCACGCCTGAGAAGAGACGGGGTCATTAATCCTACATCGAAAAAGAAAAGGGAGGTCTTGTGATATAAATACGGTAGCCCCGTGACATAAGCATGTCCCCTCCTCCACATATAAAGACAATAAAATATTAATGGGTGATCAGCCATTTATTTAAAATGATATATTATACTCATATAATCCTCATCTTTCACTCTTACTACAAAAATGACACTCTCAAAGCTTACATGATCAAATTCTCATCCAATAAGGCCTAAATTTAGTCGAATGGGTTCAATTACCCAATCCAACATGAAGGTTTATAACATGGGTCAACGCCCAATCGTTGACTAAAATTCGAGTCGTTACAACTTGTTCTTTACTCTTAGTCTTTTGAAGACGCATACAGACCGTGCCACTACAGCAAAACATGTCTTTAGCGGCATTTTTTAGCCCTAAAAACTTTCCCAACGCTTAGAAAAGTGCCGCAAGAAGTGCCATTGAAATATGTTATTTTGTAGCGTCGTTTATTTTAAAAACGCCGCGAAGTTTGCCACTTTGTGGCAATTGTGCTGTAAATGCCGTGATAAGTACAATATTCGCGGCGTTTGCTTCAAAAACGCCACGAAAAGTGCCGCTATATACCAAATATGGTGTAGTGTGCAGACTAGCTGCTCAAACCCGAATTACCTAAGAAGAACAACGCTATCCTTTACCACTGAAACCACTTAATGGGTTATATTTGAATAACATAAAATGAAATAATGAATTTAAATATAATTTTAACTTTGAATATTTGAATTAAAAATGATTTAATATATTGTATTCTAAATTTTTATTTTAAAACCCGATGAAGTCACATTTTACTTGCAATGAAGAGATCATGGAAATTTCTAAATTTCAGATTCATCTCTCACTATATTTATGTTTATATATATATATATATATATATTCTAATTTAGGGTTATATTTTGAAGCAGATCCCATGGAATTTTTTATATAATCTTTCTTTAAAATTTAAAACTTTAAACCCTAACACTAACACCCTAAACTCTAAATTTTAATTATAAACTCTAACTCTAAATATTAAATTATAAATCTCTAAACATTAAACTCTAAATTGAACCCTAAATTTGACAAGTTTACAGGTACTTTGTATCAAAACTTTTCTCTCTAATTTATTCGTTTAATACTATCGGTTACGTGCAAAATATATGGATGCTTTAATTGATTGTAATAATAACATTAAAAAATCACAAAGCAAGACTAAAAGATGGGTATTTATTGTTCAGTTAAAATTAAATTATTCGACCGAAACAAATTAGTCGTGTTAAATGATCAATCGTTGAAGTTTGTTTGGATAGAGAATGATTAAAAAAATCAAATTGTTCGATTATTGATTATTTTGGTTCAAAACCGATTATTTAACTAAATTAATCAAATTACCAAAAATATTACTAAATATTATATATATATATAAGCTTAACCTGTTAAAATTGCAAGACTCAATTGATTTCTAACCCAAATTACAAACACGGTAATGGTTAAAGAATTTTTTAAAATTTAATTATCAGTTATTTCGATTCAAAACCGATTATTTAATCGAATTAATCAAATGATCAAAATATTAAATATATATTACATTTATACATATATTTTTAAGCTTAATCCGTTAAAAATTTTAAGACTCAATTTGATTTCTAGCCCAAATTACAAATAGGGTAAATTGCATTGTTAATCACTCAAGTATCTTCTCACTCCTATTTTGGTCACTCAATTTTTAAAAATTTCAATTTTATTACTCAACTTTCAAATAACTCATTTTGGTCACTCTAATATTAAATCACAAATGATGTGATGATATGACAGACGTTTGATGGTACACCAAAACGATGTTGTTTTGAATCCCTAAAAAACCACTAAAACATCGTCATTTTGAATTCGTATAAAAACTAAAATAAATCCTTTATTTTCCCTCTTATTTTCTTTTTTATTCTCTCTTCCTTTATTTATTTCTCTCTATGTTCAAAGCAACTCAGATTTCGACCAGTGTTCGCCGGTGACCGATCATCGCGTCAACTACCGTCGACGGTGACCAATGAGGCAATGAGTATCAAAATCTCTCATCAAACTTGTTTCATCCTCTTGAACTTGAATATGATGTCCGTTTAACCAGAAAATACCTCAATCTCTAAGAATATAGTGTTGAACATTGAAATTCTTGTTCTTCGTTCATCTAGTCAAAATTCAATACGGAGACTCATGTTGGAACCACTCTAATTCGTTGCAACTGGGAAACATAAATTATTTTGGTCATATATTCTAGCAAAAGAAAGACTTATGATATGCAAAAACAAATCTAAAAAACATTTTAAACTCCATAAACCAACTTCCAAATGGTACAGTCCACTGCCTGCAATTGATGCTGATTGCAAGAACAGTAGGAACCTAAATCCGAATCCCACAGGCAGTCCAGTCGGTCGAATTAGCAGATACTTATAATATATATATATATATGTTATATTTTGTATCAAATTTTAATTGAAAATTAAGTTGGGTTTAATTATAATTTTAGTGGTTGAAGATTATTTGGTAATTAGGGTTTACTTTAATAAGTAAATATCTATATTAGGTAAGAGATCTTATTGAATAAGATTTCTTGGTGACCAAGTATTTGGGTCTATAAATATAAATTAGGTTTATTGAATAAGATGTAACCACTTTTAGGACCTCTACAACTATTGTGCCTACGTTGTAGAGATGGGTATTGTAGAGACATTGAGAAGAGTGTTTTGGTTACACTGGGTTTTGGGATATATATACCGGGTAATGCAGGGAGGGACTCAAAACTTTATGTTAGAGGGGCGAACCTATAAAATTCTAGGGAAGCGAAAATAGATTTTTAATAGAAAATACCTAGAAAACTTCTTGAAACTTTCTAAATCATATAGGAATTTCAAATTTTTAGGATTATATGAGTTATCATGTATTTCTACTCTTCGTGTTCTCTACGTTAATAGTATATTATTTATTTCTCTCATTCGTGAAGGTAGACTATGTCAAACCACGTTAAATCTTGTATTCTATGCATATCTTGGTCTATGTTATTATGGCTTTGGTTATTTTACCGCATACCAAATTCCTAACGATATAGACAAGATTTCATACAATATAGGAAAACTTTAACAAAACATACCCTACATAGCTTGACTTATAGAATCATAATCCATAAATGTTCTCGTTGCTCTGCTCTGTGAAGTTTGCATCAAAATAATGGTGCGACTGTTAGACTAGATTTCGCATACAAAACGGAGGAGATTAAAAATACACTACTGACCATATTAATCCAAAAAAATTATCACTATTAGAATAGGATTGAGCGTGATTCACACGCCGGAAAGAATCAATCAATCTAGCAATTAATTTCTACGAAGGAAATCATAAATCGTTTAATAATAATATAATAGGAAAATATATATAATTCGCTCGATTTGAATAACTGTGCCCCTTAGTTTTGTATTGATGATAAAACAAATAAAATAATAAGAATTGACTAGATTGGAGAATAAGAAATTTGATGTTTAATACTAGATTTGTGGAGATTAGGGTGTCTTATGGTTAAATGGACATCATATTCACGTTTAAAAGGACAAAATAAGTTTAGTGAAAGATTTTGATACTCATTGGTTGTCGTTGATGGTAGTTGACGTGGTGGCCAGTCATCAACGAGTTGTAGTCGGAATCTAGGTTGCTTTGAACATATAGAAGAAAGAAAAAAAAAGAAAGAAGAAAGAACATAAGAGAAAAAATAAAGGAAATTTTTTAGTTTTTATAGGTATTCTAAACGACGTCGTTTTATTGTATCATCACGCCATTTGTGATTTAACGGCTGAGTGATCAAAATAGGAGTATTTCGAAAGTTAAGTGATTAAATTAAAAATTTTAAAAGTTGAGTGACCAACATAAGAGTAAGAAGATAGTTGAGCGATGAACAGTATAATTTACTTTTAAAAATATTCTAAATTGCCAAACAAAAGTAAATAAACAAAAAAAATGCCTAAATTTAATTTTTTACATTTACTTAGGGTAAATTTTTATTAATTCAAAAATTGACTGAAATTTGTTTGGTTCAATTAATAATTTTTAAAATAAAATCATTTTAATTAGTGGTTAAATGTTAAAAATTTTGATTTATTTATTTTTGTTATTGACCGAATTAACTGTTTGAATATTTCTAATAGATTATCACCTACTTTATGATGATACAGTTTACATAAATAATACCACAAATGAAAAATCATGTGATATATTCTTATATTTTAGAGAACTTACAAATTTTATTTATAAGACAATGACGTTCATCCTAAGAAATTTGAGTTCGGACAACTTTGTCAACAAGATATATGTGCGTTATAAAAAAATTTAAAAAAATATGAACATACACTTTAAAATTATTAGAAAAAATTATTTATAAAATAATAATTAATAAAATATAAATTTAAAGTGAATGCCTAAATACGACTAAAGTTTTGTTTGGAAATGCTTCTCAAACGGACGTTGAATTGTTAAACTATCACACGAAATATGTTAAACAGACGTTTCTCCACTTGATTAAACGTTCAAACGAATATTTCGCAAAAGATAAAAATTTTAATTTCTGCCTAAAATAGCGTTTGCAATCCAACAGTCATTCTAGAATTTATGCGGAAAGGAGCCTAAGGCTTATTGCATTCATGGATCATTGTGTGGAATGACGGACTTACAATAGAAAAATAGGAGAGAGAAACGAATAAATAATAGAGGGGAGGGTTTCTCAGTTTTATTATAATTTAAAATATATACAAAATATTGTTAACTTTAATTTAATTATTAGATTTATTTAATTAGATTAAATATTTTTGTGTATTATAAGTATGTCATGTTCGAGTTTCCTAAAACTACATTTTCTTCTTTTTCCAGGCATTAACAACTGTATACTGTATATATTAAATATTGTATTTTATATCATAAAAATATGCTTGTTCTAGTGGCCAGCAACCACTACTTTACAATACAAGGTCATGTGTTTGAATCCCCTTGATGCTGTTTTTCCCCTTCACTTTTCTGGGCATCAAAACGGTATAAAACATATATAAAAAGTTGTGTTTTATATCATGAAAATGGCTTGGCCGAGTGACAAGCATACAATATTCACATTGCTTTGGAGATCCTTGGTTCGATTCCCCCAGCCTCCAATTCCATTTTCCCCCTCCAATTAGGTGGTGACATTTATTAAATTAAAATTAGGACCAAATTGATTAAATGTGTAAATAACAAGGGTAAATGCTTACTTATACAATTTTCTTTTAACTGCCACATCAGCCTCTCCATTAGGTTTTAAGGGCTGGTGGCTATATTGGAACCATATCAATAGTTGAGTGGTCATTTTGACAAAATTAAAAGATCGGTGGTCATTTCAACACCAACCTTAAAGATCGGTGGTCTCCCGTATAGTTTACCCTTAAAAAATACTTTTTAATCTTCCTTGTATTCTGTTGGGCATGGGGCAGGGAAAGATACCATTGGCAGCACATTTAATCTAAGCATGATATCAAAAAATTGTTCAAACGTTTGATTAAAGAATCATTTTAGCTCATTTATTTTTAACCAATTTAACTTCTAACATTTTATTTTCGGTCAAAATGATCACTTTGCGGATGAAAATTATTATTTAACTAACGATAAACAACTTGAAATGACTTGACAGAATAACACGTTAACAAAAAAATTATATTTTATCTAATTTTATAAAATTATTTTTTAACTGATGTGATATTATTTTAAGTCAACATCTTTGTCTATATGATATTGTCATGTCAACGTGCACTGACATGTAGCTTTATTACATCATTTCAAATTATTTATTGTTAGTTAACTAATAGTTTTATCCCCAGATAGATTATTTTGACTCAAAATAGAACGTTGAAGGTTAAATTAGTTCAAAAAAATAGGGACTAAAATAATTATTTAATTAGAGGTATTTTTTTACTTTAAACCTTTAATCTAATGCCTAAATACAAATATTGTCACACTACTCCTTGTTATCTTTTTGGTACATTTTCTACCCATGAATGAAAATATTTATTAAAAAAAATGCAGAGATTTGATTTTTCTAGGGATTCTGCTGCAGCATTAAACAATGGCCAATCTGGTTTTCTCTTTATGGAACACTCACGGTTTATCAAAGAAATTTATTGCAGGTTTTAATGGAGCTGACAATGATTCCTCTTTTAATTTGCCACTGCTCAATGGCTTATTTAGTTGATGTTCCTTATGACTTGTTTACTGGTCGCTGGAATACTTTTTTTCGTAAAAAAAAAATAAGTTTAAGGGTGTTTGAAGCTTTTTGAACTTTTGAAGAAAAAAATTAATTAAGTCCCTGAATTTTTTTATACCTAATTAATCTCTCGAACCAATAAATTTAATTGATTAAGTTTTTTGACTAATTTTGACCATCAATTTTTGACGATTTTTTCCTTGAAAAGTTACTGACACATGACAGATTACAGTTATGTCATGTAACATTCACAATTTTTTTAAAAAATATTTTTATGATTTTATAAGATTTTAAAATTTTAAACTTTAAAAGGATTTTTTAAATAAAATATTTTTTAAAATGTCAAATAAAAATACTGTAACACGACATGTTGAACCAACTGGTCCAAAAAAACTTTTATATTGAACAGTCAACGTTGGTCAAAAGGGTGAAGTGATGCAGTTTTGGAGTATAAGGGCTTACTTGAGTGAAAAAAAAATCAAGAACTTAATTGATTTTTCTCAAAAGTCTATAACTTTATGATATTCTTTAATCGAAAAATTATTAAGGAGCTAAATTATTATTTGTAAAAGAATGTAATGCCCTAAAAAGTTTGAAACAATTGATTGCAATTTCTTACAATATATTCGGGTCTAATTTATATAGAATAAAAGTCCTTTGTAGGTGCTCTATTTATGTCTCTATATTTTAAAAAAATAAATTTAGGATTTATGATTAGGATTTATAATTAAGGTTTAGAGAATTGATGGTAGAGTTTATTTTTAGGATTTAAGATTTAAATTTTAGGGTTATAACTTAAAATTTAACTTTTT
This sequence comes from Hibiscus mutabilis, assembly GCA_019671005.1. Lineage (NCBI taxonomy): Eukaryota > Viridiplantae > Streptophyta > Magnoliopsida > Malvales > Malvaceae > Hibiscus > Hibiscus mutabilis. Next base: position 43,598,627 of record CM033729.1, on the reverse strand, counting down.
TAATAGTGGAGCATAAAAAGAGACCGAAAATAGACAGAGAATTTTTGTTTATTTATATATAATATTAATATAATTTATTTTGCACAAACCCAGTTTAACTTGAAATTTTCTCTCAAATTTTGCCAAGTCAAAACATATTTGTAAAGGAAAATTTTAGAACCGGCGACGCACCTCCCTCATTGAAGTTCTTTGCACGCATCGGCACCTTTTGCCTAAGGTCCGTTGCCTCTCGCTGCATTCGCCCCTCTGACTTGAAGTTTGGTGCACTCCTCTTGCATCGACCCTTCTTCATCGAAGTTTGGTGCTTCCTTTTGCGTTGGCACTTCTTACCTGAAGTCTTTCGCTCGTTCCCCACCTTGCCCATGGGTGGTGTCTCCCCGGTTGCAATGTCCCTTGGCTTGGCCCCCTTCGACGCTCCATTGGTCTCAAAAGCGATGTTCTTTCCCCGAATATCCTCGGTAAGCACTCTCCTAGCCTTCCTGGACATGTTCACCTTTTTCTGCTTTCGGTCTCCCTTGGCCTTGGCAGAACTAGACGGCTTCGAACCAAGCTTTGTAGCCTCGCTTCCCTCGGGCTTGTCCCTTGTATTGGACTCCTTGGCTCGAACTGGGCATCTCCGCAACTTGTGAGGCCCCTTACACTTGTAGCACTCCAATTGCTTTTTCTTCACCCTCGGCTTGACGACTTTCTCGTTTGCTATCGCACCGTGGCTTGACTACTTTGGCACTCGTAGTCACACCTTGGATTTCCCTTGGCTTATTGACACTCGCAATTGCGCCAAGTCGCGCTACTCCCCCTTCTGGCTCATCTTCTCTCTTGATGAGTGCAGCAAGGCGATTCTTCTCGGGACAGCTCCTTATCACATGTGGGCCATCGCAGAAGTAGCACTTCATCTTCATGCTCGCCTTCTTCTTTGGCACGGACTTAGCCTCGCCATTCCTACAGTCACTCGTCGTGGGCTTGGACGTCTCGACACTGACTGGCTTGTCTCTTGCAGGTTCGGTCAGTAACTCGGCCGCATCTTTGGCCTCCCGAATCTGGACACCTCCTTGCTCCAATGCAAGCTTCACCCCAGGCCTAAGTCCCTCTAAGATGGTGGCAAACGCACCCCATTCACTCATTGCACTCTTGCAACTGAGTAGCTCTTCCTTGAGTTCATTCACCTCGATCCGCAAAGTCTTCACCTCGGCTTCGCAAGCATTACTCTAGCGAACTATCTCTACCTCGTTGCGAACTCGCCGCGTCTCGTCCTTAAACCTGTCCTCCATGAACTCTAATCTTTCAAGGCGGGACTCCAAGACACCCTGGATCTCCTTCATGGACTCCATGGTTTCTTTGAGGGAGAAATCTTGGTTGTTCAACATCTTGCTCATGACGTCGTATTCCTTCCTGAAAGATTCAAACGTCTGAGTAAAAACGTAATCTCTTTGTCTTACCTCATTCAATGCCTTCCATTTTGATGCCATCTCGGTCACTTCTTTGCCACGAACTAGCTTGCTCACTCTGATTAGCTAGAAATGCAAATCCTCGCCACGCTTGACTGCAACTGCAAGCTGGCTCGAACGTAAGCCCCCTCGTCTCGCTCTGATACCACTTGTCACGGGGCTAGGGCTCAACCTTAGTGATCCGTGCGGCCTTAGACGCCTTTGACGCTAATCGGTCGATTCCCACGCCTAAGTAAGCCTTCAACCAACCTTGCGAGTACTCCTGCTCGACAACGGCTCGGACAAGCCCTCCAGGCTCCGATGGTTGCGGAAGCACTTTAAGCACTATGGTGGCTACTCTTGGCCACTCGATAGGCAACTAGCTCGAAGAGATTTGGAAACAAAGACAATTGAAAAGAATAAGAGGAAAACTAGAGTAAATACCTCAGAGTCTTATTACTCTTCTCAAATGAGAGAATGAATGGAATTGGATGATACAAATGAGAGTGGGAGGCTCTCTATTTATAGTTGAGCTCCCACTCAATCAATGGTCCGGATCGATTCACATGGATGGCCAGGATTAACCCAAATCCTTACAAGAATCTCTAATCTAGGAAAGAATATCAAATCCTACCTAATTACATCAATTAATAGGTTTCTTTCCTCAGATATTTGATCACACCGATAACACCATTAACGCAATACACCGCTGAACATCATTAATTTTTAATGACTTTTAAATAGTTATTAAAAATCTCAAAGGCTCGATATGCAATTAATCATATTTTAAAACAAAATTAGAAGAAATTATTCATGAACCATTCTCATCACATCATCCATGGTCCTACCCAATTAAATAAAACCACGTCATCTTTATTTTTCACATAATATTTTCTTATAAATTAAAATTACAAATCATCATCTTCTTCCTCATACCTCATATATTAATTATAATATATTGACGAATAAAATCCTTAAAATAAAAAATACCAAAAACTTAATCTATAAATTAAAAAGACATAAAATAATTAATTCCAATCTTTTAAAAACTCTAGAATTTACGAAGAACGTTTATTGACTTTTGCTAATCCAGAGCTATGCCAACGTTTTCTGGTATAGCTTTGGTAGGTTGTTATAGCCTGGTGCTTCGAAATCTGTCGATAAGTCTGGTCCTAATATGAAACCACCTTTGCCCAAGACAAAGCTTATACCCAATTCGGAGCTAGAGAAGACGAATAGTATATCAGTAACTAAAAGGAAGGTTAATCCTCCCCAAATTCAGCATCTTCAACCCCAATATGTTAATTCAAGGGTTTTTAACATATTAGAATTAGTTATTTTATTTTTGTCTCTTTTGATTTCTGTGTTAAGATTCTGAGTGTTTTTTTTTTAATTTAAAGACTTTGTTCATTAACATATTAGAATTAATATGAGGTAAAAAATGATGATTTATAATTTTAATTTATAAAGAAATATTATGTGAAAAATAATGATGATGTGGTTTTATTTAATTGGGTAGGATTACGAACATGGATGAGGTTGTGAGAATGGTTCATGAAATAATTTCTTCTACTTTTGTTTTGAAATATAATTAATTACATGTTGAACCTTTGAAATTTTTAATAATTATTTAAACGTTATTAAAAAATTAATAATATTTAGCAGTATATTACGTTAATAGTATTTAACGATATGCGTCTCTCGTTCTAGACTCATTCATTTCGTAGATGTATAATTTTATTCCGTTTAGACCCATCATTATTATATTTGGGAAAAAATATTTAAAGTTTATAGTATGTTCTTCCCGAATCCCGTTATTAAAAGTAAAACTTGCATGCATAACTCACCATATTTTTAATATTTAGATATAAGATGAGTCTACAGTAAACGACGCACACTAATTTATATCATTAAATTTATTTATTTATTTTTAGATAAAAATTTTTAAAATAAATATGCGGGACTCATAAGATGTCATTTTATTATTTGTTTATTTATTTTATTTTATGTTAAAATAAAATCGTTTACAATAATTTTTTTCTCCTCTGCAGATTAACCGTCTTCTTTAAATCTATTGTCGTTGGCTACACTACCGTGCCGACGAGTCTTTTTTTTTTCACCAACCTCCAACGACTTGGCCCTTGCCTGAGTCCAAAATCGTACACATCGCTTTGTGCACCATAGACAGTGTTTGAGCACCCCTGTCGTAATCGTTTGCTACGCCTACCACCGCAAGTTTTCACCTTTTCCCTTATTTTATTCGCTCTAGCTCCCCTCTTAGAACCCGGTTAATTATGTTAAGAATAAGTTAATTGTATCTTATCTAATTTTTTATTAGGTAAGTCTAAATAACAAAATCCTGTTGATGTTGCTTCATTCTATGGGTGATCTGTAATATAGCTACTGAAATTTGTCAAAATTCGAAAACAAAGGGGCGTATCGATACACAAAAAACCGTACCGGTACATGCTTTTTTGGGTATCAGTACGAGTCAAACTGTACCGGCACTCAAGGTATGTTTTTAACACTTTGATTATTTAAAATTATTTAAAACATGTCAAAAATCCTTTGAAAACATTTCAAACATATTTTCAAATTTATGAACTTTTAAAATATTTTTGCAAATTAGTTTAAGTACAAAAATATTTTTCTTTAAGTTATATTAAAAATCAAATATCTCAACAGGATCTCAGTCCAATCCATTCTTTATATGGCCAATTATTTTTTTTCAAATCCCTTTTAAAAATATTTTGATACAGTGTAAAAAGTTTAAGGTTTAAGGGTTCCATTTAAGGCTTATGTTGCATAGTTTATAATTTAAAGTTAAAAATTTAAAGTTTAATATTTAGGCCTCTAGAGTTAGAGACTTAAAATTTAGATTTTAAAAATTAAATAAAAATATGTTGTAACTTTCTTTTACTTATATTATATATCAAAATATAACAATTTTAGCCTATTTTTATCCATTTCTTTAGTTATTGAGTGTGACTTCATACTTAAATGGATAATTCGACCTTAAAACGAGATTTATTTGTAACCTTTTATTTTAAATATTTTCATTTTATATTTTTATAAGAATATTTTATTTAATGAACATGAATTAACATCTTTATGTAAAATCAATCATTAATTTGCCTTAGAGATTTCATGTAAGAAAAGATGATGTCTTGATATATAACATGCAAAATTAATAAGGCTTTGTCTAACCTATAATCTAGAGCATAGATTAAGATATATTTAATAATATTAATTAAGTATAAAATTTTATTATTGTATTTAATAAAAATATTTAATAAGAATATTATTTAAGAGGACTCTTTGATTATTTAACTCATTTAATAATATTAATTCTCATATTTACTTGTTTAAGTGTTTAGGGTATAGGGTTTAGGATTTTTTGTAAGGTTTTAATGTTTAGGGTTTTGAGTTTTAGGGTTTTTTGTTTTGGGTTTTAGCATTTAAGGTTTTGTGTTTAGGTTTTTGGAGTTTAGTGTTTAGGGTTTAGGAATTTGTGTTTTTAGGGTTTAGTGTTTATAGTGTTGGGGTCTTTAGTTTAGAATGTTTAGGGTTTAAAATTCGGGATTTAAAATTAAATAATCAAATAATTATCTTAAATGAAATTTTTATTAAAAATTTCATATTAAATGCAACAATAATCTTATACTTAATTAATGTTCTTAAATACACCTTTACTTATGTGCTATGACATATGTTATACAAAGCCAATTAATAATAATTAAAGGTAAATTCAGATGAAAAAGGTAAAAATCGTACATTATTTATTTTTTAAGATAAAAATTTATTTAATTTATTCATGAAATAATTGAAGTCAGAAAATTTCAAATAAACAGTAACTATTTCTGTCACTACCTAATTGTTTACAGGATACCTCATTTAATATAATAATAAAACATTAGGCTGTTAAATGCAGTGTCCGCATCCAATCTGACTCGTGGGACCCACATCAATATATGGTGGGCCCAATTGTAATCCTTCAATACATAATCAGAACGGAAAGAGTAAAAAGCTTAAAAGAAAAATTGTTCAAAAAAAAAAAAAAACTAAAAAGAAAAACCAACAGTTCTTTATGTTCTCTCCCCTTTTCCTCCATTTTTTTTCTTCATAAAATCGTATTTGGTTCTAGGGTTTTGAATCCCTAAACACCCATTCGTTAACGTTACGTTCCCATTTCACACTTTTACTGTTAGTCATTGAATTGCTTTTCACGTCTCTTCTTGTTTCTTGAGGTAATGCTTCTGTCTCTTCGTCCAAGTTTCAGGTTTGAATGTGATAAACTGGAGATTTTAGTTTCTGGGTTTCTTTTTAATTTTTTGGGGGTGTTGGGATCTGATTGGCAGTTATGGGTGTTTTTGTTCTTGGTATGCTTGTTGGCTCAGTGATTTTATTTTCTTTAAGCTGGAAATGGAGCAAAGTGTAGTTATCAAATTTGGATTTGGCTTCGGCTTGTTTTTTTTTTTGTAAGAAAAAAATATTGTGAAATATAAAAATAGAGTTAAAATTTGTGTTTGGTTATGTAGTTTGAATCTCTTTTTGCAAACGAGATATTGTTCGTTTAAATATAACATGTGGTCCAGTAATTAATCTTGATGCATTAAAAGTGAGACAAAGACAATGTCTTAGCATTTTAAATTATTCTACCTAATTTGATTTTGTTCATTTTGAAATTTTAAATTAAAACACCATGAGATTCTAATCTGATTTGCTTATGTTTTTATATCAATTTTGTTTTATGTATGTATGTATGTATGTATGTATGTATGTATGTATGTGTGTGTGTGTGATTGCCTTATTGTTATTTTTGCTGCCTTCTTATGTAATTCTGGTTTTAATTGTTTTCTAATTGGGTTACTGTATTTAGGTTCTTGGCATATATGGGCTTTAAAAATGAGTTGATGAAGAAAAGGTGACAAGTAGCTATGAATCTGGATCTTTGAAGTTGGTTGATACAGAAACATGAATTAGTATAAACTTCAAGGGTGATATCCATACCTTTTTGTGAATAATTTATTCTGCATAACAGTTAGATGGGTTCATATTCTGGTACTTGTGAAATAGTTGAAGAATGCGAAGAGTCGAAGCCGGTAGAACATTCTAAAAGGCTATACAGGCCGCATTCTGGATTGGGTGCAGGTGACAAAGATGGAAAGCATAGTTTGCTGAAAATGGGATATAAGGATTCTCTAGGAGAAGATATTAATGAGCTTTTTGAAGCTATCAGTCTTAAAGGTCCAAGAGGATTAAGTGTTTCATACCATGGCACAAGCTCGAGCTCTTCAAAGAAAAATGCTTTGAAGAAGCCAATTGCAGTGGGGATGCCCCACTCCCCTAGAATTGTTGATTCAGAGTCGTTGTCTCTGAAGCAGGCATTAAGGGATCTTTGCATTTCTAAGGCGTCAGAAATGGCTGCCATGAAACGGTTATCGATGTCAACTAGTTCTCCTACTGTTTCTGAAGCTGGAAGGATAAAAAGTTTGTTCAATTCAGTTGTAGTTGAACCTGCCAGTGGATCTGCTCTTCACAGAGATGAAAACAAGGGGAGCGTGGTTGAAGTATCTCTGGTGCCTGAAGAAAGCAAGTTGGCTTCTTCTAGAATGATTTCTGTGCCACATAAAGCTCCCCAGAATAAGTCATTGGGTCAAAGTGCTAATTCTTCGCCTCGATTTGCTTGTGCAAGAACAGAAATTAACCCTGGCACTTCTAAATCAACTCAGACTGATTCTTCTGCATCAAGAAAAGTTGGAACTCAAGCTCCAAAGGCAGAGCTGCAACAGAAGGAGAAGCATGCTTTTGCATCTTCTCCATCTTGTTCTGATGCTGATGATAATATGCCAGAGCCTGAAAATACTGTGCCTGCTTCAAACAAGTTACCGGAAAGAGCATCAATGCCAAAGTCGGGACGAAAAGGCAGGTTGCGTTCTGTTGCTTCGTCTAGCTCAATTAATGGTAACAGAGTAAGCAGGATGTCAAGAAATGCCCCACTGGTGGCCAAAGTAGTTGTTAGGTGCAAAAGCACTGGCAAGAAGAAAATAAAGCAGGATGCTTATGCTGCCTCTTCTGCTGCTAATACTTTCAGTGAAGTGAATAGCAGTTTGGATTCCACTGCAAGTCAATTAGTTTGTCACAGATGCCACTGTTCTATGAAGAGTTCAAGTAATGAAACTAATCAAGAATCTATAAGATCACAGTCAGCTGGGATTAGTGCTGAAGTGAGCTCAAGTCATTTGAATTCTGATGTGTGCAAACCTCCGTTGGTTGAAAATGACTTTAACAAAAGTCGAGCTTCTGTTCCCAGGGCTAAAAAGAGCCCAAAATCAAGAGAAAAGGAACACTTCTCCCAAAGTTCAAGTAGCCTTGGTGATAGTACTAGCACAAGCATCAGTGATGACAGCAATTTAAGTAGGCCTAGCTGTAGCAACAGACCGCACATGTCAAAGGATGTGAGGTGGGCAGCCATCCGCCACATTAAGATGCAGGATGGGGTCTTGGGATTGCACCATTTCAATCTCTTAAAGAAGCTTGGTTGTGGAGATATTGGAACAGTGTATCTTGCTGAGCTTATTGGTACAAACTGCTTGTATGCTATAAAAGTCATGGACAATGAATTTTTGGCAAGAAGGAAGAAAATGCCAAGGGCCCAAACAGAGAAGGAAATTCTGAGGATGCTTGATCACCCTTTTCTCCCTACTTTATACACCCAATTTACATCAGATAACTTATCATGTTTAGTTATGGAGTACTGCCCAGGTGGGGATCTGCACGTTCTTCGGCAAAAGCAGCCTGGGAGATGTTTTCCTGAGCCAGCAGCTAGGTAAGATGATTATATGATGAAAAATCATTTCAAAGGTTTACCTCTATTTTCAGAATTGTGAATGAAAAATAGGATAAGGGAGAAGGAATAAACTAAGATGGTTTAAGTTCATAACACTTGTCTGGATTATAAAGTAAGAGAGCTTAAGTTCATAGGACACGGCGGAATATGTCATATTGACAGGCAGAACTTTTGATCTTGCATCTTGTTGGTCATTCATTCAGTTTGAACATCTAAACTGCAATAAGTATAGCGTTGTATTTGTTGATTATCTTGTGGAAGTTATGAAATGATTCAGAGTAGCTATGATAGGTCATAGGTGCTTCCTCCAAATTCACCTTGGAACTCCTCTGAAATCCAAGTCAACAATTGGAAGTGGTTGTTTGTCTCAAATTGACTTTCTTAACATTGGTTTTTAGTGGTTTATGTAGCTGAAGTCTTTGTTGCGTTAAACTGAATGAGAGTGTTCCATGCTCTAGTCTTTTTTGTTCCATTAAAACTGACATCAGAATATCTCTGAAGTTATATATGTTATTCTATGTGCAGATTTTATGTAGCTGAAATCCTGCTTGCTTTGGAGTACTTGCACATGCTTGGAGTTGTTTACCGCGATTTGAAACCAGAAAACATTCTGGTTCGAGAAGATGGCCACATAATGCTATCAGATTTTGACCTTTCACTTAGATGCACAGTTAGTCCAACTCTCTTCAAACCTTCATCAAATACGGACCCTGCTAGGATATCTGGTCCATGGCAAGCATCTAACTGCGCCCAACCCTTTTGCATCGAACCACCTTGTCAAGTCCCATGCTTCAGTCCAAGGCTCTTGCCTACTGCTGCAAAATCAAAGAGGAAGCTAAAAGCCGACTTTGCTGCCCAAGTCAGATCACTGCCACAGCTAGTGGCTGAGCCTACTGATGCAAGATCCAATTCCTTTGTTGGGACTCACGAGTACTTGGCTCCTGAGATCATTAAAGGAGAGGGTCACGGAGCCGCTGTTGATTGGTGGACCTTTGGTATCTTTCTTTACGAGCTTCTCTACGGCAGGACGCCTTTCAAAGGTGCAGGGAACGAAGGCACATTAGCTAATGTTGTGCTAGAGAGCCTTAAGTTCCCCAACCATCCCCTTGTGAGTTTCCAGGCCAGGGATCTCATCAGAGGGCTGCTGGTAAAGGAGCCAGTGAATCGACTGGGAACAGAAAAAGGGGCTGCCGAGATCAAGCAACATCCTTTCTTTCAAGGCTTGAATTGGGCTTTAATTCGATGTGCTGTTCCGCCAGAACTACCGGAGTCGTATGAATTCGGGGTTCCAAGCATAATGTCCCCGGAAGCAGAGAACAATTATTTGGAATGTAAAGCTACGGGAGACCATCTTGAGTTTGAGCTGTTCTGACAGAAAACGTGTATTTTAAGAGATGAGTTTCCACAAAGGCGGAATGTATATGTAGCCAGGGGAGTCTTGGCTCCCAAAATTCGGAAAATTTGTTTTATGACCCTTAAAAAGTTTCAATTTATATATATAATGCCTCCCCAAAATTTTAAAAAATTACTTTAATGGTTGTTAAAATTGCTGATATCTTTTTTTTTTATCGTTTTATAATTGCCCCCCTCAAATTTCTGGATTTTCATAAGATGTCCTTTACCCATTGCTGGCAATGAGTGACAAATCTTGAGCCTTGTACATGTTAGGTTTTGATCCAAAAGAATTTGAATATGTTCAGTTCTCTTTTTTTCCCACGAGTTCATCACCACTCACCCCTAAACCACTACCTCGCTACTCTTATGTCACTTTCTCTCATATTTGGAGTGTTCAAACGGTCTGTTAAATCAAATTAACTAACAAAATTTGAAATTTAGTTTGATTAAATCGAATTAACTAATTGAATTGAAATTTAGTTTGGTTAATCGGTCATTGAATATTTTATCAAAGTTTAATTATTGATTAATTCGGTTCGAAATCGCTTAATTAATCAAATTAATAAAAATTTTTAATATATATAATTAATATATTTTTAATTTTAAGCTCCAATTTCAACAATAACTCATAATATTTAAAATTCAATGTTTATATTTAATCCTAATTTTAAGTGAAGCCCAAAGAGAATAATAAAGTCTTACAATAAAAATATCTAACAAAAAATATTGTTAAAATTTATTTTTACTTAAATTGTTATTTTGAATAAAATTAAAAAATATTAAAAATTTTCGATTAATTTAAATATTGACCGAATTAATCGAACTTAGTTCGATCCGGTTAAATATTTTTGAAAAAAATTTAGTTTGATTAAATGTTACAAATTTTAAGAGTTTGATTAATTTAATTTTAAATAATTCAATTCGATTATTAACCAAACTGGTCGTTGGAAAACCCCTAATCATACTGCCATATTGAATCATGTCATATTTTACTTTTAAGATCATTACTGTAAATAATATAATTTGGGTAATAGAAGAATAGTTTAGGGGTATTTCTAACTATTTATGTTACGTAAAAAAGTCTAACCGTTTTTTTTTGGTGAAAAAAAAAAATCATAACCAAATGTAAAATTACAATCCGTGCATCATTAAAAATTTCTCTAAACTTAAATAAAAAAATACAGCGATAATACTAAACTAAAAACACAGGGATAAACCCCAACATGCAAAACAAAAGATCAAGAGAGTAGACTAAACAAACTAATTACCACCCATTAACATCTAACCCGCACCCAACCATATCCTGCAGTAGAAGGTGATGAACCGCTACCGATGGTTGGGGAAAGAGACGGATCTCCAACTCCCCGTACGAAGCCATTTTCCCACAACTCTATATCGACTACCGGAAAAGTTCCAATAAACTTGCTAAAACCTCCTAACCAATTCCCCCTATGATATCGGAAAACTCCTCCACAGGTGGTAGAGTCAGTCGCACTATTCCGAGCACCATCAAAATTTAACTTAATCCATTCCAGCTCGGGTTGGATCAATCGGCATGGCCCTTGCGCTGGTGAACCAATTCCAGTATCCTTTCCTGGTTGCTCATCCATAGCCGAGCATGAAAGTGCAACAAGGCGCTTGCAACGCTCCAACAAGCTACCGAAATCCTCAATAGGATTGTTAAACACAACGACATTTCGCTGCAACCATAAGTTCCATATTAGAACCCAAAAACCAAATCCCAATCACTGACATCCCGAGCAAAATAACCCAGGTTAGTAAGGTTCACTAATCCATGCCTTCATATCCATGGCAACAAATTCGGACAACTTATTCGGCTTGATAAGAATCTGCCATACTGATAGCGCCGGTGGGCACATACGCAAGACATGACGAATATCATCCGAAGCTGCCTGACAGACACAACATCGGCTATCCACTGCATAATGCTTGCGAACACGTTCAACGTTAATCATGAGTTTTCTGCAACAAACCACATAAAAATCCGTATACGTTGGATCCCCTTGAAACCATGAACAACTTTTCATACTCGATCATGAGAACCCTCCTGAATATGAGCCCGAATGTTGTAAGCTGATTTAACTAAAAATTGATGGTTCGCACTGCCACGCCACCCAATGACATCATCTGCTAATTGCGGCAAAGGTCCTTTAATAGCTGCAATCCGCAGCAAAACTGGTACAAGAAGCAGATGTTGAAAATTAGGCCATAACCAATCACCCCTATTGTCTACCATCATAGCGACCGAGATATACGGAAAGGATGGAACAACATTCGAATGGACACATTTGTACAACGGACCCACCTCATCAATCTAATCATTGAACCAAAAATCCACGGTGGCACCATTACCCAATGGCCAAATAATATTATTTCATACATCGTTCCAAATAACACTAAGGCTTTATTTGCAGTTGATGTGGCAAAACCAAGGTTTGAGGCAAACCAATATTTGAGAAGCTAGTTTGAAAAGATAGCTTTTGCAAATCAAGGTTTGAGAAGTTAGTTTGGGAGGCAAACTAAGGTTTTGACACTCAAAAGCTGCATGTTCTTGGTTGCTTCTAGGCAAACCAAGGTTTTGACACTTAAAAGCTGCCCTTCTTGGTTGCTTCTGGCTTCTCAAACAGGCTTTTCCACCTAGAAACAATCGCAAACAGGGCCTAAGGCCCTTCTAAAGCCTTACAGTTCTGATTACGCAAACTCTCAGGAATCCCATCTAAGCATTTATACTTACACGAAAAAAAGAAGACCCAAAGGGCATTCTTGTTAACCAACAGATTAAACGCCAATTTTATTAGGAAAGCCTCATTTTAATCGGCCATCTTACGAAAACCCAATCCCTCTTGCATCATTGGTTTGCATATCTCATCCTAATAGACTAAATGAACTCTTCCTTTTCTGATGTGATGCTCCATATGAATCGACGGATCAACCGTTCAATATCAAGACAAGTACTCTTCGGCAAAACTGATGACTGTATGGTATAATTTGGAATAGCAGCTAACAAAGAGCGCGCAAGCGTTATTCGCCCAGCTAATGACAGGGACTTGGCTTTCTATCCGCTCAATTTCCTACTCACGATTTGAACCAGATAACTGTATGATGCCAACGTCACATGATTGTGTAATAATAGAACTCCCAGATACTTGCCGAGATCTACCACCTCAGTGAACCCAAGTGAAGTACTAATGACGTTATGGAGCAAGGTGAGAACATTGTTGGAAAAGAAAATATTTGTTTTCACCTGACTACTCACTCTGTGCCCGAAAATCTGACAAAATTGGTCAAGCACATGATGAACAACAGACATCTACTCCATCGAGGCCTCAGCAAACAGAATCAAATCATATGCAAAGAACATATGAGATATACCTGGACTCCAAAGCGAAGTTTGGAAAGGTTTCCACTGACCCCCATGAACCATCACTTGAATAAGTTGCGCAACCTTTCCATGCAAAGAACAAAAATATAAGGTGACAAAGGATCACTCTGGTGAATACCCCGTGATGGCAGAAAAGGTTCAGTAACTGCGCCATTCCAGAGCACATGAGTAGAGACGGACGAGATACACTGCATAATCAACAAAACCATAGACTCTGGCAAACCAATATCCTGAAGGGTATCATCAATAAAACTCTATTCCAGACGATTATACACCTTCTCCAAGTCAATCTTTATCGTCATCCACCCCCTACGTCCAGTCTTCCTCCTCATGGAATGGATTACGTCTTGAGAAATAATAATGTTATTAGTAATTGATCGCCCTGGAACAAAACTTGTCTGATTCTCTTAAACCCAATGAGGAAGGAAAGGCTTAAGCCTGTTAACTATTACTTTAGTAATAACTTTGTAAAGCACATTACAGAGACTGATAGGCCAAAACTAAGAGATCTTTTCCGGGACATACACCTTATGCAAGAACACTAAAAGAGTTCGCCAACGACGATCCAAGTCCTCTAATAGAAAGTCGCATATAAGCCATCAATCCCTGGAGCTTTGAGAGGGCCCATATAAAAAATAACCTCTCCCTTTTACAAGGTTTTTTTGGTAAACTAAATACTCACAAGATTGGTGTTTACATAATTGAGCTCACAAGAAAGAGTGAATTATAAAAAATAAAATCACTCTCTACAAATATTTACAAGAGAAATAAAAAAAAATAAAGATTTAAACTCAATTTCTCTTGAACATTAAGCTTGGATGTGTTCTCTCACCATCTTCAAGTGTTCTAGCCTTCTTTTTATTGATTTGAATGGGCTTGTGGTCATTACTAGCTGTTAGGGGTAAATTGGAGCCATCAGGGACATTTTTCAGCCATTGGAGATAGTTTTGGGCAGTGGGTATCGGTACGCATGATGTCCGTATTAGTACCTATATTTAAACCAGAGAACTAGTCGTTGCAGGTCGTTAGGCGTACCAGTATGCGATACTTCCGTATCATTACGTCATTAGGGGTATCAGTACGCTGCATAGCATATCGGTACTAGAATTTCTCTCTGGAATTCTGGAAGCAAGACCGTATCGGTACAAGCAAGGCTCGTATCGGTACGACTGTACGTTTTTAACTGTTTTGAGTAATTAAACATGTATGCAAGTCAAAAATACTTTACAAAAACAATTTTACTTTGTTATATTGGAATAATATCTCAATAATCTCTCTCCTTTTTGATATAACAAAACATTTGAAAAATTGTTTTTGAGATTGCTCCCCTTAGGAAAATAATTTTAAAAAAGAGAATATTTGTAAAAAATATTTAACTCCCTTTTTCTTTTTGAAATTGATTTTTTTAAACCCATCTCTCCCACTTTTTGTTATGTCAAAAATAATTTCAAAACAAAGTTTGAAATCTCATTAAGTTCAAAACACCAAATGTTGAAAATTGAAGTACCAATTAATAAACATACCAATTGTTGGTGTAAAATAACAAGGGAAATAAGATATTTTCCTTTTAAAATCAAAGCTCCCCCTTAATTAAAACATTCAATTTTAATAAATTTGGTTCAAATGCTTGACACTTAAAAGAATTGAATTTTAATATTGAAATCAATCTATTTAAAAACACTTGAAATTCAATTAAAATCGCCACCCAAGACCCACGGCACACTCTCAACCGGATCCAAATTTTAAAGGTGACGTCAAAGATACTTCCTCTGAGAATCATGAGGACTAGCATAAATCACCGTAAACTGTAACCACTGATCAAACATCTTAGGACGAACCCTATCATTTATAAACTGATTGGAAATATAAACAATCTCCACCTCAACAGACTCATTCCATAAAATCCAAATACCCCCACTGAAACCATCTGCTTCAACAAGAAAAATATATATAGAAAACCCAATTTAAAAATAGTAAAATCTGCGACTGCCCGCTAATACGTGGCTCGAAAAGTGCAAGCATGCTAGGCCGATGCTCCCGCATAAAAGACTTAAAGAATCTTCGAAAAAGAAGGCTATTAGTGCCTTGACAATTCTAAAATATGAACTTAATCATTATAACAATATAAGGGAAAAAATACCTTACTAGACATCGGCTAGAACGGGACCCTGTCGAACAATCCTATCCACCATGTCCCCCCAATTGCGAAGAATTCGAAAAGTCCCTCTCATCCGACGAATGATCCATCCGCGCAAGAGTCTCACTGTCAGGTGGGTCTCCCATGCAACTCAGACTTTCCCAATCGATGTTAACCAACTACGGATCCACATTTTGAATCTATTTCCCAGTATCAGCCATGATCCTAACTTAGACATAGTCGGTTTTTGTACCTTCAAACCCCGACCAATATTCTCCTTATTTTCTTTACTCACCACGCTGCTTGCCAACCTTCACCCTAGTTATCAGGCGATCCCCTATACCTTTGCTCAATGATATTCACCGCAGAATGAGAGCATGTAGCCAAGCCTTTCTATGAAACAGCATCACGCGTCACCGTTCTAGCAGACTGACCCTCAACTATCGATATTACCACTGTTTCCTGACCTGCATTCTTCGACACTTTCTTTCACTTCTTCAGATTAGATGCTAGATAGGCAACATTTTTCTGAACCTCACGATTCAACATTCCACTTAAAAGTGACGTCGAGACTCTATTCCCTGAAAAACTCGGTACACTATGATGGCTCACCACCTGATCAGTCACCAAATCCTCCACAACCGGTGATTGATCCTTAGAGTCATTAAAAATAGCATACCGAGAACCAATATCAGTACTATTACTTTTAGATTGATCTTTCACCCGCCAGCCTTACTGCAAAGGACGTTGTCGCCTAGTATCTGTAACGACCCAAATTTTAGAATTCGAGGGTCGAATTAATCCGAAGCGTGGGATTTGCGTTTAAACCAAGATGTTGGGGCTTTGAGAGCCTTATTGGGCTCGATCTTGGTTGCTGGGCTTGAGTTGTTAGTTTGAATATGGGTTAAGAAGAATTTAAGAATGGTAGTTTGGTAAAAACATAATTAGATGAAGGTTTGGGGGACATTTTCCTTTATGTGCTGCAGAAAAAGAGTTTGGATGAGGTCATCCCTGTCCTATATCTTCCCACCCTTCATCTTTCATCTCTTGCTTTTCAAAAACCCACACCTAAAGATCGAATCTTTGAGTTCTAGAGTGCGAATCCCGTTTTGGGTAAGGAGGAAAGATGGTTCAGCATCAAATGATCTTTATTTTGATGTAAGTATTGCTTGAAATGATGGAAGAAGTTGTTGAGAGGGGTTTGGAGGAGGAAGAACGGGAGTGGATGCTTAAAGTCTTATTCATCAGCTTTAATCCAAGGTTAGTACGCTATTAACTTCTATAGTTTCCTGGAAATCATGAAAATAAACCTTGTTGCATGTTTATGGTGTTTTTGGTTGAGATTGAACCTTGATTGCTATTTAATGGAAAAAGTTATAATTGTTATTAATAAAGCTTAGAATTGATAGAAACCGACCCTAAACACCTTCCACAAGTTATAGGTTGAGTCTTGGGGGTTACTGTTACCTCTCTAAAAGTATTATTTTTAATGTCAATCTTACAATGCTTTTGCTTGTTTTTAGGTAAATTTAGTTGCAGTAGGATGTTAAAACCATGCATTTACATAAGGACTTTAGAATTCTGTCTATGCAGTGTGAAGGGTTGTTTTGTTGGCAATTTTGCATATTTGGCATAGTATTTGGCTCAGAAAAGCAACACAGGAAGGAATGCCAGAGAGAATGCTGAGTGTTGTTGGCACAGATAGACCAAATAATGCCAAGCACCGGTTGGCAGAGAAGTAAACTTGATGCCATGCCAAGAAGTTGTTAAACTCCGAAAAAATAGGACAAGATCAGGCTCTGAAAAGATAGCAATTGGATCAATCTCCAAAAAAATAGAGGATAAGATGGTGCCAAGATTGGTTGGCAGATTCATGCCAAGCTTGGATGCCAAGGCAACATCGGCAATATGAAGTCAACTTTAGCCTAATCAGCTCTCATTCAAATTTGGATAAGATGATTATCTCTTATCACTTCAGCATTTAAAATTCAAATGAGGAGCTCATCTTATCCCTTCCTTGCACGCCTATTTAAACACCAAGCAAGCAAGCATTTAGAGAACGGAAAATTGGGGAGAGTGATCGAGTGAGGAGTTGGAGTGCGAGATGATTGACAACTGGCTGCACCTAGGATGGGTGGTTCGACCAACTTGGCCGAGAGCCTGGATCTTGAAGGGTTGCATCGAGAGACCCCTTCTCACCCATTCTCTATGTTGAATTATTTTACCTTGTTTTTAATGATGATGTACTTTGAAAATGTTTATGGTTTTTTGGTTAAATCCCTCACCATGAACTAATCTAATAGTTGGTGGAGGATGTTTGCGTTGAACACTATTTTATGTTTTAGTTTTTTGATAATAAATCTGCCTTGGCAATGTTTTATCTATTCGACATACTTTAATGTTTTCTAAATACTATGCCAAGCGAGAGCTGTCACTGTTGGCCTATTGCTCCTCAATATCTTAATAGACTTGGGGTGGCAACGATTAAGTTGTTGAATACTAAGGAGAGAAGCTTCGAGAGAAGTCGCTCAAGTAGATAAACTTACTTCGGGAGTGAAATCTACCCCTTAGGAGTATAGATTGGATCTTAATCAAATTGGTTTATTTAAAAGCATGCACTATAGAGATATAAGGGTTTTTTCATAATCAATTTAGGGCAATGACCATCGAGAGAGGCTTTGATAATTTTGAATCTGCTCGGCAAATAATGCCAAGACAGGTTGTTATTAAAGGCTGGCACGACATGAATAGCGTGAAAACCAGGCATTCCCTGCTAACGCTCATCATTCATTAAATCACATTCCTTGCCAACGTCTTTACTTTACTTTTTTTTCTTTTCTATTCAATTATTTCCAAAACCAACTTCAAAACAAAACAACTTTTTCTCAAGGCAAGTAACAATCAAAGACAATTGCATTCCAAGTCAATCTTTGTGGGATCGATACTTAGCTTAACTGTTGTATTACTTACAGACCGTGTATACTTTCACATAAAAGACTCATCTTGGCGCTGTTTTATACTTTTCCAATACATATCTTCTGCCCCTTTTGCCAGCATTCACTTAGAGAGTCTACAAGTTTTTGACGCCGTTGCCGGGGATTGCGACAGAATTTATTGCTTTAATTTTTACTTGTTGTTTTGTTTTCATTTTACTAACTTTGTTTTTTTTTGTTTTGTTTTGATCATTAAATTTTTTCTTTTTTAGGAAACCTACAAAGAAGAGTATGCGCAACCACAAATGGTATGATGATGACTATATTTTTCCCACTTATGACTACCAATATCCAACTCCAAGAGCTGTCCATGAGCAAAGACGATATGAAAAGCATGAAGAAGATGCCTATACAACACTATCAACACAGATTTCTAAACTGAAAAACATGATTACATTAATGCAAGTGCCTAGCAAGTTCAGCAAAAGGCAAGCAACACCCGTTGTTTGTGCATACTGTAGAGGATGCCACTCATTTGACAATTGCCCCTTCAACCCTAATTCCTATTGTTACACGGGGCATTGTAATGTGAACAACCTTTCCTCCTACAACTTCAACCAAGGATGGAACCAACAGCAAAATATTTTTTGGAATAATCAAGATGATTATTTTTATGCACCTGACAACTTTGTTGCACCACCAGACTTCAAACAAATGCCATCCCAAGGCAGCATTCTTCATGAGAAATCAGCGACAGATCTTTATGGATCCAACGAATCATTTTCCATGGTAGAATTGCCTTTAGAAATACCGATACACAATAATCCACCTCAAGAGCAAAAAAATTACACTAGAGACGCATTTGAAGAAGCCATGGATGCTATGAGAAGCTTGGAAGAACAAGTCAGGAGGCTTACAAATGCTGTGAATGGCATACCTCAAGAGAACGAGATAGAGCTTCCATCAAGGCAGTATGAAGTGGCAAATGCTTCGGTTAGTGGTAACGATCAGAATGCCATGGCAGCGCTACATCAACAAGTTGGCAATTTTTTCCTTCATCTGCTCTTTAAGGAATTCATAATCAACATTACGAGTATTAGGTTTTTCCTAACACACTTGAATAAATATATTATGCTGATGAAGAGTATTCAACAACAGGTACATTGGACTCATTAGTGGTAATAGAGTGTGAGGAAAAATTTAAGGGCAAGGATCCTAAAAACAACAGCATTGAGGCAAAGCTAGATAATGTTTCCAAGTTCGATGCCAGGATATAGTGGGATTCTGAAGTTCCAAACCAAGAAGATGAAGGCAAGCAACCGACTATTTGCCATAAAGAGAAATTAGTGCCAGTAGGTGAACCCAAGGACGTAGAGAAAGAAGAGGCAAAGGCTGATGATGCCATACCACTATCTGATGCCAGACTACTATCCGATGCCAGATAGCAGTCGGATGCCAACATCACCTCAACAAAACTAGTGGAGCCATCATTTGCCAACCCTACCTTGGTAAAACAAGCAGTGGAGCCAATAGAATCCATTTTGGATGAGAACCGGACATTGAATTGCCAATGAATGAAAGCTGATGCCATAAAACAAAAGTACGGTGGAAAAATAATTGAGCCACAAAGAAGATTAATTCTGGTCAAGACTGATGTCCTGAAGCGAGGTGTGCTCAAATAGCTTGTTGCTGGAAGAAAAAATGGATGCCAAATGATTGAGAATGAAGAACTAAAGCAGAAAAATTTTTCCGTGACAATAATGCTAGAGATGGCGCTGCCAGAAATTGAAGATTTACCTAAGAATGTTATGACAAGTCTGGAACCGGTTGAGGATACATACGCCTTGGCATCAAATGAAACAGAAGTACCACAACCTAAGCACTACTGGGGAGCTGAATTCAGTCAAAGATTTGATAGACCTATATGAAAGAGGTATTTTGGTTTTCTGAGGTGGTTATTCAAAACCTCTATGGAAAAACATTCTCCCTTGCTGAGCAATCTAGAGTTCGGTTTCAAAGGTAAGTAATTCTTTGGATTTCTATGTTGGTTATTCAAACGAAAGATTGCCACAGACTGAAGCACTATCGGGAAGTAAATCAAAATAATGCCAAGGAGACCATTCTCATTGCGAAAATTCAGTAACTATTTGCCAACTCGGTTTGATCATTGTGAATAATTTAGGAGAATTATATTTTTCAGTACTTAGGATATCTCAGTTTTAATTTTTTAGTTTATTTATTTATTTATTTATTTCTTTTTCTATTTTGAAAGGTTATTTTGAGTGAGTGCAATTTTGTGTGCTAGGCAGAATGCCAGGGTAATGGCTTGGCATAGCGCGATTGAAAATTTGGAGAAAAGAATTTACGCGAGTCGCCCAAGGGTTGATAGAGCTCAGCCCATGAAAGAAAAGTGAAAATTTTTGCTTTGAAATTCACCCTAGCCGCCCAAAGTGATAAGTTGGAATTTAAATTAAAACTTAATCACCTTATCACTTCACCCTTATCCCGCTCCATTTTATCACTTAACCCTTATCTCATTATCTTTTTTCCTCAAACATGCAAAATTCCATCATTATCCCTTTTTAAACGGCCAAACTAAACACTCCATTTAAAATACTCAATCATTTTCCCCTTCATCTATTTAAACCCTAACCATTCTTAGCTAAAGATTTTTCACTATTCTTTTATTTTCTCTATCGAGCAAGAAAGAAAGAATCACTTCTTCTTCTTCTAAGAACCACTCAAGTCCCCAACAAATTCTCATGGCTTCCTCATCGACACCTTTACGACCAAAGACTCACCCTTCTTGATGGTGCAAGGTAAGTGTGTTCGTTTAAATGAAGGTTAAATAAATGATATATTTTCTTTGGATAGTGCAGATGATGAATACACCATGTTTGCGGAAGCCTTGGATGATGCCAAGAGGAAAAAGGTGTTGAAGGAACTTTGAGAGGCTGACACTACATGGAATATGTCATCAAAAGGCCACCGGACTGTGAAACGGCTGGCATTGAAGCCACAATTGAAGGGGTGGAACCACTTCTTAAAGGCAAACCTGATGCTGATCGCCCATAATGAAACTGTCTTGGAGAAAAGACTGGCATTATTGCATTCAATCATAGTGGGCCGCAAGATCAACTTTGGCCGTATCATTATTGACAAAACTTATAAATTTGCCAATAAAGCTCAAGAGACCAAGGGAACGATGATCACTCATGCCCTATGGAGGCAACTCATTGCCATGGAGAAAGTTAAGGGAAAAGCTGCCGAGTTTGTGCCAAAGGCTAAGGTGCCCAAGGCAGAACTCAAAATTCCAATGCCATCTGGTTCAGTGGCAATGCTCTCCTAGATATATCAATGCCAGGAGGTCATCCTCCAAAAGTTAGATAAAGCCGAGGAGAAGAACACGATGCTTTGGTAGTATATTCATGTCAGGGACCATGCCATGACGAAAACACTTAAGGACATGTTTGTTCACACACTGCCAACTTTCTCTAACTTCCATACCGACCTCCTTGCCAAGAAAGACATGCCATCTAGACCACACTCCGACCCAATCTGATGCCACCGTTCTAGTTTCACTAGCACAAGTTAAATTTGCCAGTGCACACACACGAAGAAGCTCCGAAGGGGAGTCATTTTCTTAAACTTATTGTATTTTATTCCATTTTATTGCACATGTTCATGCATAGGCTTCCCTCCAGAAGTCATGGAAATAGTCAACATGCACAAATGGAATCTATTTTGCCAGAAAAAGGGGAGATTTATGCTACCATTGTTCAAGAAGTCTACGCTCATCTTGTGACCAAGGATTCACCCTTCTTGATGATTCGAGGTAAGTGTGTGTGTTTTAATGGAGGGTATATTAACACAATGTTTGAATTAGATAGTGTAGGAGATGAATATTTTGATTATGCCGATTCGATTAATGCTGCCAAGCGAAAGAAGCTGTTGGTAGACTTGTGTGAGCCTAGCACGGCATAAACAGTGTCATCAAAGGGACACCACACGCTAAAACGATTGGCGTTGAAACCTCAATGGAGAGGTTGTAATCACTTTGTCAAGGCAAATTTGATGCCAACATCCCACAACGAGACTATGTCGGAAGAGAGGCTGATCCTATTGCATTCCATCATTATGGGGTGAAAGATTAATGTTGGCAAGCTCATTGTTGATGAAACTTATAAATGTGCAGCAAAAGGTAATGGCAGTTTGTTCTTTCCTTTGTTAATTTCTAACATTTGCATGCTCCATAGTGTGCCAAAGCTTAACACAAATAAAGGTCAAAAGATTAAAGGAACAACAATCACAGCTGTTATTTGAAGAAACCTCACCGCTGCCGAGCCAAAAGACAAAGGCAAGGGGAAGGCAAAAGTGCCTACGCCAAAGGTGCCAAAGACAGAGCCAGACACCATGCCAGCCAGTTCACTGATAGTGCTGTCCCAAATTTACCATCGCTAGGAGATCATTCTTCGAAATCTAGAGACAACCAAGGAACTCAATGTCAAGCTGCGACATTACATACAGGCCAGAGATGTTGTAATTAAGGAGGCTCTTAAAAAAATGTCCCTTGATTTTGTGCCATAATTTCTAGATTTCCCTGCCGAGCCCTCTTCCAGCAATGATGCCATGCCAGCCAGTCCAGTTCATACCCCATTCGATGCTACAGTTTTATTGTCTCTAGCGCTAGTCGATTCTGCCAGTTTTGATTCCTCATCTGAAGCAAAGGAAACCAAAGCCAAGTCATCAGTGAAACCTACTATACAGACGCCATCTGATGCCACCGATGCACCTGTCGCGTCAGAACTTGCCAAGAAAAAGAGGAAGTTGGAGCCTCCACTATCGCTTTAAAACCAAGCATGAAAAGAAAGAAACGAATAGCCCCTGCTTATGGCTGATTTTTGAAAAGAATGACTCGCGTCATACAAGAAGAAGTCTCCGAAGGGGAGTCATCTTCTACCTAAACTCCTTTTCATTTCATTTCTTTGCATTTACATGATCATGCATTTTAATTTTCTATTTTAATTGTATATATGTGTTGTTTTCATGCATTGAGGGCAATACACATCTTGGGTTTGGGGGTGGGCATTTTCTTACATTTATGCCATGCCATGTATTTCACGTTTAATTTCTGTTGCCATGCCATTTGCCATGCCATCTAGGTCATTTAGAATAGATGCATACCGAACCACTGAAAAAAGGAAAAAGAAAATTTTTTCTCAGTTTAATTTTGAAGAATGTTAACACTTTTTAGGCAAGTTTAATTTCATCTAGGTGTCTGTCCAATGAGGAAATTTTAATCTTTAGTTGTCATGCCATGCCGCCAGAGTAGTATGCCAGGTTAGCTAGGCAATTGATCTCTAGTTTACGGAACTGAAATTTCACTTAACACGTAGTATGTATCTTGTTCCTTAGTAAACTTAGACTTTTTGAAACTATTCTCAGATTAAAAAAAAAGAAAAAGAAAAAAATGATGTCAGGGTAAAAGAAACTAATAAGACAACAATGTTCTACTAGGGCAATGAAAAAAAAATGAACTCTCATCTACCTAGGGATAATAAGTTACTTGAGGCTTCGTGGTTTGCTCCCTCTTAGTTCTCAAGTCCAAAACCTTAGGGTATGAGTTGAAGAGAAAGCCTAGTGATGTCTAGATTAAGGTGGTGATTCGTGGTATGCTCCCTCTTATCTCCCACGCTAAATAGTGTCACGAAACAAGCTTAAATTATTGCATCAAAAACCCTTGGCAAAGAAAAAGAAAGAAAAAAAGAATGAAAAAAATATGAGTTTAGGTAGTAAATTTTTCTAAGGGAGTAAAAGGATACTTGATGCATATTTCCTGCACATCATGCACTATTCATGAATTGAGACTAGAGTAATATTGCTGCACTTGAATTACTACCTTCTTGGCATTATTGCACTAAGATAATGAGGACAAAAATAGAGCCAAAATCTGCTTGCCAGTACGTGTTGGCATCCTAACCAAAATTTTGTCGAGGTAACATTTTCACAGTTTTTGTTTTTATTTTGATTATATTACTTGAGGACAAGCAATGCGTTAGGTTTGGGGTGTGCTACCTCTCCAAAAGTATTGTTTTTAATGCCAATATTTCAATGCTTTTGCTTGTTTTTAGGTACATTTAGTTGCATTAAGATGTTAAAACCATGCATTTACATATGGAGTTTAGAATTCTGTGTATGCAGTGGAATGGTTGTTTTGTTGGAAAATTTGCAGATTTGGCATAGTATTTGGCTCAGAAAAGCAACACATGAAGGAATGCCAGAGAGAATGCCGAGTGTTGTTAGCACAGATGGACCAGATAATGCCAAGCACCGGTTGGCAAAGAAGTGAACTTGATGCCATGCCAAGAAGTTGTTGAACTCCAAAAAAATAGGACAAGATCAGGCTCCGAAAAGATAACAATTGGATTAATCTTCAAAAAAATAGCGGATAAGATGGTGCCAAGATTGGTTGGTAGATTCATGCCAAGCTTGGATGCCAAGGCAACGTCGGCAGTATGACGTCAGCTTTAGCCTGATCGGCTCTCATTCAAATTTGGATAAGATGATTATCTCTTATCCCTTCAACATTTAAAATTCAAATGAGTAGCTCATCTTATCCCTTCCTTGCATGCCTATTTAAACACCAACCAAGCAAGTATTTGGAGAACGGAAAATTGGGGAGAGTGATCGAGTGAGGAGTTGGAGTGCAAGATGATTGACAACTGGCTACACCTAGGAATGGTGGTTTGACCAGCTTGGCCGAGAGCCTGGATCTTGATGGGCTGCATCGAGAGACCCCTTCTCGCCCATTCTCTTTGTCGAGTTGTTTTACCTTGTTTTTTAATGATGATGTACTTTGAAAACGTTTATGGTTTTTTGGTTAAATCCCTCACCATGAACTAATCTAATAGTTGGTGGGGGATGTTTGCGTTGAATGCTATTTTATGCTTTAGTTTTTGATAATAAATCTGTCTTTGCAATGTTTTATCTACTCGGCATACTTTAATATTTTCTAAATACTATGCCAAGCGAGAGCTGGCACTGTTGGCCTATTGCTCCTCAATATCTTAACAGACTTGGGGTGGCAACGATTAAGTTGTTGAATACTAAGGAAAAAAGCTTCGAGAGAAGTCGTTCAAGTAGATGAACTTACTACTGGAGTGAAATCTACCCATTAGGAGTATATATTGGATCTTAATCAAATTGGTTTATTTAAAAGCATGCACTATAGAGATATAGGGGTTTTTCATGATCAATTTAGGGCAATGACCATCGAGAGAGGCTTTGCTAATTTTGAATTTGCTCGGCAAACAATGCCAATACAGGTTGTTATTAAAGGCTAGCACGACATGAATAGCGTAAAAACCATACATTTTTGCCAACGCTCATCATTCATTAAAGCACCTTTCTTGCCAACGTCTTTACTTTACTTTTATTTCTTTTTTATTCAATTATTTCCAAAACTAACTTTAAAACAAAACAACTTTTTCTCAATGTAAGTAACAATCAAGAACAATTGAATTCCAAGTCAATCTCTCTGGGATCGATACTCAACTTAACTGTTGTATTACTTGCAGACCGTGTATACTTGCACGCAAAAGACTCATCTTGGCATTGTTTTATACTTTTCCAATACATATCTTCTTCTCCTTTTTCCAGCATTCACTTAGAAAGTCTACAGTTACCAAGTTGGGTTGGGGGTTAAAGATGTAAAATTTGAACCCAGACTTGAAAATCTGGGTTCGCATACCAGTACGAGTGGATCAGTATCGGTACCCCTCTCTATAAAAGGAGGCAAAAAATGAAAGGCGTACAGGTACAGCTTCTCGAGTATCAGTACCTCTTGCATATTTAAAATTCCAGTAGCGTCTTAGCGTGCCGATACATAAAGGAGCGTATGAGTACCACTATTTTATTGAGTTCGAAGATCAGTACGGGGGTAAGCATACCGGTACTGGGTACCGATATGCTAGTGGGTCGTATCGGTACGAGCTTAAAATCAAATTCTTTTGAATGTAAAATGAGTACTGGTACTCTAAGAAAGTACCGATACCCTTAGGGGCGTATCAATACCCATATAGGAGTACCGGTACGCCCAAAGCAATCTGCCCAAGAAATTTGACCTTACGTTAAGGGTTCTATAGTCCGAGAGAAAAGGCCTTATGGGTTTCCCAAGGCATAAAATGAATTGTAAAACTAAGAACTAAGATTTAAACCTCGTATGTGAAATAAATGGCTAATAACTTAGTAAATATTGGATGGGTTGCTCGTAATAGTACCCTATAGGGAACTTTGGTGAATCAAATAATGTTATGTGGTAATTAGGATCCTTGTTGTGCGCTGAAGGGACACCTATACAGTTAAGTTACCTTGAGTAATAAGACACTATGGATTAAGGAGTCAATTAGAGATTAATCGAATACTTCTCTATAATGTACTAATAATTCAGTAATGTAAAATATTAATGTGTTGTAGCTTAGCAACAATAGGGGATCCTTGGGATTGCGTTGCTAGTATGCCAAATAGGCATTGGTTAAGTTATTTGGTGATGTGTTGTGCCATGTGGGCACTTGATTGATGGGATCCGGATACTAAGTGAAGAGTGTTGCAACACCGCGGTTTGAGATACTGAATGGAGGTTACCGATGCTACGTGACCCATGCCTCATTCTTCACTTATGAACAAACCCATCAATTTCGATATAGGGAAACATAGGCTTGTTGAGGTCCACTAACACTGCAAGTCTAGAAAATTTACCATGTTCACCAATCTGAGTATTGCAATCCATCTTGACAACCCTCTCAATATAATTAACAAGATGACAAAACAACGCTTTCGTATAGTACTATACAGAAGCTCGGACAGACGAACCTACGCAATGACATGGGATACTTCTCCGCTATAAAGAAGGATCTTCTCTAGGGTTGTACGGTCAAATAGCTACCACAAATAGTTTACGACCTTTGTGTGAGAATCTTGTATAATCCCTTTCATCAGTAAATTTCTCCAAGAAACAATTATTGTCCAACTCAATCAACTGTATTTCTCCCAACGGCTGCCATAGTGCATAGACCCGTGCTGGTAACGTCTTACAATCAATCGATGCCCAAGAAGCCAGACAATGATCACATTCCGTATATTATGATCAATTTGATCATGAACCCTATTAGAGAACCTGATAGACGAAAACGGTCCAAATGTATCCACCAACACATCCTCGTCTAATATCACAATTTCGTATTCAATCTAGCTGGGTGTAAGGCCATCCCAACACGAGATTTACTCACCACCTTACTTGCATAAGACTCTTTCCACATGCTAATGGCATTAACATGTTGAAACTAGGGTCCCCTTGGGTTTTCTTGTGATCCTACTATTTTTGGCTATAAAGTTTTGGCCCCTAGAGGACTATCAGCCCTGCTACCCCCACAACATCCATATTAATATCAACAGCAGATGAGCGAGCTGCCACAACAGAGAAATCATCCACACTCTTACTTTTCTTCATATCCCATGGATTGACCAAAGACGTAGCAACGCTGGCCATTTCAGAGATTAAGAGACATCAAGACGAGCTAACCCCTTCAGCGGACGACCTTGGGGCTTTCATAGGGAAGCGACAGTGTCTCATGAGAGCCATTAGAGTTTTCTAGATAGAGCCATGAAAAAAATGTTAAGACAATTATTTTTTTAAAACAATAGCTAGATCTAACTTTTTGTTTATTCTAACCGTTCTTTTTTCTCTGTCGCTATCCTCTTTAATTTTTATTTCTTTTTTTTGCGCTGCAAGCAGCGGCACTAATCCTATATTGATTATCGACTGTTGGTGATCTTTCTTATTTTTAGTTTTAATTTCCAATAATAATCAAAGACTTTTTTGGGTGTAGTTGGATTTTTTAGTTTTATAATATTTAATTTTAATACTTTCTCAAAATATATTTGAATATTTAATTATTTACTAATAATTTGTAATATTTCTCTTGATTTTTGTTTATAATTTATAATTTTTATTTTATGCTTTCAATATTTTTGAATTATTATATAATATGTTTTTGTATTTTTAATCATTTAAATAATGTTTGGACTATTTATTTTTAAAAAAAATAAAGTTGTCAATTTATTTTTGTTTAAATGATTTTTTAATGTTAAAATATTAGAAAATTGTTTAAATATGATCAAGTCTTCAAATTTTTCAACAAAAAAAGTTAAAATTCTGTCATGTCATCATTCATATGTGGCCTTTCACATCAGCATGATTAAGACTCACATTACCACAATGAAAATTATAGTCAAATGGTATTGATACGATTGTCGGTTTAAGAATTTAAGTGATTGAAAAGAAGGCAATTAATTATTTTTTTTCGAAAAAAATTCAAAGTTCTCTTATAACTTTATGCCTATATTTAAATAATTTTTTTGAATATGAGTACGCTAATTTTATTAAAAGAGGAAAACTTAAAAAATACAGTGAGAGTTTAAATACAAATTTGATTCGAAAAGCACAAAAACAAATTGTAATACCCATTTTCTGTTCGGGCCAAACCCAAATTTTTCATTAAACCCATTATTACAAACAACCCATTGAACCCATACCCAATACATACCCAAACCCATTTTAACCCACAAACCAGGCCCATTACCCAAATAACCTAAACCCAATCTGATAAAAATACTCTAATTACAAAAATAACCCTAACCCTAAATATAAAACCCCTAAATACAGCCAGCCGCCGCTGCTCCTTGCCCTTCCCGCGCCCTACCGGCCACTTGTTTGGCACTATCGCCCATCACCGCCCAAGCCGAACCTGCAAAAGAAGAATATATCGGTATTTTTTAGGCTTAAATCAAATCAGGAATTAAGTTGTAACCACCATTTTTGGGTTATAAAAACCCATGCAAACAATGTAATGGGAAGCTTTTTCGGGTAAAAAAATAAAAAAGGATTCGAAATAAAAAAAAATCAGAAAGAAATTCTCAGAACCTCATTGTTCGAATTGAAAAACAAAAAATATATTCAAAATGGTAAAAAAATATATACAATCGTTCATTTTTTGTAGATATGCTTACCTCAGGTCATTTTTGGTGAAATCTGACCCTGAATTTAAACTCGGGGCGTTGAAAAAAATTCAGAAAGGTGCTGCCCTTTGCATTTCTGACCGCCGAAGGCGGCGGTGATCACTACCGATAACCGGCGGCTCGCGGCAAAGGCCTTGGATCGGTTGAGGCAAATGGAAGGGAGAGTAAAGAGGATTTTATAATTTTTTCTGATATCAAGTGCACAAATGAATTTCTTGGGATAAAGGCTAATTTATGTGGCTTTCAAAACGACGTCGTTTTATCCCTATCGACCCATGCAGTGACCCAACCCGGGGATGATTTGCACATTTTTTAAAATAGGGCAATTACATTTTTGGTCCTTCCGTATGAGATAATTACACCTGCAGTCCCTGAAGTTTTAAAATGTTTTTCATTTTGGTCACTAAATTCAATTTAATCTGATTTTCATGAGGAAATTACTAGGTTAGTCCCTCTGCCCTAAAATTATTTTCAAGTCAGGTCTTCCGCATGGTTTATTTCTCTCTACAGTCCCTGAAACTCTTGAATGTTTTGTAATTTTGTCCCAAAATCCGACTAAACCAATTTAAATGAGATATTTACATTTTTGGTCCTTCAAACTTTCCATGCTCTTCAATTTTGTCCTAATTCGAGGGTATAATTGCTAATTTGGTCCCCGATCTTTGTAAATTATTTATTTTCACCCCTGTATATTATTTTTAATTTATTTTTTGGCATTGTTTTTCTGTTTCTTTTAATTTTAGTCTTTTATTTATGTATTTATGTTATATTTGATATGTTTATTATTATTTTTACTTGTTTATTTATTATAATTAATATATAATATGTATAGTATATGTTTAGTATATATATATATATATAATTTTAGTATACTATATTTATATGTGTTATTAATATATTATTATAATGTGAAATGTATATATATATTTATATAATATATAGCATATATATAATATGTTATTATTATTTTCACTAAATAATATATGTATTATATTTTATATGTATATTGTGTTTTTATACATAATATTTTATTTTAAAAGTTTTTTTATTTTTTAAACTTTTAATGTATACAAATTTATTTTAATATATTAAGGGAATATTTTCTACTTTATTTCGGAAACCGGCTAGGAAGTGATGTCCTGACTCATTTAGGTGTCATCTTTCTCGGTTTTCGTAAATAAAGAAATGTTCTCCTTAGGCCTTTTTGGGATTAAATTTTAGATTAAAATTCTAGTTTTTGTTTTCTTGCAACGAAGACAATTAATCAACGCGGTACTAATTTTGGGCGTTGTGGGGTGCTAATTCTTCCCCACGCGTAATCGACTCCCGAACCCAACCTTTTTGAATCTTTGGTTAATTTTTAATGGTGTTCGGCCTACCAAAGTGGCCGGTGGCGACTCTATCATCTATTTTTTAATTTTTACGGTATTCTGCTGGGAGTGTCATCTCAGTCTCCGAGTTTTATCTCATTTGATGCATTTTTTTCTTCTTCAAATATTCCCCCATATATTTTAATTTAATATTTTTATTTTCAAAGAAAAACGTCTACGACACAAATTATTTGTAAAGAAAAAATCTATTATCCATTAAATATTGATTAAATACAATGATGATAAATTGAAATTATTTGTGAAGAACAAATCTATTATCTATGTATCAAATAATAATCTCTGTAACACTAAATATAATTACAGCTGAATTAGAGCAACTTGAATGGAACTTAATAGGAATCTCTCTATGGGCCAAAATTGTAAATATATACATTTTTCATTGTTTTTTTATTTTGGGTTTAAAACCATGACCAAGTTCAATCACGTCTTAGCCCGCCACTTCAGAGTTCAGAATCATCCGTCGGCGGTTTGACTTTGGCTCGATTGGTTGTTGTTGTCTTGTTGGAGCAATAGAGTCAAACCACGTTGGCTCCTTTGTAAACTTGTAAATCAGCGTTGATTCTCTCGGTTGCTTTGAACAGCACCCAATCACTGACCTGTATGAACATTAAATGATCCATTGCCACTCCATTGATGACATCATCTGCTATCATTTAATGTTAAAAAAAATATTTCCTCTGTCACATAAAAAATATCCATTTTATATTTTAAAATTGTTCTACTTAAATTATCTTCTTGAAATATTCAACAATTTTTACTAAACATATTTTCTTTTTTATCATCTTTTTAGTTTTCAAATAAAACAAACTTTAACCTTTTAAGAATAAAATTGTCATTTTAATTACTTTACAACACACAGCTTACACAATTTTTTTTTTCTAAAATTGCGTAAAAAGTCAACAAAAGACATTATTTTTGGGATGGAGGGAGTATAATTTTTTAATTTCTCACAAAAAAGTCTAAAATCACAAAAAATCATAATCTAAACCCTAAATCTCTAAATCCATTCATTGTCGTCGTCGATGTCCACATTATCGTCGCCACAATGAATCTCCTCTTGCCCAAAATCTACAATGTCATTAGTTGGCAGTCCATTTACCGTTCGTCGCTCAATTGGAAGCTTTCGAGGATTGACGTTCGAGTGGCACACTATTCGTTGATTTCTAAAAACAAAGGAATGGAGTAATAGGTGGTGGAGGTTCGGTCACAAAAGGGGTGGCCAATAGTGGTTGATTCGGCGGTGACATGGGATGAATTTGAGGATTTAAGATTTTATGAAATAATAGAAAATTTTTGAGTATTTTTGAGAAATTTAAAGTTTTTCTATGATTTTCTTTCTAAAAAGTTAATAAGAATAAAAATGGACCAACAGTCATTCATGTATTGGATGTCAATTTTTTTTTACTGTAGTTAACGAATCGCCCTTCAAATATAACAAAATAAGACATTAGATATCTATTTTGACAAAAAATATTTTAGATATCTGTTAAAAAAATTAGACACTCTGTAATTAAGCCAAAGAATTATAGAAGTAAATTTTCTTTGACCTCAACATGGAAAGAAGACAAGTCTACGTACGTTCAGAGTAAGACGAAGTAAACAAGATTCTGTTCATACTGAAATATTTAAAAAATGTAATTTTTTTAATCATTAAAAAAAATCCTATCTGTGGAATCATTTCTCATAGGTATTCCGTATTAGGTAATGATAAAATTTGGGAAATTAAATTAAATTAAAAAATCTGTAATCGTGGAAGATGCAGAGCTGGAAATGATGGACGGAATGTGGATGCCACGTGGCTAAATCAAGTTTACGTCTATGAATGGATCAGCCAATGAGAAGGGTCGCCTGTACCCCCTTGCCTTCCTATAAATTTGTCCGATCAACCCACTTTTTCAATCCTACTTTAAAAAAACCTGTTAAATTTAAAAAAAAGAAGAGGAGAGTTGAGCTAAGCTTTGGTAATTGATGGCGGGGAAGAGTTTCAAGTACGTAATCGTCGGCGGTGGTGTAGCTGCCGTATGTTCCATCCATCACTTTTTGTTCTTCGGTTCTAAGTATTTGTTTTTACTTCTTTGTTGTTTATCGATATCTTTGCTTTTTTATTTTGAAATTTCTGTCCTCATCGTGTATAATCTATCGTATTATCTTAATAAGCATATAGATCCAGTTTGCTCTACTTGCTACTAAAATGATGAGCGAAAAAGAGAGAGAACGAATTGGAAGAGAATCTGAAGCCTTAGATCGGTTCCTATTCATTTAGTCACTGAATTTTTATTGAGGCAAATAAACATGTTTCCGACTTTTTACATAATGTAATGCATCTTTTTCTGTTCATTGATTGGAACCAATTAGTGTGAAAAAAAAATTCTTTCAATTTATGCATCTTTCGTACTGTTAATAGGCTTATTTAGTATTTGTTTTTGACTTTCGGCTGAATGATTTAACTTTTACTTCCTTTTTCTTGAAAACTCTCTTCTCGCTTTGTAGGGATATGCAGCGAGAGAGTTTGCCAAGCAGGGAGTGCAGCCTGGTGAGCTAGCGATTATTTCCAAGGAGGCGGTACGATTATTTACTGATTACATGAGCGATGTATTAAAAAATATAAAGCATTTCAAGTTATTGAAGAAATGTTTACTGATTTTATTGATATTTGCTCCTGCAGTAATAAATTGCCAAATTTCTAATAGTTAATAAACATTTTAATCATTGCATGAGAACGGAATTTGCTGTTCTATTAAGCAGAGTGTATCTTGTATTTTTAACATCTTAGATCACTATATGCATCATTCTATTCATATCAATTGTTTTGTTTAGTTATTAGTTTTCTTTAAAAAATGTAAACAGCTATTGCATAATTTCGTTAAAAAGTACAAAGTGTAGCATTAGTTTGTTTTCTCGTTCTACTGTCATCATGGTGACTTTTTCCTCTGGATGCTCCTCTTACCTTCAATCTGGTTTTGGTTTTGTCAAAGTTAAATTCTACTGTGATATAGGCCTGTACCAGTTTACATCACACATCAAAATGTGCTAATGTAGTCATTTATTGATTCTCTGAATCGTAAAATTTGTATTGCATATTACCTGATTTTCGCTTTCTTATACATGTAGGTGGCTCCATACGAACGTCCTGCCCTGAGCAAGGTGTCACGGCCATACTGTCGTTCACTCGACAAGTAGGTCGTGCGGCACTAGGAAGGGACGTTTCCCGACCAAGTCAGCCCTTGATCTCGGTGTATCTTTGTTTACTCGGTAAGTCAACCGTGCGACACTTGAAAGAGACGCTTCCCGATTGAGTCAACCTTGCTCTCTATAGATCTGTCCCAGATAAAACAAACAACGCGTCAGGTCTCAAGCCACAACATAATCCCTCAAGCCACGAGTCGATACCGTAGGGCATAGCGGATGCCCATAGTCGACCCCCACCTTCCCCGAAGGAAAAAGTAGTTTTATTAAATAAAAGAAAATATTCGGGTTACAAAAGAAGACTCACCCACACCATCGACTTGGGCGGTAGGGGCCGCCTCGATGGTGTGTAGGATACGTACCTGTACTAGTGGATCAGTCCAAACTCTGCCGACTGTCCACCCCCTACATATATGCGAAAACAATTTTATGGAAATGACCCGAGTAGACACTGAAATGCTTGAAACGAGGACATTCTTCCCTAACTATGGAAATACAGACTCTTTTCCCTAAACATAACAATGATTGAAACGAGACAACTTATTACTTACTCAACCATGGGGCCTTATACATAGCTAGCCACGGTATATCTACTCGGTTGTGGTCCTATAGAGGGGATGGCCACAACACAAGGCATATCTCTTCCCTGAGGGTAATCTTTAACCACAATACGTTTTTTATGTACTTGTTTGCAAATTTCAAATAAATTCTAAAATCTCATAAATGCAATGGTGATTTGTTCTTTACAGGAGCTGCAAGACTTCCTGGTTTCCATGTTTGTGTTGGAAGTGGCGGAGAGAGATTGCTTCCTGAGTGGTACAAGGAAAAAGGTTAGCAACATGTCTGTGCGGATTTGTTCAACGTGAAAACTGATAATGAATTGCTGAAATAATAAATAATGGATCTGTTAAAATGGAATTGAAGTAATTGTCATTGTTTCTTCAATAATCTCGTATTCATTAATGCACTTCTGGTGTCCACTTGCTTGCAGGGGTTGAATTGATCCTTAGCACAGAAATAGTTAAGGCAGATCTTCCTGCCAATACTCTAGTAAGCGCCGCTGGGGAAAAATTCAAGTATCAAGTTTTGATCATTGCAACTGGTTCCACAGTGAGCTACAGTTTCTTGTGATCTCAACGGAAACATTCATGGCATTGCCTACCATGCATGGTTTAACACTTCATTCCTGCAGGTAATAAGGTTGACAGATTTTGGAGTGCAAGGAGCTGATGCCAAAAACATCTTCTACTTGAGAGAAATTGATGATGCCGATAAGTTGGTAGAAGCAATCAAGGCAAAGAAGAATGGCAAGGCTGTTATCGTTGGAGGAGGCTATATTGGTCTTGAGCTTGGTGCTGCCTTGAAAATCAACAATCTTGACGTTAGCATGGTGTATCCCGAACCATGGTGCAGTAAGTAGATTCTGTCTGTTGAAATATAACTTTAGGACAAGGAATAAGTGAACTAAATTGATTTGTTGTGGATTCTTGTTATTCTAACTTGAAGCTTTGTTCTTGTAGTGCCCCGGCTTTTCACCTCTGGCATAGCTTCTTTCTATGAGGGTTATTATGCTAATAAAGGGATCGAAATTATAAAGGGAACAGTTGCAGTTGGATTCACCTCAAACTCAAATGGGGAGGTAAGTGGTCATCTATCTTAAGGCGGATAATTTATTATTCTTTTATGGGACAAAATCATTTTAATGCCGATACTTTCACCCTCCTTTCAGGTAAAGGAAGTTCAACTTAAGGATGGCAGAGTTCTTGAAGCTGACATTGTTGTTGTCGGTGTCGGTGGAAGGCCTCTTACAACATTATTCAAAGGGCAGGTCGAGGAGGAGAAGGGTGGAATAAAGGTTGGTTTGATCTATAACATAATCTAATTGTCTTTTTCATCTATATTTGTCAGCTCAAAGTACTTATTCAACTTTGTTATAGAATTGATCTCCTTAATTATTTGTTTGATTGCAGACTGATGCTTTTTTCAAAACAAGTGTTCCCAATGTGTATGCTGTGGGTGATGTAGCTACTTTCCCTCCGAAGTTATACAATGAATTGAGAAGGGTCGAACATGTTGACCATGCCCGGAAATCTGCCGAGCAGGCAGTAACGGTGTGTTACCTGGCTTGGTCATCTTTATACTCGTCTATCATCTAAATGTTACCTTCCAATAGACGAATATAGCTGTTCAACCATTCTTACTAATTTTGCAGGCGATCATGGGAATTGAGAAGGGGCTAGCAGTTGACGAATATGACTACTTACCATACTTCTATTCTCGCTCCTTTGATCTAGCATGGCAGTTCTATGGTGACAATGTGGGGGATACAGTGCTTATCGGAGAAAACGATCCGCAATCACCAAAACCAAAGTTTGGATCTTACTGGATCAAAGATGGGAAGGTGGTCGGAGCATTCCTAGAAGGTGGCACTGCTGAAGAAAACCAGGCAATTGCTAAAGTTGCTAAGCTTCAGCCTAAAGTAGAGAATTTCGATGTGCTGACAAAGGAAGGTCTTTCCTTTGCCTCTAAGATTTGAGGACTAGCATCCACCACGCCTTGCAAAGAAAAAGCACAAGAAGATCGCGTACGTTTAGGGGTTGGATCCTGTTTTTTCATTGGGTTGTGCTCCTTACATTGAGTTTATAAATCCTGGGGTTTGCTTTGTTTTCTTTTGAGTGATTAATAATAGTAACAATTCAACAAAACAAATATATGAATCCAAAAAGAAAAAGGAACTACACGACACTGAATAGCTAAACTTTTAAATTCTAACCTAGCCTATTCAGAAGAAAATCGCTGTAACCACCCGTATTTTCACGGCTGAATCTTTCTCTTCACGGATGCTCGATGTGTGGTTGCTTTAGTCAAAGAGACTGAAGCCCATATCCTGCAATATAGTGAACAAAAATGGAAGTAAATCAGATGAAACACAAGAAATGGAAGTAAACAAAACAAATTAGGGTTGTAGAGTTATTACTGTAACACCCCCTTCCCCTATCCGTACACCGGATATGAGTCGAAAATGCTATGACTTCTTTATTCAAAGATCAGGTAATTTAAAATTTTCAGAAAATTTCCTAATGGTTACCCATCCTAAAATTTCTCTAGTCCAAGTACACTTAACTTTACTTAAAATCGACATAAATTATTTATTCAAGTTCTAATCATGAATCAATTATCTTAAAACCCATAACAACTTTAAAGGCCAATCTCAACTCGATTAAGTTTAGCAAGCATACATGCCACTATAAAAATCAACCTCAATTAGGATGTCATTACTGATTACCTGTTGAGCTTTCCAATATTGATGCAATGCTTTCTCCCTCTCATCTTGATTTACCTACGTGTGTAGAATCAAACACACGATAAGTACGAACTTAGTGAGACAATAAAGGAAATTAATAACAATAATTTAAACTTTATTCAAGTTCATGGCCACGTTTATATAGCATGATATATGTCAATATTATAAGATTTTCATGTATGCCTAGCTATCATAATATGCCTTATATGCATCATGATCACTATATAAATATTACCATCATACCAATCATGTATCAACATAATATAAACCAGATATAAATTTCTTACCGATATACTTGCCATTTGCCCTGAGTGTTCATATAAATATGTCCCGAGAGTTCATATACTCTCTAACATGTTTACCATTTATTATCCCTTTATTTATAGCCCGATTATCAATGATTTCCCGGTTTTCCAATTTCATAGCCCAAATATAACCTTGAGGACCTTGGGTACGCGAGTCAAATATGCACCGAAGTGCTAACCCGCACGTTTATAAGGCCGTGCTAACCATTACCCCGCACGTTTATAAGGCCGTGCTTACCATACACTAAGTGTACTTTTAACATTATGGTGTTATCCCGAATTCCCGATTATGCAACGTGCTGCTTGACTATATGGTGTGCCAACTATACCCTGTCCCTCAATGACTCATTTGGGCAAAATTCCCGAATTTATTCCATCCATGGCAATGTATATCAATATAGTTTAATATTGAGCAGTTCATACCCGAAATAACATTCATAGCATACCATCATTAATAACTAGTGATCAATGCATTTGTTTTCAACCCTTGACATATTTAAAATATGTCAAATATATGATCAATAACATAAATATCATGCCAAAATATAAATCAGGTTGACTTATCGCAAGTCTTATCAATGATGTATAAAACAACCATGTATCATGTTATATATGCATTGCACTCACCTGAGCCATTTATTAGCACGACTCACTAAATTCTACTCGATCATTTCCTTTATAGAACCTGAAACTTTCTTTGATTCGGCCTTGACTGAAAATCGAGTTTCGAGGCTTGAATCGAGCTTGGAAAAAATTTCTCTTTCTTTCCCTAGCCCTCACGTTTTGGGCTGGAAAAGAATGTTCATCTTTTCACCATTATTTTACATATATATCTATTTCATTTAATAGTGA
The DNA here is from genome assembly GCA_019671005.1 of Hibiscus mutabilis. NCBI lineage: Eukaryota > Viridiplantae > Streptophyta > Magnoliopsida > Malvales > Malvaceae > Hibiscus > Hibiscus mutabilis. Next base: position 43,560,371 of record CM033729.1, on the reverse strand, counting down.
AATTATAATTTTGCCCTTTTTATCCAATGGTTGAGATTGATTTTATCATCAATCAAGGGACAAGATTTAATCTTCCATTTTCTCTTTCCAAAATTTCCCTTATAACTTTTTAAATATTTCAAAAATGCCATTGGGGGGCCAAATGACCAATTTGCCCTCAAACTAGTTTTTATTTACTAGTTTGCCATTCTTGTAAAAATTCAACTAAATCTAGTTGGAATCCAAACAAATACAATAAAATATTCATAAAATAATATTTTATGAATTTTTCCATGTCTTTTGAATTAGTCTCCAAAATTTCCATTCGATCCAATATACCGATAAATAATCCTTTACTCAGAAATAAACTGTAGTATTCATCTTGAATCAAACTAAAAATATTTCCAACACTTGGAAATAACTTTTATAACCTTCTCTATCATATGAAAAAAATTCATAATTTTCTAGTTCGATCCGGGTATCCGAATTCCACTTAAACTTTAACTGCGATTTTCCTAATAATTGAAATATCAGATCGAACCAATAATTCCGTATTTGATTCAACCCTTAGGTGATCTGTTTATTTATGAAATAAAAACCCTTAACTTTTTGTAAATTACAACTTTAGTCCCCAAATTTTTCCAAAGTTTATACTTTAGCCATAAAATTTCCAAAATTTACATTTTGGTCACTACTTCTTTAAACTTCAATTCCCATTCCAATTTTCCTTGGAATTCAACCAAACTTTAAGAATACCTTATTCAATTCACTATCTATCACATGAGACCTTTAAACCTTAGAAATTTCCTTTCCAAAACCCATAATTAAAGAAATCCCAACTTTCGCATTTTTTTCATTTTAGTCACTAAGTTAGCTTTTAAGCTATTATCTTAGTACTAAATGACCCTCAATCAACTTAGTAAATTTTGGGGTATTACAATTACATCATCGGATTCCTCTTTCTCCTCAACTTTCTCTTCCTTCTTAGTCTGAGGAGCAGCAGCTGCACCACCACCACCACAAGGAACAGAGGCAAGCTTTTCTCTCCCAGATGCAATAAGCTCAGTTATATCTTGCCTTTGACCTCAGATAAAGAAGCTGAAGCCTCTCCTCTTCAGCTTCAGCTCCAACTATATACACCATTATTTGAAACAATCAACATTTCTTCCTCCCACATATAGACAATCAATTAAACTTATGCCAAAAAGAAACTAAAATAAACATTTATCCACACTATCTGAAATAATTAACATTTCTTCCTCTCAACATATTAGCAATCAATTGAATTACTGCTAGAAAGAAAAGACAGTTTATGCACATCAAGCAACTTTACACTCCAAAACAAATCATATGTACACTATTTGAACCAAAGTAAGCATTTCTTCTTCCAACTCATAAAAGGGTTCTGAAACTATGTAAACATAAAAAAAAAAACGAATTAGAACAAAGGTTGTATATTTATTTTTTGAGGGAACCCACGCATTCACAGACAGAATGTATAAAAACCCTTTCTAAAATCAATATTAAGTTTCAGATCACAGATAGGATAAAAAATTTGAGCATGATTCACAATTCAGAGACTAAAGTAGCACGTATAGATAAAGGAAATAATGCAGTGTACCGCAAGCAAGAATCTTGTTGCTATCATCAGATGAAGGGAAGAGTTGCCTCCAAGCCAACAAATATGCAGCAACAACCTTCATTGTCTGTTTTTGCTTACAAACAGGAAACTAAGATAAAGAGAAAAGAACAATGCCAGAAACCCAAAGAGAAAAACAAGTGTATATATGAGAATGGGAGGGACCAGGAAAGAAATGGGTGGGAGAAGGCCTGGATGCAACAAGACCATATAACCTGAACTATTTTTCGAAGCAATTAAGCCACCACACTAATAATTTAGAGGCAGAGTGACGTGGCAGTTAAAAAAAGGGTATAATTACACATTTGGCTCCCTGCTATTTACACAATCTTTCAATTTAGTCCTAATTTTAAATTAATAAAATAAAATTAATTATTTAATTATGTGATGAGCATTCTACCTACAAAGGGATTCAAACCTGGGCCCCTTGGGTTATAAAGAGTGGCTTAGCCACTGTACCAAGCACAACTTTGTGCTTTATATCACTAAATTAAATATATATGTCTTATTGTTTTATACATTTATTCTTTTAATTTAACATATATAATCATTGAATTAATTTCACATATATAACACTAATCCCCAAAGCCCAAACCCTAAACACTAACTTTACATATATAATCATCGAATTAATTTCACATATATATAACCTTTAATGCTAAACCCTAAACCCTAAACCCTAAATGGTTAGGGTTTAGGGTTCGCTAAATGAATTTTTATTGTAGTTTAAAATTTTTTAAATTATAATAAAAATTTATTTAGCATTTAGGGTTTGAGGTTTAGCATTTAGGGTTCAGGGTTCGCTAAATAATTTTTTATTATAATTTAATTTTTTTAAAATTAATGTGTAACTAGCAGGGACCAATTATCCTTTTTTATAACTGCCTCGTCACCCTGTCGTTAGGTTCTAACGGCAGATGGTCACATTGAATCCAAATTAATAGTATGGTGGCTTAATTGCTTCGAAATATAGAATTATTGTCAAATTGCGACTTTATCGATAGTATGGTGGCCATTTAAGTAGTTTATCTTTATATGTACTGCAAAATTAGGGTTTTTTGTTGTTGGAAAAATTAGTTTAGTTTAATATCAGAATGTGTTTGGGCTTGGGGCTTTGAAGCCCAATGTGAAATTAGTTATACTGTATCAACTGCCGGGAAGCCAACCAAGTTATGTGAGGTAATAACTAATTGGCTTAAATGAAAAATAAGTGCTCAGATCCATTAATTGGGTTATTGTTAAAGATGTTTATCTTGTCCTATTTTGTATGGGTTTGAATCCCGGTATGAGAATGTAATATCTCCATTTAATAAAAAAAGTGCTCAAATTATATTTTTTTGAACTTTAGATGCTATTTTTTTGGTAAAAATAGGTGCCTAAAATTTCAACCGTTGCAATTTTAAGTGTCAGGCTGTTTAAAAAAATGGTTACTCAATAAGAACGTGACACGTGGCATATTTTTTATCATTAAATTACAAAATTGAAAAAAATATAATTTTTAAAGAAAACTCAAAAGTTTCAAAAATACACGAAAACCCCCAAATCCTTAATACCCAAAACCACAAATTCTCCAAATTATTACCGTTGTCGTCGTCTTTACCCTCGCTGGACACCACCACTACTGTCGCTAGTGGCCACTGCCCATTTCCCCCAACCACCCATCTCGATAACCGCCAATAATTGTGTCAATTGGTCGTCGTTCAACTAGAACCATTCGCATTCGCCGTCCGATTGGTACGCCTCCTGTTGATTACCGGTGATGGGTGGTTGAGGAAAATGGGCGGCGGTCTCTGGCAACGGCGAGGGCGAAAATTTGGAGAATTTGTGGTTTTGGGTATTAGGGATTTGAGACATTTTTGGGAATTTTGGGTTTTTAAAAATATATATTTTTTAATTTTTTTAAATAATAATAAAAATGCCACATGTCACATTTTTATTGGATAACGATTTTTTTAAACGGTTGGGCACTTAAAATCGTGGCGGTTGAAACTTTAGGCACATATTTTTACCAAAAAATACTTTAGGCACCTAAAGTTCAAAAAATATATAGTTTGAGCATTTATTTTTGTATGAAGCCTAATTAATTTTGTTGGTAGAATTTTACTTCAAAACTTTTTTTTTGTTCTTTTGGGTGTTAGTTTTTCTAAAAAAACTTATAATTAAAGACGTAGGTGTTCGAGTCCCGACATTTATCTTAGAATGTAATATCTCTCTACTTAATCCAAAAGACCATAGACCTTTGTTGGATACGATTGAGACTATCTCATACTTACATTGCTTTATGTTAGAGTAGTTATTAGTTATGGGATTGTTATCAGGTTGTTAAGGAAGTTAGGAAGGCTTTCTGTTATCAAGATCAAGGTCTATTCTTCAGTATAAATAGGATATTTGATCTCTAATGAGAGTTATGTTGATTTTGAGGTTACATCTCTTTACTCTTTCTCTGCTAGTGCTGTATTTCATCACTTTAACATTTATTTCATGTAGACAAAATTCAATTTATTCAAACTGTTTTTTTAATATCCAAAATTTTTTAGTTATTTAATGTTATTTTAAAATGAATTAATCAATTATGTGTAAGATTTTTTTGGAAAAATAATATTGTTACAATGAAAGGAGCACGAGTAAATTAAAATTTCGTACGTTATCTTAAGTCAGAAGGTGGATTAAACCTTAAAGGCCTAGAATCATGAAATAATACATGTTTGCTTTAGCTCATCAAATCTATTCTTAAAAAGGAAGGCTCCTTGTGGGTAACTTGGTTGCATGAATATGTGCTAAAAGAAGCCACCTTTTGGCAAGTTTCTGTAAAATGTGAAAGTAGCTGAATGCGGAGAAGATTACTGAAGCTAAAAAATTGTTGTTATTGTTGTTGGTTTAGATGATTTGGTTCTTAAAGTTGCTAAGATTCGAGGCAAAGGAAAGAGCTCGTGGCATAAATTATAGTGACATTTTCTTATTAAGCAAAGATGTATTACATTTTCAAGGTAAATGTCGAGATTCGAACCCACACAAGGTGAGAGCAATATGAACATAATCACTTGAACAATTAATGAATTTCAATGACATATTCCCCATATTCCCATGCACTGAGCGATATCTTAGATGACAATTTTGAAGATGTCATTAATGAAGGAAAAATTGATTTCTTATGATAATCAAATAAACGTTGGATATATTTTGCGGTAATGTGCAAGAAACAAGAAATTATATATTCTTTGGTTGTAAATTCTCAATCAGGTCTAGAGTACTAAAAGGTTGTAATCCTACCCAGCTAACTAATTAACTAACTAACTAACTAACTATATAGTATGGAAAGGGAGAAAATTGAGGATCTCTCAAAGCAATCATGTCGAAACAAGGTTGTTCAGTGTATCAAGGAAATAATACGATTGAGATTACATGAGCAACCTATAAGTAGAACTAATTTAGTAGATTAATAATTTTTGTATAAAATAAAATATTGTATAGGGTATTTCTTTTTCTTGTAAACATTTTAATTTTGTGTAGAATACTTATTGGATAAATAAAATTACACATTTATCTAAAAATTAAATAATATTAAATTAGCTTAAGGGGTATTTTAGCCTCAAACTTATTTTAAAAAATCAAGTGAGTCCCTCCACGAAAATCTTATCCAATATAGCCCTTGAACTTGAAAATGTATCAATTAAATTTTTTGATCAATAAAAATCATCATTATTGTACTAATGTGGAAGTTACGTTTGGTTGTTTGTTATTTTGACATAGTGAGTTGATTGATATTTTATAGAAATTTCAAGGACTTATTTGATTGTAAAAAATAAAAAAATAATGAAATTTAAACTTTTAAAAATTTAAAAATATTTGAAAAGCATTTAAAATATTAAAAATGAAAATGGTAAAAACTGTATGTATTTTAAAATTATATATTTGTAATATTAGACATAATGAAAAGTTTAAAAAACTAAAATATTAAAAAATTTATACACCTTTGGATAAATTTTTGACAATATCTTGAGAGCTCGAGTATGTCATCTTTTCTTAATCATATTTTCGATTGATTTAATATTATATTAGAGCAATACTGACTCATGGGATTTTCTCCTATGGTTTAAAAATGATGAAGCTTTGTCTACACTAAATTGGTTCTCATTAATATTATTTTGGACCTCAAATTTATTTTTTAACATTTTTTCTCTAATGAAATGTTGATTCCATTGGAAAATGTTCAAAGAATAATAATAGATTCAAGTTGAATAGAGACAATCGAAGACATTTTTGAGGAACGTTTTCAAAATATTTTAGTACTTTATATTTTAATAATGTATTATTTTATAACTTCTGATATTTTAAGATTTTTATTAAATTTTTAATAGTAATTTTTTAATAATTTTTAGATATTATAATTGTTGATAATTTATGAAATAGTTTAATTTTTTTTTATTAAATTTTAATTTTTACTTAAACATTAAATAAGCCCTTAAATATTCTGAAAAATAATTAAGCTCATCAGCTACATCATTAATCACATGAAACTGACACATCAACATTGTTAATTATCACATCACTACAACAATGGGCAACAATAATTTTCATATATCAATGAATTTAATTGATGCATTTTTTAGTTTTTTTGAACAATGCATTTATAAGTTTTTTTTTGAACAATGCATTTTTAAGTTGAATGAGTAATTGTGTGTATTTTTCATAGAGGGGTTTACTTGATGTTTAAAAAAAAGGCTTAATACTCCTAAACCATATTATATTATGATATTATTAATATCATATAAACATTATATATATCATTAAAAATAAAATTATTTCAGAAAACTTACTTCATGAAAAATTCTTAAACACCTAACAAAATTAAATAAACAAACACTAAAAAACTAAACATTCGATTGTTCTTTCCTTTTCTAATCTTTCAATCGTGCTCTTCCATTTTCAATATTTCAGAATCAATCGTGCGTGACTGAGTCTGAGTGACTAGTCAACTCGAACCCTTCAATTCACCTATTCACCACCAGAGTTTTGCCTTAACCATTCACCAAAGCTTCACCATGAGCCGTTTTTGTGTTTATGAAGGTTGGTTTTTATGATTTATATGTTCTGCTATAATTTTTTATGATTTTGTTTAGTTATATTTAACGTTAAATATGTTATTTTTTTCCTTTGATGAAATATTTTTGCTTCTCTTTTTTTTTTTGAATTGTGTTGATGTGCTTGTGTATGAAGCAAACCTTTATTGTTTAAGTAGTTTTTTCCATCTTTGATTTGTTTATGAATATTCGTATTGAACCAAGAAACAAAGCAAAGAAACAAACTTTAATCCCTAAAAAATGACATTGACTGCACTTACAATCTTTGGCAGAACCTTTTATTTTTCATTTTGGGTTCATAGTGGCTCCAATATTATTTTCAAAGCACAAGTATACACTACAATATATACCCCACTGTCCCTCGGCTCATTTTTCTTTTTATTTCTGTTTGACATTTCACAATTCAAGTATATGTGTTTTATCTTATTTTATTTATATAGTTTTTATATAATATTTTGTGCTCAGAATTATTAACAGTGAATCAATGACAACACTAAATTATAGTACTAGTACCTAGAGAAATAATTGAGAGAATAAAAATAAATACATTGACTACGTGGTAAAATACCATTTATTGTTATAAATATGTAAAATCAGTAATTAAAATGTATCAAATCAATAATTAAGAACTTCTTAATATTGCTGCGCCTTATCATTTTTGTGCAATTTGATTAATGTCTTACTTATATGACTATATAATTATAATTGATCAATGTTATATAATTTTTTGTAGATGGCCAACGTAGCAACATCTATTGAAGGTCTTATTTCTCCTCATTAACAGATTCTGAAAATTCAACTGGTGAACTTCAAGTCAAATTAACAAAACAAGAGGGGTTAAACGAAAAAATCATCCCTCTAAGGTTAGAAGTGTATCACATTTCACTAAATTTGTTAATAGTGAATGCGAAACTAAGGATAAATATTATCATTGTAACACCCCGGTTTTAGGCTTGGATGTTTTAAGGGTTGGTTCGAAGGTCTGGTGGACCGGTATTAGGGATTCAAGCTAGTTTCGGGATTAAATATTTTTGAAGGTGATAAAATTGTTGAAAAATGTTCTAAAATCATTATTAAATATATTAATTATTATGGTGAAATCAATTTTGTAAAAATAGTTTTGGAAATCGGACATTTTGGACTAGTGACCAAAATGCAAACTTTGAATCTTTAAGGAGCTAATTGCCCAAAAAGTCTAATATCAGACTTTATACCTTAATGGGCTATTTTTAAAGTATTTTGGAAAATAAAAATAGGTTGGGGAGAATTAAATGGGTTATTAAATATTTTAAGCAAAAATCACGTAACTAACTTTCTCAAATATTTTCTGGCTAAAATCTCTCCAGCCAAACATCAATTTCTTCTTCTAAATCTTCAGGTAAATCTTTCTTTCCTTAAATCTTTTGTTTGCAAATGATTTCTTCTTGTTATTTTTCCAAAATCTTATTGTTTTAACTATGTTTTCTCATGTAAATCATCCAATTAAGGGAGAAAGCATCCATTAGAGGTAAGGTTCGTTCTTCTCCTCTAATGAAAGGTTCTTTAATGAAATTCCCAAGTTGTTGACTCTTTACAATTATTTTCTAATGTGTTTTGATAGTTTAATTGAGGAAAATTGGTTTAATTGTGTTTGGATTGATGAAATTGACATATTTCGAATTGGATATGTTTTGCTGGGTTTATGATCAGATTAGATCATGATTTTGATGTTTAATTGAGTTAATAACTTGGTTTTAATGTTGTAATCCCGAAACAAGTTGAATCTCTGATGTTTAAGGTTGTTAATCAAGGGTTTTTACAGTATTATTCGAGCTTAATCATTGCTGAAAGTAAAAGGATATTGGGAAAAAGGGTTTTTAGATCTTAAGTGACGAAGTTTGATGGATTGAATCGTTATATTATGGCTGGGTTAAGTTTTGGAAGGGTTTGATGATGTTTTCAATATGTTTCGGATGGTTTTTGAGTGGGCAAGTTGAGAGTTCGGGTGATTGCTATTAGGCAATGGTTTGAATACATAATAATGCATTTGCCCTTTGGTTTTATGTTGTTAAAATAGAGGATAATCAAGGCAACGAAGTTCGACATTGATTGTTGTTTGTCGGGAGCTCGATTCATATGGGAGAGCGAGATGAAGTGTATCGGTGAGTGGAAACTGGTTTAAACGCCTTTAAAAGGTTTAATAAAGGTTGTTTGGAGTTTAGGGTAAGCATGAAACACTTACCTAAGATTGAAAGTAAGTTTCCCTTATTTTGTTCATGAATATCGGTTTAGATATAAGCATGTTGATTTCATGTTTTGGTGTTAAACATGGTTTAATTTACTACTGTAAATGCATGGTTATGAGCACACATGCAATGGATTTTATGTATATAAATGCTAGCGAGCCTTGGTTTTCATTTCGATTGGAATTACTTTGGGCAATGCGGATTGCATATGTGGTGGTTTTGGTTTAATGCATTGAAAAACAATAGGTAAACGGTTTTGTAAATGATATATTGGCTATATGACAAGGTAAAAAACAATCGGATATAGTTGGCACGCCATAGGATTAAAGTGCACTATAAAATATGAACAAAAGCGATCGTGGCCATAGGTCCTTGAGGTATGGCGGTTTAACAAGGCCACTCGGACTATTCGGGACCTCATTTGGGGCATGCGGTTTAACTATGCAACCCAAATTGATGGTTATCTTGCGGTTTAACTAGGCAAGGTCGGTACACTTGCAGATTAACTAGGCAAGGGTGGTAAATCCGCGATTTAACTAGGCGAGGGTGTCAAATCTTGCAGTTTAACTAGGAAAGGTTTGGGATATCATGCGGTTTAACTAGGCATGGTATGAGAGATCTGTGTATCTGATATGTTGGATAGAGGGTAATTTATCCGGGTCACTATTAATGCCAATATATGTGAAAGTTCATGTTTTGAACCTATTTAATAATGCTTTGGGATTTAAGCATGGTTTTACGATTTAATGATTTGGGATCTAAGCATGGAATAAGTATATGATGTTTCATAAGGGTGATTATGCATGTCTCGGTCGGAGACAAGGAAAATGCTTTGGTTGTTAAGCATGTTTTGGAAATAAATGTTTTGGTTTCAAATGGTTTTAAACGTATCATTGTTTTATGAGCATCCTCACTAAGCATGTGTCATTACACTCTCTTTTTCCTAATGATGTAGAGCATTAAGGTTTGGGGCTGCAAGGGCAAGGCTAAAGTGATCCAAGGACAATAACTAATTTGAGTATGAACTCGGTTTATGTTTTTGGTTAATAAGGTAATATGTTCGCCATAGTTTGGGGATTTCTAATACTTTTTATCCATGGTTTTTAAGCATGAAATGAGCTGGGTTGTAGGGTCGTTTTGATGTTGTTATACTTGTTGATAATCTTTGCTTTTGGTTGGTGTTTGGTGGTGATCTAGGTGGGTATCTAGTTGACCTTTGATGATTGCCACATTTGGTCGATTCGAGCAAGTTTGTTATGTTGCTTTAGTTGTACAAGCATGTTGTAGATGTTTAAATGTGCCAATTGTGAGTTTTGGTTGTTTGGTAAAATGATATTATGAAGCATGCCTATAGATCATCGTGATAGTATGAATGCCATATTTGGTTGATGATTCTAGGATGTTTTGGTAAGGATCAATCCTTAATAATGTTGCTCAAGTGTTTGAAGCATGTTTAAGTGGTTTGGTTATCATTAAAGTGTGTTTAGACAGCAAATTAGGACATTACATGTCCTGGCGTATCGAAACAGGTGTCCCCGTACCAGTACGACTAGGCCATTACAGGAATATCATTTCGATACGCGAAAGGGTGTTTTGATACAGATAAGCCTTTCCAGGCATAGCGTTTCGGTACTCGAACAAGTGTTCTGATACGGTCTTAAGCATTTTTGCTAGGCATTTCGATATGCGAGCAACTGTTTTGGTACGAGTTTTAGCTACTAAAATCTAAGTTGTTGAAATCATAAGGTTGTACCGAAACACCAGTACGCGTACCGGTACGCTGTAGTTAATTCTGTTATTTTGGAATATTTAAAGGTCTATGTTTCTTTCATTTTGGTCCTTAAGTTTTGGGAATGCAATTGTATGAGCTTGGATGATTATCTTGACCTAAAATTTGTCATGTGAGCATATAAATAGACTAATTGAGGATTGGTAACCTTAATTTTAGTTTTGGTCCTATAATTTAAAAGATTTATGTTTTAGTCCTTAAAATGTATGCGATATAATTTGATGCCTTTCCATGATTCGTTTCCTTTAAAAATTCACCTGCTGCAAGTATGTACATGTAGGATTAATAATTTGTATCTAGACAAGATAAAAGAAAAAAAATTAAACCAATTTTTTTGTAACCTTTCTCCAGTTTGCTTTGACAAACCTAATATAGTTCTCTCGGTTTGGTCGAACGTCTAGGCCAAGCTGAGGGGGTTATGTTTATTGGTATTAGAGCCAAGTTACCAAATGTTGGGATGTTGTTGTTTGGTTGTTTATCATTGTTTGATATGCACGGTGATTGTGAATATGTACGGTGATTGTTTTACATCATGTTGGGGTATGAATTAGGAACACATTGCCTATTGCCGAGGTTTAAAAATGTTTTATAAGGTTGTCTTGGATCACTTGCTGAATGCTATCCTGAATTTAATGTGTTTTGGATGCTTTTATTAGCATGGCTCGACTTAAGACTCGGTCGATGACTGGTAAGATCAAAGTTGAGCAGAATAATAACGTGAAAGGGAATCCCCCTAATGTTGTACCTCCTCCTCCTCCATTGGTTCCTCCTATCGATGTTGGGGCTGGTGATGTACCTCAGGTTCATCAAGTGCCAGTATTTGGTGATTTGACTTCGTTAATTCAAGTGATGACGGGAGAGTTTCAAGCAGCGATGGCTGGAGTGCAATCGCAAGCACCAACACCTGCTGTAGTAGCTAATCAAAGTTTACCCTTAGAGCGTCTTCGTAGTTTAGGAGGTAGGGAATTTTAGGGTTTGAGTCCTGAGGCAGCCGAGGGATGGCTAAAAAGACAATTCTTATTCTGAACCAGATGGGTTGTAATAAGGAGCGCAAGTTGGGTTGCACTGTGTCACTGTTGCAGGGTGATGCATATCATTGGTAGGTGACCACAATTACTGGAATTCCTGAGGCAGATGTGTCTTGGGAGTTCTTCCGGAGAGCTTTCAAGAGAAAGTATCTTGGTACTCAGTATTTGGATGCAAAAAAACGCGAGGTGAAGTTGTTCGTTTAAGTTAGTATGCCCCAAAGTTGGTCACTGATGACCAATAGAGATGTGATACGTTTCATTATGGTTTGATAAAGGACATTAAGACATATCTGTTGGCTGCGGATTACACAGATTTTGATGTGTTGGTCAATCGAGCCAATGATATTGAGCAGTCTTTGGGTACATCAGTTCATACTGCGAGTGCGAGCTTGGGAAAGAGAGTGGCTAATTCTAGCTATTCTGGGAAGCAGAATAGGAGGTTTCGGGACTAGAGACACAAGCTGAATCATAGGCGTGGTGGCAGTGCTGGTCAGGGTAATCAGGAAGATCGTGTTGTACCAGAGTGTGAGCGTTGTAGTAGAATCCGTAGATGCCATACGGGTATGTGCTGGGGTACCATTGGAGTTTGATGGATATGTGGATCTTTTGAGCATATGAAGCGTTATTGTCCTCGTGCTGTGAGAAGTGTGACTGTTCATGCTGCTGCACATGCTAGGGGCTGAGGCCGTGGCAGAGGTAATTTCCAGATGCGAGAGGATGGGCAGAGGGTTGTACCACATGCAGTTGTTGTGCACCAGAGAATGGCAGACCGGCTTGGGTTTATACTTATCGGGAGAGGCGCAATGAGACTAATGTGATTGCAGGAACCTTCACCTTGTAATCTTTGTCATTGTTTTCTTTGATTGATTCGGGGTCTACTCATTCGTATATCTTAAGTGAACATGCATCTTTGTTGAATGTTTCTATTGAGATCTTAGATGTTGGCATATTAGTAACTAGTTCCTTTAGGGAGACGGTTACTTCTAGAAGGTTGTATAGGTGTTGTCCTTTGTTTGTACAAGGTCATAAATTTGCCGCTGATTTAATGGAATTTCCATTCTATGGTTTTGATGTTATTCTGGTATGGATTGGTTAAGTGAGCACAAGGCGGTGGTGGATTGTGAATCCAAAAGGATTTTCTTGAAGTTAGCCGATGATTATAAGGTTGTGGTGGTTGGAGAGAATGTGAAATTCCCATCCAACTTTGTTTCGGCTACTCAAGTAGAGAAGATGATGTTTGACGACTGCCAAGCTTATTTGGCTGTTGTGATGAATTCAGAAGCCAAGGGTATTTGAGTACAGAACATTCAGACTGTGTATGAATTTTCGGAGATGTTTCCTAAAGAGTTACTGGTTTACCGCCGGATAGAGAGGTGGAATTTAGTATTGGGACATATGAGGGTTCGACTCTGGTGCCTATTGCTCCTTATCAGATGGCACCAAATGAGTTGAAAGAGTTAAAAACACAGCTTTAGGAGTTGTTAGACCATGGCTTCATTCGACTGATTATTTTACCTTGGGGTGCTCCAGTTCTTTTAGTGAAGAAGAATGATGGATCAATGCGTATGTGCATGGATTATCGATAGTTGAATAAGTTGACGGTGAAGAACAAGTACCCATTACCGTAGATTGATGAATTATTCAATCAATTTTGCGGGGCAGTGGTGTTTTTAAAGATTGATTTAAGATTGGGGTATTACCAGTTGAAGTTTAAGGATGTGGATATGCATAAGAAGACATTTCGTATGAGGTACGGGAATTACAACTTTCTGGTGATGTCGTTTGTTTTGACGAATACCCCGACTACTTTCATGGACATGATGAATAGGGTGTTTTATGAGTACCTTGATTAGTTTATGGTGGTTTTTATTGATGATATACTCGTGTACTCTCGTACCGAGGAGGAGCATGATCAGTATTTGCAGATTGTGTTGTAAGTGTTAAAGGATAATCAGTTGTATGCCAAGTTGAGCAAGTGCGAGTTTTGGCTCAAGAAGGTGATGTTTTTAGGTCATATGGTTTTCGCGGAGGGTATTGGTGTTGATCCATAGAAAATTGAGGCTATTCTCAATTGGAAGCAACCTAAATCTATTTTGGAGGTTCGCAACTTTCATGGGCTAGCTGGTTATTACCGTCGCTTTGTAAATGGATTTTCTAGTATTGCAACAGCGTTGATGAAGTTGTTGCAAAAGAATGTTTCATATGTGTGGACGGAGAAGCAATATCGCAGTTTTGAAAAGTTAAAGAAAAGTTTAACATGTGCTCCTATGTTGATTCAACATGAATTTGGGAAAGAGTTTGTGGTTTATAGTGATGCATCATACGTTGGGCTGGGTTGTGTGCTGGTGCAAGATGGCAAGGTCGTGACCTATGCGTCGAGGCAGTTGAAAGTTCATGAGCGAAACTACTCGAATCATGATTTGGAGCTTGTGGCTGTAGTGTTTGCCTTGAAGATTTGGAGACACTACCTTTATAGTGAAAAGTGCGTGGCTTTTACGGACCATAAGAGTTTGAAATATTTGATGTCTCAAAAGGATTTGAACTTTAGGCAAAGAAGATGGTTGGAGTTGCTTAAGGATTACGACCTGGCAATCGAGTATCATCCTAAAAAAGCCAATATGGTTACGGATGCATTGAGTCGTAAGGTGGCAGTTGAGCTTAGGGCGATGTTTGCGAGGTTGAGCATGACACGAGAAGGTGGTTTATTGGCTGAGTTGCAGGTTAAGCCTACGTTGTCACAGATGATTAAAGCTAAGCAACCGTTTGATGATGTTAAGGACATATCAGATGGTAATCCATTGAAGTTTCATTTTGATGATGATGGTGTTTTGTGCTTTAAAGGCCGAATAGTGGTGCCTGAGGATTCAGGGCTTAGGCATACTATTTTGTCGGAGGCACACTCTAATCCTTTTGCTATGCATCCTTGTAGTACCAATATGTACGGTGATTTAAAGAAAGTGTACTATTGGGCTGGTTTGAAAAAGGATGTGGCGGAGTTTGTATCTAAGTGCATGGTGTGTCAGCGGGTTAAAGTTGAACATCAGTTTCCATTCGGGTTGTTGAAACCGTTGAGAATTCCAAAATGGAAATGAAAGATAGTCACCATGGATTTTGTGTTAGAACTGCCTTTGACACCAGCTAAAAAGGATTCCATTTGGGTGATTGTTGATCGGTTAACGAAGTGTGCACATTTTCTGCCAGTGCATACGACGTATACCTTGGATAAGTTGGCAGATTTGTACGTTGCTGAGGTTGTGCATTTACCTGAGTCTATTATTTCTGATAGAGACCCGCAATTTACGTGAGGTTTTGGTGATGCTTGCATTAGGCTTTGGGTACGAAGTTGAGGTTCAGTACCGCGTATCTTTCTCAGACGGATGGACAGTCTGAGCGTGTTATCTAGGTTTTGAAGAATATGCTAAGGTGTTGTATTATTGAGTTTCAAGGAACCTGGGAGAATCATTTACCTTTGGTTGAGTTCGCCTACAGCAATAGCTATCAAGCAAGTATCCATATGGCACCGTATGAGGCATTGTATGGCCGGAGGTGTCGTACGCCCTTGTGCTGGGCTAAGGTAAGGGAAAAGCATGTTTCCTTGATACATGTGTTGAAAGACACGGATGAAAACATAATGCTTGTGTGTGATCGCTTGAAAGTGACTACAAATTGGTAGAAATCTTACGCGAATTTGAAGCGTAGGGAAATTAAATATGCGGTAGGCGATCGTGTATTCTTGAAAGTGTCACCATGGAAAAAGGAGATGCAGTTCAGACGTAAGGGTAAGCTTAGTCCGAGGTTTATTGGACCATATGGGATTGTGGAGCGTATAGGTCATGTGGCTTATCAGTTGAGGTTGCCTCCCGAGCTTGAGAAAATACATGATGTGTTCCATGTATCTATATTGCGGAGGTATCGGTCGGATCCCTCGCATGTTAGGCTGGTGGGGCATATTGAGTTGAGACCGGATTTACCCTATGATGAGGAGATGGTGGAAATCCTTGATTCCGCCAGTAAGGTTCTACGTGGCTAGACGATAGAACTTGTTAAAGTCTTGTGGCGACATCGAGGTGTCGAGGAAGCCACTTGGGAAAGCAAAACAGATATGCTAAAGCAATTTTTGCATCTTTTTCCTCCAGGTAAATTTTGAGGATGAAATTTCTTAAGAGATGGAGAGTTGTAACGCCCCGGTTTTGGGCTTGGATGTTTTAAGGGTTGGTTCGAAGGTTCGGTGGACCGATATTAGGGATTTGAGTCAATTTTGGGATTAAATTAGATTAAATATTTTTTGAAGGTGATAAAATTATGGGAAAATGTTCTAAAATCATTATTAAATATATTAATGATTATGGTGAAATCAATTTTGTAAAAAGAGTTTTGGAAATTGGACATTTTGGACTAGTGACCAAAGTGTGAACTTTGAAAACTGTTTTAGTGGCTGTTTTGTAAAGAGTCAAAACTTTGAATCTTTAAGGAGATAATTGCCCAAAAAGTCTAATATCAGACTTTATCCCTTAATTGGCTATTTTTAAAGTATTTTGGAAAATAAAAATAGGTTGGGGAGAATTAAATGGGTTATTAAATCTTTTAAGCAAAAATTACATAACTAACTTTCTCAAATATTTTCTCTCTAAAATCTCTCCAGCCAAACATCAATTTCTTCTTCTAAATCTTTATGTAAATATTTCTTTTCTTAAATCTTTTGTTTGCAAATGATTTCTTCTTGTTAGTTTTCCAAAATCTTATTATTTTAATTGTGTTTTCTCATGTAAATTATCCAATTAAGGGAGAAAGCATCTATTAGAGGTAAGGTTCGTTCTTCTCCTCTAATGAAAGGTTCTTTATTGAAATTTCCAAGTTGTTGACTCTTTACAATTGTTTTCTAATGTATTTTGATAGTTTAATTGAAGAAAATTGGTTTAATTGTGTTTAGATTGATGAAATTGACATATTTCGAATGAATCTGTTTTGCTGGGTTTATGATCAGATTAGATAATGATTTTGATGTTTAATTGAGTTAATAACTTGGTTTTAATGTTGTAATCCGAAACAAGTTGAATCTCTAATGTTTAAGGTTGTTAATCAAGGGTTTTTGTAGTGTTATTCGAGCTTAATCATTGCTGAAAGTAAAAGGATGTTGGGAAAGGGTTTTTAGATGTTAAGTGATGAAGTTTGATGGATTGAATCGTTATAGTATGGCTAGGTTAAGTTTTGGAAGGGTTTGATGATGTTTTCAATACGTTTCAGATGGTTTTTGAGTGGGCAACTTGAGAGTTGCGGGTGATTGCTGTTAGGCAATAGTTTGAATGCATAATAATGCATTTGCCCTCTGGTTTTATGTTGTTAAAACAGGGGATAATCAAGGCGACGAAGTTTGACATTGATTGGTGTTTATCGGGAGCTCGATTCGCATTGGCGAGCAAGGCAAAGTGTATCTGTGGGTGGAAACTAGTTTAAACGCCTTTAAAAGGTTTAATAAAGGTTGTTGGGAGTTTAGGGTAAGCATGAAACACTTACCTATGCTCGAAAGTAAGTTTTCCTTATTTCGCTCTTGAATATCGGTTTAGATATGAGCATGTTGATTTCATGTTTTGGTGTTAAACATGGTTTAATTTACAACTGTAAATGCATGAATATGAACACATATGCAATGGATTTTATGTAATATAAATATTAGTGAGCATTGTTTTCATTTCGGTTGGGAGTAGGGTATTGCTTTGGGCAATGCAGATTGCATATGTGGTGGTTTTGGTTTAATGCATTGAAAAATAGCAGGTAAATGATTTTGTAAATGATATACTGGATATGTGACAAGGTAAGAAACAATCGGAAATAGTTGGCATGCCATGGAATTAAAGTGCACTATAAAATATGAACAAAACCTATCGAGGCAATGGGTTCTTGAGGTATGGCGGTTTAACAAGGCCACTCGGACTATGGGGGACCTCATTTGGGGCATGCGGTTTAACTAGGCAACCCAAATTGATGGTGATCTTGCGGTTTAACTAGGCAAGGGTGTCAAATCTTGCGGTTTAACTAGGCAAGATTTGGGATATCATACCGTTTAACTATGCATGGTATGAGAGATCCGTGTATCCAATATGTTGGATAGAGGGTTGTCTATCCGAGTCACTATTAATACCAATATATGTGAAAGTTCATGGGTTGAACCTATTTTATAATGCTTTGGGATTTAAGCATGCTTTATGATTTAATGCTTTGGGATCTAAGCATATGATCATGTATAAGGGTGATTATGCTTTGGAATAAGTATATGATGTTGCATAAGGGTGATTATGCATGTCTCGGTCAGAGACAAGGAAAATGCTTTGGTTGTTAAGCATGTTTTGGAAATAATTGTTTTGGTTTCAAATGGTTTTAAACGCATCATTGTTTTATGAGCTTTCTCACTAAGCATGTGTGCTTACGCTCTCTTTTTCCTAATGAAGTAGAGCATTAAGGTTTGGGACTGCAAGGGCAAGGCTAAAGTGATCCAAGGACAAGACTAGTTTGAGTATGAACTCGGTTTATATATTCGGTTAATAAAGCAATGTGTTCGCCATAGTTTTAGGATTTGAATACTTTTTATCCCTGGTTTTTAAGCATGAAATGTGCTGGGTTGTAGGGTCGCTTTGATGTTGGTATACTTGTTGACAATCTTTGCTTTTGGTTGGTGTTTGGTGGTTATCTAGGTGGGCATCCAGTTGACCTTTGATGATTGCAACGTTTGGTTGATTCAAGCAAGTCTGTTATGTTACTTTAGTTGTGCAAGCATGTTGTGGATGCTTAAATGTGCCAATTGTGAGTTTTGGTTGTTTGGAAAATGATATTAGGAAGCATGCCTATAGATCCTCGTAATAGTACGAATGCCATGTTTGGTCTATGATTCTGTGATGTTTTGGTAATGATCAATCCTTAATAATGTTTCTCAAGTGTTTGAAGCATGTTTAAGTGGTTTGGTTATCACTAAAGTGTGTTTAGACATCAAATTGGGACATTACAAGTCCAGGCGTGTCGAAACAGGTGTCCACATACCGGTATGGCTAGTCCATTACAAGCATAGCATTTCGATATGCGGTAGGGTGTTTCGATACAGACAAGCCTTTCCAGACATAGCTTTTCAAAAGATTCCAACTCCGTGAATCCTGTTTCAATCCATAAATGGATCTTTGAAGCTTGCGTACTTTACCAGAATTCTCAACTCGTGCAAAACCATCAGGCTGTGTCATGTACATATCCTCGAGTAAGTTTCCATTAAGAAATGTAGTTTTCACATCCATTTTCCAAATCTCATAGTCATAATATGCTGGAATGGCTATAAGAATTTTGATAGATTTAAACATGGCTACTGATTAAAAAGTTTCATCATAGTCTATTCCATGAGTTTGTTTGAAATCTTTTGCAACTAGACTTGCTTTATAAGCATGAACTTTGCCATCCATGACAGTTTTCTTTTTGAAAAACCATTTACATCTAATGCTTTTAGTACCTTCAGGTGGATCATTCAATGTCCAAACTTGATTGTCATACATGGATTGTATTTCAGACTTCATGGCTTCCAACCATTTCCTAGAGTCTGGATCTAAAATAGCCTCTTGATAGGTAGTGGGTTCATCTTGATCCACTAATAATATGTCACGATTATTAGTAACAAGAAATCCATATTTCTCAGGTTCACGACGTGCTCTATCATATTTACGTAATTCTTGTGTTACTGGAGGTATGCCAACAACAGTTTCTGGACATTGAGTATCCAAAGACAGTTCTATATGATTTTGTGGTTTTTGTACTTCTTCAAGTTATACCTTGCTCCTACTGATTCCTTTATAAATAAATTCATTTTCTAAGAAGACACCATTCCGAGCGACAAACACTTTGTTCTTAATGGGATTATAGAAGTAGTATGCTTTTGTTTCCTTAGGATACCCCACAAAAAGACATTTGTCAGATTTTGGTTCAAGCTTATTAGAAACTAAACATTTCATATAAGCCTCACAACCCCAAATTTTAAGAAAAGACAGGCTGGGCTTCTTACCAGTCCATATCTCATATGGTATCTTTTCAACTGCTTTGGAGGGAACTCGATTTAATGCAAAAATATTTGTTTCAAGTGCATAACCCCAAAAGGTAAGTGGAAGATCTGCCATACTCATCATCGATCAAACCATATCTAATAAAGTATGATTCCTCCTTTCTGAAACGCCATTCCATTGTGGTGTTCCAGGAAGAGTTAATTGTGAAACGATTCCACAATTTCTAAGATGATCATCAAACTCTTAACTCAAATATTCTCTTCCTCGATCAAATCGAAGAGCTTTTATTGTTTTGCCAAGTTGATTTTGTACTTTATTTTGAAAAGATTTGAACACTTCAAATGATTCCGATTTGCATCTCAACAAGTAAATATAACAATATCTACTATATTCATCAGTAAACGTGATGAAGTACTTGTAACCTCCTCTAGTAGTTGAAGTTAAAGGTCCACATACATCTATATGTATTAGGCCTAATAACTCATTAACCATTTTATTGTGTCCAGTAAAAGGACTCTTTTTCATCTTACCTAGTAAAAAGATTCACAAGTATCATATGATTTAAAATCAAAAGAATTCAAGATTCCATCTTTATGAAGTTTTAAAATGCGTTTCTTATTTATGTGGCCAAGACGACAATGCCAGAGATAGGTTCGATTTAAATCATTAGATTTAAGCCTCTTATTTATGCTATATATCGAAGAGTTGGAGTTTTGAAGCTTCAAAACATAAAGACCATCTTGTAAATCAACATTTGCATAGAACATGTCTTTATAATAAATGAAGCAATTATTATTCTTAACAATAAAAGAAAAACCATCATTATTCAAACAAGAAACTGAATTAATATTCATACTTATACTAGGAACATAAAAGCAATTGTTCAAAACAACAAAAGCCCACTAGGCAAAGTAAGTTCTTAACTCGCTACAACTAAAGCATCAACTCTTGCTCTATTTTCAACTCGTAGGTCACCTCGCCTTTATTCAGTTGTCTACTCCTTTTGAGTCTCTTCACATTCGCACAAACGTGAGATCCACATCCAATATCTAATACCCATGAAATTGTAGGAGAAAAATTAACATGTATAACACAAATACTCGAAGAGTTGGTCTCACCAGTCCTCTTCTTTTTCTTTAGATCTTTCAGATAGTGCTTTCAATTTCTCTTCCAATGACCAGGCTCATTGCAAAAGAAACAATCACCCTTCTTGGGGGGCTTAGCCTTGGGAATAGCTTTGGGTTTTGGTTTAGCGTTAGACTTTCCAGCCACTCTATTTCCTTTTCCCTTTTTTTCTTGAAATTCCTTCCCTTTTGAACCATCAAAATATGGCTAGGCTTGGATTTAATATTCTGTTCAGTAGTCTTAAGCATCGTGTGTAGCTTAGAAATTAATTTGTCCATCTCATTCATGTTATAGTTCATAACGAATTGACTATAACTTTCAGGTAATGAATTTAGGATCAAGTCAGTTGTCAACTTTTGGCTCAATGAAAATTCATGTCTCTCAAGATGCTTAAATGACCTTTCATTTTTAGCACACGGGTGCTAACAGAGGCACCTTCAGCCATTTTGCAAGAATGTAATGCCTTGGTAGTCTCATACCTTTCTTGCCTTGCTTGTTGATGGAACATTTCATTAAGCTCATGAATCATATCATAAGTTCCATGTTTTCTATATCCTTCTGAAGTTCAAAACTCATGGTAGCTAGCATCATGCATGCAACATCAAGCCTTTGTATCAGCTTTAGATGCATTTTATCTAGTTTCTCAGGGTAAGTTGCATCTAGGACATACATCTTCCTTTTTTGTTTGAGAATAATTCTCAAATTTTGATACCAGTCAAGAAGTTAGTCCAGTAAGATTTTCCTTCTCAAGGACAAATTGCAGAGATAAAGTAGAATTGGTGTTGGCCATCTACAACATAATATAAAGTTTGATAAGATATTTTGATTTAATATTTCCACTAAATTAACAAAGCTCAAAAAAATAATTAATGCAGTGGGCTAATATCCATATTTTACTCTATCTTTAAGTCAGCTTTAGCATGACACTTAAAAATAAGTTATTTAGGTAAGTAACTCTTACTAATTGCATCTTATGCAATTCTTAGAATTTTATGAGATTTTGACATCATATGTCCCGGCATGCGTAAATCTCATCTCATGCTATTAGGACTAAAACCGTTTTGATAACCTAATTAAGCTAAATCATTTTAAACATATGAGTAGCACCATTGCTCGTCTTGTCTTATAATGTAACCTAATGTAGTCCTACTTTGGTGGAACCTACATTAAGGTGATAAAAATCTTGACAAGTGTTTAAAGTTGGATGTTATGTTAAACTTAAATTTTATGTGAGGGGTCTTCATTGATTTTAATTACTAATGCATCACATACATGGAACCGCATTCACATAGCATCACATATGTATGCAAATAAATAAATGTGGCCTTATCCTAAAATAAAAATAAACCTAAATGACAAACATCTTCATCGCCTTGGATCATCATCTAGCTTCTCCATCACCATGGTGGAATGAATGTGTCTCCTTGTTTTGTTACAAAAATCAAACGACACGCAAGCTGTATTACAATGAATAAAACAACACGCAGGCTGTATTTAAAAAACTTTACAACCTTTGTAAAAATCTAAAAGGCCATACTACGCACCATGTCATACATCAAGAAAAACAATCAAGAAACAAACATCTCATGCATTTTAGATAAAGTGTACATCGTTACTAAGACATGTTACTTAAGTCATTAATCTTATAAGGTGCTTCGCAGAGTTAGACTTTACGCAAACATTTTTAGTGCCCCTGGAAAATAAATTTTTCTTATAGAGAAACCTTACGATTTTGCCCCAAAAATTTCAATTTTACTAATCTTATCAGTAAACTCGTAAACAAGACAAAATCCAATTTAATCGCATTAAACAATATAATCAAATTACACAAGAGGCTTATACACAAATCACCACCAACCATAATTGGTAAATCTGTACTGTCATGATCTAATCAAGCAATTAAACTCTTTAACCGAAAATAGTATTAGGATTCTTAATCATATTAACGAATCCTTTCAAGAAACATATTTAACCTTTGAAATACCTCAAGAAGATTGATTAATTATGTTGTTCGCGCAAAACCTAATAACATGCATCTAATAACGCACATTATAATAATCACACAATGAATATAAACATGCAAGATAGCTCTGATGCCACTGATGGGTTTCATAGGAAATAAAGCTGTTCTAATCAAGTAAATAAGCGCAACAGAAAAATTATCCTATAAAAAATTTCCAGGATCTCATGCAATCGTATTGATGTACGACAGAGAAAATCATAAGGTTCCCTTAATCTTTGATTCATTAATTATGTTGTGCTGAGCCGCTGCCTTTTTCAAAGACGACTGCCCCTCTACAATTATCTACACGGGAATGTATGACGAACGGCTATCAGAATGCTAGTTCCTCTTAGATTTCGAAAAAGAGATTATGAGGTTTTTTGTGGCTAGTCGAGAAACTCAAGCGATCTAAAACCCTTGGCATACATCTATATATATATATATATGACTTTATTAGAGTTAGCTTGAGTTTGCTATTATAATTTAATTAAAACTCTTTTAAATAAATTATAATTTAAAATAAATTCATTTATCTGATAAGGAATTCAAATCCAACCAAATCTAGATGATGTGATTTATTTAATAATATTTTTTAAAATAGATTCCTTATCCGATAAGAAATTTAAATACAACCCAATCTAGATAACGAGATTATTTAATAATATTATTTTTAAAAAATAATAAAACAAATAAAATATTCTATCACAAGAATACGAATTTAACTTCTTTAAATTCAAATAAATATCTTTAACAATATAATTTAAAATAATCTCATTATCTTAAATTTATTATTGAGATTAATAACCACAATAATTCTTATCTATTCTTAGTGTGAGACCCTATAAGTTCAATTAACGTTGGCAATAGATAAAATCACATTTTATCCTACAATTCATAAGTGGTATCTAGCAAGACATTATGACTACACAAGTTAAATATAGGCATGGTAAATGTTAACCTTATATCGTGCTATCTTTAATTTATCGATGCCCAATTGAATTGACTAAACAAATGACATTGATCTCTATCAACTCATTTTAGCACAACCATGCATTTCTCAGTCTCAATAATCGAGGGGTACAAAGATATCTCTCTTATGTTAAGAGAGATAAATTCTATCTCAATCGCTCACATCTCACTGTATGATTCCTTATTATGTTTAAGCATAACCTTTATAATCGTTTGATTAAAAATAATGTTTGACTATGTCAAACATAACAATCATCACGATGAAAACTGTAGCAATTTCAGGTATAAGGATTTAATGTCACAACTGTTGAAGATTAATATATAACTTTAATCCATGTATTAATCTCAAGACGAATCGATCCTAATATTTGTTCTCAAAAAATATACATATGAATTTGATTTGAATCTCATTCACATATTCTTCTTATGAATATCTATCAAACTTCATACCAATCTTATCTTATTATTGTTCCCACAATAATATCTGATTAGGGATATTTAAAATATATAATATTCAAGGATACAAAAGCATGCAAATTTATTATAATAATAAATTCAATAATCAAAATATCATGTCCATACAATAGGCCATAAGGCACTATAGCTAACATATGTGACTGAGTTTGGTGATGATTCTAAGTTTTTTGTCCATTGTTGTTTCATGATTTGCATGTTTATAATTAGTTGACAAAACATTTGTAGGGCAACTAACATATTTAATTTGAAACTTGTTTGATAGAAATAAAATTTATATTTGATTTCTGAATTTTTTCTTTGTGCAAGTTATATTATCTTATTTTATGCATGATTGATCATTTTGATAGTAGTTTCAGTGCTCTTTTTATTTTGTCAAAGTTGAAGTTGACTGACTTGGTGTTTTTTTATCAAAAAGATCATGCATTTTTGTTGTTACGTGTTTTGTTTTAATGTAATGTTTCCATCAAAGTTGAAGTTGAAGTTGATTGATTTGATATTTTGATTTGTAAGGTTCATATAATTTCATGATGAAATGGTGAATGGGGCGGCTAAGAGGCGAGGAACTTGAGAATCGTAGCATGTGGTTTAACACACCCAATCTAGGCCTGCAAATCCTCTTGCAGAACAACATTCGTAGGGCATCAATGTTTCTTTTTTTACCACACGGGGAAACATTGGAAAAAACCCCCAACATGTGTTTTCCTCTCAATGAGGGAGTGATGGGCTCATTAACAATATCGTGGCCACAACAGTTCATGTTATAAAGTATATATATATTGGTTGATCAATTATTTTTTAATAATATGCATGTTATAAAGTCTACATTTGATCGAACACAATAATCCTTCTATGTCAAAAAACTCGACTATAGACTTTTCCTAAGTTCAAGTTATGAAAATTCGTCTAGACCCAAGAATTTTTATGGGAGGCATTTCCTGAAGTGAATGCAAACATGATAATTCACTATCTGGTTAGTGAATAAAACTCAGTTATGCTTCAAATTAAATTGAAATTATATGGTTAGAGTATTAATGATAAGGACGTGTTAGAAAACATACTCTATTTTACACGCAAATAATGTTGTCTTGCTGACAAAATATTGTGAAAAAGGGTTTTAAAGGCCCACTGGCTCCACTACATTCCCTAATTGAACGTGAGATTATATAACAGAAAAAATAAATATCACATTAGTAGTTGTGATCATGGTTTGGACAAGATAATCATTTTAAAAATGCTTATACCCATCAGAAGTATGGTTATAAGGATGCCAAGAGTGATAAAGATCATTCTAAGAAAGTGAAATCCTTTTATTACCAATGCGATGTTACAAACCACTGGTCTCGTACTTGTCGTACGCTGAAGCATCAACAATCATTGAATGATAAATGGAAGAAAATAGAAGCAAAATTTGTAAGCAGAAATGACGAAGATGATATTTGTCCAACTCATTTGGTCGTTGTTGATTTCGTTATAACCCCTGAAAAGAATAAATCGTCTTTCAATTATTCTCATAACCTTGAAGAGAATTATTGATCTTTTAATTTATTTTGCTTTATGTTTATTTATTTTACAAAATAATTATTTACATTATATATTGTGACATTTATTTATTTTGTTTAATATGATTAATATTATCAAATACAATCTATAATGATGATTTTTGCTTAGCATAAACATAAGAAATATTTTCTCATTTAAATGCAAGGGAAAAATATGAGTATTATATCTCAAAGTACTAAAAATATCGATGCTCTAGAAGAACGATAAGTTCTTGAGACAAGGCACATTTTGAAAGGCGCATAATTGAAACTTATAATATTTAACACTAATGGTAATAATATCCTCACCACTAGGAATGGAAATTGTAAGCAAGAGAGCAATAAGAGTTCTCAAAATAATCCTTCGAGAATTATAGATAACATATTTTATCAATTGAAATATGAAATAAGTCAATGTTGATATAAGTTCTAGTAGCGGAAAAATCAGTTGAAAGCTCTAGAAGAGCTGTATATTGCTGCCAAAAGAATAATTTTAATTGAAAGCTCTGGAAGAGCTAAATATATTCTTATTCAAAGGAACAATATTTTTTGGATAATGTATTATCAAGTTATAAAGAAACTTGTATTTCAAAATTTGTACTACACATGTACAAGTAAGAGTGAATCACATGTTATGGTAAATCAGAAGTTTACAAATTCAAATATATATATTTATAGTTGACATAAGTGGTTAGACCATCCTGATCAATAATGATGCGTAAATTATTGAGATTTACATGCACATTTATTAAAAAAACTGAAGTTCTTATGGTGCTTGTTCTCAAAGGAATTGATTAAATTCCAATTATTAAAAGAACATGAAGTTCTTGTGTTACTTGTTCTCAAAAGAATTGATTAAGATCTCACTTACCAAAAGAACTTGAAGTTCTTGTACTAAAGTTGAGACTGTATATCTTGCATATCTGAATGAAATATGGGCCAATTTATCCAAAAATGTGGAAAGTTTTATATGATTTTAGTAGATGCATCTACATATGTATTATCAACTTACAACCATAAGTTTGTGAGATTGATTGGAAAAGAAAAATTTTCAAATTATGCAATTAAGATTTCGTTTTGCTAAAGTTAGTAGGTTTATATTTTAAGCTATATCAGTTGAAATAATTATTACAAGGCCTATTGATTATGAACAAAACAATTTAGCAAAATTTTGATTGGATGCCTCCTCTTTAATAGCTAAACTATGAGAACAAAACATTTGATATCTATATGGTATTTCATATATAGCAACATTTATACGCATCAAGCCAACGAGTTATAATAAACTTCCCGTTATAATTGATTTTTGGTCAGAAGTCATATATTTTCTATTTTAGAATTTTTGAAAGTGCGATATATAGTTGAATTGCTCCACCGAATCATATAAAATGGGTATATGAAAAGGGTTGAGAATGTATATTGAGCATGAGTCTCTTTTTATGTTTAAAAATCTTAAACATTAATTACAGAATCATTTATGACATGATTTGTCTATTTTAATTAGATAATTTTCTTAACATCAGGGGGAAATAATAATTAGATGGATAAAGAAGTTAAATGAATTATCATTCTTTAGATCCTCGTATATGAACCAGGAGTTAATAAGATAATTCATGTTATTACATGTCAACCGCAAGACATATTTATTGACCTATTGAGAGTAATCAAGTCTCATATACTAGCTAAAAATGCTCCAAATTTGAACTAAAATCTCAGAAGGATAACATGTTAGAGCGAAAGGATGTAAATCATGCCTGAAGCATGATAGTTGAATTGATTCCAAAAGTTGAGATTCTCGTAAAAGAAAAGTAGTTAAAATGGTCATATAATTGAAACGATTTCTGCTCAAGAGACCCAAGACATAACTAATAATAAAACTCTAGAAGATTTTAGGTACCTGAAATAAAGATTAAAATCTTGAAGAAATTTCGATGAGTTATGTCACTACGAGAAAAGAATGGAACCGAAATAGAAAGTTTCAACAACAATTTTACATAGAATATTTCTATAAAAGTAAAGAAAGGAAACGAGGATCTTGTATAGAAATCTATCTGGAAGAATAGATTTTAAAATAATTGGCAAATTTAGAAAGACGTTTTGAACTTCCAAAAGTGAAGTTTTTGGATCAGTAGTCCAAACACCCAAAGGTGTAATGCAATTACAGTACAAATACGTAGTTGTGTGATATAACATGACTTGATTATGAAGAATTTTTAAATTATTTCTTGGTGGATGCAATTACTTTATTAATTTAACAGTTGAGAAAAAATTTATATGCGTCTATTTATTTTGTGGATCTCTATATAAGAAAAGTTATCCTTAAATGATTTAAAATACTAGAAGCATTTGGAAATTTCCGAGGAAATTTATTTAGATATATTCTCTTGAATATCTATATTTTGACACATTTGGTGCAATCGCCTTAGTGAGTACTTGAGGAAATACTACAAGAATGATTATATTTCCTTATGTATTTTATAAAAGAGTTTGGATCAAGATTCATTATGATAATTTAAATATCATTAGAACTCCTGAAGAGCTTCAAATTAGAAATTCATGAAGAGCTTTCAAAGCATTTGATTATTGAATAAAAGTATTTGGGGAAAAGAATCTTGAGATCAATTTTTTCTATACCTGAAGATCAAGCACTTAAATATGCGTTTTTATCTATGAACAAATATAAGTTGAAAGAATCTTAAAGAAGATTCAATATGGATAAAGTATATCTATTGAGTATTGTAGCCACTAATTTTTATCCGTGTAGTATTATTATTATGTTATTTTAATGTTATCATTGTTTAGTATTATTAATATTATTATTAATGTTTAATCATTTCATTGTTTGATTATTATTATTATTATTAATTTTGTTATTATTATTATTATAGATATTATAATATAAAACAGATCAATATAAAATAATAAAAAGCCCAATTAAATTAATGTGTTCAGTTCATTTACAATTATAAGAAAACCCATATAATACATAGGCCCATTTGGCCAAAATACAAGAAACCTTAACCCTAATATGCCTATCTCATCTGTGCAACCCAATTCCAACCGTTATATTAGATCCAACGGTTCAGATGCCAGAAGAGATGACCCCTCAGCTCCATGCACCACGTGGCCTCATCTGATGCTGCCACATCATCATCCAGAAGTCATCTTAGCCGTCCTTTCTAGGATAGATCTCAACCGTTGGATCCGATCTAATCCAACGACCCAGATCAAATCTGACCAAGAAAGATCCTTAGCGTCCGTCACCGATTGCTGCCACGTGTCCAGATCGACAGTTCTCCTTTCATCGCGGACTGAGGACCTCTACGTCGACGTACGACCATCGGCCCTCCAACCACTATGCGTGCAAAAAATGGAGAGAAACCGAAAAATGTCAGATCCATTTAATTCTCTATAATATTAGGTTATATAAGGCAAAGAGATCAAATCAGATGTAAGATGTAAAAGATCTATTGTATAGGATTCAGATTCTAATCAATACAAAAAAAGCAAGCAAATTTCAGAGGTATTCTCAAGTTTTCTCTTCATTTTCGGGTTTTAAAAGAAAAAGATTAGAGTTTTTACCTTTCGAAGCTGGATTGCCGCCTTGCATGATGACCGAGGTTGGTGCCGTTGATGAACGGAACCTTTTGATCGTTGTCTCTCCATTTTCTCTTTTCTTTTATCGGCGAAGGTTTTAAAAGGGTTTTAAGAAAGGGGGTTTTTGGGTTCGATTTTCTTAGATCTAGGTAAATCGGGATTTGTTTATTTAAATCTGAAGCTGGATTCAGTTTTTAAAAGAGAAAAAAGGTTGTTTTAGGGTTTGATTTCGGGTACGTTGACATCAGCGAGCAGCGGTCGACGGTGGTTAATGACGGTCGAGGCAGTGATGGCTTGCCGAAAACTGGGTTCGTTCTTGAGTTCTTGAAGGACTCAAGATCATGAAGAACAGATGCAGAGAATTTTGGGAGGAGGCTTTTAATCGGTTTTATGAAAATAGAAAGAAATGAAAGCTGTTTAAGCTTTTTGGTATTTATACATGTTTTTAAAAATGGTGTAATTACCATCAATAAATCCCTCCGCCCTACGCATATTCTTTTCGCAATCCCTGGATCCTTTTTAAGATTTTCAATGTCCTTATTTTGTTGATTTGGTCCGAAAATCTGTAGGATATTCTCCGTTTAGGTCCCTGCCCTTTCTATTTTAGTTAATTACAGTCCTTTTAATTTCTTGCTATTTAATACCTACGTATATGCTTTAATTAATTGTTTAAATTTAAATTTGCATGATATGTGATTTTTATATTTATTTTAATTGAAAATTTATTATATAATTATTTGCGCTATTTTTAATTTGTCTATATTGATTGTTATTATCCCTGTTAATATATATATATATATATATATGTAAATTAATTATATATATGGTATATTTTTATTGTTATGTATTACGTGTGTATATTATCTTATGGTATTCATATCTGTATTTATTATATGATGTATTATATTCCATATCATTACTATATATATATATATATATATATTGTTACCATATTATTTGATCCCACCTAAATTTTAGGTTTTCCTTATAGGAATGTATATTTAGACTTACTTTAATTTTATACCCTATTTATCGTTTGTTTTCTTATATATATATATATATCAGTTATTGTTCCTCCATTTTACATATGTATATATACATATATTTAAGTACTTTATTTACGTATATATAAGGTACATATATTGTGTATGGTGTTTTGGTATTTATATATATTACCATATTTTATATCTATTCAGCTTTATTTGTAGTCCCCTTTACCCGTTTTATTTGCTTATTTCCTATTATAAATTCACGCACTTTAATTTATGTTTGTATTTATTTAATCCTTGTTTATTGATTAATTATTTATTTAGAGCAATATGATATGTGTGTTGATTGCCTTATTTAATTGGTTGATTGATTAGCTTTAATTGTTTGTTTATTTTAATTTATACCATGTATATATTTATTTTATGCAGCATATGGTATGTAATGATATCTTGCCTTGATGCATGCATGTATTCAATTTTCGTATGGATCATTGTTATTAGATTTTAATGTTTTATGTGTTTATTTTGTTCGTAGCTTATATTTATCTTTAGCATGGTATCTTGCTCATGCATGTATATTTATTGTTGCATTAACTTTAGGCCTTATTGTTCCGGTATCTTGGTGGGAGTATCATTATGGGTCTTCGAGTGTCATATCTTTTGCTACCGTGAATACTGAGGTATTTTATAATATTACCATGCATGCATACATTTTAGGGGTTACTTTTTAAATTGAATTGAATTTTTAAGTTTTCTTTGCATGTACGATACGAACCTTTTGGTACTAATTTTGGGCATTGTGAGAGTGCTAATCCTTCTCCAAACGTAACAGACTCCTGAACCCTTTTTAAATCTCTGAGTTTTTTTTGTGTCCGGTCTACCTTATCCAAGTGACTGGTGACGACTCCAAGTCTTGATTTCAAAATACGAGCTTTCCGAATCCCCCAAAATTAAATCTTCCAAAAGCGAGGGATACCAAATTTTTTAGTCGCTACAAGTACCCTAATGATTGTAAACTTGTTGGATGTGAATATATTTATCTTCAAAAGAAATATTTACCTTTAGATCTTCAAACATTAATCGGGATTTCCTCAAATCATGTAGAAAGAATTGTTATGCTCGAGGCAAGCCAAAAATGTGTTTAGCTAAGACCATTGATCCAACATATTCAGAAGATATGTGATTTACTTTCACAAGATAAGATACAAGCTATCTTGTGTGGAGATAATGCAAAATTTATATATCAATCAAAAGGTGGATACATCAAAGATGACAAAATAAAACATATTAATCCAAAGTTTCATCCTTCACGATCTTCAGACAAATAGTATTCAAGATTGAATTGTGAAGACTACGTGTTGTTTTCATGAGGGGGAGTAAATACGTTGCACACTTTTTCCCTTAACCAAGGTTTTATCCCAATTGTTTTCCTAGTAAAGCTTTTGATGAGACAACATGTTATGCATATCAAAGATGTGTGCACTCTTTTTCCTTCACTAATTTTTTTTCACATTGGTTCTTATCTTATTATGATTTAACGAGACACATTATCTTCATAGACATCTAAGGAAGATGTCTATCATGATAAGAACTTTATTCAGGAGATTTGATTTACTTTATCATTAGAAATATTATCTCATCATGCATTATGTAATTCTTATTCATCTCTTTGTTATTGTTCTTTCCTTTATTTACAACAAAATAAAAAATTATTTCCAATAATGAAAATATAAAATGGCTGGTTATATTTTTCTAATCAAAGAAACATGATGAATAAAATGAATAAACAAAATTTACGTTTACATGGATTTAAATTAGAGATTTAATATTTAAAAATCATTAAGCAAACACATTTGGCCAATTGACGAAGCTACTCATCTTTGTTCCCTCATATTTTCTTAGGTTATGGGTTTTTGATCTACTAAACACTTTTGTTCCCTCATAAAATTGTAGGAAGACAAAAATAGATTTTTAACAGAATATATATATAATTTCTAAATTATATACAAAATTTAAATTTTCAGTGAAAGACCGCTTCCCCAATCCCCTCGGTCTATCCCTAATCCTTTATTTAAAGAAACAACATTTAGATCATCTTTAGATCAATTATTTTCATTCAACAAAGATTCATTGCTTATCCATCGTTTGGATAGAGATGAGATTGTGTAAACTTTTAGAATAAATCTTTGCATTTTGCAAAAGTCTCTCATCCTTAGAAAAATATGTAGAATAGTCATTTTTATAACACACTTTTTTTAATTTTATGAGGTAGACTTGCTTAAACAACGTGACATTAGTTTCAAATATGATATGCCATTTTTAATCAATATAAAGTTTTTAAACAATTCATGATAAATTCAAACCGTTACATTTAATCAATGGATAGATATAGAAACAGTTAGAATAAATGTAACGATTTAAGTTAAACTCCACATGTAAAAGCACACCATTTAAAGATACCGAATCATATTGTTTTCGACATCAGAATAACGAGGATCATAAAGTTAACATCTCGTTTTTTTTTTCAACAAGGGTGGCTACGCCTATGCCAAGGATTGGGTGCGTTGCTGACTAGTGACTACCCACCACTACGCCTATACCAAGGATTGGGTGCGTTGCTGACCAGTGACTACCCACCATGTCTATCTACTTAGCCGACATCAAATGACTCAACTCAACCATACCCAAAAGGATGCTTCTCAAAAGAATATGAATTCTTTTTTTTTTCTAAGTCAATTTCATTTTCAAGATGTGTGTATTGTCAAAAGGTTAAGAGTATTGATAAACATATATTAGGGTTGTTTGACAAATGGCTGATAGCTGGTAACTGATAGCTGATTAAGTGGCTGGTTTGACCAACTGATTTTATTAGTTATTTTGAGTAACTGATTTGATTAACTGTTTATATAAAAGTGTTTGATAAAACTTAGCTGATAGCTTATAGATGATATGAATAAAATGACAAATAAATGTATGATACATTTAGTTGTTAAGTATATATATATATATATATTGTAATACTTTAGTTTTTATTGGGTGAAATTATTCGAAAAAATGCTTTTTGACAAGGAATTAATTTTTTTTTAAAAAGTAGTGAATATTTTTTAATATTTTTTAAAATTTAATATTTACAATATTAATCTTGTGGAGATTGATACATACGATTAACCTTGTATAAATATTAACACTACAATTTTTTCTTCACTTTCATGTTTTGCTATAATTTCTTAATTAAAATATACTTGAGAATCTACAACTAAAAAATAGAATAATGAAATTTTAACTGGATTAGATTGAAGGCTATTTCATTAGAATAAGTTTTATGATAAGGATATAATTATGGAAATAACATGGTCAAGTACGTCATTTAACATCTTATTTAGCAAATAAGCTCTTCCAATCTGTTGGAGTTTTCAGCTTTTCTCTTTAAAATTATTTTGCACAATCAACTTTTTCAAAAAAGTATTTACCAAACACTAGAAATAGAAGGTTTGACTACCAATTTATCAAACACCCTCAATTTATCTTGTAATCAAGTTTAGACTATTAAAAAATCAGTTTCATTTCTGTGGCTAGGATAAAAGGCTGCAATAAGAATGAAGAAACAAGTAATCCAATAAAGTAAAAAAGGGAGCAGATTTTCATTCTCTATCTTCATGCAAACATTCTAATCCATACTTGGAGCTTTAAGTTCTCATACTTTTACAATACAAAGAACTGATTGATTTCTTAATGGCTTATTGTAAATTCCAGACTAACCGAAGAAACAATGGGGGGAGGGGGGTGTCCTATTTAAGGTAAATGACTACTGTTCCTCCATTCATTGTTGGTTGTTCTCAAGGGAAACAATGCGCCTCTGTATCTGCATCAGCACAAACGGGAACATTTAATTGCCAAAACACAGTTTCAACACAAATAAACACCATAACACCCTGGCTATTACCTGCATCATCAGTTGAAATTTGGTCCGCAAATGACAGTATTCTCGTCTGATCGAATAGAAAGCTCGAACACACTCTTCCTTAATCTGGCCATCGGAAGCTTGACGGAGGTTAACACAAGCAAGTTTCAAGCGATGTGCACCAATGCTGGGAGATCAAAAACCGAAAAATTATTAAAAAAAAGCCAAGTTTTGAGGATCACCATCCTCATAGGACTTAAGAAACTAACATAAACTTTGAACATAGCATAAAACAGAACGTTAAATCATGGTATACATACAAGCTTAATACCAGACAAATTACAGACAAAATAAACAAGTTTTTCAATAATCAGTTATTGCAGACAAATTACAGAAGGTTTATCAAAGGAACAGAGATATCATCTCTATGAAGCAAAACGGCGAACAGCTATATTACCTTGAGCTACTTCCTTTCAGTTGATGAACATAAGAATCCAGCTTGCTAAAATCAACATTCTGATAGCTCCTGCGGTTGTTTGGATTAGTGTTAGGATTACAAAAGGATCAACTTTCTGACACATGTTTAAATGATGGTTTGAGATTACAAATGTCTGGTCAATTCAGTTATGATCCTCTCTGCATCGTTGCAAAACAAAGTGACCACTTCATCCACGAAGTTGGGATTACTCGAATCCTGCAAATCTTGAAGCTGATTGAACTGGTTATCAAGCATTCCCTGGATAAACAACACTAAAATCATCAAAAATCCATATTCCATTTCTCCAACAATAACCCAGAAAGACAAAGTACAAGATCCTCTCAAGAAATGAAATACTACTTCTTTATGACAGTAAAAGGAACATGGTACCTCATCGAACATAGTTTGAACAAGGTTCCTGCGCTGTGTTTTGAGGGCGGCTATGGCCATTTGACTCATTATGAAGATTTAACACTGAATCTGAAGCAGTAGTTGAGATGAGTCGGGAGTAATGGAGCTACTTGGTTTATATAAGGAAGGGAAACAAGAAAACAAAACGGTCTGGTTCCAAGCCTAGAAAAGAAAGAGGGGTGGGATTGGATTCATCTGTTTTTCTTTACTTTTGCAGTGACTTTGGTGTTTTTTTTTTAAAAGAAGTCAAAGTCAAATAGTTTAGTTTCTCCAACAAAAAGATTTGGTGCGTGCGGTTGCCCACCTTCCGTCTCTCGTGTGCTTCATCATTGCTTTTCCCATCACTTTTGTCAATGGGCAATACGTCGTATCACTTTTGATTCCCGGTGAATTAAGTTGAGTTGCACGAGAGTTGACATTTCTCGATACTTTTTAGGATCCAACATTAACATATTAAAATTCTTTTTATTTTAATCTAATTTTTATATTCTTCGTGTTATTTTATCGTTCATATTTAGAATTTGTAATTTTTCCTCCCAATAACATCATCTTCAAAATATAATCATACGTCTTGTCATTGAAAGTGTATTATTAGTTAAAAATAAATTATTTGATTAGCCATCATTTTTTATTATAATTTTAATAAAAAATTAAAATCTATTAAATCCACACCTTTAAGTTGTTTCAATTTGATTGATCGATATAATTTGATCAATTTGATTAGTTTTATAAATGAATTTGATTTAACAAATTTTTAAAAATTTGAAAACAAACCAACCGAAAACCCCCTTTTTGAACTTTCAATTACCAAATAAAATTGTTATACATATTTTGAAATTTATAATTTTACTTGATTTTAAAATTCACAAGCCACTCAGATTTGTGAAATAAAATAAGTAAATATTTTACTCATTATTTTTATGAAAAATTTATATATATATTGGCTATTTTTACTCATTAATTTTTAAATATTTATGTATTGGTTATTTTTTATGTGTTTAAATTCACTTTGAATCTAAAATCTCTATATTATAGTAATATTATTTGAACCAATTCAATTAAGATTTATGTTTTTAATATTATTTATATATATATATATTGAAGTTAAAAAAGGTGTTAATATAACTAAATCTAAAGAAAGAAAGAAAGAAAGAAAGAATTGGCGTTGGTCTCTCTGCCTCTAGTTTCTTCCCTTTGCTTCAACAATCGAATTCAAATTCAGCATCTCTTACATATCCCTCTGTGATCATCTCCAAAGGTATATTCATTCAAATCTCTTTTTAGGTTTTGCTGTTCGGTTAATATTGTTGTTCATGATGGATTGAGGGTTTAAGGGTAAACTGTTTGGAATTCATTAGCGCTAGTCAAAGGTTAAAATTAAGATTGAAGATCAAGAGTAATGTCGAGCAGTCATAGCCGTTGTCGGGTTTGGACTTTGTACATTGGGAATCTATCGGATCAAATATATTGAAAGGGAGTATGGCAAGTGTTTGATCGCCATGGACAGGTTTTAGATGTTTTTGTTCCAGTACAAAGGGCAATTGATGGAGCAAGATTTGGCTTTGTGCGTATGGAGTCGGAGGTTGCGGACATGAGGGCGATTGAGAGATTAGATGGTAATTGGATTTATGGGTCTAGATTGAGGGTATCTTTCGCTCGCAAAGCGTCACGAAAGTACTTTTGGAGGTAAAAAGTGAGGAATGAGAAGACGGACAATGATGAATTGAGCATTAGAGTGGATGCTCACAAGGTGGAGGGTTATAAGAGAATTGTTCAGGCAGTGGAGGATGATGGTAAAATTAAAATCCTCCAACATTGTTCAATTGCGTGGTGTAGAGTATTAATGGGGATTACATCGCTCGCACGAGCTTTAAGAGAGGCAAAGATTGTAGGATTCTCAATAATGCGTATTGCAGGGTCGAGAATGTTACTGATGTTCTCATGTAGTGATACTCGACGTGAGATTCTTAGTAATGGGGTATTAAGCAAACGATTTTCTAAGGTCAAAATTTGGAAGCCAAATTTGGTTAGAGGGAATCGGAGGGCCTGGTTGTCACTTTGTGGGGTCCCAATGCATGTATGGTCGCGTGATACCTTTGTTAATATAGCATCGATGTGGGGGACATTGATAAAGTGTGAGGATTCTCTCCTGGAGGCTAATTTGTTTGAAAGAGGACATGTGCTGGTGGAAACAGATTAATTCGAACATATTGACGAGGTCTTAGAGTTATAA
Organism: Hibiscus mutabilis; assembly: GCA_019671005.1. Lineage (NCBI taxonomy): Eukaryota > Viridiplantae > Streptophyta > Magnoliopsida > Malvales > Malvaceae > Hibiscus > Hibiscus mutabilis. The sequence goes on along the minus strand of CM033729.1, from coordinate 43,522,880 downwards.
GTGCAAGGGGTGTCATATCAGGTTCGTGTTGTTGAGTTTAAACCGTTGACAGATAAGCAATTATGTTCATATTGTAAACGTGCCTGTGGGTCGAAAAGTGAGAGTAATGATGATGAGTCCAATAGAGATGGGTCTGGGGGTGATTAGTCGGATATGCTGGTGAAGGAGGATGCATAAGATATGAAGTAATGTGGTTCAACTGCCAAAGATGATGTGATTAATCGAGAAAGGCTAGATAAGGAGGTTCCACCAGTTTGGAGGATAAATGAATTGTGGTTTGAGGAGCAGCAATTAGAGGACAGAATTTTAGAAGTTCAGTCGAGTTCAAAGGATTGGATGTCGAATGAAAATATGGGTATGATATCACGAGTAGAGCTTGATGAGCAGTGTAAGGCAAGATCGGGGTTAAATAAACTATATTTGATAGATTGTCCTATAAAATTTGATTCTATGAGAGTAGAACCGGGAGAGATTGGGCCTTTAGAGGCTAGGCTTACAATTCCAGTGGAGCCATTACCTGATATTTCTCAGGTTAAGGCACAGGTTGTTAGCAAGGGGCAAGAAACGTGTTGGATGTGGTATTGCCAAATAAGAATGCTCGTTCGTGTAAAAAAGGAGAGGTGGGGTAGATCATTGGCAGCGCAAGCGCGTGGGGCGAAAGGAGGTTCGTTTACTGAATCTGAGTGTGTTTTGCGACAACAAGCTCTATTGAAGAAGGTGAGAGCAACAATAGAGTTAGGGAAATTCCTAAGAGTTTCAACAATTGGTAAAGAAGAAACGATCATTAAAGACATAGAGCATTTATTAGATAAGGGGGATCAAGAGGAATTGCATGGAACGATGAGCAATGATGTGTAATAAGGAGAATTTGATAAAGGATATTGCATTATTTATTGAAAAACAGGAGAGGCGCATGTGATAGTACATGATAAGATTTTATCAAGGGTTATCAACGGCTTATGTAGAGTAACTAAGAAGAAGACGGTAATGTAGAAGACGTAATTGAAAGCATGGTAGAGATGAATCTTAGAAAGTAAATTGGAGAAGCTTGATTGGAGAGTCGTATTCTAGTGTGACAATTGGTTGGGTGTTCTATAAAGAATGTTGGTCGTGAAGGTTTTGGAACATTTTCGTGGTGATAGATTTGGCTTGGTGCGAAGTTATGTTGCGTTTGTTTTGCACATTTGTTTTGGATAGCTAACGATTTCGTAAACATCTTGGCTAAATAGGGTGTTGATCCCCCTTCTATGTTCTCTGATAGTTTTAAGTGATTGGGGCGATGTGGCCTCATGCTTGGTGCTGAGGGTTGGTGAAACTTGGCGATTCTTGCTTGCTCATACTGTTTGATTTTGTATGGGATTGGGGTGTACTGGTCGAGTGCCTTGGCTTTATGCTCATGACTGGTTGGGTGCTTGCATTTGGTTTAGGGTGTCATGCGATGTGGTTGCTTTTTGCAGTAGGGTTTGGTTATTGTGTTGGTATTTGGTCCTTCTTTGTCACATGATCATTGGGTACTCTTTTCCTCTATTTAGGTTTAGAGAGGTTTTTAACGAGGCCTATGACCATGTTTTAGTATGTATGATTCACTCTAATAAAATCATACTTACTTTGCTGATAAAAAAGGTGTTAATATATTAAATGGTACTTCTCTGTCCCATTAAACTTGCCACAAGTTAACATTTTTTTGGTCAAAACTTTATAACTTTGACTATAATTTATTTAAATATTTTAGTTAATTAAAATTTATAAAATATATATTTAAAACTAATTGATTAAAAGTTTTTAAAATATTATTTTTTCATAATTTTATCAATAATAAATTTTAAATTATGAAATGTCAAAGTTGAAAAATATGACAAAAAAATATCAACATGTAACACTCTTAGTAGGACAGATTAAGTGTATAGTAAGGTTTTATAACACAAAAGTTATCATTATAAGATTTAATTTTGTTATCGTATCATATACATTACTGATAAGTGTTAAGGTGCAGTAGTAAGATATATTGTACTTCCGTCAACTAATCTTGTGATATACTAGCACATAATATGTTTTAGATGTGGCTGTCATTAGGCCTCGAGTTTGAAAGCAGACAACCCTCCCTTTATTAAAAAAAAACACATAGCACTTTCAAAAGGAAAATCTAAAATTGAACCTTAGAAAAGATTGAAAGATTTGTCAAATTTGAAAATTTTGAATATTATTTTTCTAAATTATTTTTTATACATAAATTGTGTAAAAAATATATAAAATTTTCTATTTACACCTTAAAATGTAAAATCTAAATTTATAATCATAAAACTGCGAAACATAAACCCTTAAACTTAAATTCCTAAACTCTAAATTCTAAATTAGTTAAACGTGTATTAAATAAATTTCTTTTAAATAAACATAATTAAGTTATATATGCGTAAAAAGCAAAATATGTTATGAATATTTATTTATGGCGAATATCAATGTATTAAAAGAGACTTTAATGTACTTTATTATTAGGGTTTAATACCTATTGAAATTAGGGTTTTCATACATCTAACGATCACGTTTAAATTACATCAATGGTCAAGTTGAGAGCCTATATCTTAACTACAACATTTGAATTTCAAATAAGAGATAATGTGGGAATTATCTTCAATTATCTTTAATTAAATAAATGATAATTTATTATGGTAATTACTATACCTTATCCATTCACCATGGTTGACGGGCCAGCTTTCCTAGGTCATCTAGTAAGCCTAAAATGCGACAAAGATAGTCTGATCTCGAAATTGCCATAAGGCTTCGTTAGGTTCCCAACTCAGAATCGGGCAATGATGTTCTCCCGCAAGGACTGCTCGCATTGGTCTACGATGTCTTGTAACATCTCTCTCATCTTCATTGCACACATCTCGATTGTAAGAGCCTACTCTTACTAGTTGTGATTTGCCTCAGCTTGGACCCGCTTGATCCTCGATTAAAGGCTTGGTTGCCATAATATTGAACACTGGTCAAACTTTTAGACTCGTCAGCCGCTGTGGCTTGCCCCTTAGAACTCTGAAAGGTCTATGATGTTCCCGCCAAGTCTTTGAACTTCTTAATGGGTTTGGTTTTCCGCATTCTACACCCAACAAAGGCGATAAATCAAACTGAAAACCACACTTATTGTGTTTGAGATGTACCTCCCTCGAAATACTGTCTGTGGTATTCATTCTAAATGGAATCAACCCATCTTTCTTCACAATGTTGGATGCCTCATGCATTGACCCTTCTTCTCTCATGAAGTCTAATGCCCCATTCACCTCACTCAAAGGTGAATCTCTAACAGGCTTCATGTCCCCAAGTGGCTTGGGAAACTCTTGTCCCTCTAAGGTAGTGTCCTCAATAGTAGCCTCCAAAGTGATGTCTCCATGTCTTAGAGCATACTCGGCAAGCTAGATGACAGTCAGCGTCTTGGTTTCTTTCCCCTTATCTTGGTATATGGGCGCAACACATTATTGTTTGGGATCCAAAATACAGACAACATCGGCACGGGGAAGGATGAGAGCATCTACACGGTCAAGGAAGCTTAGGCCCAAAAAAATCAAAGTCATCTAGTTGGATTACCTTAGAATTTTTCTTGCCCTTCCATTCACTAATCTGCAGCTTAATTTTTTGCACCTCCTCAACAATTAGAACTTCCTCAATATTCGCAGTCTTGATCTTACTGGTTGACCCTTCAACTTTAAGACCAAGTTTCTCAGCAGCCTTCTTAGACATGAATAGATCGGTTGCCCTAGTGTCCACAAGGGCACTCCTCGATCATCCTGCAACGTTGATATCGACAAACATCAACCCCTTCTACTTTTGGCCTTTCCTTGCCTTGGCAGAATTCAGTATTATTGAACTAAGTTTCGCAGCCTTGCTACTCTCAAGATTGTCCTCTTTCTTGAGGGTCTTGACTTAATTCGGCCTCTGTGGCCCCTTGGATTGCTGACACTTTTCTTGTGTATTTTCCACCCTCTTCTTGACGACCTTATCTCTGGCAATCACACCAAGTCTCAGTGTCTCATCTTTTGCCTCGTCTTCCTCTTGGATGATGGTAGAGAGTATCTCTTTCTGTGGATATTCAGCTGCACGATGCCCACGACTGTGGCAATTGTAGCACTTGATAAATTGTTTGTTCCACTTATCTCCATGCTTCTCATTCGATGGCTTACCCGTGCCACTCAAATCTTTATTCGATGGGAATGACCTCTCCATTCTTCCCCATTACCTTTGAACTTCAGTTTTGGTTTGAAGGAGTCAGGCTTCTTAACGCCAATCTCAATGATCGACTCGACAGCTGTCAAGGCAGTGGAGAGTTCTGTCATACCCTGTCACCTCAGCTCATTCTTCGCCCATGGCTTCAACCCATCCATAAAGGTAAAGAGTTTATCCTCTTCACTCAGATTTGGGAGTTGTAAACTCAACTCAACAAACTTTTGGAGATGTTCTCCCAATATTCGTGAATCATCTTGCTTGAGATGCCTCAGTTTTGACTGTGCATCATCTTCGACATATTGTAGGTAAAACTGCTCATTGAACTCATTTTGGAACTCTTTTTAAGTCTCGGTGGTAGCTTTTCTACGATTCACATCATTGCACCTATGTTGCCACCACGATCGGGCAATGTCAACTAAGTAAGCACTAGCAACGCTTACTTTCTGTGCATCTTCTTTGATGTCCATTGCTTTGAAATATTGGTCCATCCCCCAAAGGAAATGCTTCACATCCTGGGCGGGACTTGTCCCCTTAAACTGTTCCAGATTAGGGATATCACCCACGACATTGGGCGCTGCAGTCACCATGTTATTCCCAAATGCAGCCTTGCACACGGCCAGTTCTTTCTTCAGATCAGTAATCTCGGACTCAGAACCCTTTTCCCTTGAGCTCCTCAACCTCTTTCCTTAAAGCTACCATTGCAGCCTATAAGGCATCGCCACGCTCAACCATCTTCACATCTAACCCATTAAGAACCCCTTGAAACTCCTTTTGGATCCCCTCCATGGACTCGAGCATCTCAAGATCCAATTAACCCAGCTTCTCAAGGTCTATGGACTCTAGTTGTTCCAACACCACCTTGACCTCCACCATGGAGTCTTTAAGTTTGGAAACCTTCATCTGGATCGATGTGACCATGTCCTTCAACGAACCCCTCTTGGGTTTGTCAGCTGTGGCCTCTGCACCCTTTTTCACCGCAGTGTTTTCTCCATCACGTGCCATCTTGATTCAGCAAAATACTCAGCAAAACTCGTTCTGATACCACTTATCACATGGCTAGACTGCTGCTAGAAAACTGCATTGCCGTAGTCGCTTTCTCGGTCGAAATAACGACTAAGTCACCCTGAATTCCTACTCTGAAAGATCAAACTTCTTTGAAATCATCGAACGCAAGATCATTCTAAGCGGAAGCTAAACAAAAGAGATCGGCAACAAAAATAACAAAGAACGCGAAGAATGCTACAAATAGAAATGAATGAATACTTGACTTGTATTACTCTAAGGTAAAAGCTTACAATCTGAAGTAAATGATGAGTAAATGGGTGGGGGTGAGCCTCCTTTTATAGTGAGAGCCCCCTACATCTAACGGTCACGTGTAAATTACATCAACGGTCAAGATGATATCTTCTATCTTATCTACAACATTTGAATTTCAAATAAGAGATAATGCGGGAATTATCTTCAACTAAATAAAAGCTAATTTACTATGGTAATTACTATGCCTTATCCATTCACCATGGTTGACGGGCCAGCTTTCCTGGGCCATCTGGTAAGCCCAAAACGCGACAAAGATAACCTCGGGCTGCCATGATTGCACTTGTCTCGGTCGCGGACTTGCTGTCCGTGAAAATAATTAAAAAATAATTTAAATAATTCCCCTTATAATTTAGCTTAAATATATTTCAATTCAAATTACTTTAGGTAATAAATATCTTAATCATAATTTTTGTGAATTTTTTAAAACTTCAAAAAGAATTATACGAACTAATGAAAACAATATGAATTAGATTTGTGTTGATTTTCTATTCATAAAAAAAAGATTTGTGTTTCTTTAGTTTTGTAATTATTGTTGCGCAAATCCATTAATCATCATTACCGTATGTTCCGAAATGCAAGCCCCACCATTTAATTTTCATTGTCAATGTCACTTTTCTTGATCCTAATCTCGTCAATTTGTCACAATCCTATAAGGGTTAAAATATATTAATCTTGATTATACAAAAATTTTGAATTGATAACACAATTTTGATTTTATAACTGGAGTCGGTGACATGATACTTATTTTTATACTTTATTAAAAATGGTATATGGAGATTTTTTTTTGTATATTCATTTATATCTTTTTTTTAATATACTGGTGTGGTCACATGATAATATCTGTTTATACTTTCTTTAACTCTTTGGCAAGGCACGGTGGCGCACACTTTGCATGTACAGGTGCTCGAACTCAGATCTCCTAGGATGAACATCATCATTTTCTTCACCCAAGCCACTCGTTGGGTTTAGTATAACCATTGATATCTAATTAATTGATCGATTAATCCTTAATATATATATATATATAATTATCTTAAATACATATAATTTATTAAAAATACTATATAGTGATTTTTAAATTTTGTTCGTTGAACTAAGAAAATGACATATATAACTATCGTAAATACATTTTCTTCCTTTCAAAATTTTTCTTTAAAAAAAGTTAAAAACACTTGGTGATATATTATTTTATCAGGCTTTAAAAATTAGATTAAAATTATTTATTTAGCAATTGAATATGATATTTATGTTGACGTATGTAATGATTCAATTTTTGAATCAATAAATTTAGAGTTAAATTAAAATATTGTAGTATATATTCTTATTGTACGTCTCAGTGATTAAGGGTATAACATCTTCTTTGTTCAAGATTCAAACTATATCCTTCTCCCAATTACAAATATTACTATAACATATTTTTTTAAATAGCCTAAAGGTGATTACAAAGTAGTATATGCTTGTAAATATATAACATAAACATAATTTTCTATTAAAAAAACCACAAACATAATTTTAAAAAAATAATTATAACGTGACGCAATAAAATAAAAATAACATAAGCACAAAAAATGCAAATACGCTAAAATTTACATGCAATAAAATATTAAAACAAAAAGAGTTAAATTAATTGTAAGATTTTGATTAAGTTTTGAATGCAATGCTTCCATTAATGTATAATATATATAATGATTCAATTTTTAATTCAATGAATATACCGTAAAATTAAACAATATAAAATTTGTATACAAAATACGGAATAAATTGAGATATGATATGAATAAATAAATATAAATATAACATCAATAATAATTAACATAAAAACGATACAAATACACAAATACATTGAAATATGTTTAAAACAAATTATTACTATGTCAAAAAATTATGTAATTTTATAATAACTTGAATATGATAATTGATAATAACATAAAAATAATATGAATGATAATGAAAACATAATGTTTTCTTTTCCTTTTTTTTTACCATTTGTATTTAGCAGACTTGATGGTCAAGCTTGCATCGTTCGATGACTTGCTAAGTTGCTATGTCACCGATTTCTATCGCCTCTGTCGATTTGTTTACGATAATTACAAGCTGATTGTGCAGATGGTG